>OX457024.1:83002575-83602575 GCA_949752745.1 Protula sp. h YS-2021 | reverse complement strand
ATCATGGTAGTCTCCTAATGTATAGCAATTAAATGTCTCCCATACATTCTGCGCATGTTTATAGTCGTCTTCACTGATACCTTCCTCAGTCAATGTACTGTAAAATACGTCCTGTGGAGGAAGGCTGCATACATGAAATTTATCAGGTCCATCCACAAAATCATATGGGTATACTCCCTTTCTCAACAACAAATCTTGTTGATGACTGTTTTCAATGGTTGATGTCATAATATGGAATTTCGTTTTACCTTCGTTTGCTAAGTTGTTCACCAGCTTTTGCAGGGAGGCTCCCATAAACTGAAAAGAGTCAATGAACCGTAAATTATCTAATGAAAAGGATATGTATTTTTCAGTGGTGTTTGGAATAACACGTAGTTTACTTTCCTTAAACTGTCCAATCTTCTCCATAATGAAATGGCTGTCATACCCACGTAAGTTGTGAAATACAACTGGTATGATGAATGAATCCTCCTGACCCTGACTCTTTTTCATTAAACGGTATTGTAAATTACAGTTGCTGTGAGCAGCACCGCGGTAGAGTCCAGTGACATGGTCATGATCTCGCACTCGGTCAGATCCTAAGGTAGCATGACAAATAAAACAAGTGGTTGCAGTTTCAAAATCATGAATGTTTTCTGGTGTCATTTCCAAAGGTTTCACATTCATCAAAATATCTGTGATCCGATCTTTTTCCTCCATCAATTTCTGTAAGAATACATCAACAACATTGTCTCCTCGATACAGTACTGGTCGTCTTGAATATTGAGCATCAGTACTAACAACAACGTAAGCAAAACTGTTTGCTTTATGATGTTGATACTTGACACCATCCTCCTCTCTTTCTGTAAAGCATTCAAAATCTGCGTATATGATAAATGGTATCTTTTGCTGCTTAGCAATGCCTTTGAATTGAATGACTAAATCTTCTTCCTTCTCAGGAAAGGTCAATCGTTGTGTTTGATTTTTCATGCAGACTGCCTTATGCTTATCCAACAAATCTTCTCGAGTAAATGCATGGAGGCAGTTGAAACAATAATACATACGTCCTTTATATTTCGTACGTGTATGCATAAGCATATTAAAATCCCGAATCAAACAATAGTGGCTGCGCTCTCCCTTGCTGATGAGTAATAAATTAATTTGTGTCTCGTAATTATATTTACTCAAATAAATTGGTACTACATTGTTTTTGTCATACCCAAACACATTTATAGATAAGCTGTTGTTCTTCTCAAAGGTTGGTACTTCACGTATAGGTGTTGGAAAGGAGATATTGCTCACGTTGAGTTCTTTCTCATAGTTCGTATAATTCTGCATCCTGTTCGCATTTTTATGTTTCACATGAAGATGTGCCAAGACTGACCATAAAAAACACTTTTGGTCCTTGTTTTTAATGTTTACAATGGCTCGTGTTCTCACCAATGGTTGGGGTAATGGTAAATAAGAAGACCCTACCAGTGGATCATATGTAGCGGTATGCACTTCAATATTGTTCACTTTATCTAAATGCCAACCTGAACCCTCACGCTCAAATTCTTGAAACTTTGTATGTAGTGTTTGAAATACTTCAGGTAATGCATTTTGAATTTCCTCAGGTTGTAGTGCAGTATATGTTTTACTCCCTTGATAAATTTTATAGGTTTTTTCTAACATATTCCCTTCATCGTTTTTCACCATTTTCCTATATACTGCGTGTAGAGTGACATACCATTTTATTCCTCCTCTTATATCTTCCTTTAAATAATGTTCAATGTCAGGTTCCAATTCCTTCAAAGCCATTAAAATATCATGATCATTTTTAGGCTGAAACACCTTTTCTCTCGCATGGTTTTGCATACTTTTTCGATACCCACGACCCACTTGTGAGACGCGTTGCTGTTTGTTCCTCATACTACATACTAATCGATGCTGTCCGAGAAGCTTGCTACTGTTAAACATTTTACCACAATCTGTGCACATTAGAGTAAGGCGTTGGTGATTAGCTTGATGATGTTGTTGTAGCTTCTGACGAGAGCTAAAATGTCGACTGCATATGCAGCAATGATGTTTCATGATACTTCTCTGCCTTGTCTTATGGTCTTGTTTTATTTCATTGTCTGTATTTTCTTGTGTTATATCATTGTCTGTATTTTCTTCCGTCATCTCATCGTCTGTATTTTCTTTGTAATGTAATAAATGTGCACGCAATTTACCTCCTGGTGCTTGATATATACGTCTTTTAGCACATGGGTCTATGTCTTCAATTGATGAAGTATCAGTTTGTGCAGCACGCTCTTTAAACTTAGTATCAGTAATTGGTAAATGCTCCTCCTGTGCTACATGCTCCATTACATCAAGTTCCTCCTCCACTACCGCACTATCCATAACATTAAGTTCCTGTTCAGTAATGGGTAAGGGAGACCAAACATACTCATCCTCCTCCTCCAGTGATGTATGTACCAATACATCAAGTTCCTGTTCAGTGATGGGTAAGGGAGACCAATCATACTCATCCTCCTCCTCCTCCTCCTCCTCCTCCTGTGCTGCACGCTCCATAACATTAGTTTCCCTTAACTTGTTGAGAGCATTCTCAATACCGATAAAATCCACCTCTGCTGTTGCACCAATAGCAATCAATCGATTAATTTCAGCTAAATAGTCATCCATTCTAACTGTTCGTACACTTCATCCAGTTCAGCTAAAATTTGTTTTCGTTGTCTGTAACAGTGTAATTCATACACCAATATACATGGAATGATAAAAAGCATTGTCTCTCTCTAGAACTGAAGAATGTGGTCACCCCACTTTAACATTTGCTTTTGATGTAGAACTACACATTTATCTGGTGTTCGACAGTATGCACATCGTTGTACTCCATCACGTAAACATTGTACATTCCATTTATGTGCACACTCTAAGCAACAGTAGTGAAGGCATGCCATTGTATATACTCGGCTCCATCCCATAACACCATTACATATGAAACACTTTTCACTCAAGTATATCTCACACTGCTTAGCCCATTCAGGATATTCGTCTCTTTCTTGTTTACATGGTATTCCCATACCAAGAATGATATGATAAATAAAGGCGTATCGGTACTCTCCTTTCTGTATATGTCTTAGTCTTCTCCCTAATTCTGTCCAGTTACTCATAGACTTTCTAATATATTTAAGTTTTCTATTCTTAAACTTGAGTGTAGTGTAATACGTCCGGATTGGTTGAACTTCACTCTGTCGATTAATGTAAGCTGATATTAATGCATTTTCCTCTGTAGCATTTTCCTCTGTAGCATTATTTTCCTCTGTAGCATTATATTTTTTTTCCTCCGTTAAATCCACTACATTAATGACGTTTTTTGATTCTTTACGTCTCCTAATTTCTTTATTTATTAAGTCATATTCTCCATAATAATATTTTGTAACCACAGTGTTATCCATAATTATCATATGCTTTGTTACATACCTTTATATATGTATGAAAGGTCAAGGTTAAAAAAAAAATATGTGACCTTAACAAAATGAGGTCAAGGTTAAAAGTACGCGTTCACTTTAACGAAATTAAAATAAGGTTAAAAGTGCATGTGTACTTTGACGAAGTGTCTTGAGGAAATGAGGTCAAGGTTAAAAGTACATGTGTCCTTGAGGAAATGGGGTTAAGGTTAAAAAGTATATGTGTATTTTGATGAAGTGTCCTTGACGAAATGGGGTCAAGGTTAAAAGTGCATGTGTACTTTAACGAAGTGTCCTTGACGAAATGGGGTCAAGATGAAAAGTATATGTGTACTTTAACGAAGTATCCTTAACGAAATGGGATGAAGGTTAAAAGTATATGTATACTTTAACAAAGTGTCCTTAACGAAATGAGGCTAAGGTTAAAGGTACATGTGAACTTTGACGGAGTGTCTTTAATGAAATGATTTTTAGGTTAAAGGTGCATGTACACTTTATACGAAGTGTCCTTAACGAAATGAGGCTAAGGTTAAAAGTACATGTATACTTTGACGGAGTGTCCTTAATGAAATGATTTTTAGGTTAAAGGTGCATGTATACTTTAATGAAGTGTCCTTAGCGAAATGAGGTTAAGGTTATAGTTTTCTTAAAGAAATTAGGTTAAAATATATAAAAAAATTCTAAGCATATAGACATCATGAATATAACATTCATAAATACTTGGTCTTCCTGAATATTATGTTGAAAAGACGGTTGAAATTGGTTTAATAGTTTTAAAGTTATGTATGATTGAAATATTTAGGTAAATGACGTCATACATAACGTTAAACCTTAAGAGGGTTTGATGAAAATGTTTTTTAAACCACTTCCAGAAAAGTGATTTTTTTTTTTTTTCTTTCTTTCTTTCTTTTTAAATTTATGTTTATTTATTTTTATTTTATTCATTTTATTTTATTTATTTTTTATTGATTTATTATTATTATTTTTTTAATAAACATTTATTCGTCTTTTACCATAAGCCCTTTCACACACACACATAAAAAACCTTTCATTCAATTTCGTAATAAGCGCTCATTTCACATATTAGGGGCCCTAAAAAGGGCCATTATGTTATTTTTTCCTATTGTTGCTGCTGCTGGAGCCAGCTTTCGAGGGTTTGAATAGTCAGCTGGTTTCCCTGCTGACTACTCTCCGCTCCAGCTGGCCCCAGATAGGTTACTGTTGGCAAATCTGGAACCTTCATTTTCTTCTCCGGCGGCTCTGCTAACAGTCGATTTAATGTCGGCTGTGCTGGTGTTGATGGTGGCGGTGACAGCGTCGGTGGGTCGGTTTGAGTACCGACCGACACCACCGATTTCTTGGCCATGAGCTGCAGCTTCTGCAGTCTTATACTTATTTTATACAGCTCACACTGGATGTTGAAAAATTCGTGTTCCATGGTTATCCATCCCTCCTACTGTTTCGTCTTTTTATACGCTAAGTTCATACGTAAAGGCAAACCATGCTGACATGGGGTTGAACACCGTGATGAGGGTTTAGATTTGTGTTTCTCATATTTTATTTTTCACTTATAACTTAAAAGGTTTATAGTTTTTCTTATTTTTAAAAATGGAATGTGAAACAAAAAGATACTATTTATTACTACATTTATTGAAATAACTAAAAAAAAAAGTTTTTCTATATGAAATTTAACGTTATTTCATTAAAAAATTGAAAAAATTAACACTTTAACTGTTTAAATAAGCTTTTTTTTTCTATATAATAATTTTTTTATGTTCAGTTTTAATGAAGACTATGTATGAAACTCTAAATAATTATACATAAAAAGACAGAAAAAAAGATGTTTTAAAGGATTTTAATATATGATATTTGTTAATGAATTAAAACAGAAATTCTGGCTTCTACTTAATTTCTTTCTAATACATTTATTCTTTCACTTTTTTAAAAAATAAAAAAAGGAAAAGATGGCAATAAAACTATAATTATGATGTAGTATGATTAAGGGTCAGTAAATGGTATGTGGTTGCTATAGTTCAACAAAGCAGACGGTTGATCAAAAGAGCGCGAAGTAATTATGTTCGTATGACGAAACAGTTCAGAGAGGTAATGACAGCGTCATAAGTCCCACTCACTTTCACACAACTTTTTTTTTCTCAAACATTTACAATGACTTTCAAACTGCTTTTAAAACACTTTCACACATTTTTTTTTCTCAAACTGTTTTTAAAACAAAATAGATTTAGCTTATTTGTAAGAGTGGATGGCTCTTATAAGAGCCGGTTGGATTTTTGCTTATTTTTTTTTTAGAGTGCTATTCTCATTTGCCTGGTCTCAAAAATTTGAAATTTCGTGTTGGTTCGGCACATGGGGCAGGTCATTTGTCCAGTTTCATAACATCTATGGCACCATTGGTGAGTACATTCTATGCAGAGGTCATGATAACATGTTTCTGTGAAGGCTCTGCTTTGTCCCATTTTCTTAAAGCAAATGAAACATCGTGTTGTGTACTTCTCCAGCCATGCGTTGAACCAGTCTGGATATTCTTCCCTTTCTTGTGTGCAAGGCATTTTATATCCTAGCAGGAAATGGAAGTAAAATGCCATTCTGTAGTCTCCTGTTTCTATGGCTTGTAGACGAAGTCTTTTCTGGTGAAAAAACCGCATTCCTATATTCATTTCAATAAGCTCTCCATTCTCATTCAAGTAATATGTTGTCACCCACTGTCTTGATAATGCACGATCTCCCTGACTTCTTATAAAAGAAGCCATAATAGCTCTGTCAGAATCTTCTTCCTCATTGCCTGTTAAATCAATCTGGTCTCCCTCTTGACGAGCCATTTTTCTCAAACACCTCAAACAGGTTTTTTTTTATATATATTCATATGGTTCCCCCCTCTCAAACCACCCTTTCCAACCTGATTCGTTCTCGTAACTACAAAACTATTGGTTCTCTGAAATAAGTATTATTCATTAGTGACCTCAACCTGTCTTAACCGGCCTTAACCTTTATTGAGCACCCCCACCCTGAAAGCAGCCTCATTTACATACGACCTCAACCCGTTCCGAGCGGCCTTGACCTTGCCTACAGTAAGTCTGAATGTAGCCGCAATTTTATTTGTCCGTGAAATGGCATGACGATTGGTTCTTAATTACGTTACGTCACTGTGCCTCTTGCTCTGTACTTTGAAATGTGCAACAATTTGTGTTAAGCAACGCTGCTCCCTTTTCTATTTTATTTATATATTCTTTCTTTTCTTAAAAAAAAATGTTGTTTTTATACTTACATAACGTTTTAATACTCGTATAACTTTAAAAAAATACTTTTATTCACTCACACATACACATACACACATACATACAATTTTTTAAAGACACATGTTGCTTATTTTGTAATAATAGAAGCCCTTAAAAGGGCTTTAATTTTTCTTCTGGATTGATTAGCAAACCCGCCCAAAGAGCTGGTTTTCTTCAATCCAGTCTTCTATACCGCCTAACGCCATTTCAATAGCGAAAAATATTTTCCATAAGTCATACGCATTCTCATCCGGCCATTCTAAAACACACTGCAAAAACACTGTGTTCCGAACACCGAGTGAAAAAAACTTATGAAACAAACCGACTCTGTCAAGGCGTAAAGACATGATTGTTGCTTCACTTTCTCTTTTTTTTCCTTATATATATATTTTTTACTTATTTCATTGGTCTGTAAAAGTCTTCCTTGATTGGCTTCACTTAAAGTGTCCTTCACCTTCTATGGTCTTGAATACATGACCTGAAATGTGGGGGTGGAGAGAGAGGGAAGGAATGATTGGTTTCACTTAGTGTCCTTCACCTTCAGCAATATTCAATACAAGACATGAAATGTGAGAGTGGAGAGAGGGGAAAAGTACTTGAACTGGAAGATAAAATTATACATTTTTTTTTTTTCACACACACACATACACACATAAAAACAGGTTTAGCTTATTTTTAAGAAATAGTGGCTCTGAAAAGAGCCGAGGGTGTTGGTTGTAATAGTTTTTAGTAGTAGCTCTTTGAACCCTCCAAGAACTTGCATTTACATTGCCACTTGTAGTACTGATCCATGGTAAAAGGGCGGCCAACACACTTGAATGGGTGCGAGTTAAAACCACCCAAATTTTTTAGTTTAACTCCACACCAGTAGCAATCCGTGCAGTCAGCCCCCCATGCTACAGATGAGTAACTGTACCATAGGAGACCACCACACTTCCTGCAACAAAACCGGCGTGGAGCATTATGACCCACGGGACAGTTGTGTGGCTCACCCTCATACCGTAGGATAACCCAGCACTTGTAGCACTCAATGCGATTCATTTTGACTAATGCCTCACTTTCACTTTTTTCTTATATACCTCTCTTTTTCTCTCATTTCATTCGTCTATAAAAGTCTTCTATGATAGGCTTAACTTTATTCTTCATATATAGTGACCTTAACCTTTACTGATCTTTAGTTATCTTAACGTTGAGTGTCCTTGACCTTCGTTTTATTTATTTTTTATTTGTTTATATATATATTTTTTTTGTTTCTTTTATTTGTTTATTTGTTTGTTTCTTACAACTTCCAAAAAAAAAAAAAAAAAAAAAAACACCTGTGTTCATACCCGAGCGGGTTTGAAAACAGGTGTGCTCAAACCCGTACGGGTTTCAACACACCTGTGCTCAAACCCGTACGGGTTTCAAAACACCTGAAAATACGGGTTTGAGCACACGTGTGCCCAAACCCGTACGGGTTTGAGCACACCAGTGCTCAAACCCGTACGGGTTTGGGCACACGTGTGCTCAAACCCGTACGGGTTTGAGCACACGTGTGCTCAAACCCGTATTTTCCCACTACTGTTCTGACTAGTGGTAAATTTTAAGATTGCCAATCCAAAATTTTAAAACAGAGTTTATAACTATTTCATGTCACATCAGCCTTCGTTGATCGTAAACTGTTACAGAGTAAGAAAGGAAACGAGTCACATTTTAATAGTCGTGCTTCTATTAAAATTCCAGTCTTAAATATATTTTCTTGAAAACTTACAAGTTCTATAAACGACAAGGAACAAATTGATATCAGGCAGAAAGAAAAGGTTTAAATATTAAAAACATTGAGAGTTCTACGAAATGACCCCTTTGACACAACAGACTCAAATATATTTACCCGTAAATTCCATTCAGAAGCTAAATTACAAAATATTTGACCTATGCTTGGTTTCGTGCAATGCACTACTGATAATGAAATGCTACTTACTACCTGACAAATTTTGCACATGTAATAAATTACTTTACTGTACAGCAATTTGCGGAAATTAAAGCAATGGCCACAAGGCTTTATTTGGTGTGTTAGATTTTATAAAAAATATTGGCACACTTCAAAAAGTGGATGTGTTCAAGCAATATACATTTTATGCTTGCGTTAACACATAACCAGTTAAACTAAGGTAAGGTACGAAATTAGTGAAATATCTCATAAACGTTTCCACAGCTATGCGTTCTGCTATAATATAAATCATTTATTAAACCACCACTTCAACATATTAACTGAAACATCCATCAGCTGTCCAGGCAATAATCAAAACCCTTGGTAAAATAATAATTCTAACAAACAGGAAAAGGGGGTGATACTTGCTCAGGACAACTGTCTATAAATTGTAACAGTATTTTATTGAAGGAGCAAGATACACCGATACAAAAGTTGGTTTGCTGGTTTTTGTGAATTATCATTATAAAAGTAATTCTACGTGTTTGCAATGCCATATGATGCCATAACTGATCATGTTTATAAAAAATCGTCAATAAATAACGTATTTTCATGGTTTCTTTTCATGATTAGGCATAACTGCGCCAACAGACGACAATTTAAGTTCGCTAAAATACATGAGCAGTTCTTGGTAAATAATCAGTAACACTCATTAAGTTATTTACAAACAAGTGAATGTTTATTATATTTGTGAATCGTAGCTTGAAACTCTTTCTATTGCAGCAGTTTCAAACTAGACAATTAAATGAAGGCTTAAAGGTATAATGAAGACTTTAAAAATATATTATTCCACCTCAAACTTTGCCTAATGTAACGCCGCCATATCAGCGGCATGGCAATCCTCACTATCCTGTTTACAAAATTCCACGAATCAGCGGTAGGACAGCTTTTTAGCAAAAAGGAGGTTTTGGAATCGCCAGATTAACGAAAATTTGAATATCACCAAAACAACAATAATAATAATAATAATAATAATAATAATAATAATAATAATAATAATAATAATAATAATAATAATAATAATAATAATAATAATAATAATAATAAATAAATAAATAAAATGCCTCCTACTCTGCCAATCTGAGGAAACAGTCTATCCAAAAAGCTTTACTGCAATCAATTGAGATCTGTTGGAGAAATAGTATTGCTTCAAAGTTAACAGACAGACGGACATAGGCTTAGTGACAAAGGTCACACCGTTGCTATATCCCAGGTGGCCACCTGTGCCAAAACGTGAAAAGGTGAAAATAATGCCATCGTGAAGTCACAGGTAGAAAAGTAGGTCATCAAAATTTGAACAATTTTTTTAGGGAATCCAGATCCTATATGTGTGCCCGATTTCAAAGTCCTAGCCTCCTTCACCTCAGAGCAGATGCGCAGAAACCAACGGATGACTGAGACAACGAAACAAAAAAAAACATGAAGAAAAAAGGGGAACAGAACTTTCCCAATGGCTGCCAATGCCATTACTCCTTGGTACGTCGGAAGTGTAAATTATAAGGCCTATGATTACATACAGACCAAAGCGCTTTCAACAGGTCTAGTAATTAATGGATCCGATTACTTATTGTTTCTTTCAACTGCTTTTGTTAACCAAAGAATGACATTACTAATTTATCTTGGAGTTGTAAATATAAATATGACTCAGTGAACATTTAGATGATTCTTTTAAGGTAACTTTCAATTACAATAGCCAACATTTAGAGCTCTGCTCTAGACAGCAATAATAATAGTAATAGTGAGTTTTTATATACCGGTTTTCCAGACAACCTGCTCAAACCGGTTTACAATGTGCGCATACATGTATATTGTTTATTTATTTTACTTACTTTTTTAAACTCAGGATTATTATAATTTCGACATGCCCATATAGTGTCTGAAATCCCTGTCTATTGGCACACACGCCTAGCAATAATGCAACCCTAACATTGTATTAGAGGACTATATAGGCACGCCGACATCCCTGGGGGTTTTGCAAATTGTCATGATTCCTGACCACGAGCGGGATTGAGAAACCATAGGAAACTAGACCGTTTGTGATAGCGAAAAGAGAAAATTTACATTTGAGACCACAGAAATTGTTATATCTATGACTTCATTATCTACAATTTTTCGTACATATGCAAAAACTAAGCATTTATAAATTACTGTCGATATTTGTTGCACTTTTCGTAACTTAAATAAGTTCAGTTATTGAAGGGATTTCAAAATGAAACAAGAAAATTGCAAACGAACAACATTTAAAGTTATAATTCACAGCGTAAATAAATGAGAAAATCTTTTCCATCATTTGCATTTACTCTACCTACACCTATAAAGGAGGGCATTTCTTGCACTATCTTGTGTAGCTATTTTAAATTATTTGTAATTTAAAATGTTCTACAACAAATGAAAAAAAACTCAGAAGTGGAAATGTCAAAATATCCATGAGACGGAAAAGTATGCCACCAAAGACTTTCTTGTGGAAAATATGTCTCTTAATGTATTTTGCTGCGGAGCTGTCAGTGCAACTGTTTTCAAAGAGATGTGTGGAAACTGACAAAAATGCTTAAAAACAAACAAACAACAATAACAACAACAACAACAAAAAGATGAAAAAGGAGACTGTCAGCGTTCCCGGTAAAACAGTAACTCATTGGGACTCCGTCCCAAAGTGCAAATAAACCGCTAACTCGAATCGTAATTCCGACAACGATTGGATATAATTCCTGCAACAAGAATACCTACCTCAAAAAGATGGCTTACGCGTCCAGCCATTTGGTTAAACATCCATCAAAATACCATAAAACACAAATCAAGAACTATGTCAGGCACATAATTATCAAAGTCTATATTTAACGCGCTATATTGTATCGCCAAGGTCTCTAGACAAATTAGCTGCTATGGCTCTTCAGTATCTCAAGCTATGCGTTAGAGCTGAAAGGTTTTGCAAAAAAATGAAACACTGTTTTTTTTTCATTTTGGCCCAAAGTCCTTTAATAACTTGAAAACTGCGTATCTTGTTATACGGAATTTCTATGAGTACTGATTTAGAGGAGAATTTGTGGTTAAATCAGAAAAAATATCCGCGAAATTGTTTGCCTACCAAAATAAACGTAACGGAATTGCTTGGTAATGTTAAATGTAAATGGCATAAATTTTTTCATGGTCATGCACATTATTATATTTTCTGTGTTCTTTTATTTCAAATGCCAAAAAATTATACGATTTGTGGTGAAAGAAATGTGGTTGAGTGTGTCTGCAGTTAATGATTGCATGATTCCGTAGAAGCCAATAGCTCATTTCTGTTCTGTACCTGTAGCATGCAAACGTTGTGTCATGCATTAACCCTGGCATGCAACAGGCCCGTTTCATTGAAAGGCAAAACGCACGCATAAGTCGCATGCAAACAGCCTTTCCATGCTTTTATTGTTTCCAAACCACACTTCTTTTTTTACTTGTTCTCCCTTTATAATACGAACCGTATCGCGAGAGAGGGGGATTAAAATGGGATAAGTAGGAAGAAGAACAAGAAGGAGAAGAAGAAGAAGAAGAAGAAGAAGAAGAAGAAGAAGAAGAAGAAAAACAACAACAAGAAAAACAAGAACAAGAACAAGAAAAAAAATAACCACTATACAAAATAAAAAATAATAATGAGGAGAACAGTGTTCTAAAAAACACCCTTGGGTGCTCTAGAACACTGTTCCAAAACACCCATGGGTGAGGTTTTTTAAAACCACATGAGTTTAAGGCACATAAATGAAGTGTATTATGAGTGATGGCAGAAAGGAAGGTAAGGTGTTGTTTCTTTTTTTTTTTTAATGAGTTATTACTGTGACGATATTTACAGCACAGCCTGAAAACGAAACGTCATCTACTTACTAACGTCATATAATTATTATATCATTTATGTATTTGCTGTATTGTTACTGTTATTGCTGTGTTAATTGTTATTTCGCGATTTGAGTTGAAATAAGTTACTTCGGTTAAACTGTCAAAATAAGAAAGGAGCGTTTGAAAGGGAGAAAATGCTTATTTACTGAGAACCGTGCAACGGGCCCGTTTCATGTTTTCCACTCGTGAAGATGTTGTGTCCAATGTTTCTTATTCAGCTTTACATTTGGAAAGGCTCTCTGCATGCCCTCTGACCATGCAACGGGCCCGTTTCATACCTCCCACCATGCAGATGTTGTTTCCAATTTTTAGTTTTGAGCTTTACATTGGAAAGGCTCTCTGCATGCCCTCTGACCATGCAACGGGCCTGTTTCATACCTCCGACCCGTGCAGATGTTGTTTCGATTTTAATTATAATGCAAAGTGTTCAATTTTTAAAGGGGGGAGTAGTACAATTTTCTTCAAAAAGTTTCTTTTTTCAAATATATAGGCATGCGGAAACAATTTCTTCATAGAAAGGTTAAAAGCACAGCTTAGATTGGAAAGGCTATCTTCATGCCTCGTACCCATGAAACGGGCCCGTTTCACGCCTTGTGGCCGTGAAACCGGCCCGTTGCATGGATATGGTGAAAGCATGCAACAGTACCTACCTCTCTTTTCAATTCAATTGGATTACTGCTGAAGGTAGCAGGTTCTCTTGGGGACTGTCCAATTCTATGTTTGCCACTTTCTACTTTCAATTAATGTAATTATGATAGTGGAGGTGGCAACAATATGAAATCTTCGATTTACATCCTAGCTGTTAACGTGTCAGTTACAGTAACGCTACATACAACAGTTCCAAAGAGAATTATAATATATCCACAGCTCTACATATTGTGCTATAGAAACTGACACACACTATTGTTACTTCTCTTTTTATTATTATTACAAAATATAACAGATATCAGACATGTTATTCTTTAATCTTAACGCTATTACCGATAAGAATCTAGTTGAGTTTAGTTAGCATATATTTGTGGAAAAGGTCACTTATGTGCCAGGTATTTGCTTGGAATTGCTATACAGTGCATGTGTTAACATGTTTGTGCCATAATGCAACATTTTTGCAATGATTTTGCGACGTAGTTTTAATGGTTCAACAGAACTCTGTAATAAAATAAAACTTCATATCATGCGGAAAATACGGTTTAAATCATGCGGAAAAGCTGTTCAATGTTTCACGAAAGAATACAATAATGACAACAGTATAAAAACGAGTTTAGGCTGCCTGACATTTTGAAATCAACCAGTGACGTTGTAATGAGCTCTTCAATATCTCGTAGGTGTTTGTTTGAAATAGGTTCGGTTCTGATTGGGCTGCATCAAGTGCAATAAGACTCCATTAACCCAATAATGAACAGTGCAGTATTTTCTTGGGATCTGTTTTTGTTGGTCACATGTGGCATATAGAATACAGAACCAAATGCATTTGTTGTTAAAGTGTAGTATTTAGGAATTTAGAAAAGATAATGTGTACTACGCGTTTAGATACCCGCTATAGAAAACAAAATGCTACAAACCTACTCTTGGCAAAGAAGAGTATTTGTAATGGGGAAACTGGATATTAAACAACATTCACCCACAGTCCATCTAGTGCCTTTGGGTTCCTTCTGAAAAAGTCTTATGAACGCCCAGATTTCATTTACATTACCCGAGGCAATGTTTCCTTTGCATGGCAACAGTGGTGTGCGAAATATAGAATCATGCTTCTGTTTAAATTATTAAGACAAAATTATTATTTAGAGCTATAGAAATCAAAATGAAGTTTGATGCTTGGCTTTTTGATACTCCACAATAATTACACATTCAATTCAGTCACAGGAATTCCCAGTAAAAAGGTACAAGATTGAATATATACTGTTCGCATATGCGTGTCTGTTTTGTAAAGCTGGCAACTGCAACACTGCACCCAAATAACTTCTGCTGATTTAATTTTCGTGTAACATATACACAGATTTATTTTACTAAAGGTAACTGTGTAAGGAATTTAATTTCAGCTTCATGCGAAACATTTGTTTTACAGTGCATGTAATTAAATGATGTAGCTAATAGGTATAGCTCCGATTTCATATGAAACGCTTTTAGAAAACAAGTAGCCCATAATATTATCTATCTTTAATTTAACACATACAGTCATCCAAGAAATTCATACACAGTGAGTTTAAGAGTGTGTTTAAAGTCAATAATTAACATCACAATTTGGCATACATTCCTAGGTAATGCAAAGCTGTAAAGGTTGCTTATATACTTAATTAGTGGTCATTAAGCACTTGTTGCGCTTTTGCAAACTTTGCAAGCGTTTCTTTAATGCAATGCATCTACTATCAAAATTTGTTCGAGTTTCAACAACGCTAAAACATTTAAACACAGTTAGCAAAGTTGTAACAAGTGAAATAGTCGGGTAATATGCAAAATAGCACCAAAAGGGGAGACCTTCTTTAACCAGGTCTTAAAATAAAGAGCGAATTGACGCCGTGCTTCACAAATGTACGTAGAGCTGCATAAATTGACACCATGTTACATATATTGTCGACGTTGTACAGATATTGATGTTGCGTTAAATGGGGTCTAGAACCATGTTTAATTGCAATTGTGTATTGAATAGGAATTTTTGTATTTATTGCAGCCAATGCTTCTCTCAAGACTCTTTTATGCTAAAGTGGGATTGTTTAATGAAAGGTGATCATGATATTTACTTAAAATCGAGGCTTCTCTGAAGTGTCGTTTAAGCTATATAATGGAAGGGTTTCCTGTAATCTTGGGAGTATTAACTCCATCTGTATATGTAGAGCCCCCGAGTCGATGCTCTTAGCTGGATGAACACATTCGGTTGTCGAGGAGTTGTTTATTTTAAGAACAGTCTCTGACCTTAAAGAACCAGGTAGTCAGTGATCTTGGCTCTGTGTTGGTTGGTCCGGAGTCGATGCTACTGTGCGGGTAGATTCCCTTAAGTCAATCATTCGGACAGGCAATCGATTGCGTGTTTGTACTCAAAAACACATTCGATGGGGGCTGTGGGTTATCTAAAAGAGGGGATGGTTTTGCGAGGATGGTTTAGTCTGCGGTTTGGTCAGGCAGATAGGGTTCGCTTGGAGGGTTGTTTTGATCTTAAATCTCTGTTACACGTATTGTTAAGTAATTCAGTAACCATAGTCAGATGAGATAAATGATATGTCAGTGTGTTATTCCGACCTTAAGATACAACTCTTGTGAAAGATTACAATTCATAGTAGTTTAAGATCCCTATTTTAACATGCTTATTTTTCTTGATTTTAATACAAGCCCAGAGTGTTTATCAAAACGAGGTATTTTAACTGTTGACAGTTTTTAAAAAAGCGCTATGCGTAATGCTATTGTTTTGTTAACTGAAAAAGTTGTTTCATGCTGATCTCATTTCCATATTGTCACAGTTTGTATATCATTGTTTTATTCGATGGATTGTGTAGTACCTATATGTGTCACATCTTATCTCGACAGTTCTTTCCTCCCATCATGTCAAAATCCAAACCTTTATTTAATAAACCTAAACATATTAAAGTATTAAACTTTTAACACTGTACTGAAAACAAGACAGTACAGAATCACTGAGGCCCATGACATAATAACTGTTAATATCTATATAACGATAATGATATTTTGTGTGGAACGTACAACGTTGGTTTATATACATACTTAAAAATGTACTTACGTACTCAAAGACACATTGTTTTTGCATTGTGAATACTGAGCGCAGCATATGACAGGTAAATCATGTAATTTATCAAAAAAGATGCTTTAGCTTATTAAAGCTAATTCTGCTGATTACGCACTGATCAATATCATTTTATTGGAATGATGTATGCATATTTCTCTTTGCATGACAGTGAGGCCACTGACTTAGGTTTTGTGATCCTCAATTATGGCTCATTCCTCACATTGAAGTAAATGAAAATTACATGACGATTCTATGCTTCTACACAGCATTATGGGAGTCACTTAACCGTTAAATGAGCATTGTTTGTGAAAGCTGTCACACTAGTTATACGTATGGTGTTGAGAGCGCAAATCATCATCCTTTTACTACAGCTGGCTTGTTCTTGACGGGATGCAATAAAGTCAGGAAGAATGCGCGAGTTGAAATGAGAGAGTAAATTTATACATCAAATACGACTCTTTCGGTACAATTTTTTTTCAATTTACAGAGGTTAAAAAAACTTGTGCAATTAACGTGAATGTTTTTGAAGTAGAGCGAGCTTTGATGAAGGCATTACTGAACAATTCCTTTACAAAACATTCTATATTTAACCATGTCTGTTTGCCATCAAAACTCAGAACTCATTTGCGTTGTCAAATCCTATTCCAACCTTCAATCTTCAATCGGAAGCTGCAGTTTACACATCAGTTTGCATCAATCCAGAATTCATGATGAGCTTAGAAAAAGGAATTCCCAAAACATCTTCATTAGCTTCCTAGAGGGGATGCATTATGTTGTTATTTCGTGCTTTGAGGGCGTTGAGCTACTCATACGTCAGTAGCCAATAAGATTTTAAAGCCAGAACCCCTGGGAGCTGACCTAGTAGGCTTGGATAGTTGCTAATTAGCCGCAATCTCACAGATTACAACAAAACCAGCAAAATAGAATAGGCATTTTAACGGGCTGTAAAACACTCTGTTTAACGATGTATAGAAATGGTCACAGATCGCATTGCATTAAAGGATATATGAAAAAGTAATGAATTACTTTCAGGTTAAATTCTTTGCCTGTCACTTCATTTGTTGGTTAATATTTGTGGCCATGGTAATGTCATCAACAACATTCTAAATGGTTAATGTTTAACTAAACAAAGCAGAAACGTTTTTCCCTTTTCGCAATGCAAAAACTTGTAAAGCAAACACATTGTGACAATCCCCATTATTTTTACTCAAACGCTAGTAAAAATATCTATTTCTATTTCACAAGGGCAATTCCTGTATAGAACTTGTGTCTTTCAAATGAAGTGCTTTATAATACGTTTTTGCCTGAGACAACATGTATTTTATATCAAACGTCAATTCTCCATTTGCACCCAATTTGTATTTGTAAAGAAATACCCTTTTTATTGCTTGAAAGAAGCTTCACAAATGTGACTGCTTCATACTGTGTTTCACAAAACTGGCTGGTCTGTGATCCAATGGACCCTTATTTGTTAATATTTAAAACCCAATGTGCATTTAAATGAGACCACCTGTACATGAGAGAAAGTTTTTGAACTTGCTTTTAATTTCTCAATTTCTAAGTAAATATATGGTAAAATCCCGCTATTTAGGAGAGTAATGGTCTGGCAGATTCTGTCCCTAATAGTGCGTGTTGCTGATAGACTGGTTCCTAAAATTTGGCGGTCATTAATCTTGATTGTTTTACACACAACACGCACCTTTCTTGCTTTTTATTTATTGTTCTTTTATTCTAACAAATCCCATATTTAACTTTTAAATCAAATTTTAATCGCTAAATTCTTATTTGCTTTAATTGTCATTTAACGTACTGTAAACAAAAATGTCCACCTTTGCATGGACAATAATACTGACACGACTACGTGTGTAGTAAGACAAAAGGGCTTAAGAGGCATTGTGTGTACGACATGACAATTGTAGTTAACGGCGATTCACAAATATTGTTTTGACGCGGCGTAATCCAAAGACAAAGCAGACAAACAGTTAAAGACGCATGTTTTGCGTTTCAAGCAGATCAGTGTTGTTTGCAGTAAGTAGGAGGAAAACTACAGTTCAAAAACAGGAAGTGACGTCATAATGACGTATAGGCTGTTTTCGGACTCTCATGGGCGTCCGAAAACAGTGGCGTAATAATGAGGTCATAATGACGTGATAAGATGAAGTAGAAGCCCCATGGGTGTTCTACTGCAGGAAGTGACGTCATAGTGACGTTAGAAGGGTGACATAGAACTCCAATGGGGATTCTACGTCTGATGGTGATTGATAGAGCGCGCGCCCGTGCCAATGACGTCATAATGACATCATAATGACATCATAAAGACGTCATGTGATTATTCATGTGATTTGGTCACAAAAGTCTTTAAACATAGCTTTATATACAACAACTTGTTGAATAACAACTTGTTGAACAACATGTTGAACATGTTCAACTTGTCCAACAACATGATGAACATGTTGAACATGTTAAATATATTGAACATATTAAACATACTGAACATGTTGAACATGTTGAACAACATGTTTAGCATGCTGAACAACTTATTGAACAATTTGTTGGGCAATTTGTTGAACAATACCATGACGTAATATGTTCCAAAAATAATTCGAACACGTGTTTGGAATGGGCTTGCCATTACAACACATCTTTGAATGGGCTTGCCATTCGAACACATCTTTGAATGGGGGCTTGCCATTCGAACACATGCTTGAATGGGCGCGGTCTTCCTACATAACTAACCAAAGAAAAAATATGTAACAAATAAACATGGGTAACAAAGAATTTCAAATTTTCCCGGGTACCATGGCATAATATGTTTTCAAAAACTAAATTTGCTAAAGTTGGCATAGAACCCTGACTTATCCACTACTATGACCTCAGAGCGTTCGAATAGGTAGAATGGTAAAATGCTAAAAC
The DNA here is from genome assembly GCA_949752745.1 of Protula sp. h YS-2021. Classification (NCBI taxonomy): domain Eukaryota; kingdom Metazoa; phylum Annelida; class Polychaeta; order Sabellida; family Serpulidae; genus Protula; species Protula sp. h YS-2021. Next base: position 83,583,360 of record OX457024.1, on the reverse strand, counting down.
CTATTTTATACCTAATATGTTTTCAAAAACTACATTTGTTAAAGTTGGTTTAGAACCCTGATTTATCCACTACTATGACCTCAGAGCGTTCGAATAGATTGCATGGTAAAATGTCAAACCTATTTTATGCCTAATATGTTTTCAAAAACTAAATTGGTTAAGTTGGTTTAGAACCCTCATTTTCCCATTACTATGACTTCAAAGTGTTCGAATAAGTAGCATGGTAAAATGCTAAAATCTATTTTATACCTAACATGTTTTCAAAACTACATTTGTTAAAATTGATTTAGAACCCTCATTTTCCCACTACTATGACTTCAGAGTGTTCGAATAAGTAGCATGGTAAACTGCTAAAATCTATTTTAATACCTAATATGTTTTCAAAAACTACATATGTTACAGTTGGTTTAGAACCCTCATTTTCCAACTACTATAGCATGGGGGTTTTGGACCAGACATGAATGTGTGCATTATGGCCTTATATGGCATGTTTTTACAAACATTCTACTGTAGTCAGGAATAGCTCAGTTTGTAGAGCGCAGGACTCATGGCTGGTGGTTCGGGCCCACCTATGGGCAACCTAACCCTAGACCACACTATATGACTTTGTGACCAAATCACATGAATAATCACATGACGTCTTTATGATGTCATTATGATGTCATTATGACGTCATTGGCACGGGCGCGCGCTCTATCAATCACCATCAGACGTAGAATCCCTATTGGAGTTCTACGTCACCCTTCTAACGTCATTATGACGTCACTTCCTGCAGTAGAACACCCATGGTGGTTCTACTTCATCTTATCACATCATTATGACGTCACTTCCTGCAGTAGAAAACCCATGGGGGTTCTACTTCATCTTATCACGTCATTATGACGTCATTATTACGTCACTGTTTTCGGACGCTCATGAGAATCCGAAAACAGCCTATACGTCATTATGACGTCACTTCCTGTTTTCGAACCCTCGTTTTCCTCCTACTGCAGTATGCGCGAAGATGGATCTGGTTTTTGCTGTTCTGAAAAAGTGTCCTTAATTCTGAAATGTTTTGTATATATATTCACAAAGTAACTGAAGCTGTCCTAGGAATTGGGGTCATTGCCACAATGTCGTGTTTGCGCGTTATTACCAGAAAATTGTCATGTAGTTACCGTTATTTAATTAACCAAGAAAGAATATGATTACATTAAAATAGTTTTTACATTGAGGTAGATCAAAATCGTGTAGACACTGCTAAAGTCTTCTCAAAAATATTGTGGGCTGCAGAACAATAACCGTTTTTGTTCTAAGGAGAAAAATTTGTCCTTTATATATCAGATTCTTTTAACAGATTCACTTGCAATTAAATGTACAGCTATAGCAAAATACATAGCACATGCTATTTTCTACTTTTTAATTCAGTTAATATTTTATTCTTTCTCTAATAGAGTTAATTTAAAATGTTTTAAAATGAGTGGTCACCCAAAGGGCATTATTTGGAGTCAAAATGTTAATTAATTTGAAAACATATTGCACTGGCCTCATAAATATCTCTGTTGTGAGTCTCTATGCTTATGACATGTTTATGGGGTAGTGTGAGAAGGTGTGTATCTTGCTATTGCAGCATAAAATTAAAAGTAAAGAAACACCAACTGATTATCAAACTCCCCTTTTGTGCTGTGGAAGAATAAATTTCGGCCGTTATTAGGCAAGATGAATTAAGGCAACAATGGCCGAGAACTTCTGGTTAAAAAATTGAAATAAAATTAAAATTGTACTGAACTGAAGTTTTTCCTTAGAGATTATCCAACAGAAATACTGACACACAAGCTTAGGACCGTTTATTACGCAAGGATCTTCCAATAACGACTTATTTATGGACAAGAAATGCCTGCGCTATCCAGTAGCTTCAAGTGGCTAATTAAAACCGAATCTTAATAAATTTGAAACTTATGCACAGAAAGAAACTAGGTTAGCTTGGATGATTTCAACTCAAAATGTTCGTAGTTCTTTGTTTTCTTTTATGAATGGTACTTGTCTTGTACTCGTTGTGGTCTGTTTGCAGTGATTGCTTTGCAGGCTATTTTTATTTGTTAGTTTATTGCACTTGTCTTTATAGGCGAGATATGCGAGATATTGACACGCATGAGACATGTGAAACTCACAACTCAAATATACAGAACATGGAAGATGTGATGAGGATTTGAGACATTATTGTCTATTGTCAGATCATACAATTCAGTGCATATATTTGCTACACAGGGCAAAGACATTGTGGAATTTGATTTTCAATACCTTGCTATCTATTGAGATGTTTATTCAGAAATGAGATTTAAACTGACCTGTCTTAAAGTAAGAGGAAGAGTTTATTATAAAAGATGTCTTTATTGTGAACACAGAAACATAGTTCAGCTTTACATCATTAAAACGTTTCTGTGTCTATTATCTATGTCCATTAAGTACACATTTGTACTCGGAAAGTAGTAAAGAAGGCTCTTTAACCATTTTCTAGATTTCATCAATTATAAAAATAGCAACATATACCAACTAACAGTCTATATTATCTACAAGCGACAGAACTGTCGTCCTATATATTAATGCGATGCATATGACAGCACTGTCACTCAATATCATATTTGCAATTTACAGTTCGGGACATTTATACCATTTTTATAAATTTATAGTTTTACAATTAGTCGTACTATCAATCCATACATTCATGTTACAATACTTGAAGTTTCTAAAATGTTTTTTATTTACTTACAATTCCAGCGCCCCCACATTAATCTACTGGTATGACAAGAAGTGATCATACTATGAATTCACTCATTGTTTGAAAGCTACAAAGCTCCCAATTTGCTTCCTTGAGTATACACTTCCGTATTATGAAAGGCTTTGTATAAGTAAAATTACAATAAATGTCTCTTAATTGACATACAGAATAGAAAAACCTATTCTATAGCGAATAAAGTAGTCTGCTTTGAGTGAACGTATTTGTGATTCTTCACTGCATTAAGAAAATGACCAGAGTCAAAATTGAACTGAAATAGCTGAGGTTTCAAAGGATTTGTTTTATTAAAGCATATTTTTGTTTCTGTAGTTCTGATGTTCTGCACGTTCTTGTTGATAAAATATTACATTGTCAATATGATTAGAACTTCTTTATTCCCTTACATAATTAAAATACGCCGTATAATAATCAACCATCGGTGCAGAAATACAGAAACTCTGTTCAAGGCCTTCTGTAAGGTATGCATGATTTAACTATTGAAATATCAGTTATATCAATTAATCGACGTCGATGCCATGACGCTCGCACAAACAACTATGCGTTCATAATGATAATTCAGACAGGAACAAAATGTACTTTTTAATGTGACTAAAAACTGGAATACTTTTCTCTTAAATGAATTACTTATTTCTCTGGTTAATACAGGGATGGGAAAGATGACTATATTTCTTTACGTTTATAAAGGACCATCAGTAAGCCATTTATTTTATCTTCATTTCTTAGAAATATAACACTACACACTCTTTTCTTTAACTAAAACTGAAAGATCATTAAACTGCAAAGTTTTCTTATCCATTTCAGAGAAACGCGCCATAGATTTTGGCAAGACTTTATATCACCATGAAGTAGGTCTAATTTTATGTATGAAGTAATTAAAATCTTGGTATAAAACGAGATAACATATTTAAGTAGACTGTATGATTCTAATTGCAATATAGACGATTTTTTTATAGTCCAGTCTGAACATCACAAGTAGACCAGATATATTATGCGGTTTCATGCATGCTTGTGATAACAAGTGAAAAGAGCGGAGCTATCGCAATGCACCTTAACTTACGATTACAACCTACTAAATAAGTATATGTGCAAGTCTAATCATGCACTGGTCAATAATTGTTTGTTGTCCTACTTACCATATTTTCAAAGCTTAGTAAGATAAATTTAGTTAACTTCTATGTGTTGAATAACAAAAACAACTGATAGCCTCCAAGATGGCACTCCAAAATCCCACTAGCAAGACTGACACAAATTGCGTGAATGAACAGGGCATTTTCATTTAAGTAGAAGCTGTTGTTTTTTACCTGTAAAAATGTTATGATAAAACTAAATCAACTGAAATGTATGATAGAGACCGTTTTGTGTTTAGTTCGTTTCTCGTAACAAACAGCATTAATAGTCATTCAGTGCTTGTACCGATGTTATGTTACAGTTGTAAAAAATCGTCCCTGCCGCTTGAAATCCAGTCTTTTTATATCCTTAAGTCAGTTCAGAATGTTAATATTTACTGCGAAATCGAACTTGACTGGCAACCTCGTCCATTACAGTGTAAGGACCAAGGGAGGTACAAATCTCATAAAACACATCTATCCCTAATGTTTAAATAGTAACTTTATATTAATGCTGTGCCATGATGCTGTGTTAATGGAAATCCCTGTGGTCTGCGTTTTACTGAACAATTAATCCTCTTAGTTTTTACATCAGCGCTCGAAAACCAAGGAGGAATTCATTTCAGAGCTTTATCAGCGTATTGCAGCGTTTAATGTTACTTTTTATTTATGCTTTTTGTTCAAGAACAACATGTATTTTTAATAAATTAATGTGAATTACCTGTATACAGCAAAACCTCATTCTGGACAAAGCCTGAAATACCCGACAACTGCCAATACTGGACAAGAATTCTCAGTCCCGCGTTTCCCCATTGGTTTACATGACCCCTGAAATACCAGACACCTCTATATACCGGACAAAATCCGCCATTCCTCCCGTTGTCCGGTGTAGACAGGTTTTACTGTAATATGTTAATGTGAATAATCTGTTTGAGAAAAAACGCATAACGACAAGCCGCGCGTGGAGCGAAAGTGAAACAAAACGAAATCGCAAACTAAAAACTAAGAACTGTTTATCGCATTACTTTATAAAATGTACCAAAGAAATTACAGCGCTTATAACGGCCATAGTTTAACATTCACTTGCTAAGATTGCAGGTTGGCTATTTAGTTGGATTGTCCTGGGACCGCTGCTGTTGTTGTTTAATGTTTGATTTGAAAACAACCAGTCGAGGAACTTTCTGTAATGTGTGTATTTTTTTTAACTTTAAGATTTATGTATTGCTATTTTTAACCTTGTAGGTTAAACTTGGGGTTTAACGAAATATTTAATGGAAGACAAAAGATATTACTTTTTGAGATGCTTAGTTTATCAAAAACAAAGGTAGCAGCTTTTAAAATAGCTTTGACAATTGCTTCTACACTGCACAGTCGAGCACGCGTATAAATTTCGCACATTATTTAACTCAAAGCTTACAACATAAATATGTAACTGGCAAAAATAAGCTAATAATAGCAACAAATAAACACTGGTTGCAGGTGTCGTTGCAAAGATACCAACACAACCTCTTGGTGGGGAGGGGGGATTTAAAAGAGAAGATAAACATAGATATACGTCAATTTTTCATGGAACTTTTCCATTTTGTATAAAGAATGGGATATTAATATCTTATTTTTAAAATTAACCCAAAACTTACTGAAAGAAAAATTGTGATGCAGCTTTTAAATACCAATGAATTACAACATAGCTCTTTAATGGATTAATCTTTCCGGGGACAGTGTTTGTCTATTATTGAATTTTTCCGGATGCAACATTATAAAATAAATTGCTTATAACACAAAGTGCGTAACTATTGGTTACTTAACACAGTCATAAAAGTGAAGTGCAGATGAAGGTTATATATGTGAAGGCTATATATATAAAGATGAAGGTTATTTTCTTAACTGCTGTTATGGTATCGCCTGGTAAAAACATATGAAGGGTTCGAGAATCAGAACACTTTAAACAGTAGGCCCGTCTGGAGTGACACATTTTCTGAGACAGTTCTAAGATATCATATTATGGCGTTATCGATGACCACATTTGTTATCTGACTTGGGTAATGTGATTGGTCTTTGCCAAATGCAACGCAGATTGTAGTTATTTGTAATAAACACATCAGTTCATTCATATGAAAAAACCTATATTGATTTATGATGTTGTTGACCGTTGTTATGATGTTATTGACCATTGCAAAACTGTTGACTTAAAGTCAATATTTTCTCACTGGTAAATGACATTTTATATTGATTCAAAATCAATCAGTCTGCCAAATATTCATCGTTAAATTTTCTATCCGAAATGCCGATAATTTAACAATATAGCTACACCCATTTGCAAGATCAGTTAATCTAAATGTTTTGTTTTCAAGATTTTGTAGTTCAAACTTATAATACTATCAGAACTTATTCATAAAAGTGGCCTAATTGTTATGCTGGTTCTTAAATTTTCTAAAAGGTAGGTTACATTTTTTGGGATATGAAGAAGAAATGTTTATTCGTGATTTTTTATTTTATTTTTCTTTATTTTTGCTGTAATGTGTTTAATTCTTCTAATTTTGTGCCATTTAAAATATTCAGACTAATGATTTAATCAAGAAGCCTATCTATGGCCTTAAACTGAATTCAGCACGAATCTTTAACCTCGAAAACCAAAACATTTAAAATGCTCTCAACATCCGTGAACATCTATGCTGCTGCGGTCTCCATGACAGCAAATACAAACTCGTCCTTACCCTATTGCAGCAGTCTCTTACCGCTGACGGCGATGCCTTGAATAACCTCCATTCTGTCGCTCCACAAGGCGTCATCTCTTGCCAAAATAACTCAATACATTCCCATTCTGTGTTAACAAAGAAAAGGAAATGAATAGAAAATTAATTTATTTGACGTTTTAGAATCTTTTGGTGATGAAAGGATGACAAAAACAAGTTGTTTACAAAATTATCCAGATTGTTTACTTTGAATGCAAGTTGAAGAATTAATTCAGTTTTATAGTTTTCGTTCGTTTTCTTCTTACATTTTGCAACCCTTGCAGTTTGGCAATCGCGATTAACGACAAAGGGTTATACTTCTAAGCGTCTCTGCACTTGGTATTAGAAGAGAAATTGAGAATATGTTGACCATGCAGTTCAATATAATGAACATGTCATCAAATGTTTGTAATAAACAGCTCCGTTAGGTCGACGGGATAATTTTGAAACGTGTCATCCTGTTCTTTCTTTGCTTGTAACATAGTTGAAATGTAATATCTAATGATGTAACATGGTATCCATGACCGGTCACTTAAAAAATAGACCCAAACTGCGACATAAAATATGAGAATCTCGACTTTTTTCTCACCTTCTTTTGAACACTATTTGTGGCGATCGATTTCATACGTATCCCGCGAAACCCCAAGGGTGAGGTACTTTGATTTGAACCGTCTTGACGACTATGCTAGATTAATATTTTTCCCACGTCTATACAACATTGTTTTCCCGGCATCTAGACAAGGTCGGGAAATAGACATTGTCTCTACTTCCATATACAGCCTTTAAACAACGTTGATTAATCTGTTGGGCACAATTTTTAAATCTGCACAATTTATAAATTGTGCTGCACAGTTTTTGAAATCCAAATTGCGGACAATTTTTAAATTGTCCTGCACAATTTTTAAATATTTTCATTTTTTTAGCTTTTTTCTTTGAATTTATTTTTGTTTCATATTTTGTCAACTTTTTACTGCTTTTATGTCTTTTATCTCGGTTCGCAAGTATATTCATCTATTGTTGCAACTGCAGCAAACTGCATAAAAACTGCTCCCATATTTGATGGATTAGAGTACTTAATTATGTTAATTATGCAATTGCAATAAGAACTGGCGCTGGTCTACACCATAAAAAGATATCCCCGTATTTGATAGATTAATTTTATTTCGTTTAATTTTGTTGTATTCTTACAAATACTGTCTATATAAGGTATCTAATCTATGAAATAAGAAATCTCGGCACTATACTAACAGCTTTTAAATTACCTAAGCTATCTAAATCAATCTTTCGGCTACAGGCTAAAGCTATCTTCACCAACACAACTACAAGTTACTAAGTACAAGATAATAATATATTCGATTAAAAATCATCAATGGACCTAAATTATCAAAACATACATAAAGTTATACATAAATATGAACACATCACACAAGATGATTCTAGTTCTTTCTACTTTCGACTTTTGTAAAAAAAAAAAAAAATTGCAATTTTAAAGTACTCTAATCCATCAAATGCGGGAGCAGTTTTGTGAAATGCTTTGCAACAATAGATGAATATACTTGTGAACCGAGATAAAAGACATAAGAGCAGTAAAATGTTGACAAAATATAAAACAAAAAACCCAAAGAAAAAAGGTAAAAAAATTGAAAATGTTTAAAAATTGTGTAGGACAATTTAAAAATTGTCCGTAATTTGGATTTAAAAACGGACCGACCATTTAAAAATGGTCGGCCCGTTTATAAATTTAAAAACTGTGCAGCACAATTTATAAATTGTGCAAATTTAAAAATTGTGCACAACAAATCTATGTCTATCCGACGTCAGGCTGTAGCACCTGGTTTCGACTTCCATAAACAACCAAAATCCAACACTGAACAGACGTCAGTTGCGACGTCTATTCAAGCATGATCCAACCTCGCAGTGTCTACTGGGTGCGCACCACAGCGAATGGCATCCGATGTCCCAGTCACAGCTCAGCTAAAATTTTACAGATTTTGATCATCTTTTGGAAATGCCAGGCTTGAAAGAAAGCCTTTTGTCCAGGGTCCCGATATTCTGTTGATAACTCCAGGTATATTCTTGGGGACGCACGGGTCAAAGAGAAGCCTGGATGTGGTCTTCTGGTCGGGTGTTGGGAAGAGAGGGCAGTCGTTTTTCGTCGACTACCAAATGCCAATTGCCTTGTGCTAGATTCAGGACCTAATTATCAAATTCATCAGTTGCCGGTTGCTCCCTTGTTTACAAAGATAAGCCAGAGCTGTAGAGTTTTTTTTTGAGGAATGTTCACTGACCTGTTCTACATAGCAGGGAACAGTTAATTGCCTTTCCACAATATGGAAAGGATGCATCTCTCTGGATCGACAGAACGGCTGATGGACGTTTGAATGGGTAACCTTCGGGAAAATGTTCTGGAGCTGGTCAGGTTTGCCAGATTATTTTTTTAATTTTGCAATATTTTAAGAAGATACATACATTATACCTATTTAGCTTTGCTCTCTTTCGACATTTACTCAGCTTAACGCCAGCCTTCTGGCTATCCCCTGCAGCTGGGGACTGAATAGAGTCGACGAGGAGGCGGGAATAACATAGTTTGAATCTGACAAAGCCATTGCTTGCGTACCTGATTCTGAGGGCGATTAGACTCAATTATTGCCTTCAAATTAGTGCGCGAGAGATGCTTACGCTTGATATTATCTTCTTCACGCAACGCTAAGCTCTCAGCAATACGACACTTGTCACAAAGAAAGTGTGGTTTGGTAAAGAAAGATGATGTCCGCACCGAATCCGCGACAAAATGCCTCGCGACATAACGCCTCGCGATAAAACGCCTCGCGACATAAGGCCTCGCGACAAAACGCCTCAAAATGTTAAGTGCGACAAAACGCCTCACTCGTATGAACTCCCTATTTTTTCCCAATTTTTCTTACTTTTTATCATACACTCATTGTTCACCTATTACGCATTTGTCATTGAACTTGTTTCCGAATTTTTGCTCGTACTGCTTTTCCATTTTTTCTGACATTTTTGCTCATTTTTTTCTACGCCAAGATGCTTGTTATATATTTTATTCTACAAGGGAAGAAGAGCAAAAACAAAGAAATGCTTCCTTTGCTGGTCTTGCATTCAAAGAGTAGTCCGATCAGAGTCACTGAATGTCAGAGATATCTGAGTATTGCATGGCATTTAATCCTCGAAAGTCGCCAGACTGGCTAAAAAACAAGTCATTTAGTCAAAGTAAGAAAAATGGGGGAAAATAGGGAGTTTATACGAGTGAGGCGTTTTGTCGCACTTTACATTTTGAGGCGTTTTGTCGCGAGGCCTTTTGTCGGGATACCGTCCGCACCTGCCTCGAGTTTGGACCCCTCTGTTTCAGCCAGGCCTCTGACCAGAAAAAATTAAGTAAATGGACAACAGTTCACATGCATACACACCGCGTGTAAGTGAAACCGCTCCTATCCACGCCTATGCCCAGGATGGGATGAGAAGAGACAGTGACAACCCAGAGGGGTGGGGGTAGCCTTGTGGGGATACACGTGTTGGTATACCCAGGTAAGCTGGCCTTAGTGGAAGCAGAGGGAAGAGCCAGCCTTGTCACCTACTACCCAGGGGAGAGAGACATGGTGCTTCGCTTCCTGAAGCCCCTATCAAGGTGGGTAGAGCCACTCAATCCCAAACGAACCCAGAGGGGAAGGGGTGAGCAGCGGCAACCCCGTGAATCTAACCAGAAGCGTATAAACCACAACACAACCTGTGTTAATTTAATCACACAGCCTTATTAGCCAGTGGCGATAGGCGAGACAGCAGAGAATCCAGTAAGCAAGGCAACAGAGAACACCGTCACAGCCCTTTTCTCTACCATACATCACCCAATCTGACATAAACACCCAGCATACAGCCGGATTGACAAGGCAATGCTTTCTTCCAGGTAAATGTGAATCCTTTGCTGACTAGTGAGGAAATACGATAAAAACTATAGGGTAGGGGGGCATCACCGATATTACGTACTCGCTTATCAACAACAAAGAGTACAGTGCTGAGTACTCCAAGATACTCGATAACATGTCAGCCATACAGAAAAATGGTCAAAACAGAAGGATAAATGCCTAAAAATATCAGAATAAACAAGCACCTTGTTTATCCCGAATAAAAGGTTAAGATTTTTTCTTTCCAAAACCCATCTGTTTCCTGTAAGCGCATAAAAAGGAATTGAAACCAAGTGACAAATAAAGCAATGATGGCGATGTTTGTTTACATCGTCTGCCCACGAGTGTAGAAACGTATCATTCATATTTATACGATAGGTAACCGTAAATAAAGGAAATCACATCTAAAGGAGGAGGTAAGTGAACGGAAGTTTTTGTGAAGTAAAAACTACGCAGATAAAAAGGTTTTACTCGGCCACTCCAAAGAATGTGTTATTAGATCGTTAATCATTGGATTAAGATAGATGATAACACATTCTATGTGCACCTGTCCATATATGTATGAGGAACGGTGTAACCCAGACATTTTTCAACTGGATATTTCTCACAATTTCACAACTACGGGCAATTTTTTCTTCAATTTCAAGAGATGCGTTTGATTGTTTTTTATTATTATTTATCCAAGTGATCTGTTCTGGTATTTAATTACTTTAAGTTAGGAGTTTTGTTTACATTAAATGGGTGATATTTACTGCTATTAGTGATTACTGTAAGAACTTTTCTTTTGTGTGTGTGTGTTTTTTTTGTGAAACAGCCTAGAAAGTTATTCACGTGCTCCTTAAATATTGTGAACAGAATTGCCGCGGTTGTGAAATGTCCAGCTGGTAATATCTGGAAAAATTTCATACGTGTACCGTAAGAAAAATACGGCTGTGAGGCATTAACATCCAAACTAATCACTGCTTTGCGAAAAACATTCAAACCCTTTATTGATCTAAAAGCAGTTAATGACAATAAATATTTTAGGAGGCAAATCTCGGAGGCAAACTCAGTTTGAAAAAAAAGCACCATGGAGACAAACTTAGGTAAATTAGGTGAGAACAGGTCGTTATCATCAGTTATACAGACATATCTGATCTGCTTGATTTCATTGAATGTGACATAGAATACAATTACTATTTACAGCAGATAAAAAGCTCCACTGGATTTACATATGCTGTCATTTCCACTTGGAAACTGCTTTCCTAATGGGTATAATTTACCATTACACTTCATTCAACGCGACAGTTTCCTAACAGTTCCTTTTGCACTTTGTGACGTGCGAAGATGAAACTTTGCACACGTGTAGAGGTTGATAAGATCTCAACATGTTACTTTGACTTTAAACATCAAGGTCAAACTGAGGTCAACCGCTGTTTTTCTTTCAAACTGGATTCCAGACAGGTCCTCCTACACTCATTTAAATCGATTCAGATTTGAAATAGGATAGATAACTTCAGTGGTAAGCTCTCCCTGAGACGTAATACTGTTTGACCTTAACCTCAAAATTCTAGGTCAAGTTGAGGTTAAAATATTTTTTCCAAAGACGATTCCCTATTTAAACGCAAGGAAAAGTGCTGAAACCCGTGTCTGTTCACATATGCCCTTTAAGTAGAGTGTAACCGTGTGACCTACATCTTGACTTTGAGGGTCAATATCATGACCCTGTATATCGAAAACACGTTTATCCTTTGGGCTAAAAGATGTTTCATAAGAGTTTTCTTGGTGACATAAAACTGAGCATTATCTAGAAAATCTTTGGGCTTGAAAGTTGCTACGTATGAGATCTGTCGGTGACCTTGATCTTTTCCGTCAAGGCCAAGGCCGAAAACCAGATATTGACAATTGCATTGAAACTCATTTTCGGGCTTTTGAGGCTAAAAAAAAACGTTATATTATACATTGTTGACAGTTGGACTTGCTGCAGCCATAACCTAACCAAACGTGTTTTATCAGAGAAACAACCGATGAACCTCAAATGGTTTTGAAAGAATTGGAGAGCATGCAAAATTGTGACAGAACAAGATAAAACATACGCAAATTGAATTATTTTGAAATCTGGCGCATGGTGACTGAGTGTCTGCGAATGGTGTGCGAAAGACATTTTTGTCTATGTATTTGGCTTCACCGACGGAAGACTGCAAGACATAAATTTCTCCTACGGTTTATTGAGGTGGGTTATTCCGCTGTCAAGCGGGAATCGAACTAGCTTATTTCAGGTGTTATTGTGTATGGCTGTGGAAATTTGATCGACTGCGATATTACTTTTTTAATCTGGTGTAGTCCTTCTTTTATGATTTATTGTCTATTTAATCATAATGAAATCCAACCTAATTAAATGAAGACTCTCCTGTAGCTTACCCTTTGGAATTGAGGAATTGAGAGGATGCAGTCCAACGTGTTTATCGTAACACCCATAAAGGTGAGGCAATAGGTGAGTGAAATGCACTTCTCCCAGCTGATAGAAAAACCAAGCGAAACTAACATGGGAGTGAGGTATCCGATGGCTTTTATTGCGTCTTCTTACATTTCTGCCCATAAGAAGAAATCACCCAGATAGCATCCTTGGCGAAGGAATCAAAGCCCCCGAACGATATGTACGTACGTGTCGGTTATATATATATATATATATATATATATATGTAGTGCTAATCACCGTTGAACTTTCACTTCACACCAGTAAACTGTAGCGAGAACGGGCTGAGGCTGACTTGGAGATAAGCGGATTTTATGTCGACATTACATTATATAGGATCCCTTTACCTTCAAGGCTACTGCATGTTTGTCTTACGAAACGAAATGTTACGTTGATCGCCATCAGGCTGCGATCAGTTGTGGATTACTCATATGCCGTCCCCATCTCCTTCGAAACCTCAGAGATGGGAGACATGATGGCTGGATCTCTGCTGCACAATTCTGTGCGGCCCAGCTCTAGTTCCTTCCTTGTTACTTGTGACTATTGTAACTGCGGTATATCTCTTAGCCCCGGGTGTCTCTCCCTCCACGCGTCTTCGTATGTCGAGTTATGCGGATGCTCCCTCCTGAAACAGGCTGCGAGGTCCTGCACAGTCGGCACTCTGTCGTCACTCCGAGACTACATTGACGAGCCACAGCCTCTCGTTAAAAATCACACACAGAGTTTACAGGGTTGTTTCAACCAATTGCAAGCCAGGGAAAGTTTCACTCTCTTTTACTGTCACAGTGACACTTGACATAAAGCGCGAAGTGCTAATTTCGATTAAAAGAGGGTATTTTTGTCATTCAGTTCTCCCCGCTTCCTACAAAAAGTGGGGTTATTTCGGAATTTCACTCCATGTTTGGTAAAATGGGGGTATTATTTCAAAATTAGCACTCCGCGTTTAGGAGTTGTTTGAAAAAGTCATGGTCCCGCATGTTAATCAGTTAGAAAGTGAGTGGGTCCCTGGGACACGCCCTCGGCCGTTTTAGACGATAATAAACAAATTTAATTTAATCATAAAACTTCTTGTAGAACACTCTATGTTTTTAGAATCTAAACGGTTTAGAATGAGTATAATTATAACTAATAATTACAAGTTAAACCAAATATTTAGGTCGTCTCTTGCATAATATTAACGTTATATTCAGACCGTTGGGGGAACAGATTGGGTTTGTCCATGGCAAAAGGACCCAGATCAAGCATTAAAAGTGAAATGGAATGCAAATGAAGCAGAAGACCGGTTTCAAAGAAGTCAAAATTTACAAGTTCGCTTAGATCGAATTAAAAGAATTAAAACGATATAAAACTCATTCGGAGTAAGGCACAGTCAGAAGCACCCAGTAAATGGCAGTTGCATAAAAAAAACGTCACGCCAAAACAAACAGTGGCAAGTAAAATTCTTCTTTTTTTTATCTCATATGGCATGCGGTTTGCAAATACTTTAGGAAAATAACAGGTAAAAGGTCTCGGCTGCTCAGGCTTTGAATGATGCCCAGATATCGCTACTTTATGTAGCCCCTTTACTCTTGGCATTCACAATTGTGCTCCACCTTCTCTTTCAGCTGAAAAGTTGTTGCTGAAAAATCCAGTTTCGTACGAAAGGATGATATGAATAATAAATCAGTCATATCATTGTCAATCACATTTATATTCTCCCTCTTCCCTGTGACGCCTCCGGGCATAAAGAAGAAAACGTCTTCTCTTTTTGACTAAAGGGAAGAGGACACTTTATAGCAGATGAGGGGGTGGGGGTGAGGGGGGTGGGGGACGGCTCACTTATCAGAAAATAGCCTGCAGAGTAATCGAAAATCAGGCTTCAGAATTTTCCATTCATCAAAGAGGCAAGAAATCAAATCAAAATAGCTTGGACTAGATCTCTATCGAAATTTGAAACTTTTTTATCAAAGAGAAGCATTTGTTAGAAATGTTGTGTTTCATTTACGTGAATAACAAGCTTAAAATTGTTACTTTGGTGCCTGTACACTTGTTAAGTGATTGATTACTTCAGTGATTTACAAAAATAAGGTTAAAGGGTCTTTTTAAACAAAGACCAGATTAACCTTTACTAATGGGCACGTTCATTTTTGTGGGTAAGTTTTCATTAACTTTGGATTAATTGCTCACGTTATTCCAGCTTAATTGAGTTAAAAAAAAGAACGGCACGAAAGTGAAAAAAGAGCGATAAAAACCTCTGAATTCCAAAGATTTCTCTTCAGATGCCTTCCACTTAAGGCCGAATAGTTGGATAAATCCGAGACGTGCCAGTACGGCGAGTGGTGGGGATCACAGCACTCCCTAACAATTCTGCAATGTGAAAAGGACTGCATTTTTGCACTATATATTTATCGGTCTTTATGTGTCTTAAGAATTGCAAAAATATATATGTAATAAATAAAAATAAAAACACGTAACAAAAACAAAATAAGACCCTCGACGGTTCACCTGTTGCACCTTTCTGTCGTGTCTTGTGAATTTTCTCTACTTTGGAAATGCTGTAACACATGTTTGTGCCATTGTAAAAGAACTTTCCACATTGATTTGAACCAACTTTAAATTTTCGTTATCCAGTTTGACATTCTAATATTGGTACAGGAGGGTAACTTGAAAACAAGAAAATTCCAAAGTATGTCAGTGGTTTAACTTAAAAGACCAATATGTCTGCTCCCGTTTAGAAACGTAGTCTTTGGGCATCAATTTTTGTTATTTTGGAAACCTGCGCTTTCAGCCCGATTAAATATCACTTCAAGACATTTTCCCTATTCGCCCCTAAGGTTTGCTACACAATGTAAGCAAATCTTTTCATTTCA
Organism: Protula sp. h YS-2021; assembly: GCA_949752745.1. Lineage (NCBI taxonomy): Eukaryota > Metazoa > Annelida > Polychaeta > Sabellida > Serpulidae > Protula > Protula sp. h YS-2021. Next base: position 83,567,522 of record OX457024.1, on the reverse strand, counting down.
CAGTATCAGTCTATTATGAGGTGGGATTGAAGATGCATCGAGCAAATTATAGTTGTTGATTAATAGCGTGGTGTTTTCGTTAACAGTTTAATCCTGGAAGAGCATTAAAACATTATTCAGCTGGATTTTATTAACCCCCCATGGTCTTGTTTTTGTGATAAACTGTATAAAATGAAAAGCTTTGAACTTCTTTTATACCATACACTTTACAGTTTGCCGGTGAAGAAACTGCGTCTTTTTTCTTCACAAAAACTTCGTTTATCTCCACTTTTAGATGGGTTTCCCTTCCGGAAAATATTAATCACGTGATAAAAACAAAAATTCTCGTTGCAGTTCAAAGAGCCCCATTCCGTCATCAACCAACTAGCCTTTCAGAAGCGAGGGAATGTATGTGTACTGCGTCACTTGTGTGATACGGCATTCCCTTTCTGTGTGGTTTTTACAAACACACGCCATTCTGTGTGCTCCTCAAAAAGCCAGTTGTGAAGTGCGAATTAGGGGTACATACAATTTGACCAACCGCAATTTGACCAACAGAAATTTGACCAACTGCAATTTGACCAACCGCTTAATGGAAAAACTGACATTTGACCAACTTTCAGTTTTAGATATACAAAACCTTATAAATCTAGTTCGAGTTCGAGGTTTCGTAAGAAAAAGTAATTATAAAGAAGTGCTCATTCATATCAAAGAGATGCTGTGCTAATCCCCTCTCTGTCATTGAGTGTCATAAGGCTGAGTTCCACATGCCCCGTTAATCTCCGTAATCCGGCGTTATACAAGGCGTTATACAAACAAACCCAGACCTGGTGGAAGCTTTAGTGTCATCTCAGGTACGTGTTTTTACGTGGTTTTAGTATAAATACCGGGATTTCTCAACCAGAAATTAAACCAGATGTGTCTGCTATTTCAACAAGATCAACTGAAATGCAATTTCAACAACAACAATTGCCGAGATGGAAATGTTTGGATGGTCATATTTATGTGAAACAAGCGGTAATTGTATGTGAAGTTTTAAGAGGATATGAGATTACTACCATCTCGGTAGTTTTGGACAGTACTTTTACTTGCAGTGTTATAACTGTTTAAATGTTGCTTTTGTCGGAAGATTTGTGATTGCTAATGTTTTACTGATAAGTGGTACGAAAAACAATAAATTATGAAGTTGGTCTAATGTCCGTTTTTTCATTAAGAGGTTGGTCAAATTACGGTTGGTCAAATTACGGATGGTCAAATTTCGGTTGGTCAAATATCCTACACCCGCTAATTAGCTTCTGTTTCAATTTATTTACCAAATGAAGAACTAATTTATCTCATTCTCATTGATAAATTTAGGTCTTGCAGAAGCTGAGTTTACACGTAGCGATGACAGATCAACAGTCTCGAGTGGTATCCCGACAAAAGGCTTTTTGTCGCACTTTACATGTTGAGGCGTTTTGTCGCGAGGCCTTATGTCGCGAGGCGTTTTATCGCGAGGCGTTTTGTCACGAGGCGTTTTGTCGCGGTGCCTGTTCTTCTCGGAAACAGCAGGAACGAGAATCACCAACTGAAACACAACACATACCTCTTCATAGTTGTTTAAGTCACTTCATACCGCAGTTGCCTGATTTGACTGTAAGCTTACTGCAGGATACTGCGCCATCATTTTGGTCAACTGTGCCTAGGTTTGTGTATTCCACAGGACAGAGCGATAATGGCCAGGGTATTGGCTTTGTCTGGACCAAAAGAGATGCTTTTTGACGTCCTCGGGGCTTGTAGTCCAGTTTTGGTGACATTCCCGTTATCTGACCGTTTTCGGGCTGTCCAAGATAGCTCCGCGACTCCAAAGTTGCAACGGAAATAATGGCAACGGAAAATATGGCAAGTGGAAATAATGGCAACGGAAAAAATGGCAAAGTGAAAAAAACGGAAAAAATGGCAAGTTTCACTGAAGTTGAGTAGAAGCAATGAAATCGCCTACCTTGACTACTCGGGTCAAAGAAAGTTCAGTTAAAACCACTTAATGCCACTTGATGTCAGGGTATTTGGGGTGCAAGCAAAAATGGCAAAACGTAATCCCTGTGAGCGGCAGCGTTAATCCTTTGTATGCTCGGGTGCCCACGTAACAATACATCTATTTGGGGTGCATCAGGCAAAACTTATTCGCTGGGTGTACAATGCCGTTAATCTTTCGGATGCTCGGGTGTCAACGTAACAAAACATTTATTAGGGCTGCATCAGGCAAAACTTAAACCCTGTGTATACAGTATTGCTAATCTATGAATGTTCGGGTGCCGTTTTTTTCCTTTTTTCACTTTGCCATTTTTTCCGTTGCCATTATTTCCACTTGCCATATATTCCGTTGCCATTATTTCCGTTGCCATTTTTTCCGTTGCCATTTTTTCCTACACCCGTTTACTGGTAGGACTTTCATGGTCTCTTTTCTGCTTGCTTTTCCGAATTGACAGAGGCCAGTCCACAAGGGGTATGGACAAAATGGTAACGGACATAATGGCTGCGGACAAAATGGCAAAGGATATAATGGCAAGCGGACATAATGGCAGCGGACATTATGGCAAACGGACACAATGGCAAGCGGACATAATGGCAAAGTTGCAAAGCGGAAAAAATGACAACTTAAGAAAAATAGAAATAAAAATGAATTTAAAAAATCTTCGATTAACCGCACCATAAAGCTACTAGTTTATGGTGCATCCGCCTCATGTCAAGGCGGAGGGCTGCTCGAATCTTGCCTGTCGTCTGACTGTCTGGTTATTTGGAAAAAACAAAGGGGGACCCAAAACTGCGCTGTTCACCCACTCCGGCTGCACATTTGTGACAGGTTACGGGGTAGTAGGGTGTAGGATATTTGACCAACCGAAATTTGACCAACCGCAATTTGACCAACCTCTTAACGAAAAAACGGACATTTGACCAACTTCATAATTTATTGTTTTTCGTACCACTTATCAATAAAACATTAGCAATCACAAAAGCAACATTTAAACGTTTTTTATTTTGTTCGCCACACCACCTAATGATCTTTCCTCTTTTTCACTTGTTTCACACATATGTAACCACACAAAAACAGTTTTAGACCACCACGATTGGTTGTCAACATTTCCACCTCGGCAATTGCTGTTGTTGAAATTGCAGTTCAGTTGATCTTGTTGAAATAGCAGACAAATCTGGTTTAATTTCTGGTTGAGAAATCCCGGTATTTATACTAAAACCACGTAAAAAATACGTACCACGTAAAAAATAACGGGGCACGTGGAACTCAACCTTATGACACTCAATGACAGGGAGGGGATTAGCACAACATCTCTTTGATACGAATGAGCACTTCTTTATAATTACTTTTTCTTACGAAACCTCGAACTCGAACTAGATTTATAAGGTTTTGTATATCTAAAACTGAAAGTTGGTCAAATGTCAGTTTTTCCATTAAGCGGTTGGTCAAATTGCAGTTGGTCAAATTTCTGTTGGTCAAATTGCGGTTGGTCAAATTGTATGTACCCCGGGGTAGTATACCCCTGTCTGGTCGCCGAAGCGTGGAACCACAGGATTGAACACTTAGTTGGCACCACCCATCCATCGATTTGGAAACTCGAATCCGCGACATCTCGCATCTGGACAACTCGCATCTGGACATCTCGCATCCAAATGAAAAAGTGGACATCTCGCATCCGTGATTTTTTGCTTGATTTATCATTGTGTTTTGGCGGTGGGGGGGGGGGGGGTGAGGGTAGCTGGTAATCATTTTATTTAGTGTATTTTGCCGGGTGTAGGACAAAATGCCACCGGACATAATACCACCAGACAAAATACCACCGGTCATAATACCACCAAGGAAACGAAAACTAGGACAAAATACCACCACAATCTTTTATTGCTTTCTCTGATCACCGGAGCTATTTATAACTGAATGTAACAAAAACAAACGTAAAATAACATTCACTGAGAAATTCTGTTTTACTGTTACTGTTCTGTTTTTGTAGCTCCTAGTTCGTTTATTGTCGTGGTTTATTGCTGTTGATATTGGTTTAAATTCTACTCATTTTAGTGCCCTATTTATATGCGGAAAGTCTCGCGCTATGGCAATCCCTTATCAACAATGACATAACGGAGTATTTACTCTTAGTCTCTGCGACCTACTGCATCTAATTTTCACAATCCCTAAGCCGTATCCCTTTCGCGTCACATTTGAGCTAGTTCCATGACTGGACGCCACCGTTGTTACGCTGTATAATAAAAAGATATCGTTGGTGGTATTTTGTCCTAGTTTTCATTTCCTTAGTGATATGATGTCCGGTGGTATTTTTCCCGGTGGAATTATGTCCGGTGGTATTATGTCCGGTGGTATTTTGTCCGGTTCCCATTTTGACATACCCTACCTTAAGGGATGTGGATTCGTGACTACATCTTACCTGCCGCATTTTCGAACCTGTGCACGTTTCCCTTCCAAACCGTGCATCAAAGATAAATTTTTAAAAATTGAATAGATCAGTGGGATTAGTGGATGTGGATTCATTCTTAATACTGATCCGCCGCACGTTCATTAAATCCTTCATGCTTTTAAGTGCCTCTTTCGAGGGATTAGCATATGTGGATTCGCGCTGCACCGAACGTTGAACTACTCACAATGGCATTGACTGAGTACAAATGTAAGTCTAACTCTTGAATTATTCCGTAAACTGAACTGAGTTTTTTCAGTTGATTTACTGAAATAACTTACGGTTTGGAAACCCCTGTAATTTATTTTCTGTATGAAGTTTCCAAACACAGTGTTAAAGTTCACCCTTAAAAGCAGACCCAAACCATGGAGGCGAGATCTCCACTGTTTCATTTGGATGCGAGATGTCCAGATGCGAGTTGTCAGATGCGAGATGTCCAGATGCGAGATGTCCAGATGCGAGATGTCTGGATACCGGAAACTCATCTAATCACTGAAAGGAGATGCAGCACAAGTGTAAAAACCGCTGCCAGCAATTTTTTTATTATTCTTTTAGAAATGTATTGTGTCATGTTTTACCATTGTTTTTACCTACTGTTAGTTTAAACTTAACTCCATATGCGTGAATTTCAATGGGTCTTAGATACTGTGTGATTAAAAGGGCTGCTATTTGCAAAGGGAAATCCTTGATGTATTGTAACTTGAGGGCCGAATCAGTCGGGTAAACATTCCCATTGTTCCCCTTATCAGATGCGATTAGCCCCCTTTTCGAGCCTCTCCCCTATGATCCAGCTCACCTATAGAATTTCATGGATGTGTGCCAGCGGGTGAATATCTCGTTATTGCGTAAGAGCACCGCTTTGAACCTTTGTGAACTTGTCGTTCGGGCCAAAATAGGCACTGGCGTTCTCTTATTGGGTAGTAAGGATGCCCCAGTGGAAACAGTACTTCTTGGGCCAGCACTGCTCCCTCTTCTCCCCCCCCCCCCATCGGAGGTCTCCACTGGGATTCCAACCAATTGGGACCCGGGATTAGGATCGGTCGAGGATTGAGTGAATCTGGTAACTTCTTCACTTATCGAAGAAGAATTCAAGCGAGTTTAAGATGTTAAAACGGATAAAAGTCCTGGTCCTAAATGTGAACAAGAAATAAAAAAATGCAACCGAAATTGTGAAGTTGTGAAACCTTTAGTAATAGAACAGAATAAAAATCTTAGAAAGTTATTCGGAGGAGCGCAATAGTTTTTGGTGAGAATTCACTCGAATCGTAATAATCTGTCAGAAACATGTAGGTTTGCACTGTAAATAATTACTTACCTCGTTCTTCAAATGTAGAAGTATGTCTGTTTAAGATATTATTTCGTGGTAACTTGTGTTATTTTTTGTAAACTTCTGCCATTTTTCGTAAGACGTGTGCACTTTCCAGAGTTTTTTCTCGAAATTTAAATCAGTAATCGAGTATCGACTTATGTCCTAAATAGGATTTATTTTGGCATGTAATTTGGGTTTAACATCTGTGTTACATGTATTGTTGCATTTACCGTTTTTCTACGTTTGTCAGCACGGAGGGTTAGCGTTTGGACCGCTGATGCACCATTTGTCCTTTGGGGTGCGCGGTCGTTAACTTGGATAAAATAGTGAATAAACGCGTCAACAAAGCTTTTGTGTTTCGCTCCTGGACTTTCTCATAAAAAGTGACCGACACCCTTACGAAAATCGCGCGCGGAGACCAACCACGTAGGCGCATAAAGTGGGTGTACAGTCAGCTCCTCAAGTCCAACTTCGCCAGCTATATGAGGACAGCAGAGATGGTAGCAAGACTGTTGTGCAGTTTCTACTTTGAGCAGGGCACAACATTCGATGGAAACCTCGGGGAAATTTCCATAGCAGTAAATGAGAACTGAGAACTGATTGGCTAAGTGACTATCTAAATAGATGCATTACACAGGAATTCAATAATGTTTATTTAGGATGTCTTTAAATGCCTTTTACGTGTAATAGCGTAATTCACAACCTTTTCTCTCAGTTCAGAATGGCAAGCTCCTTTTACCAGTAAAAGTGCAAATAACGTTCTCCACTTTTGATTTAATTTCTCCACTCCCACCATCCCACAAGCCTGGATGGGTAGAAAGGGAAATCCCTATTACACATGTATTCTCTGGCTTCTGATTGGTTGGTTGGTTGGTGGAAGTCTTTTGGAACTGCATCTGGACTTTTTATTGTGTGATTATTGTTTTCCAGAAGTGAAACCCATTTAAAAGTGGGGAACGTGAATTACACTTTGCTTTTAAAAACTTTAAAAAAAATAAAATGACAATTTGATGGATTTTTGGTTTGTAATGGATGATCGCAAAGTGTTTATACACTAAAATAATAATTTTATGCACCAAACCGACCAAGTCTGGACCGACATTGCGTACAAATGTATTTCTATGCGTGGTGTTCTTAGTCTAAAATAATATCCTTTTTTAAAGAATCCTCCGTTTTGTTGCAAACGCCGAGTACTGAATAAAATGACCCTTGTTTTTTTTAACGAAATTAACACTTCGTTTTTCTCTTGTTTTGTTTTGTTTTTGGACACCCAACTTTGAAGGCCATCGCAGGACTAAAACATTATGCCTTAGTGTTCATATCGATGACCTCTCGGGCTGATTGTATTTCACCTCTGGACCTCGAATTTCGAGTTTTATTTGTCTTGTGAACACGATGCAGCCAAGTCCTATATACTAATTTTGCCTAAACAGGTGCATCACCTTTAAGTCGTTGTTGTCCAAGAGTCAGCCTCTACGGCGGTTCGATCTGTTGTGTATAGCACCTTTTTACTTCGCAGACCCACTTGGAATTCCACGAAAAAGGTACTCATAAAAGAGAGGAATTACATTTTTAAAATATACAACCGCTCTGCGTCTACACATACTAGATAAATCTCCTCAGAGGTCAGCTGTTTTATAATAACGCCTTTAAAGTGGAATCAGCGTTTTCTGTGAGCGGGCACGTCTTTATTTGAACCATAAATTTTCACTTTTAACACTATTTTTGCATTTTTGGACGCGATTTTGCCAAAGTCTGTGAACTGCTTCCGGTAAAACTTGCTGTAACTATTAATGTAAATAACTCCTTGTGATAATTGTATTTTAATGAGACTGTGGTCACTACTGGACTTTGCACTGAGATTCTAACACTTAATGCTATTGTGGTTAGCAGCATCTTCTAGAGTTAATATTTCGCCGATTATTATAGTTAACGAGGTATCCGTGTTCTGACGGACATGCTTCTTAAAATATCTTAAAATAAGCTCTTAACTGTCAGCTGCGTGGTTAGGAGTGTGGTGGGGGACAATCATATTTCAATAATATTCTCGTTGATAAATGTTATTCTCGTTGTTAAATATTTCCTCCCCTCCCAAAAAGGGAAAAAAAAGAAAAAGAAAAGACAATACATAGATAAATAAATAATAAAAAAAGAATTAGTAAGATTTTGAAATTTGTTTCTAGTAAATACCCTCTGTTAGTACATGCGAAGGTCATACTGAAACAAAAGAAGTAAGAGGTTGAAGCACCTATATCAGAACGGGGTTTGTAAAGTAAAGAAAAGAGAAGCTGGTGATGACCTTTATAAATGGTTATCCTCAGAAGGGTAAAACACCAGAGTGAAACTTGCTCAGTTCGGAAATGTTAATTAATTCTACTTTGGTCTGGTTGATTATTGGGTCAGAAAGGACTGAATTACTTCACTGTGTTAAAACAACACATAAAAAGGTTGGCATTATTGCTCTTGTGAAAAACTTTGACACTGGGTGAGTAAGGCTGTTCGGGGCTGCAAGTCACCTTAAAATTTCAAACCAGTTTGTCTGTTTGGCTGATGGTGGCATCAGAATTTCAATATCCTCGAATGAATTTCCTCATAAAAGTAACCATTGCCCCCCCCCCCCCCATACGCCCACTCGACAATCCGCTCACACACCCACTCTCGAAATTAATCAGTGACTCACCCACTTACTCGCTCACTCATATACCCACTCATTCATGCTCTCATCCACAATTTATCCCATTGAATAAATGCACATTAAGTTTGGGAACATTTCAGGAAGTCGCCACTGTCATTTTATGATGATTCCTATGCAGGATTCATAAATAAAAAACTAGTTTTATGTACGAATCGAAAATATTTAAGCAACCACATTTTTAGTAACACTAATTACCTTTGGAACCAGTGGAATCTATTTGTTAAGTGCTTCATCATGAAAAAAAAAACATTGTGCCAGGCTATTGAAAAGTGGTTCCATTTGTGAGGTGACCCAATTTGTAAAATGGTCTTGTCCAGTAGCACCCTTGCAGTTCCTCACTAATTTATACCGTGGTAGCATAACGTTATTTATTTCCATTTCTCAGACACTCCTCATGTAAATGACTACAGTGTGTAAACTCCACGAATTAATTATGGATTTTTTCAAATCCCAAGAGCTGGAATTCGCAAAATGGCTGAAAATTTAAGTAATTCATCATTTTACCATTTTTGACCCAAAACTTTTGCTTGCTGCACTTTTCCGTTTACAAACACAACTTTTAAAATACAAAATTCCGTTCCAGATTTGGTATCTATACGCAAATTTTAAATTAACTTTGTATTATTTTTCACTAGTTGAGGTGAAAATGCCTTTTTTACTGTAAATAATGTATGAGTTACATGAGAGATTGTTTTTGTTTGTAGAACAGGGAAAATAAGCAAATTAAACATTCATATACTGCTTTTACTGCTTAATGAAGTAAGCGTAAAAAGAAGTTTTAATTAAAGGTTATAACTTTAGCATGTATCAAGTAAACAATGTAATTTGTATATACTCTACACCGAATCCCGGACAAAACGGCAACGGCCAAAACGGCGACGGCCAAAACGGAGAAGACCAAACCGGCGATGGCCAAAACGGCGACAAGTGCAACCCTGAACAAAACGGCGACGAAGATTAATAATTTAATGTTGAAAATCAAAATACAAAGAATAGTGTTACCATGATAAATCAATTCATTTCTACTTGAAGATAAGTATAATTTGAACCAATATTTAAATTTTAAGGGCAAAATAAAATGGCTAATTTAAGACCTATTTTCCCATATATTCCTAATTGCAATTATACGATAATCAATCGTGTGTGTGTGTGGGGGGGGGGGGGGGTGGTGGAGGGTAAATAAGTACATTCTGAAAGACAATTGTATTTAGCGACTGTGCCCACTAATCCGTTATTGCACGTGAATCCACATCAATAAAAGGCCAAATAAAAATGCCTTTAAAAGGACTTCAGATTATCAGCAATGAAAGACTGATGAAATTTAATCGCCTCAATGAGCTAATCGTTATCTGTATCGGTTATGTGAAATGCTGTTATTATATACAAATCCACACCAATGAAAGAGAAGATTAAATTTTATTTTACCTGAGAAAATAATTTTCAGTTTTACCTGTGAAAAAGTAAGTGAGTAAATCATTTCTTGAGCAGATTACTGAGACAGTGACTGGTGACAGGAAGGAGGTGGTTAGGGAGGGCAGGAAGGGCGCGTTGGGAGAAATACTGCGCTGTGTTCAAATTTATTTATCTCTGATGGTTAAATAAACTGTGTTAGCAACGTTGTTACTTTTTGGTTTTTTTAATAAGCGTTTTAAAGCATAAACTTTAAAAAAACTCCGTCGCCGTTTTGTCCGGGGTTGCACTTGTCGCCGTTTTGGCCATCGCCGTTTTGGCCGTCGCCGTTTTGGTCTTCTCCGTTATGGCCGTCGCCGTTTTGGCCGTCGCCGTTTTGGCCGTCGCCATTATGTCCGGATACCCTCTACACCAGATTCATGAACCAGGGTGTAAAATAAACATTGGAACGAAACATCAACGTCGGAGTTTGGTTGTTTATGGAATTCGAAACAACGTCTACCTTTTGACGCTGGAAAGACGTCGATTATCCGAGAGTGGCCATCTTGACTGCCACAGTCATAGTGTGGTCACCTTAACGTAACAGTACCGCCACCCGAGAAGATCTCTGTGGAGAATCCATGAGTGTTTTCAATGGCAGCTAGTTCTGACTATCTCCATAAATATAAAACAAATCAGGCATATAACTCTTTTTTTCTGTTTTTAAAAATACAAAAATTCTATCTCCCCCAAGAAATGTGACAGTTATTTAATTGCAATTACATTCCGGAAATGTATTTTTATTGGGTGAAATTTAATTACCACGTCTCCAGCACTTAAATCGAGCATTCTACACCATGGATTCAATGGATAATTCAGAAAATTTGTTCATGGGCGCCACCTTCAAGGTTGTACCGGAGCCGTTTTTCTAGCTGTACACAATTCATGCACTGACGGCATTAGGACCCTGTTTCACCATGCACGTACGTTAAAACCCACGAGACATAGTCGCATGTTCACACCACTATAACGCTACGCCCAGTGCCTTTAAGCATCATGATGGATTTCAAACCAGTGACTGATGATAGAATTGAAGTGAATTTAGTTCTGTAATTGCATGATAAAAAAGGTATTCTGATCATGCTTTGTAAACTTCTTTACTTCTTTACATGAATTCCAAGGGGTTGAATGAAATCCGCAGTAACACAGATGCCTTGTGACATATACTCCCACGTTATGGATTATAAAGTGCTGGTGAAGTAGTGAAAAAATGCAGCAGCCTTCAAGTTGACTTTACAATAAAATCAATGACGTCTATACAGCCATTATTATCCTTTTTTATTTAAAAAGCTGGAGAATTCTGGTCATCATTTTGTAGTTTCCATGGAAATACGGTTATTTTTTTAAAGTTGTAATCACTGAAGCTGAAACATGTGGGCGTTGAGGAAATCATGGGCTTTTAATAGGCAAGAGCTGATCGACTTCTTCCGTTTGAAATGAGAAAGGGCGGGTTTCATTTGACACACACAATTATTTTATTATTTATTTATTATTATTGTTATTTATTATTATTATCATTATCACTATTGTGGGAAATTGTCCAACCCTCCACCGCTTTTAAGGCAGTCAGATGTGCTGAGGCTTAGAGGTCCCAAAGGCAGAAATTGTTTGTTAACGGAACGGAAACGATTTATGTGATGTAAACACTGGTCTGGTTGTGCACGTGGACGCTCACGTGGACGGTCACGTGCACAACATCCGAGAAAAGATTATCCGAAAGAAAAACACCGATTTTCAGCAGTCTCGAATAAATAAAGACCGACATCGATCCAATGGCTGACCAAACAACATATCAACGTCTTTTGGTGCTACGTTGAAAAGACGACGTCGGAGAGACGTCGGAAAAGAATCGGTATTGTGTAGATGGTGGACTCACAATAAAAAGGCATGTTATTGTTCATAGAAAGTGGTAGCCATGACATGTCACTTCGCAAATGGAACAAAATATGGACTTGAAAATATGAGAATTTCAGGAGCGCTCAAGTATTACCCCACCTACTTTTGAAAAAAAAATTCATAGAAATGACCAATGACTATGGTACTATGACGGATCGAGACCACACTATGATTGTCGCTGTCTTAACGGCGCTCACACATCAATATATCCCAACGTCTATACCAAATCGCGTTTCCGATATCAGTACAACGCAATGTTCACTGGGTATGTTAGATATGCATACAATTATTATGGAATGTTAGGAATTAGCTCTTTATTTTATCAGAAATGGTGTCATTTGTGTGGGACGTATAATGTAGGTTTACATGTAAGAAGTAGAAAAAAAAAGAACGGATAAAATTTTAAATTACCTGGACCTGTTCTTACATCCCGTGAATTATTACGCCATTAACATCTTAATGTGCATCTGAAACGTTTCTCATGTCACTCTTATTCACAATTAAAAACCCCACCCTTTCAAAAATCAAACTCACCACCCCTTCCGCAGTATTCACATTTTTTATCTTCACACAAATGTCAGTGCTGTGGTTAGTATTTTTGCGAAATGTCACAACCACTGGGAAAAGTAAAATTGCATATGGGTGCCAGAGACCTTCAAATCAAATTAGAGCCAGGGGACAAGTGAAAGCTTTTTTGTAAATTGGATTAAGAGTCTTGATATACCTTCAATCAGATATTTCTTTTGAATGGTTATTGTGACATAGCACAGAAGGATAAAGTGTATGCTCTATTTCCGAAGTCTATTTTGTGCATGCCTTTGGTTGCCGTCAAACAGCAATTTCTGTAGAACGTCTCTGCTGTGCTGTTATCACATTCAAACTTGTTTTTACTTCACAAAAGCTGCCATTCGCTTGCATCTATCTTTAAACTGGATTTCCCTTTTACGGTAAATCTACGCAGTGTCAAACTGCGTGGGTGTGTTCGTAAACAAAGGCTCCAAACATTACCTTATTTGGTAAGCAGGAAAAGCCAATGTAAAACGGAGAGACTTACGTCAAATCCATCCCACTGCCACTGTGGTCAGGATGGGAGAAGAGGGTTAGAGTTCAGTGGGTTGTTCACCTGTGTACGATAGCATGGCTACTTACCTTTCTTGTTACAGGCATGGCGGAAGCATAGGCTACGATGCACGAGGCAGTGTGTGACGTCCATCCTTCGGCGAGAGCTCTCATCAGTTGTGTAAGAATTGAAAGCCTGTAGAGGAGTAGGCGCTGTGATGAGGATAACACATGCATCGTATGTAAACATTTCTCACGCCGAGGGGAAAACTATCGAAACCAACAGACTTAAAAACGCAAGGACCTGAAATTGGAGCGAAAGAGATAGAATGCACTCTCAGACACTACATAGGCTCCCGCTGCCCCTAGGCTCATTCATCCCCCAGCGAGGGGCTCAAAGGAAAGCCAGAAAGTGAGGGAGACATTGTCCAGGAGTGGCAGGCTTGTGTCCTCAGAAGCTGTCGCAGAATTAGACGCAGCCGAGAACATTGTCTTGCGTGAACCCTGACTATCTTCACAATCGGCATTCCGTGAGCAATCCTCTGCTAGTGACAATGCGAGCTAGGGGGATAAGGTAACGATCCAGAGTCTTGATACTGACAAGTCGACTTGGTATCACAGCCGTTGTGCGCTCAATAACGCCAGGAAATGACTGCTATGAGAACTGTGCACGAACAAACTCAGGCACAGCTAGCCTCACCATAAGCATTGCTCCTACAAGCGTATCCGAAGCTGTCCCCACCAGCGTCTTTCTCCTTGCATTCGCAACTAAAGGCAGCTAGTGAAGACTCGCCAGACCTATCTCTCTCTATCGGGGCAAGTGGGGGCAAGGAGGCAGAGACGATCATAAGTGCCGCTGCCTGCTTGCTATTCTTGGAGACAGAAGGTGAGGAAGATTTAGCAGCTAGAGCTAGGGGGCTTTACCAATACAATTCGTTTGACTGTTGGGGTTCGCTCGCTGGGGCGATCCGGTGGCAATAGGAAGACGTCTCATTTGCTCTCCTCGTGAAAGAAAATGTGTGTCTGGAGGGGGTTACCAACAGGCAATCCTTTTGCGGACCAAAGTGAGCCACTCTCTCGTTGCAATGTGAAGCCCTGGAGCAGGAACCCTTTCTAGTATTGCCGACTAGCGGGAAGGGAGGGCTGGGGGTTGGGGGGTAGCCAGTGCTGTGGAAGTGAGAATGCGAGAATTCCAGCAGCTAGATTTGTGTGAAGGCAAGATGATGACCAGGCTTCACCCATCAAAGAAGGTGGACAGAAAAATCATTGCCATACAAGTCAGCAGACACTTTAGTTCCGATGGAACCATTGGAATATCCTACAAGACGAACACTCTGGATGTCCAAGGTTAAGCCGGACTCGTATATGCAGTTGGTGGAGAAGGATGCGAAGATACTGAAGGGTCTGGCCAGGGAAGCGTTAAAGATCACCTCCATGCAAGGCCACACATTCATAGCGCCATACAAAGCCATAAAGCAGAAAAAATGCGGATCCCGTGATTTTCAAGTTGCTGGAGTTGTGTCTCTAGCCACCAGGGATACCGCAAAAATTACTGCCCAACAAGTGACGTCAATGGTCCAGCTTCGCAGTGATGCTTTCTTGTGCCACTGCTGGTCCTCCATCAAAGCAGCGAGGGAAATGCGTCATTCGGACTTGCTCAACCAGACTGCACTTTTTCAGTCAAGGAGGAGAAGGGTGTTAACTCAGAAAATAGGACCTTGTGCCAAGATCTGGTTCTGATGGCGCAACTCCGATGACCCTACTCACATGGTTCCTCTGGTAGTTTCAAGAGGCACAACAGGGGAGAGAGGTCCAGTTTACAGCACGAACCCCTGCCAAGAAGTAGAGGCAGGAAAACAGTGTCTCCAACTTCCAGGCCTCGCAGCAGGGCAGTTGACAATGACCCCAGACGTCGCGTACAGATAAAGATTCAACGCGAGGTGATGTCGTTCGTGTATCAAGGGAAATAGAGAGTTTGCAGAACTGCAAAGAATCTTGAACCCTAGGAGGAAGGCCAGGTCATTTCTATAAAATTTGGAAAGAGATGGTTGCCCCTCGTAGGGTAATCAGATGGCTCCGTCAGGAATCTCCTCCGGTCCAAGAGGGACTCACTGGGCAATACCCTTATATCCCTCTTCATCACGAACCTCTGAAACCTGTGACCTTCTACAATCACAGCTCCGAGGAAAAGCTCTCCAGGACATGGTCCTTAGGCTCTTAAATAAGAAGGCGAGCCAGGAAACGTCAAACCCCGAAGTAGGCTTTCTCAGTTGGGTCTTGCTGGTGCCCAAAAGATCAAGGAGGGGGTTGGAAAATGGTGACAGATTTGTCAGATTTGAATCAGTTCTTGCAACCAACCACCTCCGAATGGACACAGCTCAAGTAGTAAAGAAATACTGCTCAAGGGGATGTGAGGTACTGGACCTGAGGGTGTGGTTTCTATCTCCAGCTTCTCGAGGGACAAGGACTTCTCAGAATGGGTGATACGTAAGATGACACATCTCCATAAAACATTCTCAACCAATGTTTATCGTTCCCAGTGGACCAATTCTCCATACAAGGCCTGTCCAGGAAGGGTAGCCCATTTTGTAGATTATTTACTTACATGAGGAGCTGTTTCTGAGGCCCTCATCGATAGAGAGGTAAAGATCAGCCATTGCCGCCTTGCTAAAGCCAATATCAGGCTACGACCAAGAAGAAGACCCTTCCATTTCTCAGCTTATTATACATTTCAAACTAGTAGCCCCCTCCTCCATCCCGTAAGGTCAAATGTAGCATAGCGGGGCGTAGGGTAGTGTTGAATTACTTTCTGTCGACCCCATCTTTAGTTAACCAACTACCTCTTCTAGAATGGCAACTGGTTAAACTGGAGGCCGGGGACTCCATACCCTAGAAAATAAGTTTTCAAGTTAAATGGCTCTTGAGATACATCAGTGCTTAAATAGAGGCCCTCTTTCCTAGCCACCAGAGGCCTGGGGACATCCGAAGAGATCAGACTCCCATTTTTCCCCATCACTTCTCAACATGGGGTTTTGCAGGCCTCGCTGTGCCCTGTTAATGCTTCGAGAAGTTATTTGGAGCTATCGAAACAGTATCAAACTCCAAGTCAGAAGCTTTGATAATTTCGTTTAGGCCAGGGGTAACTAGGGACATATCGTAGCAAACCGTCTTCAAGTACATAAAGAGAGCGATTATAGAGGTTTACGGAAATGCTGAGTCGGATCTTAAAGTTTTATCTTGGTTCAAAATTAAGGCGCATCAAGCAGAAAAATTAGCCAATTCACTGAAAACTTTATGCAACGTTGCCCGAGCAGATGTCATGGGCACGAGTCGCCGGGCTTCTTCGAACACATTCATGAGGTTCTATTTAAAAGTTTTCACCCAGAATTAATAGGCAGGCTTATACTCCATTGGCCCGTTTATCGATTTATAACCCTGATTTTCGTTCTTTTACAGCAAGAAGTTCAACCAAAGACAGAGAGGAGCTTTCCAGAGCAGGCGGGAATGAAACTTTTAGCCGTCACACAAAGCCAAAGGCAGGGGAAGAAAGCAGTCTCCCAGTAGCCAGTCTTTGAGGAGCCAATGCCTGTAATGTTTTTCCCAGGCGATGATGTCCCTCCTCCTTAGCTTAGTTATTTTTATCTCTGCCCTCCCGGGCGGTTTTTATTACAGGGGTGAGGTTATATGCAATGTTTCTTTGCGCTTCAGCAGGGACATACGTACACGTAAATCAAGTGTTTTGGTTTATTTCTAACACCTTATCTCCATTCAGGCAGCAGAGATCCCAGTAATTCCGGTTGTTTTGCAAATATTACTTGGTTTACTAACACGGCATGTCTGTTAGTTTGTCTATCAATCGACACTGGATAATTATGGCTGATCCCTCCTCCATCTTCAAGACCTATTGTGTTTTGAATTTGTCGGAAAGGTCATTTGTTACGACATTCGTGTTATAGATATACTCCTTTTGCTCGTTTTCAATGAGTGTGGCACAGAGATCGTTTCTTCTTGAGGGGGACAGGGAGCCAAGTATTGTAATAATTCGAGCCTTCCCTTGTTCGTTGGCTCTACATATGTGTTAACCCTGGAACCATCATGGCTCGTGGGTTGAAAAGCCTCGGTAGTTGAGGGCTGTTCCTTGATTTGTGTGTTATTAGTGATGGGTTCTGATACAAAGGAAGCCCCTTCTGAGTTGAGTGTACGCATCTGATAGTTATAAATGTGTTAGAGCCTAGCGCTTAAGAAAGCCCCTGTTAGTATGACATCAACCAAGTTATTCTTTGTATTGTTTTGTTTTTATGACGTCTGTGTTATGAGAGGATCGCGTTATGACAAATATAAAACAGAAATGTTATTTGATGATCTTTAATTCGCGTTTTAGGCATTTTTACGAATTTAAAATTGTAGTTCGTACTTCAGAAAAAATGAAACTTCAGGTTTTACCCCCATACCAACTTGAAGTTCCGTTTTAAGGTGGAAATAAGTGAGCGATAGCTTTTGCAAACAAAGGCCGTCATTTTATTTTGAAAAACACCGACAAGTAAAAGCGCAGTTCGCGTTCTCCACTTTTAGGGATTCAATACCCACCCTTGATCAATCCCCGCTTCAAACCCTCAGGATCTGTGCACAAACACTCACACGCACGTGTAGAAAGGTTTCATTCTATTTTCTGCGTTGATTTACTTAAAATGGAAATCCCATTTAAAGGTGGAGTAAGCGAATGATAGCTTTTACTCGTAAAAAAGCATTGCGATTGATTGAACCTCCGACATCTGTACCAAGCCTATACAAGTTTTTTAACAGTCCCTGTTCGAGCTGCCTGTTCTAGGACCCCCCTAACCTTAAACATATAGGCCCTCGCAATAGAACCTTTTTTCAGTATAACCATTCGGGTTGTTTGACATCGTAAGCAGGGCAGTTAACCTTAAACAAGGCCTCCATTCATGAATTACTCCAAGGCCCCGGGGGGGGGGGGGTACTTGGTATGAAATGTGTTACCATGCTTGTGCAAAAAACAGCAAACGCTGAAAAGCGGGGTAATTTTGAGGCCGGACGAGGTCCGCAAGTTCCACTTTGGTTAAAAAGAGGATGATTTCCATTCAGCACATCGAGTTTCCCACAAAAAAAGGGGGGGGGGGTATTTCAGAAATTCACTCCACGTTTGGTTAAAAAAGGGGATGTTTCTTCAGAATTAACACTCCCATTTTAGGGGTCATTTTAAAAAGTCATAGACATGCATGACAACCAGCTGGTACGTGAGTATCCCCGGGACTGAAAGGTAAGAAAATAATGATAAATCCTACTATATTAGTTATATCCGGCTGGCGGTTGTATTATATTTACACAATTTATAAACATAATGTTGGAGGAAAGAATTTCTCCCCACCCCAGGGCTACACTGTGAGCTCCAGATAATTAATTCCACTCAGGCTGCTCTTTTAACACGGACCATATTTACAACAGTGGGTTTGAGTGGTGCCCTGAGAAGTTCACAGCCTCTCTTTTTCTCCCTGAGACGAATTTGTTTTACTCGAGAGCAAACTTCATAAGGGCGTTGTTCAACTGTGATCGAGCATTTACGCGCATTAAGTGGTGTGCTTGTAGAAAGAAATATGCAATAGCCGGTGTTATACAAACATACGGTTTACTCCTGATTGATTTCACTCTCGTGTTAAAATAATAATAAAAAAAATAAACGAATAGATCATGGAAAACGGAAGATAAAACGTACTTGATGCAGCTATGCAAGAAGTGAATTTGGCATTATAATAATATAAAGACATTAATCTTATAATTTTACCATTGTTTCGGGAGACGTGTGTTACTGTGGAAACCACACGATCGAATATGAAGGATGTGATTTGCTGGAAAAAACTGTCAAAGAGCTTGTGAGTGTGAATTGGCCAGCTGCTCAATCCGATAAACCATATAACAATGTTCGTCAAACTCGCTAATGCTGTTTACACTGCTTTGTTCTTTCCAAGCATTGATGTCAGGGCGAGAAACTGACCGAAAAATATCCCGACAGGCAAGTCACAAGTGTTTTGTTCTGTTATTATGCAGCATCAAACCAAATATAAAATATAAAGATGGGATTAGCCCTCTGCTAGATTTCCGTACTGGAGCACAAAAACAGCCATTATGTATTTATGTTAAAGGAGTAAGTAGTACCTATGAAAAAACGATATTTGCTATTCTTTTATCAGTAGGTTTCTATTGAATTCGAATATGGCTTGTTTGGTCATTCTTTTCAGGTGTGAGGTCGTAGCTTTTGCACTGTTCTGTTTCTACGTAAATAGGAAAATGAGATTTGAATGTTTGGCCCATGGTTAAACAGGAAAGGAGGTGCTGACTATTGTTTCTAACCCAAACCATAAGTTCAGAGGAGAAGGATATTATCTTAAATACATAGCACAGAATTCCATACAAAATGATCTATTTGGATAAGTCGCCAGTGAACGCTAGCATCCAGAATCCGCGAATTCCATGCAAAGCGACCTTACATCTTGAGTATGTGTCCGGAATCTGTACCACCTTCTGTGATCAGGTCTAGTTCTCAAGCTAAGAGTCGAGTTTAAGCCTCGTGAGCTTTGTATTTAATGCTCATTTGCTTCACTTAGCACATAAAGGTAGTCTCTTTTTCCACTAACCACAACATGACACATAGGCAAGGCATTTATTCTTTAATATCGACATGAAAAATATTTACATAAACTAAATGTTGGCTGCAGCAGCTAAACATTGTAAAATTTTCAGTGAAAATATCCATAATAAAGCTTCCGACCAGTTAATCACACACATCCGCTTTTGACGTACTGGCACTGCAAATAGGATTCAATTTATTGTTGTGGATACTTAAGTCAAATCTGTCGCCTTGTGGAGGTAAGATTTTTGGTGTATTGTGATTTCTATCCGTCCTTCACAACCATTTAAAATTGGTTATGGCTTCTGTTATTCCTTTTAGTGCAATATCATTTGTTTTTAAAATTCAGATCTCGTTTTCTCTATTTAAAAATTAAAAACGTGAAAAACATGCTTCTTACATTGTCTGATGTCACTTTCGTAATATAAGAGAATTAAATAGCCATTTATCAAAACAAAACACAGAATTCTGTATTTACAAAGTCACAAAAAATTTCCAAATCGTAAGTTTTCAAGTTTGTTGTTATTATGTTTGGGTGGTACATTTCAATTCATTGCCTTGCCATATTTGTGCGGTTTGACTGAGTTTCCGAGTTTCCTGGATTTTTATACTCGATTGCACTTTTACCAATAACATTTCTCAGCAAACTTATATGTCAATTAAAATTTTAGAACCCATTCCCCATTGTTGAGGCTTTAAAACTAACTTCGTGATAACTCTTTTCACATTTGCGTTTACTTAGCGGAATATCACATGCTTTTCGTCCGTCAACATTTATTTGGTGGAAAATACCTTTTAATAAAATAAGAACTCTATTAGATTTGCATTTGTCTGATTATTATTTAATGGCCGATCCCTTCTGTTTGACTTGTTATTTTCGTTATGGTGTGAAACACTGTTTGATTTAATAACACAATAATTACTAAGATTTCGATCGTTAATCATAATTATCTTTCACTCTCTGACGTGGAAATTTGCCTAAATCAATCAGAATCTACATAAGAATGCGCAATGTATGAAAGCTTTTATCAGTTTCATTTTTCATAAAAATCAAATGCTTCTTTTTGTTGTCATTTACAAACCCATTTGGCGGTACTCATCCCTTCAATCTCAATTTATCACAATTTTTTTATTTTGTGAAAACTGAAGTGGAAAGGCCAAGAATCTAAACCCCACATCCACATAATAGGGGGAGGATGGGGGCGGGAGGATGGGGTAGAGGGAGACGCGGATAAATCGTATCGACACAGCCAATTTTCTCACAGTCGTCCCACAGAAACGGTTAATATGGGACAGACTTGGTCCTGACTGGGGGTGAGTTACCCGCGGTCTTCCCCTGCCGAGGGCTGTCTACGGTGGGCCCCGTTTCCTCCAAGCGGGCTCTAAGTCAGGGTAGATTTGTGCATTCCACTCAAGCCTGAATTTCCAGTTTGGAGCATCCTGATCGCGCCTTCGAGCTGAATTGCAGACAGACTTGTTAATTCTTTTAGCTTACCATATCAGGCTGAAAATTCGTACAGGGTTCCGGCTGTGGTTTTCGATTTTAACCGTGTAAGTTCAATTTTCACTTCAACATGCAATAGAGTGCCACCAGGCAAAGGGGGGGGGGGGGTGGGGGGGGGGGGGGGACTTTCGCTGCGCGGCCTTTAATTCCTGGTAATCAAGCATTAGCCAGAAACATTTGCCGGATTAAATTAACATCTTGATTGGGAGCATATTCATATATATGGAAAGTGATTCGAATCCGAATCCGACTATGCAAAAAGCTGTCGCACAAAATGTGCGTTGCGTTTTTAGATTTGTTGAGTATATAAAACATATGTGTCACGTGCGACCAGTGTTCCCTGCCGTCAAGGGCTGGTAAAACAGAACAGCAAAAAAAAAAAAAAAAAAAAAAAAAAAAAAAAAAAAAATGAAAGGGAGAGATTGTAGTAGAAACTCATGGGTATTCACGCCACTGGCTCTGACTTTTGTCATAGTCGTGACACGTTCATGTATGATACGAAAGAGAGGGGTCCATGGTTCGATCCCATATACGTTCATGTGCGTTTTCACAAAAGAGTAAAGGAAATGAAATCACATTTGTTTCGGTCACGTTTCCGGTGTTCTAGTCTCTTTTTAGTCTCATGCAAATAACATGTCTAAAACTGATTTTGTGCTTCCAAGTTTTCAGGAAAATGTGCATGTCCTAATGCTTTTGTCGATTTATCGACAACACGATAGCTGTTATCTTTACAGAAGTCATAACAGCTAGTCCTGCTAAGTCTTGATATTGAAGACTTAGAGACTGTTTTGAGCGAAGGATACTCTAAGCAATTCTACAGTGTGATATCGGACCCCGAAAAGGGATCTCTTTTTAGCAGTTCGGTTCTAGTTGCCCTTCCATTATAAAGAACGCTGCAAACAAGACAACCCCGTAAATCTTATTACTTCAATTTGGTGCTATTTTTCTGGTTTGCACTGTATATAGTGTATGAGTAAGCTATAATTAATGTGCGATTGTTTTTCACGGCCCAAGTATAATGGAGCTATTGTACAGGGATTTTGTGGGCATTAGGGATCATAATAGTCCTTGGCAAGGTAACCAGATGCGGCGAAACGTCCCATTCTGGATTACGCTAGCCTTAGGCCATTGTGTTCTCCACGCAAAAACAACATCGTTAGTTCATTCGCCGAGGTAAAAAGGTGTTGATTTTTTTTATATTGTGACGTAATCAGGAACTAACTTAAGTAAAGCTGAATATAAGCGTGGCGGAGTGATGATTTTCTGGTATGATAGTTAAAAAGCGTGAAGTATAATGTCACGTCTTAGTTAACATTTAACAAAAGTCGATCCAACGTAGATTTGGGGTTGCGATCGGACCAAAAAACATTACCTCTGGTTGTTCTTTGGTTGTTATTGGTTGCGACCACAGATCAACGTCTAACCAACGCCTTTGATGCAACGTTGCTTAGACATTGCGCAATCAACGTTGTTCAGATGTTGCTTTTGGTCGCAAAAAAACGCAGCGTAAAAACGCAAAAACTCAACGTCGTATAGACAGCGGACTCGCAACCAAAATAACCTCCTTAGTGTTATAGCTCACCGAAGATGGTAGCCACACCATGTCACTTTGAAACTAGACCGAAATGAGGACGCAAAAATATGAGAATTTCAGTTGCTCAATTCTAAATTAACGTTTTCCCGACGTCTGCACAACGTCGCTTTCCAACGTCTATACAACGTTGTTTCGACCGCCATTTACAACGTTGATGAAAAGTGTTTTAGATGTCGGAGAGCGGAGATACTTTGATGAGCAAGTGGCAACGACATTTCTCCACATCTGTACAGCGTCGCTCTGCCGGCGTCTATACAATATCGTTTCACTGAAGTCTATTCAACGTCGGGGAAAGACGTTGTTTTGACTTTCATATACAACGAAATCGTGACGTCTACGCAACGTCTATGGAACGCCGCATATTCACTGGTTAGATCCCACAGTTTGCTATTATTATTTTATTGAACGCTAATCAGTGCATTGAGTTAAGTTACTTTCGAAACAGCGTCTGTTGACAAGTTAATGACCTAAGCTTCAGCCCTGGTGAGGATGGCCATGAGTCTTCATTAACTCTCTAACCAGCGAAAACACACTATTTTATCAAAACTTAATATCTTGAGCTTCACTTGTGTTAAAACATCAAGCGAATTAGCTGACGTCCTTTGTTTTTCCATTGAACTCTCCAAGAGTCTCCCTTACGTAGGTCTAAACAACTTTTATCCCAGCGAACATTGAGGCTATCCAGTCATTATAGCTCTAACAACAAAGATAAAAATTAAATCTGGCAAGCAAGAGCAAACACAGACTATTTTTCAAAGGATTCATAAACTTTAGTGTAATAGATTTTGGGTCAACACCAAGCTAGAACAAAGACAGAAACAAACTCAATATTCAGCCTTTTTGGAGCTAAAAATTGACCAAAAATATAGGTGCCTCCTATTTTACCTAAAGCTTATGTCTGCTACGTAATTATTACTCCTACACATTGGTACATTGGACAAAGAGCTCGAAATAAAGTTGCCCCCACGCTATATCAGTATATATACAAAAACTCTTGTGGTGTCTTTTTATAATAAGACTGACGCCTAAAAGATCCACATAAACAGGAAAAAGACTTTATTATTCTCTGTGCATCATGCCCTGGTTATTTTGATTTTTTATTCAGAAAAGGACGAGGGACGGGGAGGGTTATTGTCCAGGAAATACAGTTTATCGTCTGTTTGCTAGGCAATGCTATAACTGAGTTGAAATTTCAGAAGGATTCTCACTGCACCATTTTGATTCACAGGAAGATGCACAAAATATAAGCTATTTTCTCCAATAGTTCTCCCGTTGAAGGGAATAGGTACAGATTAATAATTAAAAATAGTATAATTAAATAATGATTAAAAAGAGTTCCATAAATTAACAATCTAAAGCAAACATGCGTCAGTGCCCTGAAAGTAGGGTGAAAACAAGAGTTCTGGCTCACTTTGTGACGTCATACTGTCTGGACCGGAAGTGACGTCATAGGCGTAACCAAGGCGTAACCATGGTGATAATGACGTCATCAGTCACGTGACCAATGAAAAGCCAATGAGATCAATGAAGACAATGAAGCCCCGCCCACTTTCTGTCTATCATACTGTCTGGACCGGAAGTGTTGTCTGGACCGGAAGTGTTGTCTTGACCGGAAGTGTTGTCTGGACCGGAAGTGTTGTCTGGAGCGGAAGTCATGATAAGCGTTAGGATAGGCGCGGCCATCCATGACGTGATAATGACGTCATGATGACGTCATACTGTCTGGAGCGAAAGTCTGGAGCGAAAGTTGCTTGATAGTGTTGGCTGAGTCAATCATCATGAAGCCAACGAACTCCACCTGTCAATCAGTGTAACAATGGCAACAGACCCTAAAAAGCCAGGACCCCCCCTCGAAATTGTGATTTTTGCATATTTATCCGTTTCAGACGATTCTGAACATTTTTCATTTTTTGGGTCGACCGACCCCCCCCCCCCCCCCCTCGAAATTGTGATTTTGCATATTTATCCGTTTCAGACGATTCTGAACATTTTTCATTTTTTGGGTCGACCGACCTCCCCCCTCCCCCCCTCGAAATTGTGATTTTTGCATATTTATCCGTTTCAGACGATTCTGAACATTTTTCATTTTTTGGGTCGACCGACCCCCCCCCCCCCCCTCGAAATTGTGACTTTTGCATATTTATCCGTTTCAGACGATTCTGAACATTTTTCATTTTTTGGGTCGACCGACCCCCCCCCCCCCCCCCCCTCGAAATTGTGATTTTTGCATATTTATCCGTTTCAGACGATTCTGAACATTTTTCATTTTTTGGGTCGACCGACCCCCCCCCCCCCTCGAAATTGTGATTTTTGCATATTTATCCGTTTCAGACGATTCTGAACATTTTTCATTTTTTGGGTCGACCGACCCCCCCGACCCCCCCAACCTCGAAATTGTGATTTTTGCATATTTATCCGTTTCAGACGATTCTGAACTCAGCAGTACAACTGTAAGTGAGACATTCATATACATAAGTAAAATTCTGCTGAGTCAGCAATTTTTGAACAAAGTTACACACCATATTTTGATTACATGGAAGTAGTATAAAAGCATGAGTGAAACATGTCAACTAGTCAACTAGTAATACATTGTGTGACGAGAAAAGACTTCACAATGTCAGCATTACTTCTTGACAGATGTATGACTATGGACGACGTCTTCAAAGTGAATTATACTAACTATGTGTTTTCAAAGCTTCCTACTTTTGAATGGGATTGGATGCAGCAAGTGAAGAATTTACATCTGCATTGGGAAGCTGTCGGAAAGACTATTCCAAGTGATTTCATCGACTCGTTTCTACGTGACTGTGAAGATCTACATATACTATCAACTTATGACATTGATTTAACATTTATCATATCAACTTATGACATTGATTCAGCATTTATCAACGCGAATACAATTTGGGCAGTTGAGCTCATGTTAGTTGTAGCTGCAAGAATCATTTTACTTTATGATGATGATGTTCCATTGACGACGAATGTATCAGACCTTGTTCGGTTCAACCATGGACGAGTTGAAGTGAATTCAAACGTTTGCAAGTTCTTTGAAAAGGGAGCTGACTCAGCAACCAGTTGGGTATAAAAGGGAGTGAACTCAGCAGAGTGAAGTCATTTCTCAGCAGACAGTTGGAGGGAGTGGATCATCAATACATTGTTGCAGCCATGGAGAACAAGACAAGCAACGCAACGCAGCGCAGCAGCAGCTTTAAAATTAGTGCTAACTTAACCATTACTGTGGAGTATGGAGAATATGGGCCATTTCTACGCATCACACGTGGAGAGAGATGGTGTGCTTATTCACCATCTTTGTGGAAGATTGTGTGCCAGAGCTTGAAAAATTTACGAGACATTGGCTTCAAACTATACTTAACGCAAACGAAGTGGCTTGAAGTCATTTCATACTTGGATATGCGTTATGTGAGTTTTGTGCGCACGTCACGGTTTGAAGGGAAAGAATACACACATCACATCAACATGAATGATGGTGAATGGGAGACACTGCTTCAGGAGATGGACAACATCAACTCAGCCCTATCACCATGTGAGGAATGTCATGACAAGAAAACAATCATCAAGCTGCAAAAGGATGGTCGGATGAAGGTGTCAAAGCTATCCAAGAAAAGACTGGCTGAAGTTCAGTTGGAGAACATGAACGTACAAAATCAACTTGGACTTACCTGCGACTATTGTGGTGCTTGTGGATATGTGGAAGATTATCATTGCCACTGCCACAAGTATAATTGCAAGTTGTGTGAACCAAACAACTTCTGCGGCAAGTGTGGAGTACTTAAAGTCAGTGAAGCAAAGTAAAAGCCCACAAGACACTGAAACAAGATGGACGCATGTTTTAAAAATGCTTATATTGACTTAATGATTGCTAAACTTGCTTGCTGTGGCACTCCAGACTATCAACTTTATCATTTGGATGCTTTTTGGGATGTTGTACATCATAGTCTTGATGTGATTGAACTGCATTCAAGATTTCTTGGAGAATGTCATAAAATTGGAATAGAAGAAGATCCTGACTTTGACTTTGATTCTGCACTTTATTCTGCTCGTACTGATGTTGAAGTATATTTCACCGTAGTGGATCATTTGAGAGATTGTTGTAAAGAAGAAGAGGAAACCGAGCAGCTTTATCAAGTAAGTTATATAAAAACCTTTTAAAACATGTTTATGACAACATAGTGAATTGATAACAATGTTTTTCTTACTAGCAAATTTAGTTTTATGTGAGTGTTTTCAACGTAAACAAAGAAAGAACATGATAGAAGAGGCAGCAAATATATTAAAAGATATTTTATTACAGGAAGAAACCGACATGTCAGAATAAAGAAACAAAGTCAACATGGAGAATCTTGTACTATTCAGTAGTCATAAGGACGTTCTTTCAAACATCTTTCGGACACAACTTGAAAAGTATATTGCTTCAGCCATTGTGTCATCCAGAAATGGATATGAAGCAAAACGTATTGCTAAAGGGATAAAGCCATGTCCTTACCAGTGAAGAGAAGTAAAATGCAAGATGTTTTACAAGTCAAATGGAATCAGTGTGTATTGTTTCGCAACAAGTTTAAAGAATGTAAAGACAAAACTTTAGTTGAAGCAACGTATGATCATTGGTGGGGAGCTGGTGTGAAACAAGTGTCATCTGGATATCCTGGTCAGAATATTATGGGAAAGTTGTTAGAACTGTTGTGTGAGACTTGATGTGCAGACGTGTAAACATGGAGAAGTGTGTTAAGTGAACAGCAACTGGAAAAAAAACTTGCTGAATTTGACAGACTTGCATTGCCGGAGCAGCATAACTTGCTAAACCTGACAGACTTGTGCTACATTGTCGGAGCAGCATAACTTGCTAAACCTGACAGACTTGTGCTGCATTGATTCAAGACTCACAAGACTGCATAATGGCGGACATGACACTGAGACAATATATTGTGCAAAAAGCTTATTGTGAAGAAATGTTATCAGCTGTAAAAAAGTTTGCCTATTTAGTCTGTCCTGCTTGTCAACATGAAGAGTGTCAAGAACATACTTGTCATACTGCATGTGTTTATACATATTGGAATGAAGCTAAATATTACATTCATTTAGATAAAGTGTTAGAGAATGCAAATCAACGTTGTGAGAAATATGGTGTAGATGCTATTACATTAGATGAACTCAGTCATTGGTTAGTGTTCATTGAAGACCAATGGTCTCCAGTTATTCATACCATTGTATCTATACTTGATTTGTAAAAAACTTGTTAGTTAAGTTATAAATGCATGTTAGTTAAGTGATGTTGGTTGAGTTATAAAATAAAAGCTGTTCTGTTGAGAAGGTGGTTTTCATTCGGTGTGACCATGTCGACGTGGAAAGACTACTTGACCAATATTTACTTCAAACCTGGACAGCCTGGAGCATTTGCTGGTCCTTACAAACTGTATCACATCTTACGAAAACATAATCAACCAGTCACACATTCACAAGTGAAGAAATGGCTACAGGATCAAGATGCTTTTAGTTTACTACAACCTGTCAAATACAGGTTCAAAAGACAACGTGTCATTACACGTGGTATTGATGATATGTGGGATATTGATTTGGCTGATATGGGAAACATAGCTCCCTATAATGATGACATACGCTTTTTACTCATTGTCATTGATGTGTTTTCCAAATATGTCTGGGTACAGCCAATACCTAATAAATCACATACCAGCGTCATACAAGCTTTCCAAAAGATTTTTCATGACACACGACGAAGACCGCGAACTCTAAGGTCTGATAAAGGAACAGAATTTAAAAATAGATGGGTAAAAGCATTTTTGAAGAAAGAAGGAATTCATGCTTATACCACAAAGAATGAAACCAAAGCCAACTTTGCTGAAAGAGTCATTCGTACTCTGAAGGGAATGATGTATCGGTATTTTCTACATAATCAAACTTACCGTTACTTAGACATTCTTCCAGACTTGGTGTACAATTACAACCATAGACCTCATGGTTCTCTTCCTAATAAATATGCTCCAGCTGAGATTCGTAAAGACAACGAATCAAAAGTGTGGAAGTATATGTATGTCGACAAACTGAAATTGAAACCGAAGAAGAAGAAGAAGAAGTACAAATTTAACATTGGCGATCATGTTCGCATTTCTCACATTAAATATGTGTTTCAACGCGATTATCACATCAAATGGACGCAAGAAGTCTTCATTGTCACACATCGTTGTAAGAAGCAAGGAATACATTTGTATCGTGTGAAAGACTTTTTAGACGAAGATATTGATGGCCATTTCTATGAAGAAGAACTGCAGAAAGTGACCAAAGATATTGAATCTATTTATAGAATTGAAAAGGTCTTGAAAACACGTAAAAGACGAGGAGGTGTGAAAGAATTATTTGTCAAGTGGTTAGGTTGGCCAAACAAGTTTAACAGTTGGGTGAAAGAAACAGACATTCAACAATGAAGCATCCATTTACATGTTTGGTCTCTGGACCTACAGGCAGTGGCAAGACGTCTCTGGTGAAGGAAATTCTAGAACAAAAGTTGATTCACCCCTCTCCGAAAAACATTTTATGGCTCTATGCAGCAGATCAGCCTTTGTACAAGGGAATGAAAGGCGTGGAATTTTACCAAGGCATTCCAGATGACATTGAAGAGCGTTTTAACCCGAAGAAACCAAACTTACTTATCATTGATGACTTAATGACGAAATGTCATAGTGATGAGCGTATGACACGTCTCTTTAGTGTTGGCAGCAGTCATCAAAATCTAAGCATTATCTTTATTGTGCATAATTTATTCCATCATGGGAAAGAGATGCGAAATATTAGTTTGAATACACATTATATCATTCTGTTTAAAAATCCGAGAGACAGTCAACAAATTAGTACATTGGCGCGGCAAATGTATCCTGGAAGATCTCAATTTCTCATAGAAGCCTATCAAGATGCTACAAGCAAACCTCATGGTTATTTATTCATTGATTTAAAACCAAAGACAAATGATCAACTACGTATTCGTACAGGCATTTTACCAAAAGATACACATTATGTCTATATTGATAAAGCAGTGTATGAACAAGAACCAACTCATTTGACCATTCGCAGTCAAGATGTCTAAACGTATTCGAGCGAACCAGCCGTTTCTTCATTTGCTTGCACGCAGTGGGCCTAAACGACGTAAATCCTTGCTACAGCAAGCTACAAAGGAGGAATTAACAAGCTTGTTTGAAATTTGTTTGAATATATTGCAATGACATTTACCCTTAAGCTCAAAACGGTTTAAGGAATTTAAACGTGAACATCATACGCTACGTACTCTAGCAGATAAGAAGATATCCCTTCGACGAAAAAAGAAGTTGATTAATCAGAAAGGAGGATTCATTGGAGCTATTGCTAGATTGGCATTGCCCTTGTTAGCCAAACTACTGCTAAAATGAAACATACGATGAAAATGGTCCTCATTCCTGAATATGAATATAAAATGTTGCTAGAAAAGAAGGGAAAAGATGGTGAAATCAAAACGAAAGTGAATAAACTTTTACGTGGGAAACGAACACGTGAAAAGGCTATAGAAATGTCTCAACTTCTTGGTCGTCATTTACGAACAAGTCAGTCTAGGCAGCAAAAGCCCTCATCATCATCATCACCACCTGAAAAGCCAGAAAAGTTATTTTTAAGTCATTTTCAACCTATCTATCATGGAAAAATAACACAACTTTTAGCCGAACTGAAGAAATATGGTGTAAAATGGACAGACAAGAATGAACTTGTGTTGGAAACGGGCGATATTATAGCAAATTCCAACATGGTTGATTTGATGAAAGAAGCATTGGTGGCGACAAGAAGAAAAGAACGAGCCATACCACCATATGGCTGGCATCCATTTATCCAGGAAATTGTAGATGCTAATATTCCAAAAACAATGTTTAGTAAAAAGACTACTCGTGACGACATTACAACAGAAATGAAACAACGTCAACAAAGACAGTTTCCTGAAGGATGGGAAAATTTTTAACATGGCTGAAAGAGCTATGTTGTTGTGGTCAAGACACAACTATTCCTGTGAAAATAAGATGTACGATTGCTTGTTGTGAAGGAGAAGTCATAGATCATGTAGATCATCATCATGATGTGAAAGATCATTTACATACTTGGTCGAATGGCGCGCGCTGTCCTGAGGTATATAGACAACGTCAACGCACCTATACCATTTAGTTCCCACCATCATGGAGTCAACAAGCTTTTACATTACTTTGCCTAGCAATGCGAGTATGAACTATTATCCCAACAACAAGGCTTCGAATTATCAAATTCGTATGCCTCGAACTATTTATCTGAATGGAAAATATGAAGTGGCTTTAGCTGAAATTCAATATCCACATACATGGACAACGATGAGACATGACATGGACTATTCTATTCACTATCGACAACAACCACTGACAGAGACACTTGAGACTATTAATATTCCTTATGGCTACTATAGATCCATACAAGAAATATGTCAGGCAGTGAATGAAGAAGCGACTAATTCTATGAAAGATGAACTTAAAGAAGCTATTCGGATAAAGTATGATAAGATTAGACGACGTGTTTTTCTATTTCCAAATTATGGCTTTGAAGTGTCATTCTCCGCTGGATTGGCTGAGATTTTAGGATTTATCCCAGATCAATGGTATACTGAAACATGTACAGCTGACCATAAAGCGGATGTGAAACAGGGGTTTTATACACTGTATGTGTATTGTAGCATTTGTGAACCACAAGTTGTTGGTGATTATTATGTTCCCTTACTACGTTCTGTTGGCATACAAGGCCATGATGGCGATATTATCATGAAAACGTATGGCGAACCGCATTATGTTCCTGTAAACACGTCCAAATTTGACGTGATAGAAATGAATATTAAGGACGACACAGGCCATAATGTTCCATTTCAAACTGGAAAGGTGATCTGTAAACTTCATTTTCGACCAAAAGCATTATGAAAGCTTATACACACGATCCGTCTGCATATCGCAACCATTTTCTTCGTCAAGTGGGCGGGGAATTACCAGGATTCAAAGGAGCGCGAATCCAATATGGCGATGGTATTGGTTCAATACTGGGATCATTGGCTCGCAAAGCTATTCCACTACTTAAGGCTGGGGCTAAGATCGTTGCGCCACATCTTAAGAAGGCTGCAAAGAATGTCGCGAAAGATGTGACGGGTCGAGTAGCAGAACGTGTGTTTGGTGAACGTGTGTTTGGAGAACAAAAGCGTGTGCAACCGACGAAACGTGCCAGAAGACGAAAAACAGCCAGACGGATAACATCAAAATATCGCAAAGATATCTTTTGAAATCATGTCTCTCATTCATAATCATTCGTGTGAATGTAGTCTTTCTCCATTGGAATGGTTTCACGTACCACCAACGCAAACTGCCGTAGAGAAAAGTTATAATGTTGACTATCAACCACTTACAAGCATTAGAGAAGGCGCTCCAATAGAATTCTACATTCCTGCGAGTACAGAAGATTTAAAGAACAGCAAACTTCATATTGTATGTCGCATTCTAAAGGCTGATGGAACAGAGTGTGGCGCAGATGATAATGTCTCTTGCATCAATGATGTGTTTAATGGGTTATGGTCTAATATTGAATTGTTTCTGAATGATCGTTTGGTTTCGCATAGCAACAATACTCATGGTTATACCAGCATTATCTCTCATCTCATCCATGATTCGGAAGAAAGTCTACATTCTGAGCGCTCTATGCGTCTCATGTACAAGGATACTGCTGGGTCAATGAATAGCCATGAGGTGAAAAGACCTAATCATGAACAATATGTATCCGGGTTTCATGTCAATGCCGACGGTGGTGACTTGGCTGAGCAAGGCAATAATGGCTTACATCATCGTTATTTACATACTCGTCTTAGCCGTGATGTTATGCTCGCAGGTGGTTTAAGGATAGATTTGTTTGAGCAGGATCGTTATCTTCCGAATGGCATCAGTTTGAAATTGCGTTTCCATAGACAAAAAGATGACTATGTATTGATGGCTGCAGATAATACCTATAAGGTAGAAGTGAAAGAGGCATTTTTAACCATTCGCAAAGTGAGGGTGAGTCCAGATATTCAGTTAGGACATACAGATGCATTGATGAAAAGTCCTGCCAAGATCATCATCACTAGAAAAGAATGTAAAGTCTTAGCTATTCCAGCAGGATTTCAGTCTTTTGTGAAAGATAACATCTTTTTGGGTCAATTACCAAATCGTATTGTCATTGGTCTGGTTCATAATGAAGCTTTTGGTGGATCAGTATTGAGGAATCCATATGATTTCAAACATTTTGATCTGGACTATATGCAACTGTACACGGATGGTGAACCAGTTCTATCCAAACCTCTCAAGCTTGACATTACACAGAACAAATACCTGAACGCTTTTGAAACGCTTTACAAATCGTTTGATCGATTGAATGGTGAGAAAAGTTCCATTATAAAACGGGCCCAGAGGTTATGCTTTATTTTTGTTTGACTTAACACCGGATTATGATGGTGATGATCATTTCCCCCTGATCAAGCATGGGAATTTGCGGCTAGAAATGAACTTTGCTACGGCTTTGCAACCTACAATCAATGTCATTGTCTATGCTGAATTTGACAACATTATTGAGATCAGTGCAAATGGCAGCATCCAATTCGACTACCAGTCATGAACACGAAGCAGATTGATGCCATATTGAGTCGTGATGTCATGACCAAAGACTTGTTTCAAGGCGTGTTTGCCATGGACCAGTTACCGTCTTTACAACGCGGCGCCTATGTGATCAACACAGACGATCAAGATGAACCAGGAGAACATTGGGTGGCAGTGTATTATGATAAAGACCCTGCAAAATATTTTGACTCTTATGGACTGTTCCCTCTCGATGATCGTTTAGACATATTTTTAAGAAATGACTATATGTATAATTCTATCTCATTACAAACGCCAATTTCATCGTCATGTGGTTTTTATTGTGTATATTATATATTACATAGAGCTCGAGGTCAGAGTATGTTTGATATTGTGAATATATTAAAAAGAAAGGATGGCGATTTTATTGTAAAGGACTTTGTATATAGACATTATAAACCATTGTTTTATTAATGTTGTTGTTGTTATATTAGTTAAGTTGTAGTTAAGTTGTTGTTGTTATATTAGTTAAGTTGTTGTTGTTAAATAAAACAAACCAAGTTTTCAAACAGTCTTGTTTATTGTGTTCTATTTACAAAGTTTACAAACACTATTTACAAAGTTTACAAACACTATTTACAAACTTTTATTTACAAAGTCTATTTACACTATTTACAAACTCTTAACTACAAACTTTTATTTACACTATTTACAAACTCTTAACTACAAAGTCTATTTACACTATTTACAAAATTCTTAACTACAAACTTTTATTTACACTATTTACAAACTTTTTATTTACAATCACATTCATTTTTTCAATACATTCATCAATGCATGCCATTCATTAGAATCTAAATTGATATAGGTATCATAGACATTACATCCATGTTTGTAAATGCTATGAAAGCTCACATAACACACATCACCAAACTTTATCACTTTCACAGTAACATGTTCAGACAGTTTCAGTTCATATCCTTCTTCTAAGTCAATGTCCATCACACGCATAGGTTGTGGCAGCTCAATGGATTTGGTACCCCGCATAAGTTGTATTCCATACTCTTTGAATTCAAGCGTTAGGTTCTTTCCAATCCAATGCTTGTAACAGCGCGTTCCATTCCACTGTGCTGAGGGTGATGATGTCGTAGTGTTCTGTAAGCTCGTCATATTGGCGAAATTGTACAAACACGTCTAGACCGTTCTCAGTCACACGCACTTCTAATTCATTTGAGACTGCTAGGAGAAAGCCGGGTATTCTCAACTTGTCTAGATAATCCTTCAACACGGATTGGTCATCAAGCGATAGGACGAGATACTGTCCAAAATGTCGTAGCACAATATCATCACATAAGTTTCTCATGTATGAGAATCCATATGTTATGGGTTCATAATCCAACACATAGTCTTCCATCTCGTCCATGTATTTTATACTCGGATGATGTTGAACAGCGGATGTTGTATCGCTTCTAGGAATCGTAAGGCTGCGTGCCAGTTCTTGATATCAAAGAAGATCAACTGTGCATAGGGTTATCTGGCACAACTCCCTTATAATCCTTTGGATAATCCTGTAAAAGATTTCTACAGAATGTCACACGTATCTTAGAATCATATTCAGCCACCGTCACTTCCAGTTTATTTTCAAGTCTGCGTTTAAACCCAGGTTCAAGCGGTATGTTTTTAAAGTCTTTCCACACTTCAGGTTTAAACCGATAAGCAGAACTTCTCCGAGAACCCATCATCACTTCATTCCTCTCATTAACTTTAAGGTAAACACCATCGTCCAACATGAGTGCATTCATGATTGTTACCTTGTTATGACTTGTCGTCTTGTCTGCGAAGCCTTTTATCCACTTCTTTCACCTGCTTCTTCAGCATTTTCCATTCAGGTATTGTCAGCAAGATACCCTTTTTCGTTGGACGGTTTTTTTCCAGTCCCCTCATCTCTGAGGTATTTGCGAATGTTTATCACACCTTCATTACTTTGTTTCATAATCTTGATATACTTTCCATTGCCTAGAGAAAGCATTCCATCCCACGACTGTGGTGTTGGTGCCGTCGCCGTCGCCGTCTCCACTTTTAATTTCTTGATGGTAGTATCAGGATTTTTCACATTCATGTCTTTGACTGTATCAGCAAGAGTATCCATATCCGTTGTTGCAGATCTTTTCCGATTCATGTTGACGCTTCAGTGTTCACACTTCAACTGACTTCAAAGTTGAAGTGTCTCCCCCTTATATACTGTAATGTCCATGCGCCAAAGTGGAATAGCCATCACTCATCACATATCGCTTGTCATCAAAAGGAGAGAGAGCCACTTTCCTCAACTTCTCCGAGAAGATCTGGTGGTCATGACTTCGAATGATGTGTCCTGTAGTCATCGTTTGCGTTTGGTTGAACAAACTGTCTCTATACTGCTGATGTTTCATCCGTCTTTGACACGCGCGAGTGATGCCTTTGGCCGTACGTTTTTCTTTCCCACCATACATCATACTATACATTTTCGGCCGAAGTCCAACAAACTCTTCAATGGGAATGCCCGCCGTCTCATCTTTCTTGTTCACGTTGGAATGCAGGAAATGATCTGGGGGATAGTCACTTGTGTCGAACAAGTCAGCATCGTCCTGCATGTCTTTGTAGATATCTTCCGTTTCTATGTCATAACATAGACTGTCGGTGTCGCTGAACAACAGCTTGGCGTCGGGATACTTGGTCATGATGTAGTTGTAATGAAAGTGGAACATGAGCACCTTGCTGAGGTCGAGAATGGTGAAACCAACTTGAATGGGTTTATCCAGAAGCAGATCCACTTTGCGCAAATGTACCGCGGTCAAATCTTCGTTGAAAATTCTAAATTTGTGGAAGGAAGGTTTGGCCACAAGTTTCTTGAACCGCTTTTCCTGGTGAACAAGTTCCACATTCATGCGTTTTCTCACATTTTCCATGGTTTTGCCAAACACAGAGTTGTTCATCAGTTTGAAAAAGTCTTTCTCAAACGGGTTCTTGGCCAACTTTCTCTTTTCCGTGTTCAAGGAGATGTATTTTGCCAACCATTTGCTCTGTGCAAACATGATGGCACGATGCACCTTCGTGACTTTCAATCCCAGTGAGACATATTGCTGTAAATTTCTATAATGAAGCACATATTTCTTCTTGTCACACAGGTTGGGAATGAGCTTTTCACTAGGTTTGCCTTTCATGTTTAGATCTTTCCGTAGCTTCTGACTATGCTCTGACAATTCTCCCACTTTCACACATTTCCGTTCTGGAGCCACTGGATAGTGATTATGACGATCATGGATTGCATATGGGTATTCCAAATCCACTTCTAAAATGTATCCAATCTCATCATCTTCATCCACATCCATAAAGTCAATGGATTCTGGCTCGCTCACCCACATAAATCCACTTTCCGGCATGCTTTGCGACATGGCCCAGCCATACAAGTTGTTTGCATCCAGGTAAGTCAAGTAGTTGGTTGGTTTCCTGGGATCGTAATCTGCTACGTAGGGGTTATTTGCTTTCGCATACTTGTGTGTGATGACAGATATTCCTCCCCGTAGACCTTGTTCAACCATTTGGTACATGTCAATGTCGTTAATCAATTCCAATTTCACCTTTGTCGCTTTCAACATAGCATCCCACGACAGGCCTGGCGCTGTATAGTAGTGAGCAGGATCTAATTCATATGTGTTGAGACATACGTGACGAAAGTTTTCAAACACGTCAGCCAGCAGCAACACATCTGATTTCAGGTACAAGTCATGGTATTCACCAAATGTAGTACACTGGAATGTCTCCCACACCTTCTGCGCATGCGCATAATCCTCATCGCTAATGTCTTCTTCACTGAGCAGACTGTAAAACTTGTCCTTGGACGGCAGTTGTGTTTCAGCAAACTTGGATGGCTCATCCACGTAATCATAAGGGTACACTCCCTTTCTCAACAGTAAATCTTGTTGGTCACTATCGTGAATGTGTGACATCATGTGATAAAAGTTGTCTTTCCCTTCTGCCGCCAGGTTGGAGACCAGCTTCTGTAGAGAAGTACTCATGAACTGAAAGCTGTCTGTAAATTTCAGATTGCTCATGGTGAATGCAATATATTTCTCAACGGTGTTGGGAATGACTGTAATCCTTTCATCTTTGAACTTTCCAATTTCTTCCATGATCAAATGGCTGTCATAGCCTCGTAAATTGTGGAAAAACACAGGAATGATGAAAGAATCTTCAACATCCTGCTGATCTTTTCGAAATCGAAATTGCAAATTGCATTGACTATGTGCAGCTCCACGGTATTTGCCATTGATATGGTCATGATCTCTCACATGATCTGCTCCTAGAGGCTCATGACAAATGTAGCAATCTGTGGCGTTCTTATAATGCTCTTCATCTTCATGAGTCATCACCATTTTCTTTTTCTGTTGTAAACCATGCACAATACGATCACGCTCATTCACCATATGGTCTAAAAAGACTTTCACAGCATTGTCTCCTCGATACATGACTGGTGCACGTGTATCATACTGGCTCACAACCACATAGGCAAAGCTGTTTGGACGATGATGTTGATACTTGTCTCCTTCATGCTTTTTCGTGAAGCATTCAAAGTCTGCATAAATGACAAACGGCGCTCGCTGTTGTTTGGCTACATTCTTGAACTTGATGAAGGGTTCCTTGGAAAATGATAAACGTTGTGCTCCATGCTTGCCACACACTTCACGATGCTCATCTAAAAGCTCTTGTCGCATAAACCCGTGAAGACAGTTGAAACAATAAAATATTGCTCCATTATACTTGGTACGATAAGCCATAAGTCTGCTGAAATTCTTGATGAGGCAGTAATGTCTTGTCTTGTCATTACTAATCAAAAGCAAATTGATTTCTCTCGCGCTGTTGGCGCTGGTGTTTCGACTGAGTTGTATGGGAACAACGACATCATGTTCATATCCAAACACGTTAATGGACACATCGTTCTCCTTTTCAAACTTTGGAATGTCTGTAATCGGTGTTGGAAATGTCATGCCTTCCACCTTCAATTCGTTCTCAAATAGCTTGTATTGATTCACACGGTATGGGTTGTTTGTTGAAGGGTGAAGGTGAGCCAATACAGACCATAAGAAGCACTTGTTGTCTTTATTCTGAATGTTTAGCACCGCCTTTGTACTCTTTACTTTCTTCGGTAGTGGGATAAAACTGCTTGCTTCCAGTGGCACTGACGTAGCTGTATGCACTTCAATGAATAATATATTATCCAACACCCAGCCAGAGCCTTGTCGCTCATGTTCATCAAACCTGGTAAACAATTCTTTATAGGCTTCTGGCAAGTCCTTCTCAATATCCGTTGGATTGTATGCTGCATACGTTGGACTGCTAATGAAGGCATTATCCACTTGTTCTACCATCACGCCTTCAACATTTGGTGTCATTTTCTTGAAGCGTGCATGTACGACAATGTACCATTTCATGCCACGGTTTAACGTTTCGAACAAATGTCTTTTAATCCGGTTCTCTTGTTGTCGCATTTCGAGTAGTAAATCCGATCCATCTTCAGGCTCAAACCGTCTTTCCTGTGCGTTTTCACCAAGACTCACTCTTCTGCCTCTGCCTACTTGTCCTGTCTCTTTCTTTCTTTGTTCTTCATGAGACACATTTTCCATCTCAACACATGCATGTGTGTCAAACGCTTCCATAGATGCAAATATCTTTACACATTCACCGCAGAGGACTGGATCAGGTCTTTCAACATCATCTTGTAAGGTCTTTCGTCTCTTGGCTTCAATCTGCTCAACAAGCTCTTCACGAGCACGTTTCAACCTAGCTGGTTTACATCTATGTGTCACGAACACTTCCAGAGATGGAAATGTCACATCGCATTCATGACAGTAGACTGTTGCCATCGTTGTTGTTTCTTCAACTGCTAGAACTGAAATGAAGTAAAATATACGTTTCACTCTTCCTTTTATACCACTTCAATGGTGTGTTAACTCAGCAGAATGTATCACTAGTTGACTAGTTGACATGTTTCACTCATGCTTTTATGCTACTTCCATGTAATCAAAATATGGTGTGTAACTTTGTTCAAAAATGCTGACTCAGCGGAATTTTACTTGTGTATATGAATATCTCACTTACAGTTGTACTGCTGTACTGCTACACAGCAGAGACATCTAGCGGTGAAGTTAAATGGTCTGCCAAATGGTATTCATCCGCGAAGAAGCACTGTAATGGTGAAATTTTCAGTCAACTATAACGAAAGTTATAACGAAAGTTATCACAATTTTAAGTTAAAATGGCGGTAAAAATGCATACAGCCAGCTGCGCAAATAGCCTATGACTACTTTATAACAAAACTTTACATAAAACTGAATCAAATGGTGAAATTTTCATATAAATCGACCAAGTATAACGAAAGGTATTGTTTTACAAAGTTTCAATTAAGCAAATAACCAAAGTTTGTTTACAAAGTTTGTTTACAAAGTTTGTTTACAAAGTTTGTTTACAAAGTTTGTTTACAAAGTTTGTTTACAAAGTTTGTTTACAAAGTTTGTTTACAAAGTTTGTTTATAAATTTTGTTTATAAAGTTTGTTTACAAAGTTTGTTTACAAAGTTTGTTTACAAAGTTTGCTTACAAAGTTTGTTTACAAAGTTTCAATTATGTAAATAAGTCAAGTTTGTTTACAAAGTTTGCTGACAAATTTTGTTTATAAAGTTTGTTTACAAATTTTGATTATAAAGTTTGTTTACAAATTTTGTTTACAAAGTTTGTTTATAAAGTTTGTTTACAAAGTTTGTTTACAAATTTTGTTTATAAAGTTTGTTTACAAAGTTTGT
Source organism: Protula sp. h YS-2021 (assembly GCA_949752745.1). Classification (NCBI taxonomy): domain Eukaryota; kingdom Metazoa; phylum Annelida; class Polychaeta; order Sabellida; family Serpulidae; genus Protula; species Protula sp. h YS-2021. Next base: position 83,527,444 of record OX457024.1, on the reverse strand, counting down.
TTACAAATTTTGTTTATAAAGTTTGTTTACAAAGTTTGTTTACAAATTTTATTTATAAAGTTTGTTTACACAGTTTGTTTACAAAGTTTGTTTACAAAGTTTCAATTATGTAAATAACTAAAGTTTGTTTACAAAGTTTGTTTACAAAGTTCACTTTTTATTTATAAAGATTCAATAAACACTTACCGAAATAGTTGTCACTGGATGCCATCCCTGGATCTGATGTGATTCAATTGCTTCCTTGCTCCACTCATCGAAATGACTGTCACTGCTGGATGCTCATCCCTTATATACCCCCTCTGATGGAACTGAAGCTGACGTGACAGAATGTTGCTCGCCTAGGGGGGGGGTCGGTACATAGTATGTCCTGAGGGGGGGGGGTCAGTCCCGACTGCCGCCTAGGGGGGGGGGGGGGGGGGTCGGTCGACCCAAAAAATGAAAAATGTTCAGAATCGTCTGAAACGGATAAATATGCAAAAATCACAATTTCGAGGGGGGGGGGGGGGATCGGTCGACCCAAAAAATGAAAAATGTTCAGAATCGTCTGAAACGGATAAATATGCAAAAATCACAATTTCGAGGGGGGGGGGGGGGTCGGTCGACCCAAAAAATGAAAAATGTTCAGAATCGTCTGAAACGGATAAATATGCAAAAATCACAATTTCGAGGGGGGGGGGGGGGGTCGGTCGACCCAAAAAATGAAAAATGTTCAGAATCGTCTGAAACGGATAAATATGCAAAAATCACAATTTCGAGGGGGGGGGGGGGGTCGGTCGACCCAAAAAATGAAAAATGTTCAGAATCGTCTGAAACGGATAAATATGCAAAAATCACAATTTCGAGGGGGGGGTCCTGGCTTTTTAGGGTCTGTTGCCATGGTTACACTGATTGACAGGTGGAGTTCGTTGGCTTCATGATGATTGACTCAGCCAACACTATCAAGCAACTTTCGCTCCAGACTTTCGCTCTAGACAGTATGACGTCATCATGACGTCATTATCACGTCATGGATGGCCGCGCCTATCCTAACGCTTATCATGACTTCCGCTCCAGACAACACTTCCGGTCCAGACAACACTTCCGGTCCAGACAACACTTCCGGTCCAGACAGTATGATAGACAGAAAGTGGGCGGGGCTTCATTGTCTTCATTGATCTCATTGGCTTTTCATTGGTCACGTGACTGATGACGTCATTATCACCATGGTTACGCCTTGGTTACGTCTATGACGTCACTTCCGGTCCAGACAGTATGACGTCACAAAGTGAGCCAGAACTCTTGTTTTCACCCTACTCCTGAAATACAGTCCTTCTCTTCTTACTCATATATAGATCCATTTTTATACCGTTTGTCCAAAGAGAGTGTCTTTTTCCGTTTACTCAAGAACATATGTAGTAAAATATTTTGAAAAATTGCTATGGTCGTAACTGAGACGTTTCCGTCAAAATTATGCGTAAAATGGCGTTTAGTGTTAATTTGAAGTTTGCAGATGGCTGCAAATGAATTACATTCCGTTCCGGCCAAATCCGGTCTTAATTCAAAGGCGGTTTACCTTATTTGAGCGCGTTCTCTTCCGGGGGCACCGCTTTATGAAATGCACAGTTGAAGGAGGTAAATCTGGGGTGAAGTTTGATTTTATTATTCTTCTACGGAATTCGAGCTGATGTTAGCGAACATGTTTACTTTCTCTATTCAAATACTGTTTTAATTTCCACAATTTCTGTATAATTTTTGCATGTGGAAGCACTGAATTCAAATTTTAAGGGTGTATTATCAAATGATATATTTATTGACAAATCTTGAAATCACATCTAAGAGATTTCAATAAAATGATCAATTGCTGTTAGGTCACAATACAAGTAGCCAATCAATCTATGAATAAAACACAAAGTAAAACACATGAGAGGCATATTTTCAATGCTACATTAAAAATTTAAGTATTTTGCACTTAAAAATAAATATGTAAAAAGCAGACCACAAGTGAAAGATAACCATTAACAAGGCCAATTTTGCTGCCACAGAGCGAAAATAAATTTAGGAAAACAAAAATATGATAAAAGTGAAATGCTTAGATAAGAGCAAACAAAAACTGTTTCGTCTAGAACAATCAAATAACATTGTGGACAGAATTAAATGCACTTAAAGTTTTAATGTTTTCAGGCACTAAAATATTCCTGAATTAGTCGATAGCATGGCATCTATGATACATAGCTGATGTTTTAGTAGCATATCAACTAGAAAATATGTTATAATAAAGAAGACATATCCTCAGTAGAAAATAATCGTTTAGGATAATCAGTGGGCGAACCTTTCAAAGACATCGTATCCCCCACGCAAGGTTTTGTACCTTTTCTTATCCCTTGTATGTTTCGCTCTATCTGATGCCCTCATGACTGCCATTTCGACATGAATCTTGTTTTGTTTTGCTAGGTTTACCCTGCATTGATGAAATATTGTATCATACTCTATTATTTTTACGTTATTAAATAACCCTATACAGTCCAGACGTAAGTATAAGTACTGATATTGTAAGATGAAGAGCATTGTGAAAAGTTCGCAATATTTTGATTTGCGACAATATGTTGTCTACATACCTGTTATAAGATCGTTTAGGTTCTCTGGTGCTGGTAACTTCCCTTACCTAATTCCAGTATGTTTAAAACGTACTGCAAAATTGCAACGGTATGCTTGCAGTCTTTTGCAGTAGCACTGCAGGTATCACATGGGTTTACCAAATTCGATTTAGAATCGAGAGACCGATTTTGAATTACTTCAGTTGCAACATTCCGGATTTAACTCAATTTAGAACTATCCCGCTAAGATCCGGTAGTCAGTATTAAATCTACCGTACAGTATACAGGTTATAACCGTGTTACATACTAACTGCAAAATACAAGTACCCAGTAACAATGAGTGACGCACAGTAAGAAATTTGCATTCCGGAAAGGTTTGCTGCTGTCTCAAAGTCTTATTACTTGCCAACATAGTCATTCCGAATATGATTTGATTCTGTAATTCCTTTGCAACTAACAGTTACTTTTCTTGAAATAAATGCAATCAATAACCCTAAAAGGCTACTAAAATAAAATTCAAAGTTAACATCTTAACCCCTTCCCTACGTAATTGTTGAACTTCATGGAAACATCAGAATACTTTAACATCTCTGTTACATGGCGAAGAAAGCAAAGAATACAAAGCTTAAGTAACGTTCAGGGTATATCCTTAATTATTGCTGACTATTTTTAAATTGGTTGATTTCTTTTCGGGGGTCCTAATGCGAATAACTTCAAATAACTAGATTGTTTCTTTGATATGTTTGCCTCTGCTTCAACCTATTTGAACAAAACATTTTTTAGCTCGGAATGTATTTCTAACTTACATGGGTGACCTAAAGTCTTACGTCATTAAATTAATTAAAACACTAGTCATTTTCGGTATACAGGTGCTCTAAAATTTAGACTTGAATAAAATTCGGTGCAAATGCAGTTTCTTTTTGTAGAATCTCCAAAATATCCTCAGCTTTTTCGCAATTGGTACCTCTGTGGTTAAATGCGCAACTTTTGCGGTTTATGTGCAAAAATGTACTGGAGATCCGGTCTTTTGCAGTCTTCCGCAATTGGTTTTGGAAGACCAAAACTGCAGAAATACTAGAGAAAGCTGCGGTATTATTGCGTTTCTTCTCCAGCATTTTATTCTTTCCGGTTCAGTAAAGACATTTGCGGCATATTGGCAGTGTATTCTTTTGACCAGATTTTAACCGGAAATTGAAACTTACATTTCCAAAACTAGAAACTTGTTTCTTGTAAAATTAATCTCATCTTTTCTATCACTTGCACATTTCTAAGTCTCTCATACTACAGAAACTTACCTTCACTACCGAATTCCGATAAATCTTGTTTTCAATATTCTTCCTATTTATTGGTCAACCAAAAATAATTTCATCGGGATCCGATTCCTGTTAGGAAACTGCAATCCTATGAGAGTGAGTAGAATATCTGCAACTCAACTGGGTAACTGTGCTTAACTCGCAAACCCATAAATAGTCCAATGATTAAAGAGTTCTATGACATTCTGTAGGTAGGATACAAAAAGAATATACAAAAATCGATTATATGTTGGAGTATTACAACTAACATTCGAAACTCTCTTCATTTAATGTAGATTTTTCTCTCAAAATTAGAGAGTTGCGAGCACAAAAGATTACTTTTAAATAAAAAATGTGCAATCCATTGAATTTGCATGTAATAAAACTAGGACATACACTTAGTTATTTTAGTATCTTGATGAATAAAGTTTATCATATTACTTCAAATAATATCAATTGAAAGAATTCAATTATTTAATAGTGAAAGTTATCGATTCTATCACTCTTTTCGTAATTGGCACATTTTATAAAAATATGCTCTCATTGCTGTTCAAGAGTCTCTTCGTGATTTGCACATTTCAGAAAAATGTACTCGCATTGCTGTCCCGCAGATATTGTCTAATTGTGTAATTTTTATGTTATCGAGCAAAGTCTCCTAGCTTGTTTAAAGATTATTCAAACTATGCAAAAACGCACGAGGAGAAACAGTTACATAACGCTTAAGCACGCTAAGAATTAAGAAGACCTACTTTTGGTCTCCGTAACTTTTTGGTCTCCCTAATACTTATTTAATCAAATATGGTCCCCGTATTGCTGGAGGTACATTGCTGGAGGTATATATATATATATATATATATATATATATATATATATATATATATATATATATATATATATATATATATATATATATATATATATATATATATATATATATATATATGGGGGAAAGTGTGTTATTCTACAGATTTCCCTTCAATTTTTAACGTATTACCACCGATTTCCAGAGTTTTTTTCTGTTTTTGCTTGCAGTAAATATTTTCAGCAATTTTAGACCACACGTGTGGGATGGGCTAAAACGCATGTAACTGCAGACAACATTCTTTTCACAAATGTATCACTCTTTCGGCGCTCAGTATTCCATGAAATGCAACTTTACAATAACTATTTGATTGGCCTCCCTTCAAAACTTCGGTTTTGTTGTTTGTAATCTGTTTTGAAGTTAAGTAGCCTAAGACAAAAAAGATAGGGTGTCCTTTTTAATTCGATAATTGTAACATTACCCTGTAGCTAAAATAAATCATCCAACTTGTGACAAATTCTCTATTACTTTTATTTTACATTGAATAAAGGCGCTCTAATTAACTTGCAGAAGTTTTGCAGAAGGTGCAGTATTAATAACAACACAATTAACTCATGTTTAATTGAAAGACGTCTGTAGTCTTAAATAGAGTATTACGTATTAGCTTACGTTGGTGTGTTACTTTATTTGCATTGGTTCATGTAATTGACATGAAACATCTTATTTCGAGATGACAGTTTCGAGCGCAAGTGTCAGTTATTTGATCAATATATGGTACCCATATTTTTTCAAACAAATGAAAACGACATGGCTAGTTCTTTTACAGCATTACTCATTTGACTGTGTTCCGATGATTATTGCACAGGGGTAGATATAATTCATAAAACTTCAATATATTTATATAGTGGTATATTTAAGAACATAATTAAATGGATTTTACAGTGGCTGGTTTAAAGTCACAATTTAAAAAAACATTATATTAATTTCGTATGTAATGACTTGCCTTTAAGAAGTTACGTAAAATATGTATGATATGTTTTTGTCATTTCAGCAGGTTTTTACCACATATATCATTGGTTTTTCAGATAACTGTTATTTGGAGCTACTTTGTTTATTGTTCAGAGGTCAATACTAATTTCTCTCACTTTACCGACAACCATTTTGATAGACTTAAAGAACTTAAGTCAACATGAGCCACAGCATAATACAATGTTAGGGAAGTTTAGTTATACAAATAGGAAATGGTTAATTTATGCAAAGTCGTTTCAATATAATTTGGAACAACATATAAAATCCATGGCATCCATATAAAATCCATTGCACCCATATAAAATCCATGGCGTCCATGGTACTCATATAAAATCCATTGCGTCCCTATAAAATCCATTGCATCCAAACACAATCCACGTAAAAATCCAACATTTACATAAAAGCCATGGCACCCAAGTAAACTCCACGGTATTCATATAAAATCGATGTTGATGAAAGGGTGCTTCAGCAGATGCTCAAACAAACTTATAAAGTTGATTGTATGTCGTTTTTTATTTCACTTTCATAGAAAAATATATTTAGCGCAAACTCTTGTGATGTAAAATCGGAATAGTTGTGTAGGGCATGGGTATTGTACGGAAATGGTGCTACTGCAAGGATTTTGAATCGAGACAGCGCTACTGCATGGATTTTGCATCCGCAAAGGTTTCACGTCGGAAACATGGTACTGCTTGGGTTTTCTATTGGGATAGTGATTCTGACTGGATTTAGTATAGTGGTACTGTACGATTTCTTATGGGGATACATGAACTCATTGCTATTGCTATATATATATATATATTGCTATATATATATATATATATATATATATATATATATATATATATATATATATATATATATATATATATATATAAGTCTAACTGTGTTTTGTTTTGCGGCAGTAATATTGGCTGGGTTTGCATTGGAATAGTAGTAATGTATCTTGATAGTGGCACGGTGCGGCTTTCTCGGGATAGTGCTACTGCATGGTTTTCATTTGGGGATAGTGGAATAACATAGTTCGTGTCAAGATACTGGTGTTGGGTTGGTGACACTCCCTGGGACTGGTTTCGTATTGAAATAATCGTGCTATATATATATGTGTGTGTGTGTGTGTGTTTTGGGTCGGTATCCTGTTACCGGTCTTAGGTCGGAATGGATTGAGTGGATTTTCGATTCGGTATAATTAATGCACTACACGGGTTTTGAATTATGATATTGGAACTGCATCTGTCTGTGTGGGAATAATGGTTTTGCATAGGTTTGTATCAAGATTGTGTCACTGCAAGATTTTCTTATTGAAACAGTGGTTCTTCGTTGATTTTGTCGATAGCAGTGCAATGCTATATGGGTTTCGTGGATAGCAGTGCAATGCTCATTCAAAGTCAAAATAATGCCATTAAAAACCGGCGAAACTGTTTCCTTGGGAAGTTTTTATCTATCTTAAGCAAAATTTCTAAAATTCTCGAGTCCTTTTGATCTTTTGGTTTACACGAACAGCATCCTTAACAACAGAACTTCCTGTATAGTTTTCAAAACGTTTCAGCCGTACTGGATGTTTCAACTGCATACCGGTAGATTATCAGCGAGACTTGCTTAAGGTTCAAGCTCACCCAGTACACATTTCAAAATCGTTCCACAGTCCATTTAATGTTACGACGTTGACACCACAGCATTAGCTCTGGTTGTAGTTTAGTTGTGATTAGTCGCAGCCATAGGCCAACGTCTTACAAACATCTTTGACAAAGATTTAGATAAGGAACATTTGTTAGACGTTGCTTTTGGTCGTAACCAAAATGCAACGTTCTCTGCCGCCTAATGAACATTATTTGTGCAACCTTGAATAGAATTTGGAAAATCGATTTTAGAATGAGGTCGAAAAATCGACTTTGTATTGACGTCGAATTGACAACAAAAACAACTTCCTCATGTTATCGCTCATCGGAAATGATAGTTATAACAATGCATTTCGAAAACAGAAAAATGTGAGTTTTTCAGGACAGCGCAAGTTTTTTTTCACACCTTCTTTTGAAATATCATGAAGATCGACTTCATACATAACCTGCGTTACCAAGGGTGGAGTTAGTGTGATGGAGGGCTGACCACAATAACGAGTTGTTGTCAGGATGGCCATTCTAGAATATTATTGTCCCACTTTCCAGCCACGTCTCTTTCCCGACATCTGTACAACGTCGGAGATAGACAGTGTTGTGACTTCCATTTGCAACCAATGTGCAACTTTGTTCAGACGTCGGATAATCCAAAGTCTATACTGTATGAATGATGAGAGATAGAATGCAAGGACGAAGAGGAATGACTGTTTTTATCTGCCATCATTATGTTTCTTTTTCTTATTTTTCTATGGATCAATTCTTCTGTTTTATAGATGCATACTTGGGCTTCTCATACATAAGACTGTAAAAAAATTTGAGCTTTTATGCATATGCCTGAAAATATAACAAACTATGTGCCTTTTGTTTACCTCTTGTCAAACTCTAAGCACATAACTGCAATGCATTGTGATTAAAATGTGGTGGGTGCTGCGTTAGCCGGCATAGTGTAGCTTGCGTAGCTTGTCCTGTTTGTGAGTCTGCAAGTGTGGATGTGAAAAATTATACTGTCAGCGTCTTGTTATCGTGCTGTAATTTTCAATAAAACTGAGAAAAAAAAGTTATTTCCATAAACAACCGAAACCGACGTTGGTCCTATGTCTGACAGGATGTCTATGCAACGCTGTTGGAACGTCACAGTGTTTACTGGGCATTGTTAAGGTTGCGGACGTCATATTTCTGACCGATTTTGTTTATTATACAATGAAACATCCATTTTTATGTATGTGTTATGTATTCTCTATGTTTTTAAGTATTTGTTTTTAAGAATATGTCTAATCATTTGAAACGTTTCAGTCTTTTCAGTGTACCATTTCAGAGGTTGCTTGGTTTTACATTAACAAAGAAACAAATCATCAAAAGATTTCTTTCTGCGGAGATAATGTAATCTAGTCCTTATATAGGCAGTTTGGTTCTTGTTTTTTTGGTTTTTTCCATGTAGTTTTTTTAAGGAGAGCAATTCTGTCGAAGTGTTGCCTTTTTCATGAGGCATTGGCAAAGAAGAGCAAGCACCTACAACAAAATTGCAAGAGCAAGGCTAAAATATAGTGATCTTAATATTTAGCTTGGAGTCACAGCATACACGTGTCGTCTTAAAAGACTGTTGTATGAAGTATTCATATTCGAGACTAAAATTAACAGTCCAGCTTTCAGGCTCATTGCCCAGCCTGCCTGATTAAATGCCAAGAGCGCTGTGATTTATCACCAATGTTCCCTGAAAAGACGAGAGATTGAAAGGAATAACAGATTGCTGAATGATTTGTGAGCATTTAATTATAAATTAGGTCAATGGACCCGGCAGGCTACAGCTTGGGTTGAGTGCAGAAAAGGCCTTTTTTAAGTGGTTGGGTTTACCCATTAGCAATTCTTATGGTCCTGGGGCTTATTCACATTTACGTCAAAAGGGTTTAGAAAGATCTTAGAGCGATTATCGTTCCCTTGGGAGTTTTGAAAAAGAGGTTTCCGTTGTATTCATCCCGACTGGTGCCAAAGAAAATCCTTAAAATTCAAAGCACCATTCGTTAATTCTTTTCTAGAGATAAAAGATATTTAAGGCACCGACAAGGTTTGTGTGTGCCGAATTGCCACAGGTTTTATACCTTTGCCGACATGTTCCAGAGACCTAGACTGCAGTAAGAAATACTTGTTTGTGTTGAGTATACACTGCAACAATTTTAATTGCACTGCTCTTTTTATCATTGAAACATAGTTTTAACTTAAACGGTGCCTAAATCAAATGAGACAACTCTTTTTTTTCGCGATGTGGAGTTCGGTATAACTGTAACATTGACAAGAGCCTAAGTAGGTAATAAACAAGAGTTCTACCACACTTTGTGACGTCATACTGTCTGGAAGTGACGTCATCATGTCTGGAAGTGACGTCATCATGTCTGGAAGTGACGTCATCATGTCTGGAAGTGACGTCATCATGTCTGGAGCGGAAGTGACGTCATAGACGTCATAGACGTAGTCATAGGCATAACCATGTAGGCGTAACCCTGATAACCAACGTTTGGTTCTGCTGCAGAACCAATGTTTTGCATTGCAGCAGAACTAACGTTGGTTCTGCTGCAGAATCGGCATATGGTAGACAGACGGTCAGACGGACATTTTTTTTTTCATTTCCCACACTCTCATGCATACACACATATACCAACGCCATGACTGTTTTGCTTATTTTTGTAATAAGTGGCGGCCGCTCTGAAAAGAGCAGCCTGGAGTTGAAACTCCTCACTGTTTTTGCTTCCAGTCTAGTAGAAGAGTATGGTATGTTGTACTGGTCTGGCACATGAGGTCATTTGCTGGCAGTTGAATACGAAATGATCTGTTGTCAAACCGCACGTAAAGCACCTCAAGGTATATCTGTCTCTGAGCGCTGAGTGGCAGGTCCAGATGAAGGCGCAAAAGAGACATGTCTGGTGTCCACATCCTGCTGCTATGACCCGGTCTGGGGACAGCATGCATCCACATCCAATGCAAAATTGGATATCTTCCTGTAGGAAGTATCGACCCCAGGCCGGGTATTCATCCTCTTCACTCTTTGATGGAATCTTCTCTCCTAGAACAGCAGATCTGAAGTAGGCTTGTCTGTAACGGCCTTCTTCTATGTCTCTAATGCGTTGCCCAATCATATCCCTTCTACTGAAGTATATCGGAATGCACACCGCAGCGGCTTTAGCTGGATCCGGCAGCAGATGCAAAAACGACTTTCTCTCAGACGGATAGATTGGTGGTGTTACTTGAACAACCACCTCTCTAATCTCTCTTATTATGCGTGAATCGTCAACCGCGGCTAGAACTTCCATGTCAGCAGGTAGTGGTAAACTGTGGAAAGCTGTGAAGATAGCACATATATATATAGGGCAAAAAACCAAAATGACGTCATTGCAAAATGATGTCAAGATGGGAAAAAGTTAACGTCTAACCCCCCCCCTAGGACATACTATGTACCGACCCCCCCCCCCCCCAGGCGGCAGTCGGGACAGACCCTATGGTAAAGAGTGTGGACCCCCCTCCCCCCCCTAGGAATACTATGTACCGACCCCCCCCCCCCCTAGGAATACTATGTACCGACCCCCCCCCCTCGAAATTGTGATTTTTGCATATTTATCCGTTTCAGACGATTCTGAACATTTTTCATTTTTTTGGGTCGACCGACCCCCCCCCCCCCCCGAAATTGTGATTTTTGCATATTTATCCGTTTCAGACGATTCTGACAAAATTTGTAAACAAACTTTGGTTATTTGCATAATTGAAACTCATTGAAACTTTGTAAACAAACTTTGTAAACAAATTTTGTAAACACAATTTGTAAACAAACTTTATAAACAAACTTTGTAAACAAACTTTGGTTATTTGCATAATTGAAACTCATTGAAACTTTGTAAACAAACTTAGTAAACAAACTTCTTCTTTTTTTTTTTCATTTCCCACACTCACTCTCTCCACACACACACACCACGACTGAGCATTTCATTTCATAAGCCGCATAGGTATTTCAACCTTCTGATGGCAACTTTTTCCCCCACACTCTCTCTCCACACACCACGACTGAGCATTTCATTTCATAAGCCGCATAGGGATTTCAACCTTCTGATGGCAACTTTTTTCCCCCACACTCTCTCTCCACACACACACACCACGACTAAGCATTTCATTTCATAAGCCACATAGGGATTTCAACCTTCTGATGGCAACTTTTTTTTTTCCCACACTCTCATGCATACATACCAACACCATGATAAAATGTTTTGCTTATGTTGCTCTTTATACTCCATTATTCTTTTTTTTTCGTTTGAAATGCAGTGTTTACTTAGAAAAAAAATGGCGTCCTTCAACCTGCAATCATCAGCAGCAGCATTTCGTCATCAGTGTAAACAGACTGCGTAATCAGACTTCGTCATAAACAACGTAGACAGCGGTGTCTAGCTTTGTTGTTTTTCTGAGGCAGCAGTGTCTAGCTGCTTGGAGTTGCAGTGTGACCCTAAGTGTTTTACTTGATAGATTTGTCTGAAAATTTCACTGTTTGATTCAGTTTTATATCTAGTTTTCACATAGTCATGGACTGGTTGCGTAGCTAGCTGTATGCATCATGAATTCACCTTAACAATGACAAGTTAAAAGTGGAATAACTTTTGTTATGATTAACCGATTTACATGAAACTTTCACTGTTTAATTCAGTTTTATATCTAGTTTTAACATTAAGTGTTATAGGCTATTTGCGCAGCTGGCTGTGTGCATATTTACCACCATTTTAATTTTGTAAAAAGTGGAATAACTTTTGTTATGATTGATGGATTTGCATGAAACTTTCACTGTTTAATTCAGTTTTATATCTAGTTTTAACATTAAGTGGTTATAGGCTATTTGCGCAGCTGGCTGTGTGCATATTTACCATCATTTTTAATTTTGTAAAAAGTGTGATAACTTCCGCCATAGTTGACGGATTTGCATGAAAATTTCACAGTTGGATTCAGTTTGATGTCTTAGTTTTACAGTAGTTTGTGCATAGGTGGGTTATTGGAATGGCGCGCGCCCACCATTCAAACATGTGTTTGAATTATTTTTTACGTCAAACTATTGTTCAACAAGTTGTTTAGCAACTGTACAACAATTGTTCAACATGTTCAACATGTTGTTGAACATGTTCAACATGTTCAACATGTTCAACATGTTGTTGAACATGTTCAACATGTTGAACAACATGTTCAACATGTTGAACATGTTCAACTTGTTGAACATGTTGTTCAACATGTTGAACATGTTCAACTTGTTCAACAACATGCTGTTTAACAAGTTGTTCAGCAAGTTGTAGTTCAAGCAAAGAAAAAACGAGACATATGTTGAATAGGTTTATTAATACATTTAAATACACTTAAATACAATTAAATACACTTAAATACATACAGCTTAAATCTATAACAATATTATAGTATTTATTGATTTACAAAGTCTTTATTATAATGTTTAGTCAAATAAGTCTATTTTTCTTCATCTGCTTCACTCTGTTCACTGGCATCCATATCACTTTCTTCGTCACTGCTTTCATCTTCCTCCTCCTGATCTAGAAGCTCTTCAAAGAATGCATCGTTTCTTCTTATAGCCGCCTTTAGTGCCTTTGAATACTCGTAATGTTTTTCATCAACAAAGTAATTAAAGTCTTCTAAAATGGTTTCATAATGTTCGTTTTGTTGTAGACGTTGGGCATATTTGAACAGTTTCATAAACAGTTGTTTAAGTCGACGCTTATAAATGGGTCGAAAGTCATCACTTGCTATTTCACGCGCATCTTCAAGCCCTTGTTCTTCATATTCTGAAACCTTTTCTTGAAATTTGGTATCATATTCATCGTAGACTTCTTGAACCATGTCATACCAAACAGAGTCTGTTTCTGACTCACTTCCAGAGTCTGTTTCTGACTCACTTTCAGAGCTGCTGTCATCATCAACCTCACCACAATGTTCCATATGTCTGAACAAAGCTTCTTGACTGTTGTATAACGCACCACATTCTGTACAAGCATGTGCATTCTTTTCAGTCATGTTGACGCTTTGACTTTCCATAGAAGACTCATCTAAAGTTTCATCGATAGGTGGTTTTACAGGGTTTTCCATATCTATCTCCAATTCTTCTTCTTCTGAAGTGTGAGCATCCCTCAAGTGCCTTTTAAGACTTTGTGGCCACTTGTAAGATTTCAAACAAATGTTGCATTTATACATCCTTTCGGTTCAACATACACTTTTCAAATGATAAAAAAGCCTTTAAACATAGCCTTATATACAACTTGTTGAACAACATGTTGAACATGTTCAACTTGTTGAACCACAAGTTGAAGAACATTTTGAACAACATGTTCAACAATTTCAACATGTTCAACATGTTGTTGAACAGGTTGTCTACGCTTAGGGTTAGGGTTATGCCGCTTAGGACAGTCTAACGTCATGACGTTTTTATGACGTCATCATGACGTCATTATGACGTCATCACGTTATCATTATGACGTCATAATAACGTCATTCTAACAGGTGCGCGCTTTATCCAAAAAATAAAAAATAACTCAGCAGAATTTATTGCTGTTTTATATGGATGAAATGCATGTCTCTTTCTTCCTTTTATGCTACTTAGATGTAATAAAAAAAAATGGTGTGTAACTCGTCAAAAATACCAAACTTATTGAAATTGCTGAGTCAGCAATTTTAACAAATATGCCCAACGTCTACAACAAAACGAACATTATGAAACCATTTTAGAAGACTTTAATTACTTTGTTGATGAAAAACATTACGAGTATTCAAAGGCACTAAAGGCGGCTATAAGAAGAAACGATGCATTCTTTGAAGAGCTTCTAGATCAGGAGGAGGAAGATGAAAGCAGTGACGAAGAAAGTGATATGGATGCCAGTGAACAGAGTGAAGCAGATGAAGAAAAATAGACTTATTTGACTAAACATTATAATAAAGACTTTGTAAATCAATAAATACTATAATATTGTTATAGATTTAAGCTGTATGTATTTAAGTGTATTTAATTGTATTTAAGTGTATTTAAATGTATTAATAAACCTATTCAACATATGTCTCGTTTTTTCTTTGCTTGAACTACAACTTGCTGAACAACTTGTTAAACAGCATGTTGTTGAACAAGTTGAACATGTTCAACATGTTGAACAACATGTTCAACAAGTTGAACATGTTCAACATGTTGAACATGTTGTTCAACATGTTGAACATGTTCAACAACATGTTGAACATGTTGAACATGTTGAACATGTTCAACAACATGTTGAACATGTTGAACAATTGTTGTACAGTTGCTAAACAACTTGTTGAACAATAGTTTGACGTAAAAAATAATTCAAACACATGTTTGAATGGTGGGCGCGCGCCATTCCAATAACCCACCTATGCACAAACTACTGTAAAACTAAGACATCAAACTGAATCCAACTGTGAAATTTTCATGCAAATCCGTCAACTATGGCGGAAGTTATCACACTTTTTACAAAATTAAAAATGATGGTAAATATGCACACAGCCAGCTGCGCAAATAGCCTATAACCACTTAATGTTAAAACTAGATATAAAACTGAATCAAACAGTGAAAGTTTCATGCAAATCCATCAATCATAACAAAAGTTATTCCACTTTTTACAAAATTAAAATGGTGGTAAATATGCACACAGCCAGCTGCGCAAATAGCCTATAACACTTAATGTTAAAACTAGATATAAAACTGAATTAAACAGTGAAAGTTTCATGTAAATCGGTTAATCATAACAAAAGTTATTCCACTTTTAACTTGTCATTGTTAAGGTGAATTCATGATGCATACAGCTAGCTACGCAACCAGTCCATGACTATGTGAAAACTAGATATAAAACTGAATCAAACAGTGAAATTTTCAGACAAATCTATCAAGTATAACACTTAGGGTCACACTGCAACTCCAAGCAGCTAGACACTGCTGCCTCAGAAAAACAACAAAGCTAGACACCGCTGTCTACGTTGTTTATGACGAAGTCTGATTACGCAGTCTGTTTACACTGATGGCGAAATGCTGCTGCTGATGATTGCAGGTTGTAGGACGCCATTTTTTTCTAAGTAAACACTGCATTTCAAACGAAAAAAAACGAATAATGGAGTATAAAGAGCAACATAAGCAAAACATTTTATCATGGTGTTGGTATGTATGCATGAGAGTGTGGGAAAAAAAAGTTGCCATCAGAAGGTTGAAATCCCTATGTGGCTTATGAAATGAAATGCTTAGTCGTGGTGTGTGTGTGTGGAGAGAGAGTGTGGGGGAAAAAAGTTGCCATCAGAAGGTTGAAATCCCTATGCGGCTTATGAAATGAAATGCTCAGTCGTGGTGTGTGGAGAGAGAGTGTGGGGGAAAAAGTTGCCATCAGAAGGTTGAAATACCTATGCGGCTTATGAAATGAAATGCTCAGTCGTGGTGTGTGTGTGTGGAGAGAGTGAGTGTGGGAAATGAAAAAAAAAAAGAAGAAGTTTGTTCACTAAGTTTGTTTACAAAGTTTCAATGAGTTTCAATTATGCAAATAACCAAAGTTTGTTTACAAATTTTGTTTACAAAGTTTGATTACAAATTTTGTTTACAAAGTTTGTTTATAAAGTTTGTTTAGAAATTGTGTTTACAAAGTTTGTTTACAAAGTTTGTTTACAAAGTTTCAATGAGTTTCAATTATGCAAATAACCAAAGTTTGTTTACAAAGTTTGTTTATAAAGTTTGTTTACAAATTGTGTTTACAAAATTTGTTTACAAAGTTTGTTTACAAAGTTTCAATGAGTTTCAATTATGCAAATAACCAAAGTTTGTTACAAATTTTTTTTACAAATTTTGTTTACAAAGTTTGTTTACAAAGTTTCTCTACAAAGTTTTAATGAGTTTCAATTATGTAAATAACCAAAGTTTGTTTACAAATTTTGTCAGAATCGTCTGAAACGGATAAATATGCAAAAATCACAATTTCGGGGGGAGGGGGGGGGGGGTCGGTCGACCCAAAAAATGAAAAATGTTCAGAATCGTCTGAAACGGATAAATATGCAAAAATCACAATTTCGAGGGGGGGGGGGGTCGGTACATAGTATTCCTAGGGGGGGTCGGTACATAGTATTCCTAGGGGGGGGGGAGGGGGGTCCACACTTTTTACCATAGGGTCTGTCCCGACTGCCGCCTGGGGGGGGGGGGGGTCGGTACATAGTATGTCCTAGGGGGGGGGGGTTAGACGTTAACTTTTTCCCATCTTGACATCATTTTGCAATGACGTCATTTTGGTTTTTTGCCCTATATATATATGTGCTATCTTCACAGCTTTCCACAGTTTACCACTACCTGCTGACATGGAAGTTCTAGCCGCGGTTGACGATTCACGCATAATAAGAGAGATTAGAGAGGTGGTTGTTCAAGTAACACCACCAATCTATCCGTCTGAGAGAAAGTCGTTTTTGCATCTGCTGCCGGATCCAGCTAAAGCCGCTGCGGTGTGCATTCCGATATACTTCAGTAGAAGGGATATGATTGGGCAACGCATTAGAGACATAGAAGAAGGCCGTTACAGACAAGCCTACTTCAGATCTGCTGTTCTAGGAGAGAAGATTCCATCAAAGAGTGAAGAGGATGAATACCCGGCCTGGGGTCGATACTTCCTACAGGAAGATATCCAATTTTGCATTGGATGTGGATGCATGCTGTCCTCAGACCGGGTCATAGCAGCAGGATGTGGACACCAGACATGTCTCTTTTGCGCCTTCATCTGGACCTGCCACTCAGCGCTCAGAGACAGATATACCGTGAGGTGCTTTACGTGCGGTTTGACAACAGATCATTTCGTATTCAACTGCCAGCAAATGACCTCATGTGCCAGACCAGTACAACATACCATACTCTTCTACTAGACTGGAAGCAAAAACAGTGAGGAGTTTCAACTCCAGGCTGCTCTTTTCAGAGCGGCCGCCACTTATTACAAAAATAAGCAAAACAGTCATGGCGTTGGTATATGTGTGTATGCATGAGAGTGTGGGAAATGAAAAAAAAAATGTCCGTCTGACCGTCTGTCTACCATATGCCGATTCTGCAGCAGAACCAACGTTGGTTCTGCTGCAATGCAAAACATTGGTTCTGCAGCAGAACCAAACGTTGGTTATCAGGGTTACGTCTACATGGTTATGCCTATGACTACGTCTATGACGTCTATGACGTCACTTCCGCTCCAGACATGATGACGTCACTTCCAGACATGATGACGTCACTTCCAGACATGATGACGTCACTTCCAGACAGTATGACGTCACAAAGTGTGGTAGAACTCTTGTTTATTACCTACTAGCCTAATTGTTTTTGTTTGTTTTGTTTTGTTTTTTTTTCTTATTTCATATGTTGTTATAAATTTTAAAAGAAGTCTACACTTCGTTTACAGTGCTTTCATGCCATTTCGAAGAAGTTTCCTTCAAAGATATGGGCAGCTGATCTGGATTTACTTAAAACTGATAATTTAGAAACTTGGCATGTTCCTATGACCTTTAATAAATAATCCCAACGTTCATTCTTAAAGTATGATGTGCCGTATACACTATTTTTTTATTTTTTTTTATTTTTTTTTATTCAAACCTATTTTTCTATTTTTAGACTATTTTTTAAACTATTTTTTTATTTGAAATTGGGATGGAGACAATTTGACCTTTGGTGATATCAAAAGCGATCTCAATTTTGCAGCTCTCAACAACTGCATTTTCCCACATCGTTTCACTTACTGCTTAGCGATGCTACAGGAAAGTCTGTTTTAAACTAAAGTGTCAACAGATAATAGTTAATACTATGCTGTAGGCAAAACAACTGTTGAGACATCTGGGCTTTTAATAGTCAAGACAAACAATGGGCACAAAAACGATCAACAATAAAAATAAATGGGCAGTTGTTATTTAATCAAACAGCCGTGACCTTTCTGGCTTCTGTCTAGAAGCCGCATGGAGTAATTTGTTACCTGAAAGCAATGGAGAAAAATTATTTTTTTTTAAACAAGCTGTGTTTTAAACGTGTCCAATAAGCTGTAACTTGTTCTTGTTTACATAGCTGCTATGCCCGCACCTAATAAAGCCTACGAGACTTAATTAGATCAGGACTGCCTGATTTCCCCTTCCCGTTCATATTTAGAGTTTATGGTAACCCGAAAATAAGACTCAAGGCAGAAAGTGGTTTATCGCCGTGTGCTTTAAGAAAGAGTAGAAACGGAGTCCTGTTTTAGTGAACTCGTACTTATGATTATCTGTGAATTTGCAAAGTTTGTTGAAAACCATTGGAAGTGCCGGGATTTTACGATGTTTGAAATTATTTTTATAGAAAAATTTCTGTTTGAGGTCTAAATGGTTGGCAATAAATGAGCGTTATACGGACGCCTATGACACAAAATATCAAGGTATTACATTATGGCTCTGTAGAAATGGAAGTTATAACAGTTATAATATTAATAACAAACGAGCTTTTCTCAAGCTTCTTTTTCCTGCCGTGTAATTTGTGTTGTCATCCGTGCAGTGCCACTCACATCTTGTCTGGACACAGTCACATTCCTGGCGCTATTCCAATATACCCTCTCAAGACCTTCATCGCGCGTTAGGAAGTAGATACTGCTTTTGACTTTAATAATTAGCGAACTCTGGTGACAACGCCTATAGAACTATGCATGTTCGGTGTCTGCAGTGCCACAGGGTGTGGTCAAACCCATTGGGGAGGCGTTAAACACACGGGGAATTCCTTTGAGCTCAAAGAAATCTTGACTGACTGTAGACTGAAGCCGGTATAAAGCAGCATCTTTCAATTTCATTTCATCAGTGCCATTTTGGTCAGTAAGTGACTTCTCGTCAAGCTGAGATGACATTTCTCATGTCTGTGAAAGGATCGTTTATTTTACTTCATAAATAAATGGGGGAAAATGAAAAGGGACGCACCTGAATACCCTGTATGGTGGGCTCAGTGGCTGGAAGTCGTTGGTGAAAGTGGGGGGGGGGGGGGGGAGTGAGGGGAGGGTGGAGGGGGGAGGGGGTACCAAAGCTGTGTAACACGTGACGCATGTATGGTAATTTCTAGCTGCCACTGACCACGATGGCATTAACGAAATAACGTTGTAAAAGCGAAAATCAAGGCGTCTCTGGACTGTTGTTTCCTGCTATTTAGAGCAAGTGAAGCGTATTTTAGTATCCTAAGGGCAACTCAATTACACATAAAAGCTGGAAACTCCTCACTATTGAATAAAGCTAAGCGCCTATGCTCGACGCCATGTTAGGTTTTCATGTTCGGATAACAACCTTTATTCAAATGAACCAGAATAGTGGTGGTCGGTTTTTTCTCAGTGTCATATTTTATGGCATTTATTATTGCTGCACATTGCTCATTATCATTTCACGGCAGTGTTTTTTTTTCTGCCATTGCAGCTTATTAAATTGCTTTCTGACAACTGTATAGGTAAAGCAGATTAACAGTAAGGTCCGAGTATATTTCATTCTTTCATTTTCTTTTCTTAAATCAAAATATTTAAAAAATGGATTTCTAAATAATTTTTTTATTTCCTTCCAGACGAAGAAAAATGGAAATTGAAAAATGAAAATGTCCCTAAATCCGTTTTCTTATTTTGGTTGAAAATGAAAAATGGAAATTTGAAGCGGGTGACACTGTAGTGGCTGATATGCTATAGGCGACATAAACAAACACTCACGGCTACGTCACCGTACTTGTCTATGCCTCCTTAAACGATTCCTAAACGCGGAATGCGCAGTTTGAAAAATACCTTGCTATCCAAACGTGGCTGCTGTCGAAATGTTATACCCTAAACGCGGAATGTCGGATGAAAAAAATGCAGCCCTTCTTTCAAAACTGCATGCACTTGAGTTGAGGGTTAGGTGAAACGTACACGTGTCTGCAATCACAGAATGAAAATAAGATGTGTGTGCACAATTTATGCCCCGCTCCTTATCTTTTTATGTTGGACGCGAAGTGCAGCTCCAAAATTACACCCCCCCTCCCATTTTTGCTAAGCGCGGAGCACTGGATTACATCCCCCCCCCCAAACACACAAACAAACCCTAAACAAAACTGGCACTCCGCACAGACGACATCTAGCCTCAAAGCGCATGGTAACACATCTAGACCACTATGTGCCCCACCCTGTGGGGGCGGGGGCGTTACTTTCCTTCATCGCATTTTTCACCCCCCGCCCCCAACCCTCCGATGGTACATGTCAAATTGCCTCTATGACAACATTCTTAAATATGGCGACTCGGCACCAAAGCTGTTAACCAGAATATTGAATTGGTTTCGAAGTTTTAACGGGAATCTATCAGGTTTTCAACCGAGATCTTTAATATGTGCTCGATATATGCTTTAAGTAATATTCATGATTATTTATTTTTATTAATTCTGTTTTGAATTTTAAGGTTTAAAGAAGAAACTACTTTCAATTGGACATTGAATCACGACACAAGAGGAACAAGACGAACAGCGGAGATTGCATTCCAAGCACGCTGTTTGATCAAGTCATAAGTCATAAAGCCATGACAGTTCTGTTACACTTTCCACGGGGCCAAGACAGCTTGACAGTTGCAGCCTCAAGTATGACAACATAAAGAGTTGATGCTGACTGAAGATGGATAGAAGTTGTGACATCTTTGAATTTATGATATGCAGTGTAGTGATTGGTTTCCTGTGCCTGTTTGGAATAGCCGGAAATGGGTCCGCCATTGTTGTCCTCACCAAACACCATAGCGAGACGGCGACAATTACGATACTCCAAGTACTGGCTCTGGTGGATTCCCTGCTTTTGGTCACTACTTTATTACTGTATACTGCTCCCAGTATCTATCCATTCACGGGTACTTTGTATGGATTGTACAGATTCTGGAAACTAAGCCGGGCGTATGTGTGGCCCATAGCAATGATCGCACACACATCAACGGTATGGTTAACAGTCATGGTAACTGTCACGCGATACATGTCAGTCTGCAAACCCATCGGTAGAACAAATAATAAATGTTCTCAAAACGTAAGGATTCAAGTAATCGTAGTCATCTTCTGCTCAGTGATTTTCAACATCCCGAGGTTTTTTGAGCACCATTCAATATTATTCAAATCTGGCGATGAGTATCACAAAGAGAGATTGAATGATAGCCTTACCCGTAATACAACAGATAACCTGATCAATACAAAAGCAATGAATCTCGGAGACAGTCGCCTCTATCAGATTATTTATTCTAATATACTTTATTTCCCTGTGATGTTTATTTTCCCGTTGCTCTCACTCACATATATGAATTTACGTTTAGTTCAAACTATAAGCGAAATCAAGAAGCGACGGGCCAGTATGACGGGGCATCGACCACGCGATGACCACATTACACTCTGTATTATCGCCATAGTTTGTGTCTTCGTCATCTGTCAAACGCCAGCAATGGTTAACCAGATTTTCTGGGCGATACGACAGCCTGAATGCGGGGCATTTCATTTTTATTACACTAAAATTAGTGACGTGTTAGTAGTGTTAAACAGTTCTTGTAATTTTATAATTTACTGCTTATTTGGGCAAAGTTTTCGGAAGATATTTATGGAAACGATTTGCCGAAAGAGGACGCAGAATGATAAAGAAACTACTGAGGATCGGTACAATATTCCTCTCATCGAAATTTGCGAAGCTTGTAAAAGTGACTTTCAGTCGGATGCCAACACTGTGTCCTCCAAAAACAAAACGTGCTCTTGCAAAACGTCAGTGCCGCTTCCGGAAGTAACCGAACAAGCTACCGTAATTAGCCGAGCGGCAACGTCAATGATGAACCTAAAGTCACACGACAACGGACATACACAGGACGGGTTCGAGCAGAACTCTTCTATGACCAATGGCCATAGCAATAATTTCCTCAAGCCAGGATAGAAATAAATTGTATGATCAATTTTATCATAGAAGTATCCTGGATATAAAGAGACAAGCAATGACACGAACCATGTCTTGTATAAAGCGCGTATTCTGCACTCATTGAGGCGACTTGCTGAAACAGCAACCTGTGAGCTAACGCGGACGACAGAGATTGGGAGGCGGTCGGGGCTGCGGCCAGGCCATATAAAAAGCCATATACTGCACGAGAGCAGAAGACAAATGAAGGGGACTGCCCAATAATTGAAAGAAAAAACGTCATATAAAAACGCTCGAAATTGCAGTCTGACCGCCCAATACCACAGTGTATTTTATTTATTTATTTATTTATCACCCCAATCTTCCCTTTCGATGTTATAACCAGTTTCACTTTGTTAATAACTTTATTTCACCATCCCAGTGATTCATTGAATTTAATCGATAATTTGTTTTAAATATCGCTACTAAATGCTGCGACATCTGTTAGCTTCATTTTATATAGCTCAGGTGGCACCGCAAACAATTTGTCATTAGAACCTGGGCTAAAACCACTTCTCACTTTCAGATTCTTCAACCGCGTTTTCTGTTATGACAAAATGTGCTCTCTGTCTCGCTCATGACAGGTCTAAAAGCCCCTCATCTGATTTCTTTATAGACTTGTTTTAACCAAAATCTATCGGTCAATATAAAGTTGCTGTCAACAAATCTCAATGCTCATGTATTATAATTAATATCTGGCAAACAGGTCTTACTTCGCGTCAACATGAAGTATTGTGAATTGCTAAAAAAATGTCGACCTTTAGGTTACTATTTTCGTAACTGGTCAATAATCTCTTCGTGTTGACTCAAAATAAGTCAATATATGCTTTGTTACAGGACTTAGCTGATTTCTTATTAATATTGTATAATATTTCTACGGTCATTTTTGAAAACAAAATGACTTGGAAAACACCTAATCAGATTACAGCATTTACCCAAGCCATATAACAATTTGTTGCAAAACGGAATCTTTCGTTTTAGAGGCTACGTGCATAACACCATAAGTTGGCGTTGTATCGACCTGATACTTAAAATATAATAAGTTTCAACTATTCAGCTACAACAAATTATACAGGCATAAATCTGGTTTAATTGGATTGAGCTGTGAGTTTAATTGCTTTGCAGATTTTTTTCTAAAGCTGTTAACTGCATCTGTTATACATAAAATACTCAATGTACATTCTTTTCTTTTATTTCGAAATATCTGAAATTCATTTCATAATGTAGTCTACTTTTTAGAAACATGTCAAAAAATGTTTCGAATGTATAATAGATTCCATGTGTTGCTAACACACACGTAATTAATGTACTCACATTTAAGGTAGGAATATCATGATTTTAAAATATATACACTGTATTCTTTGAAACGTTTCGAGAATTTCTGCAATGCTGTAGATTACGTGCATTTTATCATGAATTCATGAGCTTGGCTGCCGTCTGGATCCAACAAACTAGGGCATGTGGTCGGGTCAAGGAAAAAAATTACTTCCTGGCGATGTAGGGAGCACCTGGTGTCCGTTCTTCCATCTCCAGATTTGGTTGGGCACAGGACATTGTCCGTGACTGGCCTATTGGTCATGACATCAGACTAGTCTTCTCTTTATCCTGCCACACTCTTTTCGGGTTTATCGAAAAGACATTAGACAAACTCATGCTGATATGATGGAGCTGATCTGTTAACCATTGTTGCTGTTTTTAAAGTAGCATTTCTTTTATTTTCTTCTATTTTTTATTTGGAAATAATATTACCTTAATCGATGAAATCTTACTTTTAAAATATGAGATGTACACAGTCAAATATACTTTGTATCGGTCTTGTGAAATAACTGACCATCTTTATCGCAGAACGATTTATGGTTTTACGTCATAACTAATTCCCCACATCAAATCATAGACTTTGTGTTAATTTGCATTGTTTTTTATCTTTCTCATATTTTTAGATTCATTTACTTGTATGTTTCTTTTCTTTTTTTAGAGCAGCGAAACCTTGTGACATCACATAGTCAAATGCGCATTATTGCGTTGATTGCCAGTCAGCAGATATCGATTTATTTTGAGTCAACATTAAGTATTATTAACCAGTAAGAAAACGTTGACCTTTGGGTCAACAGTTCGTAATTGGTCAATAATAGCTTCGTATTGACTCAATATAGTCAATATATGCTTTGGTACATGGCTGAAGGAATACTGGTGCATGTTTGTGCTATAATCCCAAAGCGGACGCTATATTTGTTTGCTTGTTAACACTTGACAAGCCTTTGGCTTGCAAGAAGTATATGAATTTGTGCGAGCAAAATTCGCCCTTTTTTTTCTTCTTGACACTTTTTTCGATTTTTTGTGTCTTCTTCTTCTCTGACAGTATGGGCCCTACGACCATGAAACTTGGGACTTATGAAGAGCTTGATCTGAACATGTGCATGTCACTTTTTATTTTCGTTTTTGATTTCGTTTTCTTTGTTAAAACGCCATGTGAAAAGAGTGTATTTTTTGCAAATAAATGGTTACACATTAGCTCAATGAGCTTTGCGCGAGCTCTCACTGCGTAAATAGATAACAAGGCGCATGCCTGATCAGTCAATGAAACTTAAAGTCAACAACAACCAAACACTACTCGGCTTAGAAGACGTATTCAAGCTGTGGTGTTTGCAATATATTATTCAAGAAATAACCCATTGAAGGAAGTATTTTTGCGTTTTAATTTTGGTCAAGTGTTTAACATTTCGCTAGCGGAATGAGCTTCTAGTTTATTGTTTGCCATGATTTTCGCAATGAAATAGCATCACATGGACAGGCCGAAGCAGCAGTGCAAAACTGAATTGCTGAACGTTCCCTGATTGTGCACAGAATGTAGTCAAATAATTTCTTGAGAAGTTTCTTAAATCATCTATAGAATACCAATAGAAATTTTCGAAGTTGCAAAGAACTTCCAGAAACCTACAAGGAAATTCAAAATACCTTTCAATTCATTTGAATTTTTGTCAATTTTTTTTTTTTGAACTCCCCGAGATCTATTGAAAAACTTCAATGGACAACTACAAAGAATTGAACTAGCAGTGATCTGGATTGCTGCATGTAATTTGAAAGCCTTGTTCTTTGCATACGGTTGTTGAACGAAGAGTTGAAGGGGATTCCAGTAATAAATACATTTTTAGTCACTTGTCTCCTGACGTATATTTCACGTTTTTCCTTGACGAAATCTTAAAATACCACGAATATTAGAAAGGAAAGAGAAAAGAAACAACATAAATAATGGTCATTATTTCACCTGCAATGAAAACTTTGAAATTCACGCTTTTAAATGTCGTCTAAAAGGCGCAGTGTAGACGTTGGAACAATGGCGTGGTTAGAGACTGTGGAAAAATATTAATCTAGACTTACCATCTGGAAAGTGGCAATCATAAAGTGTTGTGGTCATACCTCCGTCATAAAGTGTTGTGGTCATCCGCTAACGCAGAATATATATGAAGTTGATGTTTACGAACAGTTTGCAAAAGTAGACGGGAAAAAAACTTAACACTGCTATATTTCACGTCTTCATTCTTGGTCTCTTTTTGATGTTACCTGCCAGAGTTACGATTTCCGGTGAGCGATAACATGATGACGTGGCTGCTTGGTTGTGACCCCGTTGATTCTTTTTTATTCACGTCTGTACAATATCGATTTTTCGACGCCCATTCAGTGTTGTACCAAAGATGCTGATGAGACCACGTGGATCGCAACCAAAAGCAACGCTTAAACAACTTTTGAATAAACGTTGATCTATTCTCGGTACGAATCACAACCAAATTAAAACCATATTTAATTTTTTTTTCTAACTTAAAGATTACCTCAGAACAGCAAAGCTCGCAACGATGTGCTGGTATCGTCACAGGTGCGTTCGCTCCATGCGGCTATATACACTGTATCAATCAGTACTTCCGTGACATACTCATGCATGCGCGAACACGTTGTTAGAAAACAGCTCACCTCTGGAGAGTTTTAGCGCTTATATATAAACATAAAGCGGAATCAGCTGTGGGTCGGTGGAACACACCAGTCTAATACACAACATGCTGAATCGCGTTAGAAGTTGGATAGATTTACAGTGATAGAGCATTTTCTGTTAGATCACCATCACTGTGGAGTAATGTTCAAACTATTTTACGTTTAAAAAACATGATGTTGTTTTAGGCGGTTTATTCAATATTACTAATTTGTGACGATATCAGTTTCAACATTTGCTTAATGCACCTTTTAATAATGACCCTAGTATATATTGTGCAATATAAATTGTGCATATACTATACACTTAACATGAAATATATAAAAAAAATCACATTTATCACATTTAATTAAATGCTTTGTTTAATACAAAATTACGTAAGTAAATTACGGAAATATTAAATTGTTTCCAACGCTGTCTGTTACAACGAGAAATTGTTTTTCTGAAGAGAAATTGACTATGTGGACAATTCTGCATCCACAAATGTTGGGTTCTCGTACTGTGTGCTGATATCCGAGTAGCCCTTTCTACCCTTCCTTGTGTTTTTCCAGTAAGGGAATACCACTACTACAGCTAGGATGATCACAACAATTCCCACTGTTGCCACGGCAACTATAGCCAAGATGGCGGCTGATGATCCTTGACCTTTGGCGGTCGCATCGTCCACACTCCCGCTTTGGACAAGTGTTGCCTTTGCTGGATGTGGCACATATTTCCTAGCCTTTGGCTTGTGCACTGATGCGTCCTTGTGATTGGTCGTTTCCGGTGGCCATGTGACATCGCTATTCATATTTGTGAAGATATAAGGATATTCCTGCAATGTTATAAATGCACTTTCATGCCCATACCCTTGTATTGGCGGGGTCTATTTTGATATTCAATATTTATAATTGAATTTTAATTTGAATTTATCTAATAGTTCATAATTATACTACAGTAAAACCTGCCTCCAAACACACCTGTATAATGTGTGCAATTCCCTCATTCAGAAAACATATTCCAACCCATCTTAATTTCATATTTCTACATAATAAGAGTCTGGATAATTCGGACCACTCCCGATTCCGGACTCCCGACAAAACCTTTTCACTCTCAGTTGTAGATTTTACTGTCTGACTCGTCCGTCTATTTCAGACATGATACGTAGGTATCTTTGAGTGTCTCTCAGATAATGTGATTAAGACTATGTCACAACATGACTGCTTCTGTTGCGAAGTAGTTAATCCCGTGCCGCTTGTCAAGTCCCAGGTGGGTTATTTGTGTAAATTTGTGTCTGATATCGTATAATATTGAGATTGTCAGAGAAATAATCGAAATTTAAAATGGAGACAAAATCGACAATAAGTCTTGTTGAACGACCCCCTTCCCCTTACGTTTTGAACAACGATAATCTCTCCTGTTTTTTTATCCACTTTTAGAAGTGGATGTTAGATATTCTGACATTTTTGCTACAGATCTTTGAGCCAGAAGTGAAAAGTGTGCTATTTGTTCCATATGGTTTTCAAACATTCTTTTTGAACAATCTCTTTTATTTGCTCCAGTCATTGCACACGGCCAATGTTTATTGAAAACTAAGAAGGGGAGTTGGGGCTCTTTGCAACCTGTACAAAATTTATAGGCAGAACTCCATGCGCGTATACATTGCAGGGACAGATCATCTATATCATCAGCAATGGCTCAAACAAATCAAGCCATTATATTGCATAAACTTGTTAATCTGGTCAAATTTTGAAAGTTCCAATACCGTCCGAATTGCTCAGATTTTACTGTATTATCTTTACGAGGGCATAATTGTCTTGTAACACGATCAACTTTAGTCTGACAGTTATCTTATCGGTCAGATAAGCCCTGTTTTAAAATCAACTTTTAGTGGAGTCAGTTGTCCGTATTTATTTTATAAGCATTGATCATTACAATGTAATATTTCGGAGATTGTCGAATCCGGTTATGCCAAAGCTCCGAATTGTCTCTTCCTGTGAATTTCTTATTTATTAACATATATTGACCCAAATTATCTTGTTTTACCTCACTTGGACATGAAAATTCTCTCTCCAGCTCAGTATGGTCATAAGTATAACCCTTGTGTCCTACTGGTATAAGCTAAAACAAACAAATGAACTACAATGATTGTTTTTACAAATGAGTGTTTTCATTTTTTAACAAAACTAAATTAAACTTATTGTTGTTTTCTTTGGTTTACATGAGTAAGAAAAGTAGAGCTAAAATTACATATTAAGATGAAAAAAGAAGAAAGAAAACTGCCTTATATCATATACCTATTATACACCCTAGCCCTATCAGAAATATAATCACATTTCGTCTGTACCAAGTTGGATCTAATTTAAGGGCAATTGCTTTTTTTGTACATGCACACAAACGACCCGGAAGTAAGTCAGCTACCCACGACACTGGTAAAATAGTCTCAGTTCTACATCAAGAAACTGAGTCCTATTCCTGTATGGTTTTACCCCGAGGTTTTTTTTTTTTTTTTTTTTTTTTTTTTGTAACGGCAACGACTCACCATGACATTCCACAGCATAAGGGCCAGCGTATGGTGTCCCCTTCTACTCGGGTGGAAACAGTCCTCGGACAAGTAGCTACCATCGATATTGCCATCCTCCTGGTGGGTAAATACAGAAAGGGTTGAAATCTTATGAATGACCATGGTCTGTCTCTCTTAAGATCCCTTTCAACGTCAGTACAATAATATTTTAGCTAAGGGTTGTCAGTGGCAATATAATATGTAAGTTTGCTGTTTATTTGACAATAAAAATAGTAAGGACTTTTCATTTTTTTAAAATTCAAACATTGCCTCAAGTTAAGAGACAATGGTGTAATCTGGCGAAATCCGGGTGATACATCTCTTCTCTTTAGTTTTTCAGTAACCTTGTGTTTAGTACATCTGGTCTGGTGAACAAGACTTCTCAAGAGGAGGATGTAATCATTATAAATATGCAATGTTGGAAACAAACTGACATCACAAGCAGCCTAAAGTTTAGGGGCGGAGGGGAGAGGTGTATGAAATGGACCAAATCGAAACCTTAAAATAGCTTTTACTTAACATGAAATATTTCCAAACTTTTATAATTAAATTATAATAATTGTGCATTTAAATAAACTATGAAATATTTGTCTTTGAAGAAAAATGTTTTACGTAAAAAAACTTCACTCATTTTCATATCGCACCCTGTAACCATCCTCTCGTAAATACTAGTTTTGACAACTATTTTGTCATTTGCTAACTGACGGAAGTGTCTTACATCTAGGGGCCATATGAAATCTCTCATGTGAGGGTGGAGGACTACAGTGAAGTCGTCACGCGTGTCGTAGCGACCAGATTCTACAAGCTCCTCCAGAAGGCGGGCGTACTCCAGCTGTATACCGCGAAGCTCCTGGCGGCTCTCCTCAATCACGGCGCATGAACAAAAACCGCTAGAAATAACAACAAAGCGCATCGTATACTGCACGTGTAGCATATCTCTTATAAGTGTAGACCACGTACACAGAATCTACCAAAATAGAGATTTAAACTTTATGTCTAGTTAAGCTATTTCATAACATACAAATTTATTCAAGTCTGAACTCCTTATTGTTGCTTTGATTTAATAAAAGCTTCATAAAATCATATTCTACTTCTCAAACTCTTATAGAGTCTACTGATACAGTAAAACCTCTCTTGACAAACTCTTTCGAGACCCAGTAAAATACTAATTGCACTGATGGCGATAGGTAATGAGTAGAATTTGGATAAAGTGTGTTCGGCTTTTAATGCTGTTCACTGAATACAGGTCACTAAAGGATGTTAGACTGTACGAAGTAAAATTTAAAATTGATATTATGTAAAATTACACTTGAGGAGTAGTTATAGCGGTACATCAGCATTTTTTCTGTCTAGAATTTGCATGTGTTTCATTATAAAAATGCAGTCGATAATCCTATAATTCAGTCTCAATATTTCAAATTTCAGAATTTCAAAATTCAGCAAGATCAGCGCATTTTATTTATACTAGTCAAGCCATCGCGACTCGTGCAATGCTTTTGGTGGTAGCGGGCTTTTTAGTTACTTTGCTATTTTGTCGAAATAAGTGCACATCTTCACACACCCTACATGTAATTAATGGCTAAATTAGTCCTATTCTTGTCTTTGGGAGTTTCGGTTTGATACTTTGAGTTCACTATTAGCCCTCCATCTTCAAGAACTAGCTGCTACACTTTCCAATTAGGGGAAATTTCAAAAGTAAAAGTACAGGGCTTTAAATCTGCACACTGCTAATAGCACTCGGCTTTGAGAAAATTTTATCATATTAGCGTATTTCTGTAGTCAGTTGTCGCAATCAGAAAATTCTGAAATGGAATAAAGCCGTTAGAGAAAAATATAAATCAGCAAGTACAAATACATTTCTACACTCTTGAGGTATTCCTGTCTGCCAAATGACGAAAAAAGTACAGTGTAAATAAATTTGATCCAAAACTAGTGATTGCAGTGTTGAAGATTATAGTCTGCAGAAAATAAAACCAGTAGAGCAACGCGGCCTCAGAGGACCTTGACAGATTTGAGACCAGGAATGACAGAATGCCATAGAAACAAATTGGTGATCCAAAAATAAAACTTTAAAAAGCGAGAAAAATCCGTTTCATCTAGATTGGATTTCGCTAGATGGCAGAATGACCCACCCGCAGAAACCACAAAAGAAAGTGTATTACATCACGACGGAGAAGGTCAAGGTCACCCAGGTACCCTTTCCTTGTCGTCGTTTTGGTAAAGGGTTGGAAAATGAGCCTAAAACAACTACATTTCTAACCACTTTCGAGATAATGGTCAACTTCCGGTTTTTGACCTTGACCGTGACCGAGTCAAGATCGCGCCTCACATGTAACATCGTTTAAGCTTAAGAGGTGTCAAACATTTTCGAGATAAGTCACCCGATCATTAAAAGTACACGATGTCACATGACCTTTGACCTTGATCTTCAAGGCCATGAAAGTCATGGCTCAGAATGCAGAATTACCCCTGCTGAATGCGTTTATGTATTCAAACTATTATTGGAGCGCCTTTTCAAGCCACTTTTCGCGATATAGACGGTTTCAAATGTATTTTGAAATATTTGCGGTTTGGCCGAGACCTTATGACTCTGTCAAACATAAGTATATATATAGATATATATATATATATATATATATATATATATATATATATATATATATATATATATATATATATATATATATATATATATATATATATATATATATATATATATATATATAAGTATACCAAATGTGAAGCTCTACAGACCCAAAGACTAGGAGGAGTTTTCTGGAAATAATTTTGCAGAAAAAATAACTTTGACTTCAATTTGACCTTGACTTTGACCGTTGAGTTAAGAAATTACGACCTTGCCATCCCCTACACCTGTGCTAAATTTCGTCTTCCTCCGTCAAATAGTGCAGGAGGAGTTTTCTGGAAGCCTTCCAACGTAAAAAAAGAGAAAGAAAAATGCGGCAGAAATTTCGAGAATAAATAAAAACTTATTCCTAGTTGCAAACGAAGTTCCCAGGTGGGAAATAATTCCAATTCTAGTAGTGGATTCAATGGGGAGGGCGAATGGAAAACGTCTCAAAGTAGAGGTATCGCAAATAGGAACTCAATTATTGTTTGCTTTTTTGCCAGAAAAAATAAAAGGGTTAAGGAGGGAGGGGAGGGCAATGTTGTCATGAAATAGGCTGAAAAGCGCCGTCCTAAACTTTCGTTGCGGAGTCAGAAATCATTTTAGGAAACTCAAAAAGAGCAGCAAATTATGGGATACCTGAACCCGCTTTCCTTTTCAAATACCAAATAAGCTGTACATTTAGATTCAACACTAAACATGCCAAAAATATCGCTAAATATTTATCAATAATGACATTAATATACAACTGAGCTTAAAGTCCTCTGACGTTTTTTTCTGTTTCACAGGGTCATACATTTGACCACCATTTTGTATTTATTCGACAATTACAGATATTTTTGAGTAATTAGACTTGTCTAAAAGTTAATATGTTATCCGCGCTTTCACAAACTACGCTGTGAATTATCGACATTTTTTGCGAAGTCGGAGAGCGAGTAAAAGGCATCGGTTAAGCAAAAGAATAAATATCCGAGCGGCATTTCAAATAACACACACTTACAGTTGAACCGCCCGACAGATGAGCCCGTCACTGACATTGGTGAGCGGGGAGATATCAAACATGACGACCAGATTCACTAGAGCTCTGGGCACTTCCGCATGCAGTCTGTCTAACGCCTCCTGGATACCTTCCAGATACGCTTCAGGGCTGTAGCTATCCTACAAAAAGATCAAGGAACTTAAAAAAAGGATCCTCATGAAAACAAGCACGTAACTCAATTATCCCAATGCCATTTCTCTTGACAGATGTGATATGATGGTTAATAGTTTGTCACACAGATATTAAAGAAAAGCACTGTATGAATAAAATATTCACCGGGCTGGGGAACCAGCACAGCTAGGTGCAAAATACTTCAGCCTGCGATCTTTTGAATAGCCTCTCCCCCAAAAATAATAAAATAAAATAAAAATAGCACTAAATAAATTAATAAAAAATACTCTGTGATTTTTTTCTAATGTTCTTAGCCTTAACAATGTTTTTAAATTGCATCTTGCCAAAAAAAATCAACTTTATTGTCAAATAGAGCAATTTCTGAGACACATTTGGTTCGGTTCGCGCAGCCCTCGCCTGGCGCCTGACAATCCACTGGAGAAGCGCCATTACACATAGAATATAGTCAATAACAAGTAATGTGTGAATAACTCGTATTTACCCAGTTATCACACACTCTGCATAGGTCATTCCCACCGATGAAGAGGGTGATCAGTTTCCAATCATTGTCATAATCGATATCGCCTGAGGTAAAGTTTGTGTCCTTGAGTCGATCAATGATATCCTGAGCTTGGTTTGCCATGCCCCTGTTGGTCGCCCCTGGTTCGGCCACGTTCAGTTGGGAGCACACCATGTTCTCACTGCAGTACGTCTCGTTCCGCTCCAGAACTCGGCTGTCTCTGAATTCGTGAGAACACAAGAACGTGCTCAGCTGTCAGTTTTAAGGGTCTAGGACAATATCCAAATGGAAAACACCCTGCAGGACAATACCCGACCGGACAATACACGACTTTTAAAAGAAATCAGACGATACAAATTTGTCATTTGTTTCTTTATTTCAAGGCCAATAGCCACTAAAAGTGCAAGGAGAAATCATAGCCCTGTTTCCCATCCTCTCCATCTCCCACAAAACAGCTGTGTAACGTCGCTGCTGAATGAATTATTAACCAATTATCCGGGGGACGTGTAGATGCCAATGCTATAACCAGTCAGTATTGTCACAAAAATTCAAAAAGTGAAAAAAAAAATGATTAAAAATCTGGAATTCTCCATGTCCAAAAGGTACTTGCGAAACGGAAATATCAAAAGCTACGGTTAAGTAGGCAATTGATGCCAAAACTTCACAGGAAGAGGTCTTGCTTTTTTTTTTTTTTTGGAATACGATTCTTGTTTGTTTACCCTACTGCAAAATTTCCAAGTCCAGTAATGAAGGAAATAAAAAAATAAAGCTTAAACGGCTATATACACAATGTTATAGAATGTATCCATGAAATAAAACAACATTAAAATGTTTACCACATCCATATATATAATATTTATAAATGCAATTCAGTAGATTTGGTGCGTGTGGTTGCAATTTAAAAGCTCCTTACCTGCTCCACGACCAGCCAGTTACAGCTGGATTGAATTTCTTGATTAAGTTCGGGATAGTAAGTATGGTTTCAATAGACTGGTTGCCTCCTATACTCCAGGACTCGCCCCGGTTTTCCACGGCCACCCCCAGGGCTCTATCGGCTCCCACTCCGTTCCCTGCCGTGATGGAATCGCCGAAGGACGCGACGACCCGGATGTCACTTGGGCGCAAAGCATGGACGCTCACTGCTGGTTCATATTCGCCGACCTTAAGCAACATTTAAATCATATTTCTCTTTAGCTAGTAGTGGAAGTCGAATCAAAGCTTGTTTTATTCTAAGTAGATCGGACGTCCATCAGCTGAAGCTTCGTTGGACGTTGCTAGAGGTTCTGATACCCAAAATCGTTGTCGGCAAGTCATTCGAATATTGTCTTAGTTGAAATTTTAAAAGAGGATAATAAAATAGTTACCGTGCATTCAAAAGGAGGTATGGGATCGACCATATCACGGGGTTCTGTCAGGCGTTGTTTATAAGCTGCTGCCAGTTCCTCATCGTTCTCGAACTTTTCTAAGAATTTTTCCATGCGCCTTTCATATTCTCTTCTGTCTGTTTCTGCTGCCTCAACTGTATTAAAAATCAACGGGAAAGTCAGATGCAATTTTAGAACAGCTAGATAGAACGGCAAACAGAAAAACCAGCGAAAAAAGTGCCAATAACTCACATAATCAGATTTTTCATCCAAAATTCTTTCACTTCAGTTTTGCTACAAGTTTGCACATATTGCGACATATTTTTCGGCATTTAGTTTTTGGAACCCTGGGGAATTTCAAGAGAAGAACTTTCTATTTCTGCTAGTTTAATTTCTTTCTCTTACTTTTTAGTATAAAAGTTCAAGTTAAATTTCAAAACATGGTCTTGTGCTACACTTACTGGGATTTGGAGTTACGTTTTGCTTGACGGTGGGTGGTGGGGGGGGGGAGCATCCATAAAGTACGTACGCAATTTGTTATCCCCATTTTCATGCACGTAAAATTTGCGACATTGGTAATTAATGCATGACCTCTTACAAATTATACTACCAAAGAAATAACTCCTTGATACCTTGATTGTGAATATCAAAAAAAGATAGCAACAGTCACGCAATTGTGAGATCTACTGTTATTAAAATGACAAATAAATGCATTGTCTCCACAGACTATGGCATGCTATGACGTGCGCGCTCACCCCAGTCCACGGGTTTTATTTTCACTTCTTTGTGTAACTTCCGGTAAACACGACTGTTGTCATTTGTAAAAATATAAGGTGTTTCCTGAACAAATCAAATAAAATAACAATAAAATAAAATTCAGATTAGCGCCCACGTTGTGGAGTTTTTCCGTTGCTCTTGTTCTTATTGTTTTTTCTTTCTTTTTTATATTTTTACTTATCAATTTTCTGTTCCTGAAAAAAGATTTAAAAAAAAAAAAGAAACAGCGAAAGAAATGAAATCGAGGTAAAAGCCATTTGCAGTAATATCATGTCATATGGTAAAGATTTGACCCAAAAATTTTTAATAAATAAACATTATACTAGATATTTAAAAGGCTCGTTTACCCTGTAGACCATCCGATTATTTATATTTTTTGCCACAATTTCGGCTACTTTGAATTATAGGAATAGTGCATGCCTTGTAGTGATTTTCATATAATTATGGATACCTCTGTTGGACATTTGAACTCGAGTAATTCCTCCTCAGGGTAAGTATATGGTTTCTCGTCAACCGGCGTTAACTGGAAATGTTGAAAAAATAGTATCGTCATTTTCTAGATAGTTTAAGATAACCTCTGATAAATACGATGTTACTATTTTTAGGTGAGAGGTCTTGTTATGCACGTGTTTATTATTTTGTTCATTTTTAAGATGTTTTAACATGAAACTGTCAAAAGGTATTTTGCGCATTTTGCTACAGAACTACTATAGTTGAAAAGTCTCTTTTACCAGCATATTCCACGTCGTGTAGGCCATGGTCTGGTGTGATTTGCGGCCGGGATGGAAGCAGTCTGGGGCCAGGTAAGAGCTGTCCCATTCCCCATCCTCCTGTGCGAACAACGCACGAAAATGAATGATCAGTGCTTATACAATCCAAAGGGATGAGGCGCTGCCATTATTCCGAACGCCCAGCAATCCGAAGAGCAAGCACTCCGGCATGCCATCGAAAGAGAGTACAGTGTCTTTTTAAAAGGCATGAGAGTAAAACCTCATTAAAACATCTATGATAATATTTCATTATAAACGTATTCGGTTATAAGGTATTGTTTACTGACGGAGTTTTAAATGAATGGCGCGGTCATATTCCTGTGCTGCTTGTACTAATGATATATCAAGATCTTTCAAAGACCTTAACTAATGCCGTTATTCTAGGGGAAA
This sequence comes from Protula sp. h YS-2021, assembly GCA_949752745.1. Classification (NCBI taxonomy): domain Eukaryota; kingdom Metazoa; phylum Annelida; class Polychaeta; order Sabellida; family Serpulidae; genus Protula; species Protula sp. h YS-2021. The sequence goes on along the minus strand of OX457024.1, from coordinate 83,491,069 downwards.
AACATTAACACAAAACCTTTTAAAAGTGACGATTTAGATTTTAATAATAATAATAAAAAATAAATAATAATAATGGTAATAATAATAGTAATAATAAACGGAATAACGAGCAGCATTGTTTTCCTTCATTTACAGGGTGTTACAAATCAGTATTGCTTACAGTTACAGGGTGAACCAAATCTCTCATATGCGGCTGTAGGACGACGGTGAAGCCGTCATCGCCATCGTAAGTGCCGTTGACGTTTATAAGTTCATCCAGGCGATCCCAGTACTCCATCTGTATCGGGCGCATCATGTTGTTAACGGAGTCGTTGTACACTGCGCAGTCACACATTGACCTGCAAACAAATATCAATATTTATCCCTGCCGTTGTCTTAAAAATACTAAACACGTCCTCATTTACACGTTTATTTAAATAAGTGTGTGTTCAAACAAGAATATTTTCAATTATGCTACGAAGTTTCAAGGACAGGGACCCAAAATAAAAAAGTTCTGCACATATTTAAGAAAGTCGTTTGCTTCTTGTCGCAAAACAGACAAGGATATAGCTATGATGTAGGAGTAAAGACCATGCTTAGTTCAATTCAGTTTTAATAACATCTTATTGCCTCCCATAAAATAAACTAGAACCTCACTTCGCTAGCGAAATGTTAAACACTTGACAAAAATTAAAACGCAAAAATACTTCGTTCAATGGGTTATTTCTTGAATAATATATTGCAAACAACACAGCTTGAATATGTCTTATAAGCCGAGTAGTGTTTGGTTTCTGTTGACTTAAGGTTTTATTGACTGATCTATCATACGCCGTGTTAGCTACTTCCGCAGTGAGAGCTCGCACAAAGCTCACTGTGCAACTGTGTGTGATGTGGGTTAAATGCTACGCATTTACTTGCCAAAAATGCACTCTTTTCACATGGCGTTTTAACAAAGAAAACGAAATCAAAGACGAAAATAAAAAGTGACATGCACATGTTCAGATCAAGCTCTTCATAAGTCCCAAGTTTCATGGTCATAGGGCCCATAGTGTCAGAGGAGAAGAAGACATAAAAAATCGGAAAAAGTGTCAAGAAGAAAAAAAAGGACGAATTTTGCTCGCACAAATTCATATAACTCTTGCAAGCCAAAGGCTTGTCAAGTGTTAATAAGTTCCAAACGAATCGGGTAATGCATATAAACGATATAATGGCCTTCTCAATTCTTGGCTCATAAATAAGTTACGCTTACAACTTTTGGACTCTCCCCCCTTTTTTTGTATACTTTAAAAAAGTGAAAGCTTACATGTGGGCTATGTTACAGAGGGGACCCGTGCTGTAGTTAGACAGCGGTGTGATGTCAAACATCGTGACAACGTGAACCATTGTCCTCGGCATGGCTTCTTTCAGCTTATTCAGAGCTATCTCTATATTCGCTACATAATTGTCAGGATTGTAATCGTCCTGCAATGTCAAAACTATACATAAATGTATGGTTCGCAGGCGCTATTTTCTCTTGAGAAATGTTTAGGGTTAGTTGTCGCAAATAGCCATTTATAATGTACCGCTTTTGTGCGGTCCTGATGTCACTCGCTCTCGTACCGTAAAGAGTCTCTAAAACAGACTAACTCTAAATTAAGCCCCTTTTGATAGCTTCCGATAACGGTTTTAATTTACAGTTCCATCTGTACATTACCCATCTCCTGCAGACAGCGCACAAGTCGTTTCCACCAATCAGCATGAAGACGATCTTCCAGTCATTCTCCATGTCTATGTTCGGGTGCTCCAAAGTTTTCTGGATCATGTCGTCTGCCTGCTCCGGCATATCTCTGGCAACACACAAAGGGGACCGTACATTATGCATGCAAAACCATCGGACTTTTTTATACACACCCCCCAGTTTTCCCACTGTACGCGTAGAGCCAGAAATGTGATATACCCAATAAAAGAAGAACAAGCCAAGACCCGTTTCCGTCATCGCCACCTGTCACCCCTACCTGAGCATATCATCAAGAATTTAAACTAGAATTTATAACTTGATTTATAATCTAATTGATGTAGATTCTATGCAGATTCTAATGAGACAATTTTATTAAATATTTCTCAATTGTTCACTTGGATAGGGTGGCTGACAACTGATGAGTATTATAATCAAAGTAGCGTAGTAATTTCCCGAGGCACCGCGTCACCTGTTGGTGGCCCCGGGAACGGCGACGTTTAGCTGTGCACATGTCATGCCTTCCGTACAGTGCGTTTTGTTTCTGTCCTCAGCAACTCCAGGGGTTCGGCTGTAAGACCACCCTTGCAGATCGGGGTTAAATTCCCGCAATATATCTGCAAGTAATTTAGCATTTAATAAGATTCTACTAAGATGAACTATTTCTATCAGAGTATACAAAGCCCCGATGTAATATGGGAACATCCAGATTTTAGAATGCACTTTCCTTTACTAACCAGCACATGTGGGAGTGATTATTCAGTGATAGAATCTTAAAAATTACATTGATATCTATTCCATTTAGTGTAGAGTTCGAAAGACAACATACGCAGACCCACCCACAGCCACGTACAAATATTGTAGTTATCTTACTTGGAATAGTAAGGACTGTATCAATACTTTGATTCCCTCCAATGCTAAAACAAAAGTTATTGTTGAGTAAGCATAAAAGTTTATAATAGGAAGGAACCATACACATTTATTTTAACAGAAAAATAAAGAATGTTTATTTCATTCTAAAATGATTATAAAAGCGCAAGTTTATTCTGTCATTTCCCCTTTTCTTTTGTTTATTCAGCTGCAACTTTAAAAAAAGAGTGAAAAAATGTATGCCCCCCCCCCCTGATTGGCGAGCTGTCTGCACTTTTAATTGCAGTTGTAACTTAATGTATGTAAAATCAACTTTTATATTATGCAAGCATTACAAAACAAAAAATGAAAAATGTTCGCAGATATAATTTTTATTTGCATACAATCCCTATATTATCCAACACATTTATTGGTTCTATAAAATGATTGTTATTACAAGAGTCTGTCTCTTACTTACCACCAAGATTCTCCTCTGTTTTCTATGTAGACTCCAGGAAGAGTAGCTGCCCCCACTCCATTACCAGACTGGAATAAATTTCACAAGCTAGCATATAACATGCAGGGGATCCCCCACTAGGTACATGTCATGTCGCCGGTGTAACAGTTTATCTTGCCCCCTGTACAGCTAGGCTAGGCTACCTACCCCCCCCCCCCCCCACCTGGTATTTTTTGCCCCCTATTGGTATAACTTTCTAAAAGGAAGATGAAGCTGGACATACAAGAAAGCGCTTCTTGGATAATGTGGATGTCATTTATGATAATCTTAGGGATCAGCAGTCTCCACCTGGGCTCTCTAAAATGCTAAAAAGACATTAAGAAAAAATAAAGAGCTTTCTGATCAAGGATGCCTTTTTATATTTTGTTTGAATTATGTTGAATTTAGTCAATAAAGTAGTTCAAGATAGTTTTATACAGTTCAATTGAGTCAATTTCTTCTCATGAACAAATATTATCAAATATATTTACACGCAATATATTTACAAGTTCGAGGAAGGGGGGCAGCAAAATATACTAAAAGGGGGTGAAGATAGCCTATAATGTAGCTTCCCCCCGGAGGGGGGAAGCTGTACAGGGTGGGGGCCTGTTACACCGGGCTATGTGCTAGTGCAGTAGATATCTCACACCCCCATAAACCGAATATAGTATGATGATTTTTAGACGAATACAAGCTTTGAAGAAAGCTATGTAAGCTACAGAACGATATTGTCAAAAAGATACATGTTATATTTTAATGCTTGGATGCTATATTTGCCATCACCTTTTTAATCAATGTTGTCATATTTACAGAACAGAAACTGAAGAATCTATTCAACAACTAAACGACCAATACTGAAGATAAAAATACAAAAAAATGTTACCACAGCAAATGATATTTTTTAAATGTCAAAGTCGCAGTGAATTTAAATGATGCGTACCGTGATTGAGTCTCCGAAGGCAGCAATAACTTGAATATCGGTCGGTCGCAGCTCATGCACTTAAACAATAGACAGATTTTTTTTTATTATAAGGTGAAGCAGTTTCATGAGTTTACCGGTTTAATTCAACTTGATCAATCAACGGTTGTTAAAGAAGAGCACCCAGCTATGGACTACTCAATTGAACAGTAGGTTTCAAGAATGTGGCCAATTTTCATTACAAAAGAAGAAGAAACACTCACCCTAGCCCACCCCACCCCATAATCTCAATGCAGAAACGCTGCATATCATAGAAATTTATGTAAACTGGAAAAATGTAAACTATAAAAGTTAATATACACAAGTTGCACTTGCAAATAAAGTATCTGAGATCCTCTTGTCTTTCATAGTTCAATTTCGGAAGAGGTGAAAACACCTTAATATGCCTGCATTGCTGTTAATTTATGCTGTCTTTTACCTGATTGAGGTTCAAAATCGGGTACATCTGTATTACAAGAGAATGGAGGTATCTGCAAAAGTCGAAATATTGCCATTCGATTAATTTAATTGCGCACAATATGAAGACTCTTTTAGGAGTTGATGATCATCTCCTGATATTTATGAGCAATGGTGATTTCAAGACACAATTGTTTCTGGCAAAGAACAAAATTAAATCGCACCAAAAAAGGCGGAACAGGGAGAAGAATTAGAAAAAATTGTTTTAGTAATAATTACATGAGCTAGAGCAACATGTACCTCGATGCCGTCGTCCGTGTATTCTTCCCATTTCTTCAGCCAGGCCTCCATACGAGAAGGTTCAGCCTCGAGCCAGTCATTAAAACGTTGTTGTTTCTTTTTGTATTCATCAGGGCCACTTAGTTCTGCTAACATAGTATGCAAGGGTGCGTGGTGCTTCATTGCATAAACACCACCTGAGGATTGAAATCTAATAAGCTAATAAAGTGCAGTCCACCATGAACTGTAAAGTCGTTTAATTTACAAAATGTGCAATACTTAACTGGTTTAGATTAGCTTAGTTTATAGATCAACTCATTCAAGAGCTGTCAGCTTGATTGTGACTGTGTCATCAGAAATAATTATTTAAAAGTTAAGCATCTTCGCAATTATGTAAATAGACGTACTTTTTTTCTTAACGCTGCCGGATTTTCTTCTTCCTTGCAGAAGAGATTCTTCTGGGCTCCAGTCAACGTCACTGTTGAGATTCGTGAAAATATACGGATGTTCCTAAAACAGTTGATACACACGACAGTAAGTATCACAATAACGAATTTCTATTAATTTCACATTTATCTGTTTATCTGATATTGCTTAAGGGCTAAAATACAGATAAGTAAACTATATACATAAATAACATAGACAGAGAAATGGGGATCGAGGTCAAGTTAAACTACATATATTCACCTCACTTGGGCATCTGAACACGTAATCTTCATAGGCGTCATACATGTACGGCTTTTGCCCCACTGGCATTAACTACAAGAAATTAACGTTTATCCGTTTATTTGTTAATCATAGATGGATTGAGACAAATGAAAAAATCACACTGGAGATACCTTGATTTAATTTTTTGTATTTATGGCTTGGAAACGTAACCTTTTCTCCGTTATAACAATATATTTTTATTTAATAGCGGTTAAACGTCGACAGTAGAAGTGATGTTTAGAATGAGCATTAAAATTACAAGTTTCAGAGATTTAAATGCAGTTTTCTCAAGCATTGTATCAGCCACCAAAGACAGACATATAATTATAAGACATTTAAAAAAACCTCTACAGGCGCGTCAGATACACACCATGACGTTCCATAACATATACGCTAGTCCATGGTGTCCTTTCTTACTTAAATGAAAACAGTCTGGTGCAAAGAAGCTGTGATCGATATCGCCATTTTCCTGAAATTATATATATATATATATATGCCAAATGAAAATAGTCAGGTGCAAAGAAGCTGTGATCAATATCGCCATTTTCCTGAAATTATATATGTATACGCCAGATGCACAGAAAAAATGAGAAAATAAGTAATAAAAATAGGAAGGTTTTATTATGAAATAAGAAACTTGTGATGTTGTCAAAACGGGTCTGAAAATTAGTCAGAAATTAAAAAGATGGTGCACCAAAGTGCATAGTGATGTGATGGATGTTTCAAACAATTCACTTTGCATAGAGGTTACCCCCACTTAAAGCAGGCTGATAGCGTAACTGCTAATGTTGAGAATCCACGAGCTGTGGATATAACTTTATATCCTCCACTTACATCCACAATGGGTTCGAGATCGCGGTGGTGAGGCTGCAAAACTACAGTGAAATCACCCCTCGTGTCATATCTACCACTTTCCACTAGCTCTTCTAGCAGTCTCGAGTACTCCATTTGGATATCTTTTAGAAGCGGTTGTGTTTCTTCATCAATTGCACACGGGCAAAGACCCCTATAAAGTGACACAACATTGCAAGACCATGTGCACTAAAGAATAGAATCAAAGATTATATGCAACAACTAGGACTACAAATATACTTAAAATTAAGGTATATTATTTTGTTACAAAATTTGTTATAGAATTTGGCCAATTTAAAGAAAAATCATTTAATTATTTTTAAATGCGATTATATATAAAATATGAACTAGAACCTGTTATTTCTCAAAGGCGAAATATTAAACACTTGGCCAAAAAAAATTCTTTTTAAAATTTGAGCAGAATGTTGAAAGTGCTCCGCTTGATTTTGATTTGCTTTTTATTTACAGAAAAATTATTGTTCTTTTCAAATTCCAAAATCTTTTTAAGAAACTTTTTTGCCAGTTGGAAACCTTTCAAGAAACGACACCATTTGGCTGCTTACTCTATGAAACGGTATCACCCTCCCCCACCCAGGCCTCCGACCGTCGCAAGCAATAGTGCCTAGCTGAAGCTGATCATTTATATGAGCATTCATTGTATTTAAAATGGCCAGATACGATTTTGTACATGCAAACAAAGCACGCATCATTTATGTGATGCACAGTATGGCTGCTGGCAGATGCGAGAACCTGTGCAAATATTGCTGCAGCCTTTATGCGCTGTAATTTATTATATTTTTTGGTTTGCGTTTCAACCATGAAAATAAGCACAAAGCCAAAAACAGAAAGCGAGGTGTACAACTTCAGATCAAGTACTACATATGTGCATAATTTCGTAGTTCTAGAACCAATAAAGTCACAGGAGCAGTAAAGGCAAAATGGCGGTGCAACAAAGAGAAAAAACGCAAAAACATTGGTCCCGTACAACTTCATTATACACTTACCAAGTATTCGAGTTCCCAACTGTTTAATATAAGAAATAAACAATGATACTAACGGATGTATAAGGTCACAGATAAGGCCATCACTAATGTTTGACAGAGGCGACACGTCAAAGTACAGGACGAGGTTAACAAGTGCGCGCGGTACATGCTCGTGTAGGATGTCTAGTGCTTCTTGTACGCCATCGCGATAGGACTCCGGCTCAAATGCCTGTGAACACCCCAAAACAAAAAAAGCGTAAAGTACGTAAAATTATGAACCATTCGGCATGTTCTGAATTTTCAACACATGTAATATAAACCATTTTGCAGTAGAATTAAAAAAACAAATTCATTGTATTTCAGTTCGTGAAATTTATAACAAGTAGAATTATTTTACGTACACTAAGTTTAAAATACCATTGTTTAATTGTTTTGTGAATGTTTAGAGGTTGCTAACCTCAACCATACAGACTCGGCACAGATCATTTCCTCCGATGAACAAGGTAATGAGTTTCCAGTCATTTTCATAGTCAATGTCACCTTCAGTGCTATTGTTATCCTTTAATTTTTCAATCAAGGTCTCAGCTTGGCCAGCCATTCCAACATTTGTAGCTCCTGGGACGGCCACATTGAGTTGTGAGCAATACATTGGATTACCACAATGTGTGTCATTTCTGTCCGTGATAACCTCTCTGTGTGTAGAAAATCATACTTATAATCGGAGTTGCATGAGACAGTCCTGAACGTGGTGGTTCAATGCTGTGATAGAGTGAAGTCATACAATGTAACGACAACACGCATTGTTATTATATACACAGTAAAATCTTGTTTAAGAGCTAAGACTGACAAAATTTATCCCTATTAGCAAGGTGTCCGAATTATTCGGGACACTAAATAACTATTTAGCGTTTACTAAATAAACTTTTGTTGGTACTGTGTGCAAACGTCTTTTCACGCAATGTGCTTCTGTTCTGCTCCTCAATTTGGCACAGGGAGTAAAGAGCCCCGACCCTCCGTTTGCCAAAATATTACGGTGTTATCATTTAATCCCAGTTAAATTAAGTTTAGTCGAACTGAATGAACATTTGCTGTGAATACAACTTGTCAACATGAATTGAAACGTTAAGTTTAATTAAATTGAAGGGGTCCATGCATAAACTTGATAACTGTAGTTATCAGCAGTGGAGAAAAACGCCTTTAAAGTTTAAAATGTTAGTAACAAACATAGGTGTTTCCCATCGCATTTTCCTAAAAAAATACCCACTTCTAATCGGTTTTGAGGTGTAAGACTTATATATGTGATAGAACAGAAGCCAAGAAATACCGTGGTGGTAATACTGCATTTTCCTGATAACAGGAGTTATCAAGCTTATGCATGGACCCCTTCAATTGAATCCTCAAAAACTCTGTATGAAAAATATCGGTTACTAATCCCCCAATCGACACTCTCCGTATGAGAAAGTAATGGAGTGTAGATAACTGGTATCAAATACGTAAGTGAAAAGGGCTTTCATATCATGAAAATCCTCTCAAATCCGTCCTAAATTTTTAATCAATTATTTTTCCCTTTCTGTCTTCATTTTCAGTTTTGATTAATAATATACTTTCTTGCTTCACATTCCTAATGGCACTATTTTTAAGACATAGGCAATAAACACTCAATGATCGAGCCATTACCTTGTCTGAATTATACGACAAAAAGAATAAACAATAAAATAAACATACAATAAAACCTGCACGTGGATCCGGTGTTTCGAAAAGGGACCTATCCGAATTATCCAGGTTTTTATTACACAGAAACCACTGGGAAATTAAAAGGACTTCACATATCTTGCCCAAATTAGTGACCGCATTATGCAGGATTTTCCCAAGACAGGTTTTACTGAATTATGCGGTTGTTTAATACAGTCGTACAGCGGAATCGTACAATGTTGTAATATTTTGCAAAATGAAGTGGAAATTGTTGTAGATGACCAACATTTTGAAAATGGGTTTTTGTGTGAAAGATATTATTTTATCAAATTTTCAGTGTTCCAGATGGAATCCACTTTCTGCATGTTTACATTGCATGTTGCATATATAAACCGATATATTAAAGCAGTGTCTCAGTCAAGTTAAGTTTATCTTGGAAATCTAATAGATAGAGATTCATACGTTTGACCATACGTACCTGCTCCACGACCATCCAGTCACATTAGGATTGTACATCTTGATAAGATTAGGCACGCTTATCATGGTTTCAATAGTTTCATTGCCACCAATGCACCAGGAATAGCCCCTGTTGTTGATGGCTACACCTGCTACGGTCTCTGCACCCACGCCATTACCAGCGGTGATGGAATCTCCCAGAGCAGCTACGACTTTAATGTCGCTAGGCTTTAACTCGTGAACGTTCGCGGCTGGTTCGTAATGTGGCAGAACCTTCATATTTTATGAAGCAAGCTTTGGTAATCATAAGCACTAATCGTTTCATATTTAACTAATATCACCAAGGGTCCAGTTTCATTTCATTGGAAAGCCACACAACTAGCATAACAGTAACATAGATAAAATAATACAGAAAACTATGAAATGACATGAAGTGAAACATTAGATGAAGAACATTTTGTACTGTGCATAGCTCTACGTACTTCGCATTCAAATGGAGGAATCTCATAGTCGTCATCGTCCTTCGGTGATGCTTCTAATTCTTGCTGTATGCTAACATCAGATGATGCGCGCTGATAAATTTTATCTAAAGCCTCATTGTAAATTCTAGTGAATTCTATGCCTTCTGACTCTGAAGAAAAGATGACATTTTATCACTGAGTTAAACCTGCCAAAACGACCACACACAAACTGAGGTCACTTCGGGAACAATGCCGCTTTTGTAAGTTCAGTTTCTAAATAGACAACCATTGGATTAATACTAGATTTTGGGTGTTGAAACAATATTCAGCAGTCATGCTGTAAAGTAGCGGCTTTGATATAACGTGCGCATAATTGACACGTTCAGCGATTTTTAGCATTTTTAATTTGATGTAACTTTGCCTAAGTGAATCGTCTGTTAATTAAATACCCGATGGTTTCATTGTCTTCTTAATTTTCTTCCTTCCTAACTTCAAAGAGGCTTCAGGGCTCCAGTCTACGTCACTATTTAGATTCGTAAATATGTACGGATGCTCCTGGATATATATATATATATATATATATATATATATATATATATATATATATATATATATATATATATATATATATATATAATGGAAGGTAGAACTCAGAAAACATAAATTTCATAATGTACCGTAATTTGAATTTATAAAGAAGTGTAATGTACAATTACTTGCTATGTCTGTTTGATCTAGGCACCCACAAGCAATATGTAAGTAAAGACAATAAAAGTCACAAAAGGAAACTGTTCTAAGTCAGTGCCGTAGAAAACATATTCTCTGAGCAAATAAACAGTATCTTTTCCTTTAAATACACATTTATTTACAGAGCGTTAAGTTATGTTGAATGTTTACTTTTTCCATTATTTAGCACATTTAATTTAATTTTACATTTATCTGTTAATCTGTTATCAAGCAATGTTAAGGGGCTAATATATGGATTGTAAGCCCTTCATATATAAATGACATAGACAGGAAAAGTAGGATTGAGGTCAAATAAAGCTACATAAATTTACCTCACTTGGGCATCTGAACACATAATCTTCATAGGCGTCATACATGTACGGCTTTTGTCCCACTGGCATTAACTAAAAGAAATAAACTTTTATCCGTTTATTTATTAATCATAGATGGATTGAGATAAATAAAAATACACAGGAGATACTTTGATTTGATGTTTTTGTATTTAACAGTCTAGCTTGGAAACTTAGCTTTTTCCTGTTATAACAATATATTTCATAGCAGTTAAACTAGACAGTAGAAGCGATGTTTAGAAAGACAAGTCTTAGTGGTATAAATGCAGCTTTCTCAAGCATTGTATCAGGCACTAAAGGCAGACATAAATTTATAAGAAATTTACAAAAAGCTGAACAGAAACGTCAAATACACACCATGACGTTCCATAACATATACGCTAGTCCATGGTGTCCTTTCTTACTTAAATGAAAACAGTCTGGTGCAAAGAAGCTGTGATCAATATCACCATTTTCCTGAAATTATATATGGATACACCAAATGTAACACCTAAAGCAAAAAATTCATAACTATGGAAATACAAAGAAAAAATTGAGAATATATTGTGAAATCAGAAACTTGTGATGTTGTCAAAACGGGTCTGAAAGTTAGTCAGAAATTAAAAAGATGATGCACCAAAGTGAATAGTGATGTGATGGATGTATCAAACAATTCATTTTGCACAGAGGTTACCCCCACTTAAAGCGGGCTGATAGCGTAACTGCTAATATTGAGAGTCCATGAGCTGTGGATATAACTTTATATCCTTCACTTACATCCACAATGGGTTCGAGATCGCGGTGGTGAGGCTGCAAAACTACAGTGAAATCATCCCTCGTGTCATATCTGCCACTTTCCACTAGCTCTTCAAGCAGTCTCGAGTATTCCATTTGGATATCTTTTAGAAGCGGTTGTGTTTCTTCATCAATTGCACACGGGCAAAGACCCCTATAAAGTGACACCATATTGCACATATTGTAAGGCCATGTAAATGTATGTAAGTGCATGTGTACTAAAGAGTAGCACCACGGATTATATGTAACAGCTAGGACTGCAAATATACTCAAAATTAAAGTTTATTATTTTGTTATAGAAATTGTTACAGAATCTGTCCAATTTAAAGAAAGTTAATTTAACTATTTCCTTTAATGCGATCAGGTGTAAAATATGAACTAGAACATGTTACTTCTCAAAGGCGAAAGATTAAACACTTGGCCAAAAAATAATCTTTTTAAAATTTGAGCAGAATGTTGAAAATGCTCCGCTTGATTTTGATTTCCTTTTATTCACAGACAATTATTGTTCTTTTCAAATTCCAAAATCTTTCTAAGAAACTTTTTTGCCAGTTCGAAAACTTTCAAGAAACGGCAGCATTTTGCTGCTTACTCTGTGAAAGGGTATCACCCTCCCCTACCCAGGCCTCCGACCGTCGCAAGCGATAGTGCCTAGCTGAAGCTGATCATTTATATGAGCATTCACTGTATTTAAAATGGCCAGATAAGATTTTGTACATGCAAACAAAGCACACATCACTTATGTGATGCACAGTATGGCTGCTGGCAGATACGAGAACCTGTGCAAATAATGCTGCAGCCTTTACGCGCTGTATTTTTGATATTTATTTTGGTTTCCCTTTCAATCATGAAAATGAACACAAAGCCGAAAACAGAAAGCGAGGTGTACAACTTCAGATCAAGTACTACATATGTGAATAATTTCGGAGTCCTAGTACCAACAAAGTCACAGGAGCAGTAAAGGCAAAATGACGGTGCAGCAAAGAACAAAACTTGGTCCCGTACAACTTCACTATACACTTTCCAAGTATTTGAGTTGCCAACTGTTTAATATAACAAATGAACAATGATACTAACGGATGTATAAGGTCACAGATAAGGCCATCACTGATGTTTGACAGAGGTGACACGTCAAAGTATAGGACGAGGTTAACAAGTGCGCGCGGTACATGCTCGTGTAGGATGTCTAGTGCTTCTTGCACGCCATCACGATAAGACTCGGGTTCATATTCCTGTGAACACCCAAAAGTACGTAAAATTGTGAACCATTCGGCTTGTTCTGAATCTTAAACTCATTTGATGTAAACCTGAAGAGATGTAAGTTTCAAATCATTTTACAGTAGAATTAAAACAATAAATTCATTGTTTTTCAGTTCGTAAAAAATTTATAGCAAGCAGAATTATTTTACGTACACTAAGTATAAAATACCATTGCTTAATTGTTTTGTAAATGTTTAGAGGTTGCTAACCTCAACCATGCAGACTCGGCACAAATCATTTCCTCCGATGAACAAGGTAATGAGTTTCCAGTCATTTTCATAGTCAATGTCACCTTCAGTGCTATTGTTATCCTTTAATTTTTCAATCAAGGTCTCAGCTTGGCCAGCCATTCCAAGATTTGTAGCTCCTGGGACGGCTACATTGAGTTGTGAGCAATACATCGGATTACCACAATGTGTGTCATTTCTGTCCGTGATAACCTCTCTGTGTGTAGAAAATCATACTTATAATCGGAGTTGCATGAGACAGTCCTGAACGTTGTGCTACAATGCTGTGAGACAGCGTCATACAGTGTAACGACAACACGCATTGTTATTATATACACAGTAAAATCTTGTTTATCTAGTCAGAGCTGAGACTGACAAAATTTATGCCTTTTAGCAAGGTGTCCGAATTATTCAGGACACTAAATAACTATTTAGCGTTTACTAAATAAACTTTTGTTGGTAGTGTGTCAAATCTGCTTTTCTCGCAATGTGCCTCTGTTCTGCTACTCAATTTGGCACAGGTAGTAAAGAGCCCCGACCCTCCGTTTGCCAAAATATTACGGTGTTATAATTTAATCCCAGTTAAATTAAGTTTAGTTGAACTGAATGAACAATTGCTGTGAATAAAACTGGTCAACATGAATTGAAACGTTAAGTTTAATTAAATTGAATCCTCAAAAGACTCTGTATGGAAAAAGAGAGGTTACTAATCCCCCAATCGACACCCTATGATTGCGAAAATAATGGAGTGTAGATAACTGTAAAAAAACACGTCAGTGAAGGGGGGCTTGATATCATGGAAATCTTCACAAATCCGTCCTTAATTTTTAACCAATTATTTTTCCTTTTCTGTCGTCATTTTCAGTTTTGATCATTAATACGCTTCTTGCTTCACATTCCTAGTGGCATTACTTTGAGACATGCGCAATCAACAGTCAAAGATCGAGAAATTTCCTTGTCTGAATTATACGAGTTATTCATACAGTAAAACCTGCACGTGGATCTGCTGTCTGGAATAGGGACGTATCCGAATTATCCAGGTTCTTATTACACAGAACCACTGGGAAATTAAAAAAGCCTCACATGTTTTGTTTAAATTAGAGACTTCTCCACATTATGCAGGGTTTTCCCGAGGCAGGTTTTACTGAATAATACGGTCGTTTAATACAGTCGTACAGTGGAAACGTACAATGCTATAATATTTTGGAATATGAAGTGGAAATTGCTGTAGATGACCAAGATTTTGAAAATGGAGTTTTGTGTGAAAGATATCATTTTATCAAAGTATCAGGATTCCAGATACCACTTTCCTACATGTTTACATTACATGTTGCATATATAAACCGATTTATTAAAACAGTGTCTCATTCAATTAAGTTTGTCTTGGAAATTTAATAGATAGAGATTCATGCGCTTGACCTTACGTACCTGCTCCACGACCATCCAGTCACATTAGGATTGTACATCTTGATAAGATTAGGCACGCTTATCATGGTTTCAATAGTTTCATTGCCGCCAATGCACCAGGAATAGCCCCTGTTGTTGATAGCTACACCTGCTAAGGTCTCTGCACCCACACCATTACCAGCAGTGATGGAATCTCCCAGAGCAGCTACGACTTTAATGTCGCTAGGCTTTAACTCGTGAACGTTCATGGCTGGTTCGTAATGTGGCAGAACCTTCATATTTTATGAAGCAAGCTTTGGTAATCATAAGCACTAATCGTTTCATATTTAACTAATATCACCAAGGGTCAAGTTTCATTTCATTGGAATGCCATACAACTAGCATAACAGTAACATAGATAAAATAATACAGAAAACTATGAAAGGACATGAAGTGAAATATTAGATGAAGAACATTTTGTACTGAGCATAGCTCCACGTACTTCGCATTCAAATGGAGGAATCTCATAGTCGTCATCATCCTTCGGTGATGTTTCTAATTCTTGTTGTATGCTAACATCAGATGATGCACGCTGATAAATTTTGTCTAAAGCCTCATTGTATATTCTAGTGAATTCTATGCCTTCTGACTCTGAAGAAAAGATGACATTTTATCACTGAGTTAAACCTACCAGAAGACCGCATACAAATTGAGATCACTTCGGGAACAATGCCGCTTTTGTCAAGTGAATTTCTAAATAGACAACTGCTGAATTAATACTAGTGTTTGCTGGTTTAAGTAATTTTCAGAAGTTACACCGATATAATGATATAATGTGTAAGAATTTGCACGTTTAGCCCTTTTTAGCATTTACAGTGTGGTGTAGTTTTACCAAAGTTAATTGTCTGTTAATTTACTACCCGATTGCTTCATTGTCCTCTTGATTTTTTCCCTTCCTAACTTCAAAGAGGCTTCAGGGTTCCAGTCTACGTCACTATTTAGATTTGTAAATATGTACGGATGCTCCTGAATATATATATATATATATATATATATATATATATATATATATATATATATATATATATATATATATATATATATATATATATATATATATATAAGGAAGCTAGAATTCGAGAACTCAGAAAAGGTTAAATTCATAATGTACAGTAATTTAAATTTACGAAAATGAAATGTAGAATAACTAACTAAGTCTGTTTGGTTTCGGCAGTTACAAGCCATATGTTAAGACAACAAAAGTCTTGAAAGGAAACTGTCAGTCAGTGCCGAAGAAAACATATTCTCTGGGCAAATAAACAGTATTTTCCAGATAAATACATATTTTTTGAGAGCGTTAAGTGATTCAAGAGTCGGGAGATTCATTACTGTTACGTACGTCTTTAAGTGTTAGATAAGATTTTTATTTATTTGTTAGTTAATGTGCATAAAAATCTAGGTAGTGATCTGTAAGTACTTGCTCTTAAGTAGTACAGCGACCTTTGCCAAATACGCAACATAAATTTTGACGTTAATAACAACCTGGCTAGGACATCGAAAAACTGGCTCTTCATAGGCATCATATTCGTACGGCTTCTGTCCCACTGGCATCAACTGTAAGGAACGTTAAAGGTAGATCAAGTACGTTAACGGTATGACTACTGTATCATTAAGATCTTAACTGATTGTGGTTACAGCAGTAACCTAATATACGAAACGCATCATTTACATTAAGCTTGAGCTGAGAGCTTTTCTGACCGTCGGTAGTTTTTCATGTAAGTTTGCAAATGCAAAAGAATAATATATTGTCTATTGTTGTGGCATCTTAATTGTTGACACATTACTCATTGTTCATATATTATTGTTTCATTCTTGATACGTTTGATTTGAGAAAAACAAGACTTATACCATCACATTCCACAACATATACGCTTCCCCTTGGTGGCTTTTTTGGCTGAGATGGAAGCAGTCAGGTGCAAAATAACTATGATCAACGTCGCCATTTTCCTGCAAAACAAAAAATCCCTTCAGTCTTTGCAGTGTTAAACTGTTATATTTAAAAGCTGAGCTCGTTAATGCAAATGTTAGAATTTAATCAATTCTTTGACATCTTCAAATTTGTTATTTTGTTGTCAATCTTTTTACAAGTAATATCTATTTAGTAGTTGTCCAGTTCTGATAACTTCATGACGCAGATGTGACTTTATTATCTTACAAGCATGTAAATTTCTGTAGTAAATAATGTTTCAATGCCTTCTTTTTTTCTTACATCAAGCACCGGGCCCAGATCGCGATTATGAGGTTGAATAACAACTGTGAAATCATCCCTTGTGTCATATCGCCCACTGTCAACTAGCTCCTCCAGGAGGTACGCATACTCCATCTGATAGCCCTTCATTAATGGCAACGTATCCTCTCTTCGAGCACACGCACAAAATCCCCTTTCAATCATGACAAAAACGTAACAGGGTCCAGATCCATTTATAAGCCAACGGGAGGGTTTGTGACGAAGCCCTTATTGCTGTTGCTGTGCGACACTCAAACAATAACACCATGCTTTAAACTATCGAAGACCAAAAAAGTGTCTTCCTGCTTTACCAGGTTATCTAAGACATGATATGTGTGTCTGCGTTGTTACAGACCAAAGGGATGGTGTGCTTAACAACGGATTCGAGCACATGCGAAAGGCCAGTTCACTCACAACTGTGCAATTCGTTCACAGACTTTATACATACACCCAGATCAAATGCAAATCCATGATATATTCCTGTTTTAAACTTACCACTGTAATGCATCACATATAATTCCTGTGCTGATATTCTCCAATGGCGTTACGTCGAAATAGAGCACGAGGTTTACCAAAGCCCTAGGTACGTTGTCGTGTAAAATGTCAAGTGCTTCCTGTACACCGTCACGGTACGCTTCAGGTCCGTAGCTATCCTGTAGACAGAGTGGCAACAGCAATGGATAAAATGAAATCACAAAGTCCCAGTTTTTACACACAGCTTTTACTAAAACAATTTCTGTTACTGTATGCATAATTTCAGTGCATGCAGTGTTGTTATTTGCGAGTTGCAAAATCTTTTTCTATTTCTATAGCTACCTGTGAAATACATTCAACGGGTATTTGATTGTGTTCATTGCTTCTATTAGTTGGTTTTGTTATGGATTAAAGTATTTAAAACAGAATTCCAGAAGTTTTTTATGCTTATCTGGCTGACAACGGGCACGTTTATTTCAAGCGTTTCAGTCAATTTACTTCAATTTTTCTATTACAAGAGCAATTTGGCAACATATCAAATTAATAATTCAAAGACATATTAAGAAAGTGTATGAAACTCATTATCGTATACAATATTAATCCTGTAACCTGAACTTGCTTGATTTTATATGCACGAGTTTGTGGCACGTTATTATATAGATGGTGCTTGACATGTAGAACACTGACATAATACCAATAAAAGTAGCGTTACTTTTGACAAATATAACTACAAAGTTCCTCTTTTTTGGTTTGAACATTTTTGCGCATGTATACAGTAGCCTGGATCAAATTCAAACAAACTCAAATTTAAGCCAATTATGCGATTCAGTTATAAAATAAGAACAACTTAAGCCGAAACGAATCCAGTAAAAAACTCGTAACGTTTTGCTGCTCATCAAATATGTTTCAAAATGGTTATCTAACTAATTTAAATTAGACAAGCAAAATAAAATGTCTTGCACTGAGCGGGTATTTTGAACAAAAAGGGATTTGAAACTAAACTTTAAAATTATTTTTCAGTGTGGGTTTAAGCCAAGTTATTGAATACGGGCACTGGTTTTACAAATTTACTTACAAAGTTTTCACAAATTCTACAAAGATCATTGCCACCGACAAATATAGTAATAACTTTCCAGTCGTTATCAAAGTCAATGTCCCCCTCTGTCCTGTTATTGTCTTTTAGCTTTTCGACAAGAGTTTCCGCTTGACCGGCCATTCCCCTATTTGTAGCCCCTGGCTCAGCTACATTCAACTGAGAGCAGTACATCGGATTGCCACAATGTGTGTCGTTGCGATCTGTTATAACTTCTCTGTTAAACATGCATCATACAACATGTTTACGTTAGGGTGTAATAATCAAACCAACATTCCAGAATACTATTTTCTATCAAAACAATATGCAATGCATTAGACCTCGACGACATATGGGAAATATGTTGTAATCCGTAATGTGTAACACGCTATTAGCAGGATTTGTAGCAGGATTTTATATGGCTAAAACAAGTGGCCATTAAGATTATGTTTGCTTGGTTTTATAAACATCCGCAACTTACACAACAGTTTGTTTCATTGTTTTTAATGTCAGTCATATACAAGACATAACAAATGTATTTTACATACCAATTTCATGTTGAAGTATTTAAGTATTTCTTAAACTTACCTACTCCATGACCATCCTTTAAGATTAGGGTTATATTTTTTAACCAGATTTGGAAAAGTCAGAGAACTTTCAATTGTTTCATTTCCGCCAATCGCCCAAGAATAACCCCGATTCTCGATTGCTACTCCTGGCAGTGTTTCCGCACCACACCCATTTCCGGCAGTGATGGAGTCGCCCAGGGAAGCCACCACGCTGATATCACTAGGTTTCAGTTCGTGTACATTTGTAGCGGGCTCGTATTCCGGCAAAACCTAACGGTTAACAATTGTCAAACAATACTCTGCAATGCTGAAAGCTGATGAGCTGTAATAAATAACCTGTAGACACAGTTTCATCAATCTTCTTTTACTTGGTAGGAGCTTCGTCTATCATTAACACAATATCAAATATCTTTATTAAGGTTCAGTAAATCAATACAATTGATTCTTTGAAATACTCCTTGTAGCTTTAAAAGTAATCTCATATAAAGAATGAAATATCTGCAGTTTTAATGAATTTTCTTCATTGCTTCAATTGTAAAAAGTGTGTTATCCTTTGAACAATTATAATGGGCTGCTTATGGTTATGTAGTCAATTAAAGAGAACTAATTAATGGCTTACTTCGCATTCGAAAGGTGGAATAATCAGGTCATCATCGTATGGAACGAAAGAGTTTTCCAATTCGCTCCATAACTGTGGATCACTCTCCAAGGAATCATAAAATTTGTTCAAACGAATTTGATATTCCAGAGCATCGTCCCCGAAAACGTAATCTGCAAATTAGCCAGATCACGCATTGTCGATAACATTGAAAGAGACGATAGAAAGACTTCAGCTAAATGTCAAGTTTCTATGCAACGAAGAGCATTCAAGTTTTAATAATCAATAATCAATTTTAGAGGCTTTTCAAGTTAAAACAGTTTTGGTTGTTGTTACTTATATTCTGAGTAAAACCTATTTTAGCACATTTCTTCTGTCATCACTGCGTTTGACGTGGTTATTTTTCAGTTCGAACTAAGAATCCTTGCACATTTTTTCGGAACAACCAAGTATGATTAGTCCTATAGTTTGAAAAAGGTGAGCCGATAGTTATGCTTACAGAAAAAGCACAATAAAATAGGATTCTTATATCTAAGCGAAATGTGACGTAGTTGTCAGAAGAAGAACTTTTGTGAATTAAGGAAAATTCAAAGAACAAGACAAAACTAAAAGACAACATAATTTCCGTTCAAACTATGCATGTTAACATTCACACAGTCAAGTGGAACACAACCTTTATGTGGTGTTTGACCGTACTTTAGTCCTCTTGTGTTATTTGACCACTGAATAAAGCGAGCATAATATGGACAAGTCAAATCTGTTTAACTTTAAATCGTAGCTAAAATTTTCAAGCGCCTTAGATGAAAAAAAACAAGACGCACTTACCTAACGACGTAAATAGACAGCACAGAACCAAAATCCACGTCTGTGCCATCTTGATTCTGTATCTCTCTTGGCTTCTTTCTGAAAACTCACATACCTAACCACTCCATGGCTCAGCTAACTTTCAGTTAAAGCGGTCAAGTCGCACTTCATATGACAGCGCACTAGTTTTATGCTAATACATGGCACTTTATAAAACTTAATCACTTACATCTTTTTATCAACGATAAAGTAGCTAATTAAACAAATCGCTTGCATTGTATAAAGTCAAACAAGAGAGCTCAACGCTCCATTAGAAAATATTTATTGCGACAGAATATTAATATCATGATTATGTGAATTGCAACAAAATTTAATTTATTTCTAATTTTAAAATTTAAATGAATGTGTGAAAAATGTAAAAATTACAGAAGAAATAAAGTTTAGAAAATCTTAAATTAAAAACAATAAATTTCAAACAACATATGTACGAAGCATCTTTTATCAAGTGCTAAGTAAGTTTAGAAGTATAAACCTTCTGTTTAAAGTCTGAAATAACATAATCGCTTGCAATTAAATATTTTTTCACCAGAAAAATGCCTTTCATCCTTATCATGGAAAATCTATATCATTAAGTAAACTGCCATACACAAATCGATGTTTTTGTCATTTGCCTGCCATGCCGTCATAGAAATTCTTCTTGTTTTTCTTTGTTTGTTTTATCTCTACTTATGTAAATAAAGCAGTTCTATAGTCCTTTTGTATTAATTTTTATTTATTGCGACCAGAAAATTGCATTTTCTATTATAGCGGCATAACTAAAGACACTCAAGTCTCCTGTTCGTTTCTGTTTAACGATTTCCTTCAATATTCATCTTTTCTTCACATAATCATATACTTTAGTGTATTTCGTATGTTATATGTCACATGTATTTTGTTTCTAAGCTGAGGTTTGTTTATGTTTTTTTAAGTTGTAAGATTATTTGCTGCACTTAATTATATATTTGAATGACTTATACTAAAAATATCAAATTTCCATTCAAAATTAAGTTTAATTAAATTTTTGCCACGTAAAAGCCACTTATATAGTGAGTCAAAATTAGAAATCAAACAAGAGACTATGAAATAATGTATTTTTAAATCCTGAAATACGACTTCAAAGAAGACTATACATTGCCCTATTTATTTACTATTTTTCATTCGTGAGTGTCACACAGACACTTTACCATAAACGAATATATAGTAAGTAGGTTAAGAAGGGCATCTTTTTATAAGATAAGAATGTCTGTTAAGTTACTTTTATTAGAAATTAACGATAAAAGTACACTAACGCACTTTTTATCTTTATACTTTTGATGTCACCAGGATCGCTGACATATTGCTATAATAGCGTGCTTTATACTTGTTGTTTTTCTTTTTGTTAATACTTCTGCACATAGTCTATTGGTTCCTTGTTGATTATTCCTTATTACTAATGCACATGGTCTACTTTTTCCTGGTCACTTGTTCGTTGTTGCTCTTAGACTCTACAATTTGTACATTGTCACTTTTTCCTTGTTTCTTCTACATTACGTAAACCACATACACGTAGCGATCGGCGCGAATAGTTTATTTTGCGAAATACTTCGTCAATATTATTATATGGTAGAATCCTGCCTTTTTACTGGACAAAAGCTTATAAATACATATAGGTATATATCATAAACAAATAGGAAAGATGCACTGCGCAAAAGTAAAAAAGAAATTTGTCACAATTTTTAGCTTAAGATTAAAATATACGTCAATGAGATCATCAACAATACAATATCAGCTAAAAGTACTTCAGTCTATGCGTTTGGGGCAAGTGAGTGATAAGGACTTTGAATGAGTTCAGAATCTATGTTGAAAGATGGTGCTGTGTCATAATTATCAACAATATTTTAACAGCGCGCTAAATATCCTTAATTGAGACTGCACTTAAGTTTCTCTAGAGTCCACCCAGTTTGGTTGTCACTGATCTTATCCCATATCCCTATAAAAAGACAAAAACATCAGCAAAACTTGAAAACTAAATGTATTTCTTTGCTGTAAAAGATATATCAATGAACTGTCATAGAGTTTTACATACGCGAAAGAATTTTTATATTTGTTTTCATCTTCGTTTATGCAGAAAACTTTCAATGATGTTAGAAATTTATCAGATAGATATAAATGAAACCACACCATTTTGTTGAAAAGCCTAAACTTTTTCAAATATTATTGATAAAATTATTAAAATGCAGGCTGTTGTATGCCTAATGCGCCGGAAGGCAATAATGTATTCATATCTGGAGTTATAATAGCAAATTCGGGCTATGTGTTCAACAACCTACAATAGTTGAACACAAAATTCGTATATATTACTTAATATCTCCAATGGAATATATACAGATGTTAATATTTTCTTGAATAAAAATATTCAGAGACTGTCTACAAGGTGACTAAATCAAAAATGGGAAAGTGTACAGCTGAAAGTATATCAATAACCACTTGGCATAGAGTTGTTCTTAACTAGTTTGCTTGTTAGATTTAACCGAGATTTAAATACCATGTACTGTACACAGAACACAGAACTGTTGCATAACGCAATCATCTAGTGTCTATAGTCATGCAGTCCCAACTAAAATAGTCATAAATTGTGTGCAGAATTGATAAACTTATGTAGCTTCATCTAGTGCCTTATGTATATACTTCAGAACTAACCACATTGTGAAAGGCTTGTTTTGTTGCATCTTGGTGATAATGTAATCATATTTGGATGTAGCGTCACACAGTATATGGTTTAAAGGTGATCGAGAATACACTTATTGGTAAGCATTTTATTCGCTACAGGTTTCCTCTGCATGTGAACAGGAAGATTGCTAGGGGTGTTATTAGAAAACATATGCTGTACCTTTCCATAAAAATATACATATTACTTTGTTCAAAATTGCAAGGACTGGGAAAATCTACGATTTTGCTAATCTCTCACAATCAGGTAAGAAACCTCAAACTTCATGCCGATACCATAATAATGTGTTCTGGAGCAGATTCATCAAAAGATAAGTACCAATAAGCATAATTTTCTGAAACTTAATTTTTACTTTTTTGAAGCTTAATAATTTTATTTTAAGCTTTGGGTTCCTTCTATTCCTTCGCGATTCTTTAGCGTTATCTTTTGCAGAGTCAATTATAAATATACAATACTATAAAACCCTTGTACCAGGTACATTTAACTAACTCACAGATTTTGTCACTTGTACACGGGTGTCCAGAACAGGCAGCTATCAGATGCTGGATACGTAGTAATAATAAAGAAACGATGTGATAAAAGCAACAGCTCGGTTTGAATGACTATTTTTTTCACCCATACAAGCATCTTACAACGAGAAACTTGTGACTTGTGTAATTTGTGCAATTAAAGCCATGTGCTTTTTTCACCTTATAGTAGTTGAGAAACGAGAGAATCACCGCACGAGAGAATCACCGCACTTTGTGACGTCATACTTTCTAGACCCCCCCCTGGTAGAGAATCAAATACCATGGGACCCCCCCCCCTGGTCAAGAGTCATATAGCATGGGGACCCCCCCCTGGTCAAGAGTCATATAGCATGGGGACCCCCCTGGTCAAGAATCATGTAGCATGGGACCCCCCCCCCCCCAATTTTTTTTATTTTTTTTTTTATTTTTTTTTTTTTATTTTTATTTTTTTATTTTTTTTTTTTTTTCCTTCTTTTTTTTTTTTTTTTTTTTATTATTATTATGATAACATTTAATTAGTCATATTTCAATGGTTTCCCATTACAGTAACCACACACACACACACACACACATACAGCATATGTACATGTGTACAGAGTGTGGAGGGAAAACCGACTGAGAAATTTAAGAGTGCACTCGTACAGAGTGTGGGGGAAAACCGATCGATAATTTCAGAGTGCACTCGTACAGAGTGTGAGGGAAAACCGATCGATAATTTCAGAGTGTGGGAACGATCAATAAATTTGAGAAGGAATGGGATTTTCCCTACGTTAAGTCTTAATGCTTTCAGGTATCGTCAGAACACATCGCTCTCCGCTTTCACCTGATTATTAACAATGTCAACATTACTTCTTCACCGATGTGTAGAGACCATGGATGACGTCTTCAAAGTGAACTATGTTGACTATGTGTTTTCAAAGCTTCCTGCTTTTGAATCTAATTGGATTTTACAAGTGAAGAATTTGCATAAGCATTGGGAAGCTGTTGGAAAGATAATTCCAAGACATGAATTCATCCACTCATTTCTACAGGAATGTGAAGAACTACTTTTACCATCAACTTACGACATTGATTCAGCATTTATCCGCGCGAATACAACTTGGGCAGCTGAACTCATGCTAGCTGTAGCTGCTAGAATTATTTTACATTATGATGATGGCGTTCCATTGACGACGAATGCATCAGAACTTGTTCGATTCAACAATGAACGAGTTGAAGTGAATTCAAAGCTTTGTAAAATGTTTGAAGAACTATAAAAAAGCTGACTCTGCAATTTCTAATGGCATAAAAGGAGAAGGGTGAAGTGAAGTCATCATTCAACGCGCAGCCATGGAGAAGACAAGCAGCTTTAAAATTAGTGCAAACTTAACCATTACTGTGGAGCATGGAGAATTTGGGCTATTTCTTCGAATCAAACGTGGAGAGAGATGGCTTGCTTTATCACCATCCTTGTGGAAGATTGTGTGTCAGAACTTGGCAAGATTACGCAACATTGGCTTCAAACTGTACTTAACGCAAACGAAGTGGCTTGAAGTCATTTCATACTTGGATATGCGCTATGTGAGTTTTGTGCAAACATCACTGTTTGAAGGGAAAGAATATACGCGTTACATCAACATGAATGATGGTGAATGGGGGACATTGCTTCAGGAAATCCATAGCATAACCTCAACCTTACTACCATGTACGGAATGTCATGGGAAGAAAACTCCTGTTAAGCTGCAAAAGGACAATCGAATGAAAGTGTCAAAGCTTTCCAAGAAAAGACTGTCTGAAGTTCGATTGGAGAATATGGATGTGCAAAATCAACTTGGACTTACCTGTGAATATTGTGGTGCTTACGGATATGCTGAGGATTATGATTGTCACTGCCACAAGTACAATTGCAAGTTGTGTGAACCTGACAACTTCTGCAACAAGTGTGGCTCACTAACAGTATCTGCCGAGTAAGACTACAAGTCATTTGCTTACCAGTCGTCAAAGTGTGTAGACGTGTCATATGGATATGTGAAAGATGGATGTAGAAACGTTTTTCAAGGAGACGTATGTGGACTACATGATAAGTGAACTGGCGCGTTTTGGATCTATTCAACAACAACTGGAACACTTTGACATCTATTGGGAACTTGCTCATTCCACGCTGAACGTACCGAAATTACGCGAGGATTTCATCAAAGAGTGTGTGCTTTCAAACATTGACGGAGCTGAGGAGTTTGATGTGGAAGCAGCATATCACTTTGCTCGATTTGATCCAAGACTGTTTTATGAAGTGAGAGAGTGGTTAATCTACATTGCAGTATAATGACAGACATTACATTGAGACAATATATTGTGCAAAAGACATATTGTGAAGAAATGTTATTAGCTGTAAAAAAGTTTGCATGTTTAGTATGTCCTGCTTGTCAAAATGAAGAGTGTTCAGAACATACTTGTCATTCTGCATGTGTCTATACATATTGGAATGAAGCTAAATATTACATTCATTTAGATAAAGTGTTAGATAATGCAAATCAACGTTGTGAAAAATATGGTGTAGATGCTATCACATTTGATGAATTAAGTAGTTGGTTAATGTACATTGAAGATCAATGGACTCCAATTATTCACACCATTGTATCAATACTTGATTTGTAAGATATGTTGATAAAATGCAAGATGTGTTGATAAAATAAAATGTAAGATATGTTAACAAGTGTTAATCATTTAGTGTTAACATGTCGACGTGGAAAGACTACTTAACCAATATTTATTTTAAACCTGGTCAACCCGGGGCATTTGCTGGTCCTTACAAACTATATCACATATTAAGAAAACATGATCAACCAGTCACTCATTCACAAGTGAAGAAATGGTTACAGGATCAAGATGCCTTCAGTTTACTACAACCTGTAAAATATAGGTTTAAAAGGCAACGTGTCATTACACGTGGAATTGATGACATGTGGGATATTGATTTAGCTGACATGGGAAACATAGCTTCCTATAATGATGACACCCGTTTTTTATTAGTTGTCATTGATGTGTTTTCCAAATATTTATGGGTGCAACCAATGCCTAATAAATCACATACGAGTGTCATAGAAGCCTTTCAAAAGATTTTTCATGAAACACAACGAAGACCACGAACTCTAAGGTCAGATAAAGGAACTGAATTTAAAAACAGATGGGTAAAAGCATTTATGAAGAAGGAGGGAATACATGCCTATACGACAAAGAATGAAACCAAAGCCAACTTTGCTGAGAGAGTCATTCGTACTCTAAAGGGAATGATGTATCGATATTTCCTACATAATCAAACGTATCGATATATGGACATCCTTCCAGACTTAGTGTATAATTACAACCATAGACCTCATGGCTCCCTCCCTAATAAGTATGCTCCTGCAGATATTCGTAAAGACAACGAATCGAAAGTGTGGAAGTATATGTATGTAGACAAATTGAAATTAAAACCAAAGAAGAAAAAACCCTACAAATTTAAAATTGGTGATCAGGCTCGCATTTCTCACATGAAATATGTATTTCAACGAGATTATCATATAAAGTGGACGCAAGAAGTCTTCATTATCACACATCGTTGTAAGAAGCAAGGAATACACTTGTATCGTGTGAAAGACTTTTTGGATGAAGATATTGACGGACATTTTTATGAAGAAGAACTGCAGAAAGTGACAAAAGATATTGAATCAGTCTACAGAATTGAAAAGGTTTTGAAAACACGAAAAAGACGAGGTGTTAAAGAATTATTTGTGAAGTGGTTAGGTTGGCCAAAGAAGTTTAACAGTTGGGTGAAAGAAACAGATATTCGAAAATGAAGCATCCATTCACGTGTTTGGTCTCTGGACCTACAGGCAGTGGTAAAACTTCTCTAGTTAGAGAAATTCTAGAACAAAAGTTAATTAAACCCTCTCCAAAAGTCATTTTATGGCTCTATGCAGCAGATCAGCCTTTGTACAAGGGAATGAAAGGTGTGGAATTTTACCAAGGCATTCCAGATGACATTGAAGAGCGTTTTAACCCGAAAAAACCAAACTTACTCATCATTGATGACTTAATGACCAAATGTCATAGTGATGAACGCATGACACGTCTATTTAGTGTTGGTAGCAGTCATCAAAATCTAAGCATTATTTTTATTGTGCATAATTTGTTTCATCATGGTAGAGAAATGCGAAATATTAGTTTGAATACACATTACATCATTCTGTTTAAAAATCCTAGAGACAGTCAACAAATAAGTACATTAGCGCGACAAATGTATCCTGGAAAATCTCAATTTCTCATAGAAGCCTATCAAGATGCTACCAGCAAACCTCATGGCTATTTATTCATTGATTTGAAGCCGAAGACAAATGATCAACTACGTATTCGTACAGGCATTTTACCAAAAGATACACATTACGTCTATGTTGATAAGGTGGCGTATGAACAAGAACCAAGTCACTTAACCATTCGCAACCAAGATGTCTAAACGTATTCAAGCGAATCAACCATTTCTTCACTTGCTCGCACGCAGCGGGCCTAAACGACGTAAATCCTTACTACAACAAGCTACTAAGGAGGAATTAACTAGCTTGTTTGAAATTTGTTTGAATATATTGCGAGGACATTTACCCTTAAGCTCAAAAAGGTATAAGTTATTCAAGCGTGAACGTCATACCCTACGTACACTGGCAAATAAGAAGATATCACTTCGAAGAAAAAAGAAGTTGGTTAATCAGAAAGGAGGATTTATTGGAGCTATTGCTAAATTTGCATTACCCTTGTTAGCTCAGTTGCTGTTAAAATGAAACATACTTTGAAAATGGTTCTCATTCCGGAATATGAATATAAAATGTTGTTAGAAAAGAAGGGAAAAGATGTTGAAATCAAAACGAAAGTGAATAAACTTTTACGTGGGAAACGAACTCGTGAAAAAGCAATAGAAATGTCTCAAGTGCTTGGACGTCATTTACGAACAATTCAATCACAACAACAACAACGACAAAAGTCTGTTACAGCATCTAATGCAGAAAAATCAGAAAAGTCTCAACAGTTTCTAAACCATTTTCAGCCAATTTATCATGTAAAACTAACACAACTTCTGGCAGAACTTAAGAAATATGGTACGAGATGGACAGATAAAAATGAACTTGTTTTAAAAACAGGTACTGTCATTACAAATTCTAACATTATTGATTTGTTGAAAGAAGCATTGGTTGCTACAAAAAGAAAAGAACGACGAGAACCACCGCGTGGTTGGAAGCAGTTTATTGAGGAAATTGTAGACGCTAATATTCCAAAAACTGTTTTTGGCAAAAAGACAACTCGTGAAGATATTACAAAAGAGCAACAACAACGTCAACAAAGATTGTTTCCAGAAGGATGGGAAACTTTTTAACATGGATTAAAGAGCTATGGTGCTGTTGTTGTAAAGAAAATGGAAATAAAAATACTATTCCTGTAAAAATTAGGTGTGTTAGTGCTTGTTGTCAGGGAGAAGTAGTAGATACCAATTTAGATCATGTAGATAGCAATTTAGACAATAATGTAGACAGCAATGTAGAAAGTGAGGATGAAGAGTGTCAAACATGAAGTAATGTATATACACATCTAGTCTATCTACATCACATAAACGATTTAGCTGTCATGGAGTCAACAAGTTTTTACATTACTTTACCCAGCAATGCTAGTATGAACTATTATCCCAACAACAAGACTTCGAATTATCAAATTCGTATGCCTCGAACCATCTATCTGAACGGAAAATATGAAGTGGCATTAGCTGAAATTCAATATCCACATACATGGACAACCATGAGACATGGAATGGACTATTCTATTCAGTATCGACAACAACCACTGAATGATATTGTTCTTGACACAATCAATATTCCTTATGGTTACTACAGATCCATACAAGAAATATGTCATGCAGTCAATGAAGAAGCAACTAATTCTATGAAAGATGACCTTAAAGAAGGTATTCGGATAAAGTATGATAAAATTAGACGACGCGTTTTTCTATATCTAAAATACGGCTTTGAAGTGTCATTCTCCACTGGATTAGCTGAGATTTTAGGATTTATCCCAGATCAATGGTATACTGAAACGTGTACAGCTGAATATAAAGCTGATGTGAAACAGGGGTTTTATACACTTTATGTGTATTGTAGTATTTGTGAGCCACAAGTTGTTGGTGATTATTATGTTCCTTTGCTACGTTCTGTTGCAATACAAGGACATGATGGAGACATTATCATGAAAACTTATGGAGAACCTCATTATGTTCCTGTAAACACATCCAAATTTGACGTGATAGAAATGAATATTAAGGATGACACAGACCATAATGTTCCATTTCAAACTGGGAAGGTGATCTGTAAACTTCATTTTCGACCAAAAGCATTATGAAAGCATACACACACAATCCATCTATTTATCGCAACCATTTTCTTCGTCAAGTGGGTGGAGAATTACCAGGATTTAAAGGAGCGCGAATACAATATGGAGATGGTATTGGTTCAATACTGGGATCATTGGCTCGAAAAGCTATTCCACTGCTTAAGGCAGGGGCTAAAATCGTTGCACCACATCTTAAAAAGGCTGCAAAAGATGTCGCGAAAGATGTTACAGGTCGAGTAGCACAACGTATGTTTGGTGATGAGTTAGGAGGACAAAAGAGAGCGAAACCAGCAAAACCTGTCAGAAGGCGAAAGGCAGCTAAACGGATAACATCAACAAAATATAAGAAAGATATTTTTTAATCATGTCTTTAATTCATAATCATTCTTGTGAATGTAGTCTTTCTCCATTAGAATGGTTTCACATACCACCAACGCAAACTGCTGTAGAAAAAAGTTATAATGTAGACTATCAACCACTAACTACCATTAGAGAAGGTGCTCCAATAGAATTCTACATTCCTGCGAGTACAGAAGAATATCTAGATTTAAAGAACAGTAAACTCCATATTGTATGCCATATTGTAAAAGTTGATGGAACACCGTGTGGTGTAGATGATAACGTATCCTGTATCAATGATTTGTTCAATGGGTTATGGTCTAATATTGAATTATTTCTAAATGATCGATTGGTATCACATAGTAACAATACCCATGGTTATACCAGTATCATATCTCATCTCGTTCATGACTCGGAAGAAAGTCTCAATTCTGAGCGCTCTATGCGTCTCATCTATAAAGATACTGCCGGGTCAATGAATACTCATGAGGTGAAAAGACCTAATCATGAAAGATATGTATCAGGTTTTCATGTAAATATTGAAGGTGGTGATATAGCTGAAACAGGAAATAATGGTTTACATAATCGCTATTTGTATACACGTCTAAGCCGTGAGTTTATGCTTACAGGTGGTTTAAGGGTAGATTTGTTTGAGCAGGATCGTTATCTTCCCAATGGTGTTAGTATGAAATTACGCTTGCATAGACAAAAAGATGAATATGTATTAATGGCTGCAAATAATGGTTTTAAAGTAGAAGTCAGAGAAGCGTTTTTAACCATTCGCAAAGTGAGGGTTAGTCCAGGTATTCAGTTGGGACATGCAGATGCATTGATGAAAAGTCCTGCTAAGTTTATTGTTACTAGAAAAGAATGTAAAGTTTTAGCTATTCCAAC
This sequence comes from Protula sp. h YS-2021, assembly GCA_949752745.1. Taxonomy (NCBI): domain Eukaryota; kingdom Metazoa; phylum Annelida; class Polychaeta; order Sabellida; family Serpulidae; genus Protula; species Protula sp. h YS-2021. Next base: position 83,459,826 of record OX457024.1, on the reverse strand, counting down.
TGGATTTCAATCTTTTGTGAAAGATAGCATCTTTTTAGGTCAATTACCAAAACGTATTGTCATTGGAATGGTTCATAATGAATCCTTTGCTGGAACAGTATTGAGAAATCCATACAATTTTGAACATTTCAATCTTAACTTTATGCAGCTTTACTCTGATGGTGAACCAGTCCTATCAAAACCTCTCAAGCTTGATATAAATCAAGGCAAATATCTTGATGCTTTTGAAACACTTTACAAATCTTTTGATAGACTGGATGGTGAGAAAAGTTCCATTATAAAACGGGAAGATTGGCCTAGAGGTTATTCTTTGTTTTCTTTTGACTTAACACCTGATTATGATGGTGCGGATCATTATGCCCTTATCAAACATGGGAATTTGAGACTAGAAATGAATTTTGCTGGTGCCTTGCAAAATACAGTCAATGTTATAGTGTATGCTGAATTTGATAACATTGTTGAAATAAGTGCAAATCGTAGCATTCAATTCGACTACCAGTCATGAACACGAAGCAGATAGAAGCCATCCTATCTCATGATGCCACGACAAAAGACTTGTTCCAAGGTGTGTTTGCCATGGACCAGTTACCATCTTTACAACGCGGTGCCTATGTCATCAACACAGACGATCATGATGAGCCAGGAGAGCATTGGGTGGCAGTATATTATGACGAAGACCCTGCAGAATATTTTGACTCTTATGGACTTTTACCTATAGACAGTCGTTTGAATAAGTTTTTAAAGTTTAATTTCATTTATAATTCAGTTCCATTACAAACACCAATATCGTCTACATGTGGATTTTATTGTGTGTATTATATAATTCAAAGAGCTCGAGGACATAGTCCTTTTGAAATCATTGATGTATTAAGAAGAAGTGATGGTGATTTTGTTGTAAAGGATTTTGTATATAGACATTATAAACCATTATTTTATTGATGTTGTATTAGTTAAGTTGTATTAGTTAAGTTGTTGGTAATTGTGAATTGTATTATGAATATTGTAAATAAACAAGACAGTTTTATACAACATTCTTTGTTTATTGTGTTATACATTATTTACATTTTAACAATTATTTTACATTGAATTTTTTATTTTACAAATACATTCAATACATCGATAAACACATGCCATTCATACCAATCTAAATTAATATATGTATCATAGACATTACATCCACGTTTGTAAATGCTATGAAAACTAGCATAACACTGTCCATTACCAAACTTTATTATTTTAACATCTTTGTGTTCAGACAGTTTCAGTTCAACTCCATGATCATTCATGTCAATGTCCATCACCATAACACACATGGGATGCGTCAGTTCAATGGACTTGGTGCCTCGCATGAGTTGCACTCCTTCCTCTTTGAATTCAAGCGTCAGGTTCTTTCCAATCCAATGCTTGTAACAGAGCGTACCATTCCACTGTGTTGAGGGTGATGTAGTCGTAGCATTTTGTAAGCTCGTCATATTGGCGAAATCGTACAAACACGTCTAAATAGTTCTCAGTCACACGCACTTCTAAATCCTCTGAGAGTTTCAGGAGAAAGCCAGGTATCCTCAGCTTCTCTAGATGGTCTTTCAACACAGATTGTTCGTCAGTTGATAGAATGATATACTTTCCAAAATGTTTTAGCACGATGTCATCATATACGTTTCTCAGATATGAGAATCCATGCGTAATGGGTTCATATTCCGATAAAAAGTCTTCCATCTCGTTCAACAGTCAGATGAACTATGAGCTGTCTCCTTGTCTGCAAAGACGTTTTTTATGCTCGCAAGATGGCGAAGAGTGGATGTTGTATCACTTCTAGGAATCGTAAGACTGCGCGCCAGTTCTTGATATCAAAGATGATCAAATCTGTATATGGTGTATCTGGTACAACTCCCTTATAATCCTCTGGATAATCCTGTAAAAGATTTCTACAGATTTCTACACGTATGTTAGAATCATATTCAGCCACCGTCACTTCCACTTTATTTTCAAGTCTACGTTTAAACCCATGTTCAAGTGGTATGTTTTTAAAGTCTTTCCATACTTCAGGTTTAAACCGATGATAACTTGTCTGAGAATCTAGTATCACTTCATTCCTATCATTTACAGTAAGGTAAGCACCACCGTTCAGCATGAGTGCATTCATGTTTTTACCTTGTTATGAGCCGTCTTCTTGTCTGCGAAGCCTTTTATCCACTTCTTTCACTTGCTTCTTCAGCATTTTCCATTCAGGTATTGTCAGCAAGATACCCTTTTTCGTAGGACGGTTTTTTCCAGTCCCCTCATCTCTCAGGTACTTGCGAATGTTTACCACTCCTTCATTGCTTTGTTTCATAATCTTGATATACTTTCCATTTCCTAGAGAAAGCATTCCATCCCACGACTGTGGTGTTGGTGCTGTCTCCACTTTCAATTTCTTGATGGTAGTGGTAGGATTTTTCACTTTTAAGTCTTTAACTGCATCTGCAAGAGTATCCATATCAGTTGTAGATCTCTTACGACTTTCACGTTCCATGTTAACACTTCAATGTTCACACCTCAAATAACTCTTCCGTTGGAGGACCTCCCCCTTTATACCATAGCCTTGTAATGTCCATGCGCTAAGGTGGAATAGCCATCACTCATCACATATCGCTTGTCGTCATATGGGGAGAGGGCTACTTTCCTCAACTTCTCCGAGAAAAGCTGGTGACTATGACTTCGGATAATGTGTCCTGTAGCCATCGTTTGAGTTTTCTTAAACAAACTGTCTCTATACTGCACATGTTTAATGCGTCTTTGACAAGCTTGAGTGATGCCTTTAGCTGTATGTTTTTCTTTCCCACCGCACAATAAACTGTACATTTTCGGTCTGAGTCCAACAAACTCTTCAATAGGGACGCCTGCCGTCTCATCCTTCATTTTCCCAAGCACTTTTTTGTTCACGTTGGAATGTAGGAAGTGATCTGGCGGATAGTCACTTGTGTCGAACAGGTCAGCATCTTGCTGCATATCCTTGTAGATATCTTCCGTTTCTATGTCGTAACAAAGACTGTCGGTGTCGCTGAACAACAACTTGGCATTGGGATACTTGACCATGATGTAGTTGTAATGAAAGTTGAACATAAGCACTTTGCTGAGATCGAGAATGGTAAAACCAACTTGAATGGGTTTATCCAGAAGCAAATCCACTTTGCGCAAATGTATCGCGGTCAAATCTTCGTTGAAAATTTTGAATTTGTGGAAAGAAGGTTTGGCCACAAGTTTCTTGAACCGCTTTTCCTTGTGAACAAGTTCAACATTGATTCGCTTTCTCACATTTTCCATGGTTTTGCCAAACACTGAGTTGTTCATCAGTTTGAAGAAGTCTTTCTCAAATGGGTTCTTGGCCAATTTTCTCTTTTCTGTGTTCAAGGTAATGTATTTTGCCAACCATTTGCTCTGTTCAAACATGATGGCGCGATGTACTTTAGTGACTTTCAACCCCAGTGAGACGTACTGTTGTAAATTCCTGTAATGAAGTACATATTTCTTCTTGTCAGACAAGTTAGGAATGAGCTTTTCACTGGATTTCTCTTTCATGTTTAGATCTTTCCGCAGCTTCTGACTGTACTCTGACAATTCTTCAACTTTGACACATTTCCGTTCTGGAGCCACTGGGTAGTGATTATGATGATCATGGATTGAATTTGGATATTCTAAATCCACTTCCAAAATGAATCCAATGTCGTCATCTTCATCCACATCCATGAAGTCAATGGATTCTGGCTCACTCACCCACATAAATCCTCTTTGTGGCATGCTTTGTGACATGGCCCAACCATACAAGTTGTTTGCGTCGAGGTACATCAAATAGTTGTTTGGTATCTCAGAATTGTAATCTGCTACGTAGGGATTATTTGCTTTCGCATACTTGTGTGTGATCACGGATATTCCTCCACGTATGCCTTGCTCAACCATTTGGTACATGTCAATGTCATTGATCAATTCCAACTTCACCTTTGTCGCTTTCAACATTGCATCCCACGACAGTCCTGGTGCTGTATAGTAGTGAGCAGGATCCAATTCATATGTGTTGAGACATACGTGACGAAAGTTTTCAAACACGTCAGCCAGCAGCAACACATCTGATTTCAGGTACAAGTCATGGTATTCGCCAAATGTTGTACAGTTGAATGTCTCCCACACCTTCTGCGCATGCGCATAATCCTCATCGCTAATGTCTTCTTCACTGAGCAGACTGTAAAACTTGTCCTTGGACGGCAGTTGTGTTTCAGCAAACTTGGATGGCTCATCCACGTAATCATAAGGGTATACGCCCTTTCTCAACAGTAAATCTTGTTGGTCACTATTGTGAATGTGTGACGTCATGTTATAAAAGTTGTCTTTCCCTTCTGCCGCTAGGTTGGATACCAACTTCTGTAGAGAAGTACTCATGAACTGAAAGCTGTCTGTAAATTTCAGATTGCTCATGGTGAATGCAATATATTTCTCAATGGTGTTGGGAATGACTGTAATCGTTTCATCTTTGAATTTTCCAATTTCCTCCATGATAAGGTGACTGTCATAGCCTCGCAAATTGTGGAAAAACACAGGAATGATAAAAGAATCTTTATCCCCTTGCTGATCCTTTCTAAGTCGGAATTGTAAGTTGCATTCATTGTGCGCTGCTCCACGATATTTGCCATTGATATGGTCATGATCTCTCACACGATCTGCTCCTAGAGGTTCATGACAAATGTAGCAATCAACAGCGTTCTTAAAATTCTCTTTGTCTTCGCGAGTCATCACCATTTCCTTTGGTCGCTCTAAACCACGTACAATACGATCACGTTCATTCAACATATCGTCTAAAAAGACCTTTACAGCATTGTCTCCTCGATACACGATTGGTGCACGTGTGTTGTACTGACTCACAACTACATAGGCAAAGCTGTTTGGACGATGATGTTGATACTTGTCTTCTTCTTCATGCTTTTGCGTGAAACATTCAAAGTCTGCATAAATCACAAACGGTGCTCGCTGTTGTTTGGCTACATTCTTAAACTTAACGAATGGTTCCTTGGGAAATGATAAACGTTGCGCGCCATGCTTGCCACACACTTCACGATGCTCATCTAAAAGCTCTTGTCGCATAAACCCGTGAAGACAGTTGAAACAATAAAAAGCTGCACCATTATGCTTTGATCGATAAGCCATCAGTCTGCTGAAATTCTTAATGAGGCAATAATGTCTTGTCTTGTCATTGCTAATCAAAAGCAAGTTGATTTCTCTCGCGCTGTTGGCGCTGGTGTTTCGACTGAGTTGTATGGGAACAACGACATCATGTTCATATCCAAACACGTTAATGGACACATCATTCTCCTTTTCAAACTTTGGAATGTCTGTAATCGGTGTTGGAAATGTCATGCCTTCCACCTTCAATTCATTCTCAAATAGCTTGTATTGATGCACACGCTGTGGGTCATTGCTTGTTGAAGGGTGAAGGTGAGCCAGTACAGACCATAAGAAACATTTATTGTCTTTATTCTGAATGTTTAACACACCTTTTGTATTCTTCACTTTCTTCGGTAGTGGAATAAAACTACTCGCATCCAGTGGCGCTGACGTAGCTGTATGTACTTCAATATATAGTATGTTATCCAATACCCAGCCAGAGCCTTGTCGCTCATGTTCATCAAACTTAGTAAACAATTCTTTATAGGCGTCTGGCAAGTCCTGCTCAATATCTGCTGGGTTGTATGCTGTATATGTTGGACTGCTGATAAATGAATTATCCACTTGTTCTACCATAACACCTTCAGCATTCGCTGTCAGTTTCTTGAAACGTGCATGAACGACAATGTACCATTTCATTCCATAGTTTAAGGTCTCCAACAAATGTGTCTTGATACGGTTCTCTTGTTGTCACATTTCAAGCAGTAAATCCGATCCATCCTCAGACTCAAATCGTCTTTCCTGTGCGTTTTCTCCCAGACTAACCCTTCTACCTCTCCCTACTTGTCCTGTTTTTTCTTTCTGTGAAACATGTTCTTCATGAGACGCATTTTCCATGTCAGCTGGTATGCATGCATGTGCCTCAAATGTATCCATAGATGGAAATATTTTAATGCATTCACAGCAGAGGACTGGATGAGGTCTGATAACACCATCTTGTACCGTCTTTCGTCTCTTGGCTTCATTCATCTCAACAAGCTCTTCATTAGCACGTTTCATCTTAGCACGTTTCATCTTAGCTGGTTTGCATGTATGTGTTTCGAACAATTCCAGAGATGGAAATGTCACATTACAATCATGACAGACGACTAATGTGTCTGAATTAGATGCCATTGTTGTTGTCACGTCAATTGCTTAAACTGATATGATGAAATGTAGGTCTCACTCATCCTATTTATACCACCTAGGCATGTATTGCAGAGACATCTAGCGGAGAGCGATGTGTTCTGACGATACCTGAAAGCATTAAGAAAAGAAAAGCATAATATATTTTCAAAAAAATTAAATTTTGGTTTAGAACCCTGATTTTTACCCTACTACACCATAGTAAAATGTTCAAACTTATTTTCTACATCATATTTTGTCAAAAAACAAAATTTGTTAAAGTTGGTCTAAAACCCTCATTTTTACCCTACTACACCATGGTAAAATGTTTAAACTTATTTTATACATAATATTTTGTCAAAAAACAAAATTTGTTAAAATTGGTCTAGAACCACCATTTTTCCACTACTATGACTTTAGAATATTCAAATAAGTAGCATGCTAAAATGTTCAAACTTATTTTATATATTATATGGTGTTAAAAAACTACATTTGTTAAATGTGTTTTAGAAGTGCCATTTTCCAACTACTATAACTTAAAACATAACATTGGACTTAACGTAGGGAAAATCCCATTCCTTCTCAAATTTATTGATTGTTCCCACACTCGAGCGCACTCTGAAATTATCGATCGGTTTTCCCTCACACTCTGTACGAGTGCACTCTTAAATTTCTCAGTCTCAGAAAAAAAAAAAAAAAAAAAAAAAAAAAAAAAATGACTTACCACAAGTCATTGGTTAATTTGTCTTCCAATCTTGCACTTCCCTTTTCCAAAGAATAACCAAATCTTTCACTTCTCTTTTCCAATGAATAGCTAATGTTTCACTTCCTTTTTCCAAAGAATAGTCAATGTTTCACTTCGTCTCCTATGTGTATTCCAGTCAATCCATCGATTGTTCTTCAACAGCACAACACAATAGGTAAGAGCAACTGTTTTCACTTTTTTTTCCCATGTGTATCCAACGGCAGCCAGAGCTTGAATGATGCATATGTGCACAGACAAGGTGTTCTTATAGGAATGTTGAATCACATACTATGGTTGGTCCATGATGGTTTGGCAATGCAATGATTAGAGTGGTGACAACCCAACCTTTTTATACTACTGATGGTGAGCCGTGAGCCAGCGGCGTAAAAAGTAGCCGGGAGGGGGGGGGGGGGGCTCACTAGGTAGCTGGGCCGGGGGGGGGGGGCTCACTAGGTAGCTGGGCCGGGGGGGGGGTCAGTCCCGACTGCCTACTAGGGGGGGGGGGGGGGGTCGGTCCATAGTATGTCCCGAGGGGGGGGGGGGGTCGGTCCATAGTATGTCCCGAGGGGGGGGGGGTCTAGAAAGTATGACGTCACAAAGTGCGGTGATTCTCTCGTGCGGTGATTCTCTCGTTTCTCAACTACTCCTTATCTGAAGAAAAAAGTTCTCTTTATTTTCACTGTAGAACCCAGTCTCCATTTTAGGTCTTTTGAGGCATATATCATTACATAGTCCTTATAACAAAACAAAGAAAAAAAGATGTAGGTTTAACAACGATGAAGCAAAAAAACTCATAAATTCACATTTGTATGCCCCTTATTTTACATCAATTGAAACTAACCTTACTTCTGTCGGAAGCACCAACTAGTGCGATGTACTCAAGAGTAAGAACAATTTTACAGACAGAAGTCTACAAAAACATTAAACGGGTTAATGTTGGTGTAATTGTTTCCTTTCAAGCAAAAAGCGTCTCCCTAGCCCCCAACAGCCAGGTGTCCTTAAAAAGCAGGTCTTAAAACTGCACAAAATATAGCATTAGCAGCCATTGCTTAATTTCTTTTTTTCCTTTTTTTACACTTAGAACGGAGTCCCAGTGAGTTATTGCGTCACTGACCATCGCGAAAGTTCCCATTTTTTCTTTTCTTTTTGCTTTTTTTCTTCGTATATTGTTCGTGTTTTTTTCGTTTCACACATCTCCTCAGAAACGGCTAGGACTAGGAAGATGAAACTACGCACAGATATAATGAAATACAGCCTCTAGATCCACGTGAAATATTGCTGTTCTATGACGTCATCATCAGCATCTCATGATGTCATAAAGTCTGAAAGCAAAATATCTCAATAAAGGTTGCACTTACAGCTTCGGCGCAAAATACATTATGAGACTATTTCGGAGAATTATGTGGTGACCTTTATTTTCGGCTGTGACAGTGACTGTCCTTGTGACAGTGTGCGATCATTTTTTATTTGATAGTTTTGATGCTGATTTAAGCTTGGTGTGATGTAGAAAATCTTAAATTTACAACGAATTTAAGTTACACGCCTTTTGCTGTTCATAATATCACCCCCTGCCCACCCATCTGTAACCCACAGTATCACGAAGTTCCCTGCATTAAAGAAAACCCTTATGCTTCTGTCCAGCACATTGTACACAGATAACAATACATTCGCAATAACTTGCTGCTTTGCTGTTGAGTAGCAAAGCGTATAACTATGGCGGTATATTTGAACAAAAAATCAAAACGTACATGTTGTATATTTTATTTTTTCTCGCGTTCATTTGAATGACCTCGCGGCAATTTTCTTAGCTGCGCAACATTTACATTTCATATGTTATTTGACTATTTATTTCGCGCTCTTTAATTTCGCCATAATTTTATCCCGCACCATAATTAAACGTCTTGTGTTTTAAAGAACGTTTTGTCTGACCATGCGTTTTGTCACGTAATTTAATTTCTTAATTTTGGAACGCGAAAAGTTATTTATAGGGCGCGATAAATTGAATTCATTCTATTATTTATTTTTTAAATAATAAAAACCACGTGCAGAAATTAATAGCGACTTGGATAACATAAAAAGTGGTTCGCGAAAGAATTAAATATTTTCTCGTCTATAAAATTGCACATAAATACGATTGCGATCAAAAATAAATGTTGGAGCGCGAACGCCATGAAATTTTTGTACAAATATACCGTCATATATAACATGCACAGAGCTTGACCGTTAAAGTTGTATTGATCTGGTCGCTAGGCTCATGTAATGAGTCATTAAAACATGTCTGCGATTCATCTCTCATCAAAATGGCGTAACACAACTAACAACTTTAAATGGTCAGTAAACTTGATTAAATGCAACTGCTAGTACAGTTTTTATTAGAGTGTAATAAAATTTTTGGTAATATGGTTCACTCAGGTGTAGGTGTGTGTGTGTGTTTGGGGGATATGTTTATTTTATTTCGCCAATTTTTGTCCCTCTTTGGTGAAGCGAAACCTAGTATACTGAAATGCGTGTCTCCTATAAACTCGTAAAATTTGGCATGACAAAAGTCAACATTGGGGGAAAATATATATTTTTTTACATATTTGGTCATGGAAATGGCATTGGTGCATTGTTAACAGCAAATGTTTCGATACCTGTAGCAAGGAATTATCGAAAGGCATTGCAAAAGTTTCTCAAAAAGAGTCATGATGTATATAGGAATGGGAGGTACGTCGGATGAGGGAGAGGGAGTGGAGCAGCAACATATGTGATGCCTACGGCTGTAGAGCTGCCTCATTTCACAAAAAAGATGCACAATAAAGCCTGATCATAGTCTTCACTTGTCTGCAAATTTGGTTAAATGTTTCTGTTCCTGCACCTTTGGCTAGAAATAAGATACAATTTTGTGTATTGTGATCCGCTTAAGTGTGTTTGTGCGCTTGGGGACGGGGCAGCATGTTGTTATTTTAGTTTGGCTATTTGCCAATTTTCCCCCAAATTTGCTAAAAACACGTTTCTCTTGCAACAATTTCTTTATATTTGATATGGGAATAGTCAAGATAAGGAGAAAAAAACTTTTCAGCTTTTCTATTTCCGATTATTTTGACATGCGACTGGCATGGCGACTTTATTTATGTCAAAGCTATGCATTTTTAAGCTTTCAGGATAATGATTGTGCGCTTCTACGTGTAAATTTCGCTACCTGGTGGCGAAATCGGTCTAGTTTATAAACATTCATGAAGATCATCAGATGTTTAACTCCGACGTTTGTGCATTGCGAGATTGCTGTGAAAAAAGTTTCTGTCCGAAAGATCATCGAAAGATGATTGTCCCTCTGTGAGGGTGACATAAAAGTGAAATTTTGCTTTACCGAGTCTTCAATATAACTGAGGTCAATGACTTGATACGGGTATTTCCTTGTTTGGATAAGAGCATACATATCTCGGCTTTCTGATCGAAATGTTGAATGTGTGCTACGTTTTGAGATTGATGAATTGTATATAGAGCTTCAATTGTCACCCAGATTGTTTTCCATATGAGAAACGCTTCTTTCTCCGTATAAGTTATGACTTTTTAATCTATCCCTTATAAAAAAACGGACCTTTCCGCTATAAAGAAATTTCTGTTATTCCAAATTATTTGTTTCGGCAAAAAAGGTCTCAATATTGTCATATCTCCTTATAAAATGTAGAGATATAATGCCAATATTTTACTGCAAAATTCACAGACTGGAAAGAAACCCATCTGTCTAATCCAAATAAAATCGCAATTCGTTTTTATAAATTTTGGGGTTTTTTTAAGATTTGGGGATCCGTGTTGAGTTAAGAGACACATTTTGTAGATTAAAACATGTCGACCCCTTGTGTTTATTGGAGCCGTTGGAAGCGTTTATAATTATAAAGAAGAAGAAGAAGAAGAAGAAGAAGAAGAAGAAAAAGAAGAAGGAGAAGAACAAGAACAAGAAGAATAAAAAGAAGAACAAGAAGAAGAAGAAGAAGAAGAAACTTTATTGTTTTTACATCGTGAGAGAAGCTATCCAACAATTACGCAGACAGGAACGAAGGCGTTCTGGGCTCTTGTGATCGTAAATGCTGCTGTCAATGCATGGCAGCATAAACTTTCCATACCGGAGAGGGGTGTATCAAAGTCATAATGTGTGCGAACGTACTTTATGGAGGACCCCCCCCCCCCATCCTCCCCCAAGTGATCTAAAACTGGTAAAATAACGCATGTCTTGTTCTGTTACGTTCCTGGCAATAATGTACTCGTTAGATCTGGATTTTGTACCCATAGATGATAACAGTTTAGTATTCAATAAAGTGCATATAAGTGGTACAATAAAAAGCACAAGTTCGAATTTTTTGCAAAAGCTTGTCTTGCCGTCACGTGTAATGAGCTGCAGACGTGACATCAAAATTGTTTCAAACAATATTCGATTGACATTGCATTAAAGAGAACACACGTACAACACGGGGCGATATTTCAGGGGAAAAAAAAACAAGAGAGGGGACCATACTATATTTAATCTCATAAATTGAAATATTGTACACCCTGTGCTCTGCTAGTCATTCAAACATGTACAGTTAGATAATCGCTATGAGGTGTAAGGTATTGGGGCGTTCTGAGAAATGAGTTCTATATACAATAGGGGTTATTATTTGCGTAACGGCCCCCAATTGATTGCTTATTAATTACCTTGTCCTGGAGGGGGGGGGTGAGGGTTGCGGGGGGGGGGGGACTGCCATTGCAGACATTAAAAAAATCATTTCAGTTTATGATATCTATAAAGCCGTACATTTAATCAGCCTACAAGCATACTACAGATAGTAAATATGAGATGCTCCCTGTAGTTAGACTATATGTCTGTTTCCCACTGAAAACGAGGTTACTCTGACTTTGGTTTGATCTTGACAATAATCACATAATTATTCGATCCATGAGTGCTGGAAAGTTTGGCCTGGTTCTGCCACAATTTGCAAACTTTTTACTCATTTTAGGATAATAATTAGCAATCTACAAAAATGAGTTTTGCTAGTAGAATTTTGAATTCCAAACGAGTCATAGCGGCGACAAGCATCGGTATAGCAAGCTGTGGGGCTTACTTCTATGGCCAGGATAAACCTCACTTCGCGAGAAACTGGCATTCAAATGTGCACCTTAAGTATCCAGCTAGTGCTAATTACCCTGATCTAAGTCAGCACAATAATTTGTTGGCGGAGTTCTTAACACCTGGGGCAAGTTTACCTATTTTATTTTAATGCATGTTGCTCGATTTTAAAGGAGATATGGCATATCATTTTTTTACTCAATATTGTTGTTGTCATCATAATATTATTGTGAGTATTTTACAACTATTATCACGATGATGATGATGATGATGATGATGATGATGATGATGATGATGATGATAATAATAACAATGATGATGATAATGATAATGGTAATGATGATGGTGGTAGTGATGATGATGATGATGATGATGATGATAATGGTGGTGGTGGTGGTGATGATGATGATGATGATGATGATGATGATGATGATGATGATGATGATGATGATGATGATGATGATGATGATGGTGATGATCGAACGCCTCCCGTCAGTCCTATTCTCCTCCGTTTCCCCGCATTATCTTGCCTTCATGAGTATTCACGTGTCCATGATAAACCGTTGTGGATTGACGTCACTACTTATGTCTAGCACGGAATATTTATTCGTCTGTACAAGTATTGCTTTTCTTATACAACGTTTTTCTTTTTCTACATTATTTTACTTTTAATCAGTTAACCAATAGAAATAAAGCCACTTGCGTTAATAAACATGCTCTAAAACAAAGCTTTGTCATATCGTCATATATAAAACGTGATGATGCCGGAATAGGCCAAGTGTGCCAAATGACAGCATATCTAATGCATGGTGACTATAAAATAACGCTAAGTGGACGTTCAACTGCCGTTCACTCTTAACAAGAGATATACTTTGTGTGGTTTTGATACTGTAACGTATATCAAAGACTTAGATTTAAAACAGATGCTATGAACATATTGCTAACATTCATTGACCATATGTTAAATATATGTTCAGAACTAACATCAAACATAGGATAACACAACCTGTCATGATAGTCATATGGTAACTGGGCTAATTCATATATTTTATTTATTAACGCATTTACCGCCCCGCCATTTCACCCCGCCCCTGTCTTTACTACCTTGCTATTTGATCTTATTTATGAGCTGATACAAGTGACTGTTGTGAGTCCGGGCCTGCTCTCAATCTTATCAGACACTGTGCGCACCACACGCTGATAAGTAGCCTTCTATCTGGCAACGTGCTCACTGTATGGCATTTGTTAGAAGTATTACAGTTAATACACTAGGGACCATCACAATAAAAAGGCTTACTTTTCAACAAAATTGTGGAATTTTAAAATATTGTTAAATTTCCGTTTGATATTTTTGCATGGAGTTCGTATCTTTATGTATGCAGAGAGTGTGATGGTTTCTGACGAATTAACCCAAAGAAAAAACAAACAAACTTAATTTCCACTTTTTTAGTAATGCCAAATATTCCAGTTCGATTCCAGAGAGAACGTTGGCCTTATAATATTTGATTCATTTATCGATGTTTTGAATAAGAACAAAAACTAAATAACGTAAATTAATATAATGATGTACTGTTCTCTAATCCTGGCTCGTCGAAGATAGGAGAACTTTACTCAGTTTTAATACCTTTATTTATTTATTTTTCATTTCATGAAGCTGGGGTAAATTTTGTACCACTGTTGCAGCTCTATGCAAAATTGAGGGAGAAGGTAACTCCTAAGGGATTCACTTTTGATCAAGTGATACAGTGCGGTGTTGACAACCCTGGAAAGAAAGGGCTGAAGGAGGGCAAGACCATTGGAATTGTTGCGGGGGATGAAGAGAGTTATGAGGTATTGCTCAGCAATGACAAAAATCTTAACATTTATCTGAAACCCCAATTCTATCTTCGTGTACTTGGTGTAAGAATTTCCTCCTGTCAGCTCCCCCCTCCCCATTCCTGGCCTTATGCCACTGGTTCTTTTTCCCGTGTCCTTCCCCCCCCCCCCCAAAAAAAAAGTATTTGAAATGTCCCAAGGGCCATTTTATTTGATGAAACTAATGAAAGAGTATTGTGCCACTAAGTAATTGGAATAAAAGATAATTCTTAAATCAGCAACGACCGTTGATAGATTTTTATACAGGGAATGGGACCTGGACTCACAAGAAACAGGTCTTTCCTCCAGGAAAAGTAGCCAGAGAGTGGTGCGATATCGCTTGAGAGAAGGGGAGGGCGAGAGAAAGAGAGAGAGAGAGAGAGAGAGAGAGAGAGAGAGAGAGAGAGAGAAAGAGAGAAAGAGAGAGAGGGAGGTGCAATGTAATTTCTTTTCTTTTTTTAATATTTTACAATATCTGACAAAATGTTACTTTGGGTGGGAAAAGCTCGGAGAAAACGACCAGGGACAAAGATCCGGCTGAAAAGCCAGAGAAAAGGGCCTAGACCCAAGTTCATTATATCATCCTCATGCCGTATTCCACCAGAAATTATCTTCAGCATTCTGCTCTGTCTTAGTTATGTTGAAAATACACACACTCCTGTCTTAATTATGCTTTAATCTACGATCAGGTTGTCTTGTTTTGAAATTGTAACAAGTGTTTTATAATCTTCTGTTAATTTACATTTAAACTAACCATTTAGATATGTCCTTGTTTTTTTCCAGACTTTCAAGGAATTGTTTGATTTAATCATTTCATCAAAACATGGTGGCTATGCTCCCGACAGAATCCACCACACCGATTTGGATTCCTCCAAGGTACATAGTGATTATCCCTATTAAATACTATTACATGTTGCTTTAAATTTTTGTGTTTAGAACGTTTTGCGTATTTAGTGAGCTAAACTTTCAAAAACTAAAAAAAAAGAAAAGACGGTGTTGATGTTGCGTATTTTTTTTCTAAGATAAGAGGAGGAGTATTCGATGAGAAGTATGTGAAATCGAGCCGCGTGCGCACCGGAAGAAGCCTGCGTGGCTTGTCCCTTCCGCCCTGCATGTGTCGGGCCGAGAGGCGGGAGGTCGAGAAGGTTATCTCCGAGGCCCTCAAGGGCATGAGTGGCGAATATGAGGGTGAATATTTCCCGCTGAAGTCACTCACTCCCGAGCAGACTCAAAAGCTTATTGATGTAAGTTTTAATTTTTAACGGATGAAAATTTAATCATAAGCCCCTTGTTTTGTGTAATTGCCATAGATTCCAGTACTATAATAAATAACGTGAATTTTGTATTGATACCACACAAATAAGCAACATGATATTCTTTTTTTTTTCTTCCTTTGATATATACACTGCGCTAGGTTATATTCTAGCTATCACCACCTTCCCTCGCCTGCATGGTCTCTGGATCCAATGCCACCATTTTGCATTTTGTAGGATCATTTCCTGTTTCAAAAGCCGGAAGGTTTCCTTGTGTTGTCGGCAGGAATGGCCCGGGATTGGCCCGATGCCAGAGGAATATGGTGAGGAAGGCTTTTAATGACATGTGCTTTTAGATAAATTTCGCAAGAAAGAAATCGAGAATCAAAGCGATGCTGACATAAAATAGAAAAAGACAGGAACTTAGAAATATATATAAATATCTTCCCGTACACAATAAGAAGAAAAGTGAAAAAAAATGGAAATGCGATGTTTATGACACTTACGGAAATTTATAAAGTGCTTTCAAGAGCTTGCAAGTTTTCCCCACCTACTTTTGGAAAATGTTCATGGAAATCGACTTAACACGTATCTCGTGTAATCTGATGATCCTAGGGTGGGGGTGCTGTGAAGGGAGAGGGGGGGTGGGAATGACCACACTATGAATGTGGCTGTCTTGACGGCGATTCTAGATTAATATCTCCTTGACATCTATACAGCATTGCTTCCACGACGCCTATACAGCGTTAGGAGATAGACGTTGTTTCGACTTCCATTTGCAACCTTTACACAACTTTAATTACACTTGTAATAATCGACATCTATCCAACGTTGGAAGGCAGACGTTGTTTCGACTTCCATAAGCAACCAAAACCCGAAGTTGATCCGACTTCGGGTGCGACTATCAAACGTTGTTTAACTTCCCAGTGTTTACTGGGCAGGCTATGCCAGCGCTCAAGCACTCAGATCAGTTCTAGTTGTGCGCCCCTGTACATCATACGAGCTATACGAGTGCGCTCATTCATTAATTTTGATATCTGCAGGCACAACGGCTCCAAGAACATGCTGGTTTGGATCAACGAAGAGGACCACATGCGCTTCATCTGCATGCAGAAAGGTGGCAACATTAGCGAAGTCTTCACCAGGTTTTGCAATGGACTGAAGCAGGTTTATTCTTCATTTTAATCATGTCAGTCTCTAACCTGTAAATGTAAATCTTGTGCAATATCAGAATTCGCAGATAAACGTCATTTATGCTTTACTAAATACTGAGAAATGAAACTATGGCAAATGAGTAACGCAGAAGTTTTTTTCACTAGGTTGAAAACTTGATGGCAGGCAAAGGATGGGAGTTTAGCTGGAATCCGCACCATGGTTTCATTACAACATGCCCAAGTAATATTGGTACCGGATTGCGGGCTGGAGTACACATTAGGCTCGAGTATCTGGCACAGGTATTATCTTCCCTTTTCTATGATTACCTCCCCAGTTGTCAACGAAAGCAGAAGAAATTGCGCAGCATATGCTGCGACTTAGAATGACAAGAAGAATAAAATGCGGATCGCCTTCTTAAAACAAGAGTTCATATTTTCTCATGTGATTCAATTCCTTTGAATTTTCGTGCGAGTGGCGAAGGAACCGTGCTGCTTTCACATCTTGCTTTGGAGTTTTGTCTCGGGATCGAAATGATGAACCAAGTTTCATCATGTATTTCAGCTGTTGTAACCGAGCCTGAGTAGTTTACACCCGTATGCGTTGCTGATCCGGGGCAACCACTCGTGGTACCCACCGTGCACGGTGCTTTTTTTCATATGAAGCATTTCATACAAATTCTCTTCCGCCAATTCTTTACTGAGCCCAATGTCGCTGTTATGTGGCCAATAGTAGTTACCCTTCTGCCATGCGTCACCATTTGGTGGACAGCGGCAGCGTTTTCTGCAGTGGCAAAGTCCCCGGGGCATCCTGTTCGCCAGCTAGATATGGCGTTGTAACAGAGTCTTCACACGGTTCTATTTCTGGAAGCGCATCAGCAGATTTGCTTATGGTGCGGATCAAGTTTGGATACGCGGTTCAGTTTTGAACGTTTCGTTGTCGATCATTGCACACCATGTTCAAAAACGAAGTCGGGTCAGTTTTGAACGCGTTGCTGTGAATCAGTTAAGCTACTAATTAGTGTGATCTTGCCTTTACATACGTCTACCTGCCAAATGATTTATGGTCATGTGGTTTGCCAATTGTGGATACTGTAAAAGCGATCATATCACTTCAGGTGAAGAAATATAGCGCCTCTGTGAGGAGGGGGAACCAACCAGAGGGAGGGGCTGGGTCAGAGTAGATGGAGAATGCCAATGCTGGCTTCACAATTTGAGTGGGGCGGGGACGGAGGTCTTATGCTATTTAACATAACTTTATTTTTCTAAACTCGTTTTCTATGGAATGCCGTTTTAACATTTAATGATTACTTTTTATATCAAAATATAATTAAAGATATCAAGAAATCAATGTAGATCTCAATAATTTATATTTTGCTATCAATAAATGCCAAAAATCTAATTCTGAGATCAAAAATCGATTTAACAAGCTCAAAAAATCTTAAGGGAGACACACATTTACATAAAATATAACGAATCGTCAATTAAATTTTGGAGCTGAAAACTTGAATTACTGAGATCAACAATAACAATACAATTTTTGATCTCAAGAATGGCTTCTTTTTTTACAGTAAAAAAAAAAATAAAGAAAGATTCTGTATACAAGAACTTGTCATTATATATTTACAGATGTTTGTTTCTGAACTTTTCATTTAAAACAATAGACTGATATTTTGATATCAATAATCAATTTTTAAGAGCAAAAAAACATTTGCAGATTTTAAAATACAAATTTAAAAAGTATTATTCTATGGAATGCCATTTTCACATTTATTAGGGAATTATTGATATCAAGAATAAATTTTGATCTCAAAAAATCCATATTTTGATATCAAGAATTAATTTTTGCTATCTGTAATAGTATTTTTGATATTTCTAAATGTATTCTTGATCTCAAAAAATAATTTTGGATATCAATAAGTATTTAGAGATATCAAGAAATATTTATTGATATCAAAAATGATATAATGATATCTAAAATTGATTTTTTGAGATCAAAAATTTAATTCTTGATAGCAAAAATGAAATATCTGAGAGCATAATATCAAATTTGAGCTCAATAATTCATTTTCCTTTTATTGATATCAAGAATTTATTTCAGATATCATTATTTTAGAAGGAAACTTTTTTAATTTGTATTTTGAACCCTGAAAATGATTTTTGGATCTCAAAAATTGATTTTTGTTATCAAAATATCAGTCAATTTTTTAAAATAAAAAATTCAGTAGTAAATAAAATAAAAAAAGACTGGTCCTTGTATACAGAATCTTTCTTTAATTTTTTTACTGTATAAAAAAGAAGTAGTTCTTGAGATCCAAAATTCTGTTGTTATTATTGATCTCAATAATTCAAGTTTTCATCTCCAAAATTTAATTAACGATTCTTAAAATTTTATGTAAATGTGTGTCTCCCTTTAGATTTTTTAAGTTTGAAAATTTGATTTTTTGATCTCAAAAATAAATTTTTGCCATCTAAAATTCAATTATTGATAGCGAAATATAAATTATTGAGATCTACATTGATTTCTTGGTATCTTTAATTATATTTTGAATTCAAAATAATTAAATGATAAAACGGCATTCCATATTATTCTGAAATAATGATATCTGAAATAAATTCTTGATAAAAGGAAAATGAATTATTGATTGATATTTTGCTTTCAAAAATTCATTTTTGCTATTAAGAATTGAATTTTTGATTTCAAAAACATTTTAGATATCATTAAATCATTTTTATATCAATAAATATTTCTTGATGTCTCCAAATATTTATTGATATCAAAAAGATCAAGAATACATTTAGAGATAGCAAAAATTAATTCTTGATATCAAACTATGGATGTTTTTAGATTAAAAATGAATTCTTGATATCAAAACATCAAATTTTTAGATCGAAAATGAATTCTTGGTGTCAATAATTTCTTAATAAATGTGAAAATGGCATTCCCCCAAGTACAAGCCTTTTTGGCTTTAAATGTATTTTTCTGCCATTTCATCAAAATGTTACATTCCTAAAGTAAATTGTATCAAAACTCGAAAGATATTTCTATAATTTTTAATCAGTCAAACGTACTTGTGCATATTCCTATCATTTCTAACCAAAACGTTTATTTCTATATCAATTTTATGCCAAAATCAAAATCAAACTTATTTCATGTCTTCTGCATTTGTTTCGGTACCATTCAATCAAAAACGTATTTTGTTCCTTGCAAGATTTGGGGGACTTGAAAATAATGTACTGTATTACGAAACTCCATATGGCAATACAAGAGATATGGACTCAACCAAGATCAGTATAAACTATTTGAAACTATTTGTGTATCAAAATCTTCGAAAGGACTAGTGTAACTTTTTTCTCGTGATGCCCTATAGAAATGACTGGACAGCAAAGAGTTCAAAACTGAAATCGGTTACCTGGTTGAAATCTGTGTTTGAACCGTTGATTTGTTAAGTAGTAAGACAGGTTTTTGACTGGTCAAATAATTCTCAGCGACCTGTCGAACCGGTGTTAAAAAGTGACCCGGTTACGAAAATGAAGCGTTTTTTTTCACTCATTTAATATCTCTGCTTCACCCGTCTCGCTCAAACTCCGCTGTTCATTTTGGAACCATTGATTTCCAAAAGATGCGGATTTTATATCTTCAGTTGGTGCTGATTATTTATATATTTATTTGAAACGCTTATAGAATTAATCGTTGCTTTTATTCAATCATTCATGCGTATCTTTCCAGGATCCGCGTTTTCCGTCCATTTTGAAAAGTTTACGGCTACAGCAAAGAGGTACTGGGGGCGAGCACACGCCTGTGGTGGATCACACCTACGACATATCTAACGCCGAGAGGATCGGCAAATCGGAGGTAAGAAGCTCTGACTGTAATGCTAAATAAAGGTAGAGGAAGGACTCGTTTTGACAGTTTTTAAGGTTTTCTAAAACATGTACTGATAACAATGCAATTATCTGAAAGCTGACTAAAGTGCAGCATAGTTGTCATGAAAACCTCGCCATCTCTGGCTGTAACGCTCACTCACTCACTCACTCACTCACTCACTCACTCACTTGCATTTTGGTAACCATGCGTTTCCACGACTTTCAGAAACAACCGCTAAACGCGGAGTGCCACTTATAAAGAAAAACACAAACCCGCACACACTGTCAGTTTCACACTTAAACGCGGACTGCCACTTTTTTAAATATCTAATTACACCCAATACCAAATTATTTGCTCTTGAGTCAGCCTGTACTAACACTTGTTCAAAGGTTCAAAGGGGTAAAATTTTTCTTCAAAATGTATATAAGGCAAGGAAATATCTTGGCTTTTCATTCTCCTACCGGGTCACTAAAATCCGGAAATGAAAAGTATGAAAAAAGAAATCGTTTGAAAAAATATAAATAAAAAAACATTTACCCGGAAAGCAGAAATAGCGATGAAAATGATCTTTCAAGACAGAATATTATCTTAAATTTTACGCTCACGCCTCGGACCTTGCTTTTTGTGCAAGTTTCACTTCGGACGCTTTATAAAAACAACTTAAAAATTCGTAACTATATAAACATACAAAAACATACACACAACGAACAAAAAATTTAGCCAATGTCGGATTATCGAAATTTTCAGAATAAAAAAAGTTTGGTTCCGGCCGGGACTTTTTTCGATAAAAAAAAAGATCACTGGCCAGCAAAATGTTTTTTTTAAACTGGAATGAGAAACAAGAATGTGTTTCTTTGTTGCCTGTAAAGACTGAATAGTGAGTAACATACCGTTTACCTTGATTTAAGGTGCGGATACAATTGCATCTGTTTGGGGTGACTTTAGAACTTTTTGTTCACAAAAAGGACAGATATTCGGGTTTTTATTTTGCCATTTAATATATTTAATTTATTAAAATGAAAACTCTACTAATTTATATGCTCAAGAAAATGACATGCGAGAAATGGGACCATTTTTTTATTTTGAATTTTAGGTGGAATTGGTGCAGTTGTTAATTGACGGAGTAGATCGCCTAATTGAGATGGAGAAGAGACTAGAGAAGAGAAAGAAAATTGATGATCTCATTCCTAAAACGCAGTAACAGAAAGTGTTCATCTTGTGCTTAAAACAATAGGGAATTGACTCCTTAAATCACCATTTAGTACATACAATCACTGTCACTGTTGTTTCGCTAAGTGTCTTTTCTTTCAACAGCAGACTTATTTCAACAGTTTCACTTGAAGCAGTATCATAATTTTGATCGAAGTGATAACATTCAGACTAATGATACTTCTGTTATATAAAGTGAAAAAACAAAACCTTCAAGAAATAAAACACATTCTTCTTTAAATCTTCTCCATCTGGTACATTTTAATTGAGCATGTTCAGTTCAATTGGCTGAAAGTGGACTGTATCAAAACAGAGACAGCAGTTGATTGTGTTGTTTATTTGGCCTCATCTGAGTACTATTCCCCTCGTTGTCTTCTAATAGCTGACCTCTGGCGAGTCAATTTGTGACGTACAATACAAAGATAGACGGATGGGTTTAAAAAGTTGTTTATGTCTTTCATAAATTATTTTTATTATTTATGCGGAATTCTATGCCCTGGTATTCACGAAAGTTGATTGTGCACTTAAAGCGAAATGCGGGTATATCTCACCTACAATTGATATTTCCTTCATACTTTCACAGTTTAATGCTTTGAGGGTATACATTCAAAAATTGAAAAGAAAAGGGGGGTTCACCGACGTTATAAGAGAAATAAAGACACTGAAAGGTAGTTTATTTTTACTATAGAAACCATTGGGAAAACCAAGAAATTTCAATCCAAATGCAAAATTCACGCATAACCACAATTAACAATTGCTTCATTTTTTCCTTGTTTGAAGAACACGTCATACGAAATGTTTTAAGCAAATAAAAAATTTACGTCACCGTATAAATAAGAGAATTACACAATCTTTTTACAAAATCCCATTTACTCAATGGATAAATGGTGAAAACAGTGTAAGATGATTTTAATGGACAATATGTCGACACAGGCCCTTCTAGTGACGAAATATCAATGCAGACCATTTCTGGACACGACCCTATTTGTCTTTGAAAAGACTTTTTCGATCTGGACGGATTTAGTAGTTATTTAATGTAATTCAATGTAATGCGCATTTCGACCGCTAGATGGCGCAGAGGTACCCGCATTTTGCTTTAACTGTGTACCGTTCAAGGGAAATGAGCTCAATTAAGATAATTAAGCAAACAGTTTTTACAACAATTTGCTTTAATATAAAAGTAAAATTTATTAATTAACTTTCAAAAGTTCTGTTTGTTAAATGAACAGTTAACGGAATTTGTTAACTGGAAGTTAACTTTTGTGAATGCGGACACAGTGAATCAGGTGAACAAAAAGGTCTAATACACAACTTACCGAACCGCCATAGAAGTTGGCTGTTTTTGGCAAAAACGCTGTCCCAAACTGGGTAGCACTAAAACTAAAAACTCATCCAACTTGCGCCGATACAGGTAGCTTTCCATTTTACTTATCCATTATTGAGGCTTTGTTGTAGCACGGGACGTAAACTTTCCTCAGTTCTATGATGTCATTGCTCAGCACTCATAAATTAAGTCTTTGCATACAAGAACTCCTGCGACGATTAGTGTCGAGATCCCATTTTGCAAACGGGTTATCTTGATTGCAATTCCAACTGCCACATTCTCATTTTTCGAGTGTTATTTATTAGTAAATAAATAGTCCGTACAATAGTACACAAGAACTAAATCTATGGAGAACTGCTGAAGACAGAAGGTAACTGCTTATTTACTTTTAAATAAAATGCTTGATGTTTTGGTTTCCAAAAGGACAAATTACAGAATTCACATCATTAAAAATCTGATCTATTTTAGTATGCAATATCGCAGCCCCCTTATATCAGGCAATCCAACATTGTTTTATTCAGCTCTAGAAATGAGCAGGAGCAAGCCATGATATATCATATGTAGATCGTATCGGGCTCATATTTATATATTATATTGAAAGTAAAGAAATTAGCAAAACTGTGAAATCGTAAAATCTAACCAGCTGCCCAGTCCATCATTTTAAACTCATCACGTAAATTCCATAAAAGAGGCTTCCCTAGCCTAATGGAACTAAAATATTTATGGCTTCTAAATGCTGGTCACATGTTTTTGGGGGAGGCTTGCCTGTAGAGTTTCAAACAATAAGAATAAGAAAACGACTTCAATCAAAATTTCATGTTTCAGAAAACGGAGAACTCATTACAAGATAGTCATTATTTAACTTGGGCAGTTACACTTTCTTGGTGTAACTGAATTCGTGCGGGCTTCGACGGGCTTCCCCTACTATATATGTCAGTATAGTAATATAAACTTTATGTGAAGCGTTTAGAGCATTTACCATAAATTAGCGATATGTCAGAGTTAGGATAACAATACTAATAATAATAATAATAATAAGAATAATAATAATTTATTCTGGTACTGCTTGAAAGTCTGACGCGAAATATCCCATATGGCTTAGATGTTGTGTTTTATTACACTTGGGGATTTGCCAAAATCCCCTAGTGTATTGAATTTGTACGAAAATTTTAGCAGCAGTTGTGGGATTTTTTTCCCGTTTTTTAGTTTGTCCGTGGAACTAGTCAGAGGCCGTTAGGGCTAGAAAGATGAAAGTTGGGTATGATAAACTTCAGTATGTCTAGTTGATCCTCCTGTATTTTTTAATTCGCTTTATTTTTCAATTAAAAAACAACAAAACAGATTTGCGAAACAGGCGGCAAGAGGCTGAGAGCAGTAGTTTAAACTGGCATGATATCAGCCTCAGTGTATGATCGCCCAACTCTCAATGAAAACCACCACAGCATACGTGTGCAAGCTTAAGTTGGCTGCAGCGTTTGGGTTTTTCCCAGTTGCTAAAGAGTGATGAAATTTGGCTCACTGATAGAGGGTTATTAGACGCCGTAAAATCCGCATTCTTTTTAACCATGACCTCAGAGAACGACTGACATCCTTGGCCATTTTCAAAACTGGACGTGGGCCGTTATCTCGAAAACGTTTAGAAATAGACCGGTTTTGAGCTTATTAACCACCCTTTGTGCCTAAAAGATGACAGATAAGAGGTACCTCGGTGACCTTGACCTCCTGGGACATGGTCAAAGTCAGAAACAGAAATTGAACATTATCTCAAAAACGGTTAGAGATTTTGAGCTTATTTTCGACCCTTCGATATGTAAGAGGTACCTCGGTGACCTTGACCTCCTCGGCCATGGTCAAAGTAAAAAACTGGAAGTTGACCATTATCTCAAAAATGGCTATAGACAGAACGATTTTGAGCTTATTTCAACCCTTTGGGTCTAAAAGATTATATGTAAGAGGTACCTCGGTGACCTTGACCTCCTCGGTCATGGTCAAACCCAACAAGTAGAATTTGACCATTATCTTGAAAACAACTAGAGATAGAACGATTTTGAGATTAGTTTAGGCCTTTTGGGCCTGGACTTTTTTTTTCGCAAATGACAAAAAAATGCCGAAATGGTGGAATTTTTTAAATTGTGTAAAATTGTGTAAATGTCGGTAAATACGTGAATTGTCAAAACCAAACCTCTCCAACATTCCGTTTCGGGTAGCTTCGAAATTCGAATTAAATACATTTTACATACTTCATTTTTTTGGCCTAACAGTATTCGTTTCAGAGTTTTTCTCCGTTTCCTTGTTTGGTACCTCGGCTAGGTCATGTCCTTGCCATGTCATGTTTTTTGAAAAGTCATATACACGTATGGTAACCATTTTGTACATGAGTGCCCCCCCCCCCAGAGGCTCTGTGTGCAGACGATTATGATATCGCTTTTTAAAGTAGGTTGTATAATTTTTTAAGGTCTTTAAATCTTGAACTCCTGCTATAGTCCTCTATCTAGAGCTTTCTGTTACTCAACTCTCTTCTCCACTTTTTGGCTGGATTTGGAATGTTTGAATCTATTCAGCCCCAGAACGCTTTTTTAACAGCTGAAAAAAAATAAGCGTACTTTTCATATTACCATACTTGAGTGATGTTTCTTTTTTATTTTCCAGGAATATCCCTTCAAGTAAATTGTTTTAGGAGAGATCTTTCTCAGTTAAGCAGTTTTTCTTTTTTAGAAATTTATGTTTTGTGCAGTCTGCTACCGAACATCCCTATCACTCTGTAGACCAAGAGCCCCCCCCCCCGTCCCCACCTCCATCCTGCTTAGGCTTAGATTATTGCACTGAAATATCAAATGTATTAGTTCGTTAAATATAAATGTTAACAATGCAGAACAGTTTATTCGTTTCCAAGTTTATTACTTCCCAAAAACAAACAAACAAACAAACAAAACGAAGTGCGCTCTAGCTTTTTTTATCATTTTCTGCTGTTACACGAAAAGAGTATTATGGCACAGGAATTCGTTGATTTGATTGGACCAAGGTACCAACTAAAACCTACTACAAACAGGACAGTTTGCACTTTGTGAATTTCCGGAGGACTCCAAGTTCAACTGCAAGTTCATTGTTTTACAATATAAAGAAACACTAAGGGAACACATAAAATTTTAATTTTCTTACCATATACGCACTTAAAAATTAGTCCTAATCTGGGTTTTTAAAAGCAATTTTATGCAATTTCATGCAGTGTAACCTATTTGTGAATATGTTTCAATTAAGTTTGTTAAATTTCTCCACTTTTTCTGTTAATTCCTTACGTTTGGTCCATTTCGGCGGTTTTGAAATTGGTTGTCAAGAAATAAAACCTAGCGCACGCTCAAACATTCGGTTTTTTTTTTTTAGTTTTTTAACTGGGTATAAAGACACATTGTAAGAGAAGCGCTTTAGTGCTTAATTTATGACGTTACAAATTTAAGATGCAGAGAAATGGTGACAACAATGAAATGTTAACTGAGTCAAGAAAATGACTTTCCTCACATTTTATCCATGTTGAAAAAAGGAAACATGTAATTCAGTGAACTTGAAACATCTAATGTTTTAATTATTTATCAATTAGATCAAACTTTCTAATTATTAGTCTAGACCTGTTACTACTTTAAAATGTAAAAGTCGTTCGAACCTCTAATGCTTTAAGGTACTATTTTATTCGAAAATTAGCTCAACAGAATCACACATCAAATGTAATGGCTTTGGAGATGGACTTTTTTATTTTAAAATGTTCAATGAATTTGAAAGCAAAATGACAACAAGAATCTAAACTTCAAAATCATATATGCTTGCATTTTACGTTAAGAAAAAGAAAATGCTACGAAAAACTAAGACAAATTAAGAAGCAATTTTAGACATAAAACATAACCATTATAGCTTAGCAAGTAACAGTCAAGTAAGAGTCTACCACCCTTTGCCTGCTTATCAACACTGATCTTCGCACGACGGCTGGATAGATGTACACCATTCAGCACAAGGTGCCCTGTTTGTCTCCGCTATGTCTTGACACTTGTTATTACAGTAGACAGCCCAGCGATGTGCGCACGCGGCCAGACACGTCTCGCGGCTGTAGGCGGGGTCTACCACGTTACCTGCAAATCAAAGTCATCAACATCAACGCTGTCTATAAACACAGCGTTATCTACAACGTTATACAGTAAAACCTGCCTCCGGGCAAACCCGTATAATGCCAACCATGTGGACCACTACCTTATTCGAACAAAATATTTCAGTTCCTTTTGATTTCCTGTTTCTTTTTATGCAACAAGAAACTGGATAACTCGTACACCTCCCTATTCCGGGCAAGATCCAATTTTAGGAGTTACTGTTAAAATAAACCATGTAATTCGGACAAGCCATTGCGTGTTGTTTGCGTATGTTTCCCAGATAATGCCAAGAATGTGAGCAACGAATATGACTGTTTCTGTTAGCTAACTGTTTAATCCCGCAACGATTGTCGAATCCCAGGCGGATTATACGTGTAAATGTCTGATAGTATTCATTTAAATTGTCAGAGGAATTAGCTGAATAGTGTTATCAATCAAAAGTAGAGACACATAATTGTTTAGATCTTGCCCTCTGCTCTGTATTTATTAATTTCTTCCCTTTTAGGTGTGGAGTGTTTGGGTCGGAAAGCGGTTACCAGCCGAGATGTATGTTTTTCCTGTATTTTTTTCATACCAACAGTATATTAAACATTCAGTTCAAATAAACTTAATGTGTCGCTATGTCCGGATACCGGGATAATTACTTATTTTCAATCCATGTTGACCAGTTTTCACCCACTGTAATTGATCATTTAGTTCAATTAAACTTAAAAATTAAGTTAGGATTAAATGATAACATCATATAAAATTGGCAAAATGTGGGATAGGAGCTCTTTACTACCTATGCAATATTGAGAGACAGAACACCGAGTATAAGCAGATTGGGCAGGGCAGGTCGCCTACGTTACAAGAACCTTTCATTTTAAAAACAAATCAAGCCATTATTGCATACCCTGAGTAATCCTGATTCCTGGCTAATTCGGACAAATTTTGTTAGTCCCAATGCTGTCCGAATTAACAAGGTTTTACTGTACATTGTTTACAGGTTCATTGTAAGCTATAGACACAACGCTTGGTAAATACTATGTAACTATGTACAAATCAGTATTAGTTTCATCTGCAAAATTATCTATATATACAGAGAGAGAGAGAGAGAGAGAGAGAGAGAGAGAGAGAGAGAGAGAGAGAGAGAGAGAGAGAGAGAGAGAGAGAGAGAGAGTAAAATCTCAATAAACCGTCTCAACGACGTGTCTGGCATTAAGGGGGTCCCTCATTTTTCACGCTTTACTGCAATATTAGCGCAATGTTTTGGCTGTTCAAAGAAAGTATGCTTTTCACACTTCAACTTCTTCACAATGGCAAATGACTTGGTATGTGACTGATTTGGAGTGATGAGTGATGAAGGAAAAAAAAACATCCGATGAGAGAACTCCTTTTGGCAATTGCTGAGAATAGCTCCAAAATTTTGCCATGCTCAGAAACAACATTTACACGTAAAACATGCAGTCTATGCACAGATTGCCCTCTCACCCCATGGAACTTGATTTAGTTCAGAAAATATTTAAAATGTTTTAAAATAAGTAAAATATAGTCTGCTGTTTAATGGAGTACTTATGCTAAATTTACTTAGCTTGTCCCCAACCGTGAGTACTTTCGTTACATTCCAGAGAGATTTTGTTAATCAACAACTCTAGATATAGCGAATTGTATTACTAATTCTTTTGTATGCTACTCTTAAATGAATGTCGATATCCTAAAACTATGGGGCTATATGATGCATTCATGCCACTCCCGATGAAATCAACATCAAACTAGACCGTTTTCGCTGCAGCGTAGCGAAAATTAATTACACTTGGGGGCCACAAAACAAACGATGCTGAACTCTTAAAATTCAGAATTGACCAAGAACGAGGAGTGAAGGTCACCAAGGTACCTTTTCCCTTACATCTTTTCTTTCAGGCCAAAACGTGCGAAAATAAGCTTAAAATCGCATTAACTCTAATCGTTTCTGGAACTTCCGGTTTTCAACATTGACCAGTGGTCAAGTCAATCGAGTTACCCTTGCATAATAGGGTGGAAAATAAGGGTCGAAAATAAGCTCAAAATCACTCTACCTGTAACCGTTTTCGAGATAATGGCCCACTTCCGGTTTTTTACTTTGACCATGGCCGAGGAGGTCAAGCTCACCGAGACACCTCTTACATATCGTCTTTTAGGCTCAAAGGGTAAAATGACTTCAAAATTACTCTATTTATAACAATTTTCGAGATAATGGCCCACTTTCGGTTTTTTAATTTGACCATGGCCGAGGACGCCAAGGTCATCGAGGTATCTTTAACCGTTTTCGAGATCGTCAATCGTTTTCTAAGATCGTGGTAAAAATGCAGATTTTACGACGTCTTATCACATTCTATCAGTAAGCCAAATTTCATCACTCTTTAACAATTGGAAAAACTGAAAAGCTGCAGCTAACTTCAACTTGTACACGCATGCTGTGATGGCTGGCATTGTAGACAGTTGGGCAATCGATACGCCTAGGCTGATATCACACGAGTTCCTTTAACTGCGAAATCAAAGCGTTTGCTTGCTTATAATGGGCATCAGTGGCACAATTTCAATGTCCATTTTTACATATTAAATTTTAATAAATTTCTAAAAAACTGTTCTGGACCAACTTCAGATCCTATATTATGTCTCTGCCAAATTTGTTTGTCCTAGCTCTAGCTGTTTCACATCAGTTTGTGTGACAAGGTTTTGATTTTAAAAGGAAAAATACAGAAACAGTTTTCCGAATCGAACGGAAGCAATAAACTAGGGGATTGAAAATCCCCAAGTGTAACAATGCACGGTAACAATGTTACCTACAAAAACATGCAAAAGTATTTGTATCATCAATCGCTAGCTACTTTTGCAGGAGGAAGTTCCTGTTACTTTGAGAGTCTAAGCCCTTTCTCCCCCGTGTAATCGATCACTTGTCTTGATTATATATATATATAAGGTTTATACAAAGTCTTCTTTATTTTTTACAAAAATCCGAAGTATCTTCAAAACCAATGCAACTGTCAAGAAAAATGTATGGTCTAATTGATATATTGCTCTGTTCTTCTTCTTTAAACTTTCTAGATTACACCTAGTATTGTTTTTTATTTACAGCTGAATCCCGGATTAAGACCATTCCGCAAATGGAGCTACTTCACAATTAGGACCACTTCTCAACAATCCTGTTCTATGTGTCTCACAGGATTAGCAACCAAACAAATAGAAAAAAAAAACACTGAAAATGGGACCAGTTCTGTTATAATGGTGACCCTTTTTCCAGTCTTTCTCTGTATATTTTCAAGAAAAGAAAGGTTGTTGTTTTCTGTTTGATAATTAATATGAAATATAAAAAAAGCGCTCATATAAAAAAGCTCTAACATTTCTAAACTTATGATGGAAGACAGACTTAAAGGTCAAGTAATGCACCTGGGATTTCAGAAGCTCCTTCATAAATAAAGCTAGACCGAGCAAACACAATGTACTGATGGGAACTGGTGTGAGCACGCACTACGTGTCTCTCAGAACCCATCTCTCAAAGTGAATCTTTTATGTTTTCTTATACTAACCCACCCATGCCAAAAACCATTTACAAAGCTTAGAGACGAGTTAAGTGCTAAATAATTTTAAAAACCCACCGGAATCACTCCTTTTGTTATTTTCTGAAGACTGTTGAAAGGTTTTGTATTTTAGCCACGGGTTCATTTTCAGGCTTTTAAATGCATCCGTTACTGTAATTGCAATAACCAGGCAGACAAGGAGTTGGGCCGAGGCACTAATAGTCTGTGAATGAGGCATGTTTCCTGTCGTTGAACCTGTAATAAAAATACAATATTATAAAATTATAGCAGCTATTGTTTTGTCCATTCTGTTTAAACAACTTCTTAAACTCTGCTCAATCTAGCAGTAATTATTAGTATAGAGTAAGTTTTATTTTAAAGCACTGCCTTAATTTCACTCTTAAAATAAGAAACGAGCAGAAAGTGGCTATAGCACAACCACATGCTAATATCGGCTTAAATAACTTCGTGTTTTGATACATTTTTAGCAATTAACGTTCAAAGTGTAACCTACGCTCTGTCTGGCAATGACGTCAAAAAACCTAATTAGTTTTATGTGAAACAAGAAGAAGAAACTTGCTTCAAAGCAAAACGTTTTATAGGTGTATTTACGTAAAAACCACTGTTTTCACAAATAACACTTGAATGAAGCAAGTTTGAAACGTTAAACCTTTTTCTAGTTATAAAGTTACACATTTCTCATTTAACCTTTGAAGTCCGAATACACTAGTTTAAAACTTGAATCTTTCTGTCACCCTCCTTCTCTCGCCTCTCTCTCTCTCTCTCTCTCTCTCTCTCTCTCTCTCTCTCTCTCTCTCTCTCTCTCTCTCTCTGTCTCTCTCCCTCTGTCTCGCTTGCTATTTTCTTTCTCCTTTAATCATATTCTTCGTCACGACATGGTTTGCACACATCTCCGACAACACGGTTGGGATACATAACAAACCCTTTTGACTTTTTGAATGCCAATGAGCTTATGACATTTTGAAAGCTTATGACATTTTGAAAGCTAAATATCTTGAAAGCGATTGCATTCAGAATTACTAAGCAAAATGCGTAATGAGACTCATATTTTTACCAGAAATGATTTCCTATTATTTTTTCTGTTTCTCGTCAGGTTTACATATCTTTTCCACTTCCCGAAGTTTGGCATTTTTAAGGCCTAATTTGACATCCTTTGATGCAGGTAAAAAAGTAGTACAAGAAATCGGAGATCAGTGACTCATCGAATGTCCAATAAACCCTCCCGTCCAAACCTTTATTGCCCACAATCTACAAAGTGACCTAAATAAACATCATAGAAAACGTTGTACTTGATAATTGTACGCTATGCACACAACGGTCTTAATAACTATGTACATACACGATTGGCTTGTCTGTTGTTTGCTATAAAGTGATGGCTGCAGAAAGGAGTAGGTTGAAGTTACAATTTTTCTGGAGCTTTGGCAAAAAGCATCGCGAACTTAATTATAGCAATTTCTATGCGGAATCCTATATCTTGTAAGTCCTCTAGCTTATAATTTTGCGCTTCCAGGTTTCATTACAGTTAGCGAAATCAGCTTGTTAGTCAGATCATTTTAATACCACAGATTTACAGGGGTATAATATAACGTTACATTTTTAGGCTTCACATCAGATATAGGCAATTATTCAATCCCTAAAGAGTTTTACACGTTCAAAAAGGAAACAATAGAAAAAATAATGTTACTTTTGATATCTCTTAGATGCGTATAGCATAATAAAAGAAACTGAAAATCTAAAGAAAAAATGAACACAATGATGGCTGCTAAGAAGCTGTCAGAGTTTGAAAACACCCCATCACTAGCTAATTCTTAGCCCAATTGAGCATAACTTATGTCAAAGCATGCTCTAAATTTTACAGAAAAACGAGCATCAAAATTATCATTACAGGTACATAATAGCACTAGCGCTCAGTTCTTTTGCGTTTTCGGCTACAGAGTGCAGTAAAACATGGTTTACCCATGCCGTGAAGTATTATTATAATACTACGAGAAATGAAAAGGTTAGTAATAATTGAGTTGCATATTTTAATGACAAATAGTAAACTAAGATATCCACAATTGTATAAAACTGATGGTAAGCGTCCATAAAATGCTTTTACTCATAGATGTCATTGGTGTATTCGATTTAAATATATCATGAAAGACACACATGTTTTCTACAGAGTTAACCAGTAGAGTGCTGCTCAGAGTCAATGGCTTCTAAAAACCTTTAAAGAAATGAGCAGCGCAGACGAGACAATTTTCATTAATCAAAAAGAAACAAAACAAATCTTTATAAGTGAAAGCAACAAGGTAAAGCTCCTATTTAACGTTTTCCTAATTTGATAAAGCTGCTAAAACAAGACAAGTGGCTTTGGTTGAAATTAATCCATTTATGCAGCAATTACCTTATTAGCCGTGAGTTACAGGCTACTGTAGAATCCCGGATTCTTTGGAAGTGACTCATTTAATGTTTGATTGTGTTGTTCTTTTTTACTTGCTATTTACATTTGCAAACACCCAATTATTGTTGAAAGTGATTATTTTAAATAAACAAAAATAACACGAAAATGAGCAATGCACATGTGGTCAACATAAACGTAGAAGTTCCAATAGTGTTTATATTCAAAAATACATCAGCTCAACTAGATGCTTCCTGAAAATCCCACTTAGGACGTACAAAATAAAGGGTGGACATTGCGGCTGCAGTTACATAGATAGCATTTTATAGATTTCTTGAAATATTTAGACCAATGATTTATTTGGCATATCATTTATGTACCTACGAATATATAACTGGGGGCACAACACAGAGCCACTTAAATAAATTAATATCTGCACTGTGATCAGTGTTAGGGTTACACTCTATTTCGAGTAAGAGACAAAGAACCTCTTGAATGAAACTCTCAAAGTAAGGCCTAGATAAAATGTATTTGTTGTAAACGTCAAATCTGTGACCACCTGCTTCCCCACGCCTTTTTTTGTAATATCTTAAGTGGCCGTTACGTTACTACGAAGTTATGTGAAAACTAGACCACAAGATTGAGATCATTCTGAAACGAAAGCATCAACAACAAGCTCTATTTTGTCTAAAAATTCATAACTAATAAGTCTGTAACCAATGAAATTTTGAGTTCCCTAAAATACCTACATTCGTCATTCATTTTTCTAAAAAGCAAGTTGAAGATAGAGTTCGAAAGAACAAAAGGAGTGTGGAATGTAAGAAACAGAATGGTCATTTGGAATTTGATAATTATAATTAAGAACACAGCAAATTAATCAATAGGTAAATTATAAATATATTTTTAATGTGCATTAAAATAAAGCCCATAAAATACCACTTCTTATTTAAAGAACTTTGATCTCAGCCTGGAATATGTTTATGGCATAAGCTTTGAATGTAAAAACAATTTAGATGAAAGATTTTGCAAAGGCATTAAAAACTGATCACGACCAAATTATCTCAGCTAAAAAAGACATTCCAGGTTGTTCCTTCGTTGTCTCACCGTAGTTATGATTGCTGGTTAATTGCTTGTACTGTCCTTTGATCGTCAAAACAAACTGATTGATAAATTCAAATAACAGTGAACTTTGGTGAATGGAATGTACAATGCTATTCACTTGTCTCAACCTTCATTAATTAAATAATGTCAGGTTTCCGGTTAACAAAGTAAATATGCGCTTTATTGAAGGCATAGATGGGAAAAGAATGCGCATGGATAATGCACCTTAATCGCTGATAATCTCTTCACATGGCTTTCTGTGACTCTTCTCAGTCAAAGGACGAATTTATTTAAACCACTCTTCAGAAAAATATAAGCTTTTTATTTTTGGAAGTGATTTTGAACTTCAACAATTTAAAATGAGGTGAAACATAAATCTAATATAATTTCCCCGTTTGTATGAGAATTATTCATGGGAAGCATTCAGTAGGAAGAGCACAAAGTGTTCACTTGGCTGATCACTGTTGAATTCTCGCTATTATTATAAAACGATAATTAGTTAACATGATAACTTTTTATCTGTGAAAGCTAATTACATTTTCTATTTTGCTTGATATTTTATGACGATTTGCCTTCCTAATTAACTTTGTATTATTCACACCGAAACATCAACAATTTAAAGTGTAATGCAATAACAGTGAATATGTTTGAAAAGTATACAAACAGTTATATACAGGAAAGAAAATAAGAGATAAAAAGGATATATAAATTTCTTACCTGATTCTTTTTCTATTCCTGCTTTAATTATTTTTAACCGTCGTTAATCTTTCATGCAATATAATGTATTGCTTTTTACAGTTAATATATTACGATATCTTATTTCTAAGTACTTCCTAAATGTATAAATTGGTGATGACACACTCTTGATAACGCCCTCTGTAAGAACCTTGATAATGCGGAGTGTTCCAGAGAAAGACAAACAACGACAAGGAATCGAAAGGAATAAATAGTGTTACCTCTATCCCTAAAGCTCTCTCCATCGCTCTCTTTGAAAGCCATGAGATGTCAGGATTCTTTGATGAAATGGCAATCAGGGGTACTTATGTCGGCTCTCCTTATTTTAATCAGTTCCCCGTTGAATCAACGCAACTGTTAAAGTAAGAGTTCAGTGATAAAAGGAAATAGTATGTATCTTTTGTCTCAATAAAGAGTTAAAAGTTTATTTAATGTACATGTGTAGTACAAAATAATTTATTTTAATTTCATTAACGTGATGCATAGCTCTCGTCAGTATGGGTTACAAAACAGAAGACAAATAATTAGAATCAAGATAAACCAACAATCGATTATTCCCGTGAGATGATCCTTTTTGTAAAACTGTTACATAATGAAACTTTTCGATGTATTCTTGCATATTAGAAGTACCTGACTGTGATTTGAATGTCGCCATTAAACGACAATAGTCATAGCAGCTGGGAATGACTTTTGGTTGTAGACTGTATGCTAAAAGGCATAAATAAGACAAATTATTAGAAAACCCAAAACATTGTAATAACGCACTAGGTAATTTACTTGACTTTTAAGACATATGGTGAACACATCAAGTCATCACAAAATAAACATAATATCATGCCATAGATTAAAAGATTCCAGAGATTTAATCTTGAAAATGTAGCGTGTAATGTGATGTTTTATGTAATTGTATTACTTTGTCAGCAACTAAAATTATTGTCCATTTGCAAAGCAATTTCAAGCTCACCACCGACACATCAAGGCAAGCAAGAACAGATGTGCATTTGATATTCCCAAACCAGCTTTCGCTTCACTGGAAAACAATAATCCCAAAGAATAAGGGGTTACAGGAATGCAAAGCGAAATCATTTACGACATTGGGCTCTGACATTGATGGATTTGCACAAGCTAATATATCATAGCCCAAACTAATTAATAGAATATTGAGTCAGTTTTGAAAGGGTTAATACAGAGGAAGCTATGTAATATTGTAAACAGCTTCAATGGTATATTAATGGAATTGTGAAAAAAAAACAGACGGGAACGGAAAAGGTCAGAACTGGACAAAGAAAAAGTTTTCTGTCAGCTGACCAGAATATTTAGCTAAACTCTTTTACCTTATCTACATAACTCTAAGATAAATTTCTGGATAAAAAAGTGCATTTTCAGAGTTTGGCCGTTATTTTCATCCACTTAAAATCTCTCTAAAATTAAATTTTAGGAAAATATTCATGTCGGTGTGTTCATTGTAAGCTATGACAGTTACTGCTGGGTATGTACACCTTCTTGAAGAAACAACTTTATACAAGTGTGCTTCTCTTTGTTTTTTTTAATTAACTTGTATGAAGGACTCACTTAATATCTGCCTTCATGCTTGAAAAGGTAAATTAAGTAAATTCTTATTTGCCTTTTTCGATAAAATGGCCTTTTCCTCCTAGTCTATAGCTATAACTTGCATGTCCTGGACAATGCAGTGGAGACATTTTTCAGACTCAACAAGGAAACGGCCTCTGTTTGTCCCACCGGAACAAGTGAGATTGTAATCCGGTTATTTGACACCGTTCTGCAATACATGTAATATATTTCATTGATCAGCTTGTACCTAATATCGATTGCGGAGGGAAAAAATTTTGTATTCAGGTGCATACCTTCTGATGCATGCAGGCACGCAGATATGTCGTTTTCTTCCTGTTTCCATAAATGGGTGAGGCATGCAAAGCATCAGATCCTTCAATGCAATTTTATAAATACTGTTATAGTGTTTCCTCTTCCATGACGTACCTTTCACAATGAAATAACAGACAGAACATATGAAAAAAATATACGAAGAAGAAACCAATTTAGTTCAATGTCATTCTTGATCAGTTTAAACCTTAAAATCTTACGAAAAATCCATCTGCCCATTACAATGCCTTAGGAAAAGAATGACGTTTCACTTTGTTAAACTGATTTCAATCACTTTAGATAAATAGTAAATTAAACTTGTTTTATGCGTCTTTTCTAGGGCAATCAGTTGACGATGTCTTCTGTTATCAATCATTGACAAGTGTAAGAATTTGCTTATAATTCTTTAATTCATTTTACTGCATCTTTGCAATTTTTCCAATTTCATCAATGCAAGAAATATAGATAGTTGTATATGACATCAGTACACTGATTTTTTAAGACAATAGAAAATTCTAGGCTTCAAACTGTTGGTAGATATGAGCAACTAAATAGATGCCATGGCACAAGTAAAAATATGTTACTCTCACCATATGCAGTTATTTTTGCTGAGCTGCTGCTTTAAGTGATGTGATTTAATGATTTTTAATTAAACAAAAATTGATTTAAGATTGTTAACACTTGAAGAACATAGGACCAGGGAGATTAAATGAAGTACACTAGAGTAGAAAACTCAAGGGCTTAAATAAACTGTATTATTGCCTTGTTTTTAAGTAGCATCGCTTCAATATTAAAATGTCTGAAAAAAAATAAAATTTTATCCAATTTGCCTTTTTTCGGCACAGTTTGGAAACTTTGGTAATTAAAAGTAGAACTTATATAACGGAAAAAAACACTGTGCTACAGCAAAGTTACTTCTATTGACAACTTCTAAAAGTACCGTGTTAGACTGTTATCACATTAACGGTCACTTTACTGTTTCTAAGCTGTTATGGTAGATCAGATTCTTAGATAATAATTATGTCGGTTGGATTACCCTGTCGAAGAACATTTTTGGTACAAGTTTGCCGCCGAGGGAGGTTTAACCATTGTTTCTGCTGCAAAATAACATGGTTTCTGTGACATGGTTTCTGTGTCTTGCACATGCCATTCTTGTTCTTTTTTGCACATTAAGATGTCTTGCCCTATTCCTCAAGTACAGAACGTGACATAATTCTAAGCAGTTTTGTGGTCATTTAAGCTGTCAATACATGAGACTATTTTTTGTACACAGGGTGGTTGCTCACAAATCAAATCAAGAGACTTTACTGACAATTAACCCGAAGGACTATGACCTAAAAGCACAGGCCATAATAGTAAGAAACGGAACTGCTTAATTCAGTATGATAGAATCCACCATAGTTTTCTGCTTTTTTTTGGTGTCACAACCAATTTATAATCTCAGTGTGTTAATATTTACCCAATCGAATCCGGAAATGGAGCTTCGTGATTGAACACCGGTAGCTGAGAATTCTAGACAAGGTTTGAAATTAGCTTTACAGATCTAATGAAACAACACTACTCTGCCAGTAATTTTTCAGCTAGCATGATATCTCGATGTGTTAGTGACAAGAATAACATATAATCGAAATCAAGCTGCTCACTTAATTGGATTAATGCATCTGTCTAGGAGCCAGTTAACCCACTGGTCGTTCAAAGACTGCAGGATGACCCTTACCTTCAAGACATATTTATCAAAGGGAATTCGTTGCTGAAATTTTGTCAGCCAATCTACACCTGTTTTAGACACCCCCCGTCCTGATTTTACAGTGTACTATAATGGTTCATTTAATTTACTAAATAAAACAGCATAATTGTGATTATATATAGTTGACACAAAACACTTAAGCAAAGATAACGTAAGTAAAAAGTCATCTTACTGAACCTGTTTACTGCTTTTTGAAGTTAATAATTAAATAAATGGGTTGGAAGAAACCTTTATCACAGATATCCTGAGGACATGAATGTATGTTAGAAAACATACACAAATTAGGTTTTGTCTCATTACAATCTAAATAGATTAGATATTCTGCGGTTTCTTTGCCAAGTGATTGTTTTAGCAAGACTTGCGACTTTTCCCATGATTACTAGTTCTCGATGAATTTCATATGACAATGTCTATTATGCAAAATAGACAATCAACGTAATAGCGAGCATCTCTAAGTTTTTGAACATTGCAAGCCGTCTGAGGGTATTCAGAATTTCTCGAGCTAAGTGCACTTGTTTCACAAGAGATCATAATCCATCGTTACACTAATATTTTCCCGTTTATTCTAAAGTAAGGGACTGAAGGGAGACGAGAGTAGCAACTACCATGGGGGAGGTGTACTTAATCTGAAAACGGCAAAAAAAGTAAGGACTACATAAAGAAGTAATATCCACCGAGCAACTCGACTACCCTTTGACCTTCACTCTCCTGGTTTTGCAACAAAATCATTGCTTATGAGAGTCGACTGCAAGTAGACTGGATAGGTGAGAATTGGTATTCAACACTACTTCATCCATCTGTCATGAGTTGTCACCTGTTTTTAAAACTCTCAGTTCTTCTTTCGTCATTTTAATAAAAGCACTTTGTATCAATTTAAGGTCAACTTATAAAAGTCACAATATTTTCTTGGACACAATTCTTCTTTTTTTTCTAAACATGATGACTTCATCAAACACTAATAATGAATGCCTGAACTTTATTGGTCTGTGTTTTACATTGCAGCTACTGAAAAGTAAGCTTAAGCACAGCAGAATAGTTGAAAATAAATTTTAAATAAGGCGGCAACAAAAAGGTTCTAGACAAGGACTATTCTGTAAACTTCAAAGACAAAAGTCTTTGATTTATACACTATGGAACAGAGGTAAGATGAGGATTCACTCCATGTATTGTTACGACCCAAGTTAACAAGAATTACAGGCAGAAAATTAATGCAGAATTAAAATCAGAATTTTAGTGAGTTAAATTTTAATCATGACAAAAAGTGCTTCTTTTACTTGACGACAGATGATAGTGAATGCACATATTCTAAAACCAAAACAACAGAAAAATGTGAATTTTCACAAAATCCCTTAGTTTAACAGAGACAGCAACATTCCAAGCAAATAAAACAATAAATCGTTAAATAACTCATGTTATTTACATTGTTATGGCGTACACAATGTGTCTGTCTGAGGGTGAAACTCATTGTGTATACAGTTAAACATATACAAATCCAGCGTAAAAGATAGCAACAGTTGCTCTGAATACCATTTTGAACACATATATGACTGCTTCATAGCATGTAACATGCATACGGTTTAAAATGACCATACATAGCTGCAGCCACTAGCAACATGGCAGATTGAACCATCAGACATGCTATAAATTGAGACGAGGCAAACACTGGCCTGTGATATCATGAAGTTCTTGTCAAATTCGGTCATATCATCAGTCTGTTGTAGATTTTGAAAACAATTTACGAAACAAACTGCCCTCTATGTCTAATTTAAGATTTCTCTGTGGTAGAGGGTCTGTCTATAATGAATTTACATTGAATATTTCTGTATTTAAAGAACCGCGTTGTTATGGAATAACAAGTAAACGTAAAACAAAAAATCCAAATTATAACTCTTATCTGAAGCCAAGCAATGTTTTGAAAATCATATAAATAGGCAGTTATATCCCAAAATCACAAAAGCCTTTTTTTAAATTTGTCAAGTGAACTTTATTTAACTCGCATGTATACCTTAAAAATCATTTTAACGGGTAATTTCCTTTAGCTTTCAGCTTTAAATTAGTAACGTCAAGGCTTCCTTCAAATATTGAACTTGTTACAATCTAAATGATTTAAAGCGTTTTATTTACTGCTGCTTTCTTGCATAAAGTCTGAAAATCTTATGATTCATAGCAGAATTACTAAACCCACAAATAAAATAATAACTGATCAAACCGAGCCTACGCGAATCAAGTCTAATGATAATAAAGGAACAGGTCGGTCTGGTTTGAAAAAATGAAAGTAAAAGCTACAAATTACAAAGTATCACAAGTTCGGTTAAATGGCCTTTCTAAAGATACTAATGCTTTTGCGTACAAACCTTGACGTTCACACTTTCTAACAAGCGTCGCACAGCCGATGATATCAAGGTACACAGTATATTGTTTCTACCGTATATAGCATATGATTTGTAAGTATTTAGGCGTGGCCATACAAAGAAGCGAAATCAGTGAGCATCAATCAGTTTACTGCCATACCACTTCTCAGTGTTGAAGCAGGATGTACTTCTCAATGTTGGCCAGACAACTAACAGAATTCATGACGACAAATCGAGTCATACATGTACAGAAAGAAAGTATACGGTCTTCCTCATGTATACAGAATCTGAGTGTTTTTAACCAACTGATTCAAGAAGCACGGAATTGGCTGGCTGGCCTACGCTCATGGATCCTTATCACAAAAAATCGGATGAATTTATACTGAGGAGTTACTACGGAAAGATGTTAAAAAGAGGAAAGATGTAAAAAAAAACATCAAAGCGCTACAAAACAAGAAGAGAAATTGCTGACCATTTTAAACAAAAGCGAGCTCATTTGAAAATTCAAAACCCCCGTGCTTGCAGCGTGGAGCATTTTCCACACCACGCGACCACTTGGAGTCCACGAAGTCCCAAACACAGTGGAGAAAATGGAAAACAAAATAAGTGGGAAACTGCGCCAGCTTCTTCAGAGTGCGGTCGATTTTCACCAACATCGGGCTAGGTAGGCAGGAAACAAACTGACCGTAAATAATTTAGCTATCAGAAGGTTATTCCATACTTTAAAGTATGTCAAAAATGATCATATATATATATATATATATATATATATATATATATATATATATATATATATATATATATATATATATTGATTTATGGAAATCGCTATTTCCGCTAATGTTATCTGTAAAATCTGAGATATGTGTGTTTTAATTCGGGGTTTATATGTTCGATTTTTTCATATTTATATAATAAGTAACATAAAAGTTTGTGTAAGCATTCAGTGCTTTATCTTTTCAGCGAGTTCTAGAACCGTCGAATGCTTCTTTCAGTTTGTCTTCTCTGACTTGTGTGAACTATGCAGTATAGTTTCATTTATTCCAGTGTATAAAAGCCAAGTCTCTGAAAACAACACATTACTTTAAATGTTATATCGGTTTTGCTGTTGTCCTGACGAGATGTGCTCATGACACTTCACAGCAGTAATTTTCTTACCTAATGAGTATTAAACGATTTGCAGATCTAGCTCATTTGCAGTGAATAAAGAAAGTAGCTTACTTGCGACAAGCATATGCAGTGATTTATTTTTCTCGCTGTGCCATGTCACTGTACTATTTATTTTTGACTACTGCGTGGCGTAAACAAGTACTTAATTAACGCCTAGAAGGCGGGTGCTGAGGCTACGAAAAACTGCAGCTTTTTCATATCGGCAGCCAAGCATTTGTGAGTAACTTTTTATTTTAATAGAAAATCTTGCCATATACGCCCCTCTCTTTAAATTTCAAAATCTTTATGCAGAAGAAACACGTAAATTTTCTTGCATACATTACCTTTAGTGCATGCATTGCAGGAAAAATACTGATACAAATAAGTTTAGCATTGTTACAGCCTTTGCATTAACTCATTTGGGCTATTTTAAGCTTATTCACACCAAGGACGACGCTTTTCATTAGCCTTTCCTTTGGAACAATATAGCTAACGAAATAAGCGCTACCTTCTCTTTATTTATTTCATATTATTTTATTTTACTTTTTTACTGAACCCTGAACTTGGTGCCATGGGTTGTGCTTATAGCTAAACGGTTTGTGAGATATGAATCTGGAAGGGTTTGTACACACTAAATCTACATTTTAGCTGTCAAATTGTGAAATTACACGTAGAAAGACCAAGTAAAAATAACCCAGTTTTCATTCCCTGGCTGGATCACTAAATTAACAAAAACAAAACCAAAATAACTCACCGATCCAGGTTACTTAAGGTAAAATTTCAAGTAAAATGTTGCGTAAATTTGAAAATAAAAAAATTTCTCAGCAGGCAGCAAAGTTTTTTTGAGCTCACATTTTCGGGTAAAACAATTCAAAGGCTTTAAAAAGCAGTTTTTAAATTTATAATGTAAACGTTACGATTATATAAACTTTCAAAAAAAACAGTAAACAATATTTAGCGAAATAATAAAACAAGAATTTTGGTCAATGTCGGATAATGGAAACTGTCAAAAATACCAAAAATAGTTCGGCCCCGGCAGAGCTAAATTTTTGGAAAGAAAACTAAAATCAATGATCAAACTATAGCAAAAAATCGGAAGAAAACAAGAATATTTCTCTCCCTGGCCTAAACTCTTTATCTGTGATTTTAATGCAACTCCATTCTTTCATTAAAACATTAGAACATATGCTTTTGGTGAAACTTTGACCAGATATGAAAAGCGTCCCCCTCCAAGAAACGACAGGCAAAAAGAATACTTTCATATAAAATACTTGCAGATTCGCACAGACTAGGTTAAGGGCTTAGTTCTTTTTTCTATATAATTCAAGAATGTTATGACAGAAAAGACCTACGTCAGTCTTGGTTATTATTCTATTCAAGATCTAGAAAAAAAA
Source organism: Protula sp. h YS-2021 (assembly GCA_949752745.1). Lineage (NCBI taxonomy): Eukaryota > Metazoa > Annelida > Polychaeta > Sabellida > Serpulidae > Protula > Protula sp. h YS-2021. Next base: position 83,416,611 of record OX457024.1, on the reverse strand, counting down.
TTTTTAGAAATCATTCGTTAAAGAATGTTCAGTTCTAGATAAGATGAACTCAATAGTCCTACGTGCTAAGCTTTATGACAATAAATCCCTGACGAATCCACATTTTCTGAAACCTTTCCAAGGAAGCCCAGAAATAAATATAAATTCCATTTAAAACATCCCACGAAGAATTCGACGACTCGGAAATAATATCAAAAAAAGCAAACGGTCAGAAACATATGAAAGACATCACAAGAAAATCTTGAAATATTTCTTATCCGTGTGCAACACAGAGTACAATAACACAGGAAATTAATCACTTTATCTTTCTATGACTTATTCGCAGACTCTCTTGGTTAATTTGACAGTATTTATTTATAGTGTTTTTTTTCATCATTTGAAACCGTGTTTGTAGTTCCTTACGAAGAAAGGCCAGTCTTCGAGTTAATTACTTAAGATCCTGTCTGGGTATGCTTTCATTTTATGTATAAACGAGGTGTTCGTGATGACTAATGTGTCGGATAATTTTTCATCATTTAATAAATCTAAGAATTATACTCTATGGCATTAAATTTGAAACGACAATTCTCCATATGCTATTGTATTTATGGTGATTTCGTGGCCACTTTCTTTTTTAACCCAAATCTGTACCGAGAAAACGTTTTGACTAAGAAACTTGGAAAATCAGATAGGTTGTGAAACACAAGATAATTTGACAACTTGACAACATGGTATACTTACAGACATATTCGATTTCAAACTCCATATTTTTAAGCAGCTACGATGGTTTCTGTGTAAAATATTATCTCAATTAAACGAATATGAGGCACAGCGATCGCGCATTCTAAAAAGCCAGTGTCAGAAAAATCGACTAACGCATCACCCAGGCTTAAAACCTTCAAGAAATTTGTAGGACTTTTTAGCCCTGCGTACGACATTCAGTTTACTTTTGGATGTTAATAATATGTAAATTCTAGTCGGTCTGTAACTTTTTACCTTTTTGCACTTTGAGCACTGCCTAAATAACTGTACCTTCTATGGTCTTGTTGCACATTGTTTGACAAAATACGTCTATTTTAAATGACTAGAGTGCAGTAAACGCTGCCCTAAGATTACAAAGTACAAAAACGGAATTGAAATTCAATAGGTTTGGCTATTTTAGTATAACTGATTCTATAAGTGTCAATACGCTTATAGATATCGGATACATTAAATATAATTATTAGTCAATGTTTGAATTTTTTATTTAATTTTTTAATTTTGTTGCGGATATCTTGTTGTCATCTTGGTACAATAAGTGGAAACAATAGGTGGAGACCGAATGGTACGTAATCCTTTGTTCTACTTGCAGCTAACAATAGGGTACAGATATCCGTTCTACAAAATTTATGCAACTGCTTTAGGGTACAGTTCTTAAATTTACATATTTAATCCTTGTGTGATCATTTTTTGATTGGACAAAACTCATATTAACAGCGTCCAGTCGATATCACAGAACAGATACGGGCATAATTTATTTCTCTAAAACACGGGAATCCTATCTGACCATATATTGTACTTAAGCAATCCTTCTTTTAGAATATTGTGTGCATTTTTGTGACAATATCTTTTCTGTTGCTGCTTTCAACCAATATTTGTTCTTTACCAAGAGAAACAGTTATGGCTTCAACACAATGTTAACATTTGATATTAAAAACTGACATTAGAGATTTAAGACAGTATTAAGGCTACTTATGGTTTTATATGAGCAGTTCAAATACTTCTAATAGATTTCTTTTAAAATAATTTTTTCTATGTAGAATCTTTTCAAAATACACTTTTGATTTTAGATATTTAATGAAATCAATAAACAACACTTCTCTATTTTATATTTACATCTATGAATAAAAAGTCTTGCTTGTAGAAGAACAAAGTCAACCATTAACTTCTATCCCCTTATCCATCACTGCATACTATAACCAACAATTTTATTCTATTTGACAGAGTGACATTAATCCGTAGCTCAAATTTGCATTTATAAAATGTTCAAGTAGTATCCAATATAAAGTCAATTTTAAGCAAGATATGAAAGTGTGCAAGATGTCATTTTTAACTTTACAGTTTTGACAATTAGGTTCAACACTAGTATCGAATTTAGCAAGTATATAGTTTGAAGCAAAGTTTTTATGCATAATTTTATAGTTTATCATACTATCTCGAACAATTTTAGTTAAATTTCTCGTCTTGGCGAAACGTTCTTTACATTTAAATAGTGAGACATGATTGTTTTCCTTTGTCAATCTTTCACTGCAGCTTGGTTTAGTTTCTTGAAGTTTTATAAATTTCCAGTAAGTTAATTTTGAGGATAATTTCGACATCTTTGTGCTGTAATATTTAGATTTGAATGTCACCTCAACGTCTTTTTTTAATTTTTCTGGCGGTTTTTGAGCATTCTATCACTGTACTTTTTTCATTTTTGTGGAATTCCAGACACCAAGCTGCATATATTCAATATATTCATTTTGCAGTTAAATTTGTTTTCCATTTCCAAAGGCGATATTAATGTACCATTTTTTTTACTTATATCTGCCACTTGTAATATTTTCCTCTTATACAATTCTTTTAAAAATATAGAGAAACCTCCAACAAGAATAAATTGGTTTTACCACAACAACAAATTGGTTTACAACTTCTACCACTGTTACATTTTACGATTTTACATTGAACCAGTGACAGAATATGTCTTTATAAAATTTAGGCATTTCATCGAGCAGTTTAAATGGGTTTACAGACATGGAAATTTCACAAGAATAAAGTTAGCACTAAAAATATGTTCAAGCTCAAGCAATCTTTTAACTTTTTCCTTTTAGCGTAGTTTGAAGTGTCTCCAAAGTTGTCGTGTGTTTTTAAAATCTTTGATTTTATCTTTTAAGTTAGTTTCAGTTATGTGAGCTACGTCGTTAAAATATCGTATTCCAAGGGATTTTACACCTCCCGAAGTCCATGTCAAGTGGTAAGATTTTCGTTTTTCAAACAACAGTTTATGATGTCCTCCTTGCAATAATTCAGATGTGTAGTAGAATAAGATAATTATATTTAGAGCATTTCTCAAAGATATTATGTCGGGCAACAATATTGCGATATCATCCGCAAGTAGACTTATTTTTTGCATTCAGGGCATTTATTTGAATTCCGTTTATATTTTGATTTGACCTTATTGCAATGAACAATTTTTCAACTGCAATAATAAAGAACAAAACACAGAGAGCATCTCCCTGACGTACCCTATTTTTAATTTTAAAATTACTACTTATAAACCGATTATTGATTGTGCAGCTTTCAATATTACAATAAAATATTTTAATCCATTTACGAACAATTGGTCCAAAGTTAAAGGCATCAAGACATTTGTCAATAAGCTTCCAATCGAGTTTATCAAATGCCGTTTCCAAGTCTATGAATACTAACATTCCCTTCTTGTTGTTGCGGTTTAAGTAACCTATGCAGTCAATCAGAAAGTGAATGTTATCGCCTATAAAAATGTTTTCTTGAGAAAACCATTTTGATTAGTTGCAATTATTTGTGGTAAAACTATTTGAAATATTTTTGCAAAACACTTGGTGAGTATTTTTGTATCTGTATTTAATAGAGTAATTGGTTTTTGAGCTCAGTGAAATCTTTATCTTTTTTAGGAATCATTCTGATGATACCTCGTTTCTGCTCACAAGAGAGGCTCCCACATTTAAAGTGTATTTGTAAGCTTGGAGAAGAAAATGAAATATATCTACCAAGAAGAATTGATAAAATTCCTTTGTGAAGCCGTCTTTTCTTGGAGTTTTATTTATTTCCATGGATTTAAGGCCTCATAAAGCTATCTTTGGGGTCTTTGTTAAGGATAGCTTGATCTTCGACACGTATTTGTGGGATGGCATTTACATTAAGAAAGTCACTATAAAAATATTTGACACTTTAGGATCTTTGTCATATAGTTTTTCATAAAAAGGCGCTATTTCAGAAAGTGTTTTCTCTAATTTTGCAATATATTCACCATTGTCCTGTAAATGTTGTAATCGTTTTTGCTCGTAATTTTGCTTTTCTTCTCAATTAAAGAACATAGAAGAATTTTGCTGATCAAATTCTAAGAAGTAAGCTTAGAAGTCACTAGGCAGTGACCATGAGATGCAGTTCGTTTCATTGTCTCCAGGTCAATCCTAGCAGATTCAATTCCAAATTGTATTTCATCTATATTTCTGGTTTTAGTTTTACATGAAATTCTATCTGTAGGAGTATGATTTTTTATATAGTTTTTGTTTCTCTTGATTTTCAAGTTTTTACTTTTTTCATGAATTAACTTCGAGTTTTATATTTCAAGTATTTGTGGATTAATAACCTCAAATTCATGATGTGTCTTTATTATTTCTTTTATACGTTTAGTATAGTGTTCGTCGTGAAGTAGATATGAGAGAAACTTCCAACAACCAGGCCCTCTTTTGAGATTTTTTCAATAAGCTGTATTTTTAAGACAATTCTACTGTGGTCTGATCTATACCCTGGTACCATATCTATATATTTCAAATCAAAATTTACTGGAGATGACGCTAGCCAGTAGTCCAGTTTTGGTTGTGTCAAAGTCGGCTGTTGCCGTTGTCACGTATATCATCTAATTTTTGGGTTCTTTATTTTCCACAAATAGACCAGATTAAAATCTTCACATAATTGTGTTAATTTATCTACTCCTTTATATTTGGTGATACTTACTGGCGACCTATCTAAGCTTCAGTCGAGTTTGTTGTTTAGATAGCTGAAGAATTATCTTTGAATGTCGCTTGTTCATAAGAAGTGTGTGAATTTTATCCCAAAAGCTGACCTGTTCAGTTTGTAATTCCAGATCGGGTGCGTAAATATTTAAAAGGCAATACTGGCTGTCATTGCATTTTATGTCAAGTAATACGTAACGCCCACTATCGTCGGTTATTTTACTCAGCACATTGTAGTTTTTTTCTAACAATAGTGAGCATGCCTTTGTTATTAGCTGATCCTTGTGAGAAAATTATTTCATCCCTTTTGCAAAACGTGTTCCACTGGGCTTCCACAATTCTTCATTGGTAGAAAAGTGGGTTTCCTGTAACATAACCTTGTCAAAGTTGCCATTTGAATGATGTCTAATGAAATGTAACATTTCGTTTCTTTTTTGTGTATTTCTTAGCCTACAGTTCTGTGAATATAGATTCAATTCTGTATCCATAGCCTATATTTTAATTTGTTGTTGATCTGCTTTTTATTGACACAGTAAAATTTAAAGGTTTCAGCAGCATAGATGCTCGAACATAAAGCGTACACCATGTAATGTTTTATCTAGGTTTAATTATTGAAAAAATGTAGTGATAAAAGAATTGCGAACGTATACAATCATTTTACAATACTGGCTGTCATTGCATTTTATGTCAAGTAATACGTAACGCCCACTATCGTCGGTTATTTTACTCAGCACATTGTAGTTTTTTTCTAACAATAGTGAGCATGCCTTTGTTATTAGCTGATCTTTGTGAGAAAATTATTTCATCCCTTTTGCAAAACGTGTTCCACTGGGCTTCCACAATTCTTCATTGGTAGAAAAGTGGGTTTCCTGTAACATAACCTTGTCAAAGTTGCCATTTGAATGATGTCTAATGAAATGTAACATTTCGTTTCTTTTTTGTGTATTTCTTAGCCTACAGTTCTGTGAATATAGATTCAATTCTGTATCCATAGCCTATATTTTAATTTGTTGTTGATCTGCTTTTTATTGACACAGTAAAATTTAAAGGTTTCAGCAGCATAGATACTCGAACATAAAGCGTACACCATGTAATGTTTTATCTAGGTTTAATTATGGAAAAAATGTAGTGATAAAAGAATTGCGAACGTATACAATCATTTTACTAAGGGGTATGGGTTTTTTGTAAATAGCTAGTATGCATGTTTATCGAAGTGGATTACCTAACCATTTTAGTATATGAAAGAGTAATTACAACAGTCTGCTTGAAGCATATCGATTTCAGTGTTCCATAGATATCCATAAATCAACCATTCCCTTTTCTATTTCAAAAAGGAAAGTAACGGTTACATATGGAGATCCATGGAAACGTTCGATTGACCAACCATTTCATAAAAGTTAAAGCAGAAAAAAGGTTGTTTGCAAATACCCAGTGGTTAAAACCTTGGCATTGCTTAACCAACATGGTGTGTATTACATTATCAAGCTTTGGATAAGCAGAAAAACAATGGCTGTATAAAACATTGGATACAAATTTATATGCTAACCTTTTTTGGTTAGTTACACTGTTCATGTCGGTAGATTACCCACATTTCATGCCTCTTACATAAACCAATATGTGTGGCTGAGGTGCACTTGCCACCTTGTTCTGTTGAGAGGAATTAGATATAAACGTAAAACCGCCTTGGTTCTTGATCAGATGGCGTCAAATAGTTTGCCTAGTTAGGGACCATAGCATCAAATCTTTCTGTATTGAGAATCTTTTAAAGAATTCTTGTCTTTTAAATAGTTTGAACGCTGAGTGGTAAGCACATTTTGAAATTTAGGAGCTGACTTAAATACTCATCCCTTTCTCTTGTAACAACAAGAGATATGCGACACGGAGAGTTAAGTATGTTGTTACACCTGTTTAATTACACCCTAACCTTTTCTAGAATTCTACCCATATGGTTTTTCCCTCCAAATTTTAATGCTACTAAATCTTTGTCTGTAACCTTCACTCCTGTAGAGAAAAGAGGTCTTTCCAGTAGTATCTGTTTGAGAGCGTCATTTTGCTGCAATTTGGAAAGGATTGCCTACTCCAGCAATCATTTCTAGTTCGGATTCCCTGTCGTTTCTGGACTGTACCCTTTTTCCAAGCTTATTCATCAGCACCGGATTGACTTCTCGTAATATGCGATTTGCGGTGTACGAATCCCCAGCTTTTGCGGGCTTTCAGATACTGGAAGGCCTGCTCCACGCAGCTGAATACAACTCCTTCCATAGTAAAGTCAGACTTGCAAAACAATTTGCCCTCATGAAATATAAATTTGGATATCGGTTGTAAGGTCCGTTATTTGGTTTCAAGTCTAGCCAGGTTTCTGGAAATACCTGGCCTAAGTACCCACCATGAATATGATGGTACTTACATAACATAATCTCCATGAATATCACAGTACTCACACAACATACTCTCCATGAATACATGAATATATTATAGAGATCGTAAATAAGTCAATGCTAACAAGAGGCAATGTCAACAAATATGATAATTTTAAATAAATGATCACAACATGAATGTGGTGTAATCAGTTACAGATAGAAATCACATGACGTACTGCACACAGTTCTTAAAACGTCAGATTTACAATTTGCAACGTTTAGTCGTAACCTTAAGACGTCCTAAGATTTTACCATCATGTAAGTGCTACACAAAATTCAAGAAATTCTTAAGCTAATTTGTGGCATAATGTTTACAAGGATAGTAGAGACACACAGACTAAGAAGAGAATTGGTGAATGAACAGGACGAAATCAACAACGGTTTGCCCCATCCTTATGTCTTGCCATATGTCTTGACATTAGACTTAGTCAATAGGCAGTTAGGAATATGAGCTATAACATGGATACTTATTAATTTATATCCACACTTTGAAAATTCTGGTCAAGCAAACATTTGGCGATAGAAGGGTTTATCAAAGGGCAGTGTGCATAATATGACAGGGTACTATTAGCATTGGTATTTTCTTGTTGTCATGGTGATGTCTGGTAATAGGCCCAAAGTTTAAATGAGACTGAATGGCCATTCATTACCTTTATATTGAGCTTGAACCAAAGAAACAAAGTTGGCCTTTTAAAGAATGGCTATAGAGCTCGACACAATCAAAACTCAAACTTAACTTCACTGAATTTCAATGCAATTTCATGATTTATAATATTACCCAACTAAGGAGTGAAATCGATGCCATACACCGTAATCAAATACTTGTGAAAAAGCCATTGTTTTTACAAGAACTTCTTCGTGGGATAACACTAGGCTTTGTTGTTTTAGTTTAACCCGTTTATGCCATATTATCATGCAAAAGTATCATAAGTGATTTCAAAAGAAAAACGTCCGGCCAGTTTTACATTAGTGCACTCAGTGTTTACGAGCAGCTCATCAATTAATTGTCACGTCTAAAAGAAAGATCAAAGGCATTCTGCATTGTTCTTTTTTATTCTAAAATTGTTTTACTCCTTCATAAAATAAAAATGAACCACAATATCGTTAATGGTTTGCGTCTTTGACACGAAACGATATGCGCATTTAAACAGTGATGTTCAAAGAATACACAGAAGAATTCATATTTCTGAACAATTTAACTTGGAACACCCCTCCACCGCGCCAATCGGTAGAGAGTCAGCAGACAGAAGACGCGACAGTTCTCACCACGGCAACAATTTTATCTCCGAATCATACAAAGCAACATGTTGAATTTAGCACATGTTCGGTTAAATATGAAACATAGACTTTGTTTGAAAGAAAAACAGAGGATTGGCGATTTGTAAGCTTCTTGGTCCTGTGAACATTCATCAGTGAACCAACATTAAAAAGAAAGAAATTTTAGCATATGCGTTCTTTTCAATTTGACACTTGAACAAAAATTAAAAATCAAGCACTATTTATACATTTGTTTTTAACTAATTAAAAACCGTGGGATTACTTTACTCCAAAGTCAAATCAATTTTATGGAATTTAGCACATGGATAGAAGATTGAAATTTGAATGGCGGTAAATCAATTCATTCGAAACAATTTTAAAATTAACCGACCAATCCGAAAGAATACATCATTACTATTGCCATTATGATAAAAACAGCTTTTGTTGAAAGATTTAATGACGGGCCTCTAAGAATACAAATTTATACATTAGAATCAGCGAATGATATTTATAACAGTCTTATACTTATGTGGGGACCTGTCCAAGCTCATGAATGGTTTGGAGAAAATATCTAAGAATTAGGCATGCATTTGTTAAAGTCAGTAACTATGTGACGCAAATTATATGACACGAAATATTAGGAAATTGACGTAAAGCATTCGTGTATCTCAGGTGAAAAAGGAACACAAGACTTGTGAAGCATTGTTTCCTACGTAAATCTTGATCTACGTGAATATAAACAATATTGTACCTTTTAGATACAAACATGTCAGCTACGGAGCTACTAAAACAGTGATTAAACATTTTTCCTCAAAGCAAGCACAGTTATGGAACTCTGATTAGTACAAAACGTTAATTCTTTTGCAAAATAATCCCTTTTAACATTGTTCGGCTGCTGTGGGGGTTTCTCAAAAAGTGAAGCAACTGTATATTGTGCATCTATAGTTGAAGCGGTCATTTCTGTCCAGCTTTCTAATTATTTTCGGTCATGTTCAGAAAGGATGCGCAGTTAAGACAAAACAGATTGACAAATCATCATATGGTAGAAGCTATGTATTTTAAATGGGTCCATAATGTCGTTGTTGTAATGAAGGTTATGTCTGGGTACTTATGCAACACTCCACGAACATTGATTCAAGAGTACAGCACAAACAACAGGCCTGTTCCATTTTGATATAAACTATCCTTCCACATTATGTGGAATAAGTCATTCACGAGAGAAATTCTAACTTCCTCTTGAGTTTTTTTTTTATATTCTTCATATCAATATTGATTTAATGTGCTTTACCTTTCTGCTGCCCGTGCTGAGGCAGAAACAAAGGCGACAAATATGTGAGGTCGAGGTAATTTAAAGTAACAACGACATAGCTTAAAAATAGTGCTCCTTTGACTTGATGTAACGAACTATTTAAGTGGAGAATTATTTCCCCAGTTGAGATGAGTGTGGTAAAAATCTATTTAGAACCTATTTCTTAAGGCGAAAACTAAACACTTGGCCAAAAAAATTAGAAATTCAAAAAGTTCGGCTTGAATTTGGTTTCCTTTTCATTTACAGACAAACCAATGTTTTTTCAGATTCCGAAAACTTAAAAAAAAACACTTTTGCTATTTCGAAACCTTTCTAGAAAAAAACATAGCCTTGCTACGTACTCTACAAAACGGCATCCCCTACCCTCAACCCTCATCAAGCATAATACGTCACCGAAGATGAGTATTTATATGAACAATCAGTGTATTTGAAATGACCAGGTAAGATTTTGCATCCACGTGTCGTTCTTATAAAACCAACAAAAGTATTTCACGATGCTCAGTGTATTAAGCGTGTGCTAATAAAGCACACAACATTTATGTGATGCACACTGTGGCTGTTGGCAGATGCGAGAACATTTCTTTATAAAAACATCACACTGTTTGCTTAACGTTTTGATCAAAAAATAAAATAAAATAAAGGCAAAAACAAAAAGCGAGTTGCACAACTTGGGATCGACTACTACATATATGCGAAGTCTGGGAGTCCTATGGCCAGGCCAAACATGATCTGAGAAGTAGTGAAGAAAAAATAACAGACTATTAAAAGAGAAAAATGATCCGAAGTACAGTCACCGTGCAACTTCAATGTACTCCTTGCAAGTCTGCGACTTACCAAGTATTAAATATTGGCAAGTGGTAGATACTTGTCAACAACCCGCATAAAAACAGAGGCAAATGAGTATTCCATAAGCTTTAACGATTCCTGAATTCCCAAGTGTAATAAACATTTGAACTTTGTCATCAAGCCTTTAGATTTTCAGGATAAAAGGAATTTCTTGCTTCTTAAGTTAACGTTTACTCATGCAATCTGTGACGCACATAACAAGGGCTCCTTTAGGGCTAAAAGTGCAGAGCTTGCCTAACTCAGTCAGTTAAAATGCAATTAGTGTGAGAAATTTTTGCTTCTTTTATTTATTCATTCATACGAATATCCTGTAATTGGTACAGCAACTTTATTATTTAACACAAGAGCCATTGATCTTGACAAAATCCTTAGTTTAAATTGTAGCATGAGTGAAAATCGTCCTGGCAATTTGACTTCTTCACGGCCCATATTCGGACATAGCAAAGAATGATTAAAAAGTCAAATGCTAGAATGCTGATGGATACGTTTTTGCGTGAGAGTATGCCAAGTGGTGTGGGGGGTGTATCCATGACTTTTTAGAACGACTCCTATATATAAACGACCTTTATATATCAAACACTATAGGCATTCCGTGCGGATCTCGTGTGGTCTCAAACTTATCCGCCGTTTTTGGACACGTTTGGTAAAACATACAATACTAAGTCCCTGTGGCCTATCTGGCAGACATTAAGCCTGCGTTTCTTTTTTCTTTCAAAGGGCTCTCTGTACTTGTTTAGCATATTTCATTCGTGGTTTGTGTCTTTGCAACACTTAATCGGCTCCAGAAGATAATTGTGTCATTAACAGTTGCATTTTATAGACAATGAGTATTTTTCTGTTGAAGAGTGTTTATAAATAATTGTACATTTAGTTTAATCACAAGCTTATTCATTGTACAACTGATGAAGTTCAGTTATAGTTTGTATTTGCAGTTAATGTTTTGACCGCCAAAGCTTTGGTCGCCGACGTTTTATCCGACATTTTTTGCTGCCATATTGGATTTCCTGAAGAATCGGTTGTTGACCCAAAATGAGATTTTGAACCCACCGACTTGTCCTGCGCCTTTCTATTCCACATTCACTCTAAACGATGCCCCATTTTCCCTGTGAATTAACTAAAGATGAGTCCACACGTCGCTCTTTTGAAATAAGGTAATTTCTATTTGGGTAAGTAGAACTGCGTAATTATATTTCCACCGTATGGTGGAAGACATGCTGATTTTGTGGTTGTAGGATATTTGACCAACCGAAATTTGACCAACCGCAATTTGACCAACCTCTTAACGAAAAAACGGACATTTGACCAACTTCATAATTTATTACTTATCAGTAAAACGTCAGCAATCACATATGTTCCGACAAAAGCAACATTTAAACAGTTATAACACTGCAAGTAAAAGTACTGTCCAAAACTACCGGGATGGTAGTAATCACGTACCTGAGATGACACTAAAGCTTCCACCAGGTCTGGGTTTGTTTGTATAACGCCTTGTATAACGCCAGATTACGGAGATTAACACGAGGCACGTGGAACTCAACCTTATGACACTCAATGACAGAGAGAGGATTAGCACAACATCTCTTTGATACAAATGAGCACTTCTTTGAAATTACTTTTTCTGACGAAACCTAGAACTCCTAGATTCATAAGGCAATGTATATCTAAAACTGAAAGTTGGTCAAATGTCAGTTTTTCCTTTAAGCGGTTGGTCAAATTGCAGTTGGTCAAATTTCTGTTGGTCAAATTGTGGTTGGTCAAATTGCGGTTGGTCAAATTGTATGTACCCCAATTTTGTGTCCGTCTGTCTTCAACCCTTGTATTGTACGCAGCAAAACTTTTGACAACCTTGAGCGGCTTAGTTGAAACTTGCAGAAATCTTAATAGAACCATTGTCGACCAATATCTAACTGTTGGTAACAACTCAACATCAATTTGGTTTCCTTTTCATTTACAGACAAACCAATGTTTTTTCAGATTCCGAAAACTTAAAAAAAAACACTTTTGCTATTTCGAAACCTTTCTAGAAAAAAACATAGCCTTGCTACGTACTCTACAAAACGGCATCCCCTACCCTCAACCCTCATCAAGCATAATACGTCACCGAAGATGAGTATTTATATGAACAATCAGTGTATTTGAAATGACCAGGTAAGATTTTGCATCCACGTGTCGTTCTTATAAAACCAACAAAAGTATTTCACGATGCTCAGTGTATTAAGCGTGTGCTAATAAAGCACACAACATTTATGTGATGCACACTGTGGCTGTTGGCAGATGCGAGAACATTTCTTTATAAAAACATCACACTGTTTGCTTAACGTTTTGATCAAAAAATAAAATAAAATAAAGGCAAAAACAAAAAGCGAGTTGCACAACTTGGGATCGACTACTACATATATGCGAAGTCTGGGAGTCCTATGGCCAGGCCAAACATGATCTGAGAAGTAGTGAAGAAAAAATAACAGACTATTAAAAGAGAAAAATGATCCGAAGTACAGTCACCGTGCAACTTCAATGTACTCCTTGCAAGTCTGCGACTTACCAAGTATTAAATATTGGCAAGTGGTAGATACTTGTCAACAACCCGCATAAAAACAGAGGCAAATGAGTATTCCATAAGCTTTAACGATTCCTGAATTCCCAAGTGTAATAAACATTTGAACTTTGTCATCAAGCCTTTAGATTTTCAGGATAAAAGGAATTTCTTGCTTCTTAAGTTAACGTTTACTCATGCAATCTGTGACGCACATAACAAGGGCTCCTTTAGGGCTAAAAGTGCAGAGCTTGCCTAACTCAGTCAGTTAAAATGCAATTAGTGTGAGAAATTTTTGCTTCTTTTATTTATTCATTCATACGAATATCCTGTAATTGGTACAGCAACTTTATTATTTAACACAAGAGCCATTGATCTTGACAAAATCCTTAGTTTAAATTGTAGCATGAGTGAAAATCGTCCTGGCAATTTGACTTCTTCACGGCCCATATTCGGACATAGCAAAGAATGATTAAAAAGTCAAATGCTAGAATGCTGATGGATACGTTTTTGCGTGAGAGTATGCCAAGTGGTGTGGGGGGTGTATCCATGACTTTTTAGAACGACTCCTATATATAAACGACCTTTATATATCAAACACTATAGGCATTCCGTGCGGATCTCGTGTGGTCTCAAACTTATCCGCCGTTTTTGGACACGTTTGGTAAAACATACAATACTAAGTCCCTGTGGCCTATCTGGCAGACATTAAGCCTGCGTTTCTTTTTTCTTTCAAAGGGCTCTCTGTACTTGTTTAGCATATTTCATTCGTGGTTTGTGTCTTTGCAACACTTAATCGGCTCCAGAAGATAATTGTGTCATTAACAGTTGCATTTTATAGACAATGAGTATTTTTCTGTTGAAGAGTGTTTATAAATAATTGTACATTTAGTTTAATCACAAGCTTATTCATTGTACAACTGATGAAGTTCAGTTATAGTTTGTATTTGCAGTTAATGTTTTGACCGCCAAAGCTTTGGTCGCCGACGTTTTATCCGACATTTTTTGCTGCCATATTGGATTTCCTGAAGAATCGGTTGTTGACCCAAAATGAGATTTTGAACCCACCGACTTGTCCTGCGCCTTTCTATTCCACATTCACTCTAAACGATGCCCCATTTTCCCTGTGAATTAACTAAAGATGAGTCCACACGTCGCTCTTTTGAAATAAGGTAATTTCTATTTGGGTAAGTAGAACTGCGTAATTATATTTCCACCGTATGGTGGAAGACATGCTGATTTTGTGGTTGTAGGATATTTGACCAACCGAAATTTGACCAACCGCAATTTGACCAACCTCTTAACGAAAAAACGGACATTTGACCAACTTCATAATTTATTACTTATCAGTAAAACGTCAGCAATCACATATGTTCCGACAAAAGCAACATTTAAACAGTTATAACACTGCAAGTAAAAGTACTGTCCAAAACTACCGGGATGGTAGTAATCACGTACCTGAGATGACACTAAAGCTTCCACCAGGTCTGGGTTTGTTTGTATAACGCCTTGTATAACGCCAGATTACGGAGATTAACACGAGGCACGTGGAACTCAACCTTATGACACTCAATGACAGAGAGAGGATTAGCACAACATCTCTTTGATACAAATGAGCACTTCTTTGAAATTACTTTTTCTGACGAAACCTAGAACTCCTAGATTCATAAGGCAATGTATATCTAAAACTGAAAGTTGGTCAAATGTCAGTTTTTCCTTTAAGCGGTTGGTCAAATTGCAGTTGGTCAAATTTCTGTTGGTCAAATTGTGGTTGGTCAAATTGCGGTTGGTCAAATTGTATGTACCCCAATTTTGTGTCCGTCTGTCTTCAACCCTTGTATTGTACGCAGCAAAACTTTTGACAACCTTGAGCGGCTTAGTTGAAACTTGCAGAAATCTTAATAGAACCATTGTCGACCAATATCTAACTGTTGGTAACAACTCAACATCAATTTGGTTTCCTTTTCATTTACAGACAAACCAATGTTTTTTCAGATTCCGAAAACTTAAAAAAAAACACTTTTGCTATTTCGAAACCTTTCTAGAAAAAAACATAGCCTTGCTACGTACTCTACAAAACGGCATCCCCTACCCTCAACCCTCATCAAGCATAATACGTCACCGAAGATGAGTATTTATATGAACAATCAGTGTATTTGAAATGACCAGGTAAGATTTTGCATCCACGTGTCGTTCTTATAAAACCAACAAAAGTATTTCACGATGCTCAGTGTATTAAGCGTGTGCTAATAAAGCACACAACATTTATGTGATGCACACTGTGGCTGTTGGCAGATGCGAGAACATTTCTTTATAAAAACATCACACTGTTTGCTTAACGTTTTGATCAAAAAATAAAATAAAATAAAGGCAAAAACAAAAAGCGAGTTGCACAACTTGGGATCGACTACTACATATATGCGAAGTCTGGGAGTCCTATGGCCAGGCCAAACATGATCTGAGAAGTAGTGAAGAAAAAATAACAGACTATTAAAAGAGAAAAATGATCCGAAGTACAGTCACCGTGCAACTTCAATGTACTCCTTGCAAGTCTGCGACTTACCAAGTATTAAATATTGGCAAGTGGTAGATACTTGTCAACAACCCGCATAAAAACAGAGGCAAATGAGTATTCCATAAGCTTTAACGATTCCTGAATTCCCAAGTGTAATAAACATTTGAACTTTGTCATCAAGCCTTTAGATTTTCAGGATAAAAGGAATTTCTTGCTTCTTAAGTTAACGTTTACTCATGCAATCTGTGACGCACATAACAAGGGCTCCTTTAGGGCTAAAAGTGCAGAGCTTGCCTAACTCAGTCAGTTAAAATGCAATTAGTGTGAGAAATTTTTGCTTCTTTTATTTATTCATTCATACGAATATCCTGTAATTGGTACAGCAACTTTATTATTTAACACAAGAGCCATTGATCTTGACAAAATCCTTAGTTTAAATTGTAGCATGAGTGAAAATCGTCCTGGCAATTTGACTTCTTCACGGCCCATATTCGGACATAGCAAAGAATGATTAAAAAGTCAAATGCTAGAATGCTGATGGATACGTTTTTGCGTGAGAGTATGCCAAGTGGTGTGGGGGGTGTATCCATGACTTTTTAGAACGACTCCTATATATAAACGACCTTTATATATCAAACACTATAGGCATTCCGTGCGGATCTCGTGTGGTCTCAAACTTATCCGCCGTTTTTGGACACGTTTGGTAAAACATACAATACTAAGTCCCTGTGGCCTATCTGGCAGACATTAAGCCTGCGTTTCTTTTTTCTTTCAAAGGGCTCTCTGTACTTGTTTAGCATATTTCATTCGTGGTTTGTGTCTTTGCAACACTTAATCGGCTCCAGAAGATAATTGTGTCATTAACAGTTGCATTTTATAGACAATGAGTATTTTTCTGTTGAAGAGTGTTTATAAATAATTGTACATTTAGTTTAATCACAAGCTTATTCATTGTACAACTGATGAAGTTCAGTTATAGTTTGTATTTGCAGTTAATGTTTTGACCGCCAAAGCTTTGGTCGCCGACGTTTTATCCGACATTTTTTGCTGCCATATTGGATTTCCTGAAGAATCGGTTGTTGACCCAAAATGAGATTTTGAACCCACCGACTTGTCCTGCGCCTTTCTATTCCACATTCACTCTAAACGATGCCCCATTTTCCCTGTGAATTAACTAAAGATGAGTCCACACGTCGCTCTTTTGAAATAAGGTAATTTCTATTTGGGTAAGTAGAACTGCGTAATTATATTTCCACCGTATGGTGGAAGACATCCTGATTTTGTGGTTGTAGGATATTTGACCAACCGAAATTTGACCAACCGCAATTTGACCAACCTCTTAACGAAAAAACGGACATTTGACCAACTTCATAATTTATTACTTATCAGTAAAACGTCAGCAATCACATATGTTCCGACAAAAGCAACATTTAAACAGTTATAACACTGCAAGTAAAAGTACTGTCCAAAACTACCGGGATGGTAGTAATCACGTACCTGAGATGACACTAAAGCTTCCACCAGGTCTGGGTTTGTTTGTATAACGCCTTGTATAACGCCAGATTACGGAGATTAACACGAGGCACGTGGAACTCAACCTTATGACACTCAATGACAGAGAGAGGATTAGCACAACATCTCTTTGATACAAATGAGCACTTCTTTGAAATTACTTTTCTGACGAAACCTAGAACTCCTAGATTCATAAGGCAATGTATATCTAAAACTGAAAGTTGGTCAAATGTCAGTTTTTCCTTTAAGCGGTTGGTCAAATTGCAGTTGGTCAAATTTCTGTTGGTCAAATTGTGGTTGGTCAAATTGCGGTTGGTCAAATTGTATGTACCCCAATTTTGTGTCCGTCTGTCTTCAACCCTTGAATTGTACGCAGCAAAACTTTTGACAACCTTGAGCGGCTTAGTTGAAACTTGCAGAAATCTTAATAGAACCATTGTCGACCAATATCTAACTGTTGGTAACAACTCAACATCAAGGTCGCCATATGCCATAAAGTTAAGCGACTTTTGCACCATCAATTTTTCATTCCCATGTCGATTTTGATGACATCTTTCACAAGCTATCACAAAAATGGCTACGTTGCAAAGGTTCATATTAGTGCCCTTTGCCTCAACCAGAAGGCCAACATAGGTCATAAGGTCAAACAAGTGATATGCTTTTCTTCACAGTGCATAATATGAAACACTTGGCTAAAATATAATATTTTTAAAATCACTTTCTCCCTTCGAGTAGAATAAAAAAATCGGTATGATTTTGATTAGCTTGTCATTTACAGACAATGTTTTCTTTTCAAATTTTCAAATTCAATGTTTCTCAGAAACTTTTGCTAGCTCGGAACCTGTCCACAAAAAACATAGGTTTGTTACTTACTCTATGAAAAGGCATCCCCACCCCTTCTCTTCCCTCAACAAGATTAGTGCGCAACTGAAGCTGAAAGTGTAATATAACATTCCGTTTAGCTAAAATGTCCAGACAATATTTTGCTTCCTCGTTCTTACAAAACACAAGCATTTCACTATTCTCTGCGTATTTGGCTCGTGTAAATGAAGAACACAGCATTTATGCAATGCAGACTGGCTGTTTGGAGATTAGAGAGGCTTGTACAAATGCTGATACTTCCCTTGTGTTGTATTTCCTGATACAATTCACTGTTTTTTTTTCTTTTGCTTTGTTAAGTCAAAGTCACTTCTGGGAATATTCAAGTTTATTTGCCAAGACGATAATGCGTATTAACACGCCGGCGACGTGACCGATAACGTGACCACAACGATGTGATCGTAAAAGCCGATACGCGACACGTGACAAGATACGATTAACTGAAATAAATAAACGATAAAAGGAAAACAATAATGATAATGAAACGGTATAAATGATATGAAGGAATTTAGCTACGCGGTGAACTGAATATTAACATTAGTTAATTTTATCAATAGTTCTGCACGTTTAGACTCTTGATTACGTTCATTCGATTAACCTTATTCCTGACACACACCACCTTATTAGTGCGTCTGAAATATCGATATCATTTTCCCGATATTATATGAACTGACGCCAAGTACTTATAATTTCAATATCGACAGGAAATAACATTAATAATCTTACCGTAATTTTAAGGCTACATATCCCCTTGACTTAACAGAGTTAACTAGAGTTATTTATCCTGTACATTTCTGGTTTATTTATAAATCTGATTTATTCCAACAAGTCGTTTTCCCCGTACTTCGCCGCTCAACTGATGCATGCAATACGCCCCAACTATCAGCTGTACCATACACCTTCCACACGACGCAGTATCCCTTCAACTTGTTACTTTATTCTACGTTCCGTTCTACTAACAAGTTCTTCAGAATAATAACTGACCACATCATCTGGACGGTGCTATTTATACTAGTAGCATGTTGACAAGGAGTAATTGGCAATTTAAACGCAACTTCACTGATATTGATGAGCATATTTACACGAGAATAATATCGCACAATGGGGGGCTAATTGCAACAAAAGGATCGAGTATAAAAAAGGCCAGACGCCAATTAACGAGTTAGCATAATCCCAGCATCGCCTTAATCCCCTAAATGTGATAATTGTTTGTACATTGCCTGCTTATTACGAAGTTTAAGTGACACTTATATGTTGGCATCAGTCAATTTAAACGGAGACATTCCGTCCACAATAAACATTGAGACTTAATAAACATACAAATAATAATAACAAAGGAAATTATAAGCTTTGATCTGTAACACAAGGAAGCAAACAGCGGTGAAAGAAATGTACAAGACGTTGGCCGTAACACCGGCTCCCTTAATTGCACTTGGGCAATTTACTCATTCAAGCAAGGTCAATGTCTTCTACTCAAACGTTGCTAGTACACTATTTGATATGAAGTTAAAGTTTTCATGAAGAGTCAAATGCCTACTTCTGCGTTGAATACATGCTAAGCTGACGAGTCTATACAGTTCCTCAGTTTTCAGCTTCAAGTAGGACACAAAGCTTGTGTATAGGCCTTTCTAATACGCTCGTTTTGGTTTTAATTTTTGCAGTTCTGACGAAGCCCTTCGCGTCCTGTCGAGTCGCGATGATGCGTCCCATTGCCCAGGAATTTCGTGGATTATTATCGGCTATCAAGACGATATCGTTTTTCTTTATGTTACGACGCTGTTTTTCCCATTTTTGACCGCGTTGCAAAGTTGCGAGATACTCCTTTGTCCACCTAGTCCAAAAAAGATCGGCCAGGTACTGAACCTGCCGCCATCTTTTGCGGGCGTACGTGTCGCGTCGCGTAAATTCACCTGGGGGCAGGTTTGGACAACCCTTTAAGAGAAGGAGATCGTTAGGTGTCAAGGCGGCCATATCATTTGGGTCGTCCGAAGATTTTGTTAAGGGTCGGCTCTTTACGATGTTCTCAATTTCACAGAAGAGCGTATATAATCCTTCGTCATCTGTTCGTATAACCTGTTCTTTCACGAGGCCGAACATAATCTTTCGAACAGAGCGTATGAGGCGTTCCCATACGCCGCCGAAGTTCGACGCGGATGGAGGGTTAAAGACCCACTCTATACCTCTATGCAGGCATTCGTTGCCGATATGTTCCTTGTTCCATTTATCAATTTCCTCTCGAAGTTCTCGCTCGGCTCCAAGGAAGTTTGTTCCGTTATCCGACCATATTTTCTTCGCTAGTCCTCGTCTTGCCAAAAAGCGCCGTATTGCGTCAACACAGGAGTCTGTGTTCAGTGACGTAGCGATTTCGAGGTGGATAGCCCGAGTAGAAAGACAGGTAAAATAAAAATTTCACAACTGAGCGAGCTCTTTTGACTTCGAATGGACCAAAGTAGTCCATTCCAACATTTGTGAAAGGTGCTTCACCGGCATTCACCCGATCCGATGGTAGATCGGCCATCTTCTGGTCGTTGGGCCGAGCGTTGTACCTTCGGCAGGTAACACAGCTTGCCAGAACCCTTCGTGACAATGCATTTACGGTAGTTATCCAGTATTTCTGCCTAACGTGCGCAATTGTAGCTTCTCTACCAATGTACCAAGTATTATCAATTCTGAAACATGAGAGACCTTGGGTAGCAGGACGGGATGTTTTGTTTCGTATGGTGCCTGAACGTTACTTAGTCGTCCTCCAACTCGGAGCACCCCATCTGCAATAAACGGGTCTAGTTTCAGGATTAAACTATTGTTATTAAGTGGTTTCTGGCGTCTAAGTAGGTAGATCTCGCCTGCAAAATATTCCTGCATTACAGCAAGCCGGTTTGCCACAAATGTTTGGTATCGTGAGCTTTCGTTGGCTATATACTTGAGCACTGCGACAATATCAGTCCAGAAGTATTGTTTAAGTTCTAATTCTGTTTCATCTCGGATCACCTTGGCGAGTTTAACCGCAATCGTGGCTGCTGTCAGTTCTAGACGCGGGGTCGTTATCTTCTTTAGCGGGGCCATGCGAGACTTTGACATGACCAGGTGAACCTGAGGTTCCTTGCTTCCCAGAACGCGTATGTACGACACAACACCATACCCGAGATCACTCGCATCGCAGAAGGTATGAAGTTCGTGAGCTGCATTCTTTGATTTTCCAGAGGAGAAGCAGCGCGGGATCTTCAGTTCCTGGAGCCTTGACAAGTCTGTGAGCCATTTTTGCCATCGTTGTTGATCCCTGTCGCATAATGGGTCGTCCCATCCTGTTCCCTTTCTGCATAAGTCTTGAAGCAATATTTTCGCTGGAAGAACAAACGGCGACGCTAAGCCAAGAGGGTCGTATATAGAACTCGTGACAGAAAGAATGCCCCTTCTCGTGACTGGTTTGTTTTGGAGCTGAATGTCGAAGCAGAAGCAGTCATTATCGACCATCCAAGTGACGCCTAATGCTCTCTCGGTTTGTAGACTGTCTGATTTAATATCTAAGAATTTGACTGTTTTCGCCCTTTCCTCTTGTGAAACAGCTCCCAGCACCTTTCTGCTGTTGCTGATCCATTTTGTGAGTCGAAACCCGCCGGAAGCGCAGATTTCTGTGAGCCCCTCGATTAGCTTCACGGCCTCAAGTTCTGTATTTACCGATCGAAGGCAGTCGTCTACATAGAAGTTTCTTAGTATTGTGTCCTTAGCAGTAGTATCTTCACTAGCATTCGCGGTGGCCCTTAATGCCGATGCCGAACAACTTGGAGACGACGTCGCACCGAAAAGATGTACGCACATTCGATACGTTCTTGGATCCTTCGTGACGTCGCCATCTGGCCACCAGAGGAACCTCAAGAAATCCCGGTCGCGCTTCGGCACACGAACTTGGTGAAACATGGCTTCTATGTCGGCCATGATCGCCACCGGACCTTGTCTAAATCTCAGGAGTACGCCGAGAAGGTTATTGGTTAGGTTTGGACCTTGGAGAAGGTTGTTGTTGAGCGAGGTTCCCTGAAACTTGGCGGCACAATCGAAAACTACGCGAATTTTATCCGGCTTCCGTGGAAGATAGACACCATGATGTGGAATATACCATACTCGGCCGTCGTTCCTTATCAAATCTGCCTGTGGTACCTCTTCAGCATGTTCCCTTTGGATGAGGTCTTGCATGAAGGTTTGGTAGTCATGATGGAACTGTGGGTTCCGAAGCAGCTTGCGTTTGAGACTATTTAATCGCTGTAGTACTATTTGCTGATTATCAGGAAGCTGAACGTCACCACGGAATGGTAGGGCAATTTCGTAATGACCTTCTTTTAGTGTAATGGATTCGCCAACCATTTTCAGGAATTTCTTATCGTCTCGTGAAAGTTCTGCCTTGTCGTCGATGATCCGCTCGGGAAAGTCGATGTTCAGAGAGTCGCGGTACAACCTTTCGAGCCTGCTAGATTCCGTAACATCTTGCATTGCTATTAGTTCCAATCTCTTTACTGTGTGGGTCGGTTTATTCGTCTCTGATCTCCTGATAACGTTCCATGCTATTCATCCAAGTGGCGAGCGGGTGGCATGTGGGCTTCCAATGGGTCCTGTTCTGGTTTCAAGGGGAGTGAACGCACCCGGGACGTTATTTTCAATGAGTAAGCCTATTTCGGAATTAATCTCTGGTAGTCCGATGTCGCGGAGATGTGCCCAGTGGGATATGTCGTCCGTAATCGGAGGGTTATTCGATCCTTTGTGAGGGTCTCAGGTAAGCTAATCGTGTTGCGACCACTCAAATCGGATATTTCGAGTCCATTTATCGCCTTGCATTGCATTGTGAAGGTTGAATCGATTGTGTTGATAGTCGTTCTTTTGGATTTTCCAGTCGCGCCGAGCTCTTTCATCAACCGAGTTGTACAAAACGTTATGCTGCTACCCGGATCCAAGAAGGCGCAAGCCTGTATGGTTTTTGCATGACCCCTCAGTCGAACTTGAACTGGGATTATAGCCATAGTGCAGAACTCGTTTGTTCCGGCTCCCATGTAGCTACATGTATGGATTTGCCCTTCATCGATGAATTTGAGTTCTCCCTTGTCTTGAACTGAACAGACTCCTTGTGGATAGAGTTTGGATGACTGTCTTTACATATCTGGCATGTACTTCTGTTGGTACAATCCCGCTTTCTGTGTCCTGGATTTAGGCAGCCGTAGCAGAGCCCTCTTGCTTTCACGAATCCGCTCCTTTCTCCGAAGGGCATATTCGAAAACGCGAAGCATTTTTCGAGATTATGCGATTTGTCCTTGCAATAAACGCACGGTTCCGGGGTGGTTTGCTCTGTTAGATAATTTGCGGCAAAAACTGATTTGCCCTTCTCATTCCTCTTTGTCGTAATCTGTGCGTGCGCCTCGCTGAGAGCTTCTCTTCCATATGTAGGATCCAGAGCCTTTTGGGCCTCTTCGCGGACGAAAGACACGAGATCTTCGAAGGCAACCCTGCCCCCTTGCCTCTTCTTGGACTGTACAATTGAACCCCACTTATCATGAAGAGTCACCGGGAGCTTCGCAACTAACCTTTTCATATTTTTCGAGTACTCTAGAATGCGTACCTGCTCCATTTCGTGAATGGCGCTGCTGATTTGGCGAAGAAAGATTGCGTATTCGTCCAGCCCCTTTCCTTCGTTAGATCTTATCGGTTGCCACTCGAATGCCTGTTTGATGAAGGCGTGCGCTATCAGTTCCTTGTCACCGTAGCGATCTTCCATTTCTTGCATGGCTGATGCGTAAGCAATGTCTTCACGCAGGTGAGAGTACCCCTGTACTATATGGTTGGCTTCTCCTGCAGTGTACTGTTCGAGGTATGCCATTTTCTCACCTTCTGTTTCGCAACACGCTATTATCCGAGATTTAAATTGTCTGAGGAAAGAATTAAACTTCAGGGGATCGCCATTATATCGCTGCACTTCGAAGGTGGGTTTCCTCATGTTTTTAACTATTGAGTCGAGGGTCTCTTTACCGTCTTCTAGGTTGGTTGACTTCAGTACCCTTCTGCTGTCTCCTGTATCTTGTATGTTTTCCGGGGTTACAGAAAAATCCTTGTTCCGGGCAGCATCTTGGCCTTGCGAATACGCCGGATACGGGGAAGCAGGGACATTGGAGATCGGGTGGCTCCTGTGTGATCGGCGAGATATTGAACGATTGTCGCTAATCGGGTGGTTTGCTTCTTCATCACCTTCATTCAATACGTCGAATTCCTCTAGGACCTTCGTCCGTGCATTCGATTTTTCGAGTTCCTCCGCAATAGACTGCCTTGCCTTTCTTTGTTGTAGCTCGAGTTCGGCTTGCAGAATTGCTTGCTTTTCCTCGAGGTGTTTCGCGTCCACGATCAATTCAGCCTTCCGCTGCTCCTCCTGCTTTAGTAGCAATGCGCTCTGGCGGGATGATGCGAACGAATGGCGAGAAGAACGAGACCGGTTACTGCTAGCGTGAGACATCCTGTCAAAATCTTCCGGATGTTTGTCCCTCCTAGATGATTTACGGGACGAGCGGGATCGCCGTGAGTGCGCACTACCGGCGTAGGAATTTCGATCGTCCTCCCGCACTCTCTGATTTTCGGCCGGACCGTTGTCGTTAAAGAAGTGACACACTTCCTGTTTGAATGAGGCGATAAAACGAGCCCTATCTGCGTAAGTGATTTTGTAAATATCCTGTTCGTCCATACTCATGAATTTTAAGTCTTTGATTTCGTCATTCTTTGTTTCAAAGGAATCGAGCAAGTTCAGCCATTTCTTATAGGTTTGATGAACAAGACTTGAGTCACCAGTTTTCATCTGGTCTCGTATTGTCTGGCTTAATTCGTGCAGTCCCATGTACGTATTTGACTGCTCGGCGCGAGGTACTTCAGTGGGACAATTTGGCCTTGTTGCAGATCTGGTGCGTACACCTTGAGTGCCACTGGTGCTAGTCATTTTGCGTGTGCAGTTGGAACGCTCCTAATTACGTTAATTTGTGTTAAGTCAAAGTCACTTCTGGGAATATTCAAGTTTATTTGCCAAGACGATAATGCGTATTAACACGCCGGCGACGTGACCGATAACGTGACCACAACGATGTGATCGTAAAAGCCGATACGCGACACGTGACAAGATACGATTAACTGAAATAAATAAACGATAAAAGGAAAACAATAATGATAATGAAACGGTATAAATGATATGAAGGAATTTAGCTACGCGGTGAACTGAATATTAACATTAGTTAATTTTATCAATAGTTCTGCACGTTTAGACTCTTGATTACGTTCATTCGATTAACCTTATTCCTGACACACACCACCTTATTAGTGCGTCTGAAATATCGATATCATTTTCCCGATATTATATGAACTGACGCCAAGTACTTATAATTTCAATATCGACAGGAAATAACATTAATAATCTTACCGTAATTTTAAGGCTACATATCCCCTTGATTTAACAGAGTTAACTAGAGTTATTTATCCTGTACATTTCTGGTTTATTTATAAATCTGATTTATTCCAACAAGTCGTTTTCCCCGTACTTCGCCGCTCAACTGATGCATGCAATACGCCCCAACTATCAGCTGTACCATACACCTTCCACACGACGCAGTATCCCTTCAACTTGTTACTTTATTCTACGTTCCGTTCTACTAACAAGTTCTTCAGAATAATAACTGACCACATCATCTGGACGGTGCTATTTATACTAGTAGCATGTTGACAAGGAGTAATTGGCAATTTAAACGCAACTTCACTGATATGGATGAGCATATTTACACGAGAATAATATCGCACAATGGGGGGCTAATTGCAATAAAAGGATCGAGTATAAAAAAGGCCAGACGCCAATTAACGAGTTAGCATAATCCCAGCATCGCCTTAATCCCCTAAATGTGATAATTGTTTGTACATTGCCTGCTTATTACGAAGTTTAAGTGACACTTATATGTTGGCATCAGTCAATTTAAACGGAGACATTCCGTCCACAATAAACATTGAGACTTAATAAACATACAAAAAATAATAACAAAGGAAACTATAAGCTTTGATCTGTAACACAAGGAAGCAAACAGCGGTGAAAGAAATGTACAAGACGTTGGCCGTAACATGCTTCGTGTTTTGATTATTTGATTATGAAAATACGAGCAACAGCGAAAACAAAAAGCAACGTGCATACGCTTTGCAAGTCTTCGACTTGCCAAGTGTTACTGATAAAAATTCTTCTTGCAGACGTAACTGGTGATGATAAATTTTTGGTGACTTTAATGTTACTATCACTTTTTATTATAATTTTGCTGTCAGTGTAACTTCTCAAGGTCATTCTGGGAGTTTATCGCAAACTTGGCAGGACTTGTATTGGATACTTTGATCACTCACTGCAGACCAAAGACGATAAAAGCCTAATGAATCCAGGACAAAACGCCTCGTGACATAAGGCCTCACGATAAAACGCCTCAGAATGTAAAGTGCGACAAAATGCCTCACTCGGACTCCCCAGCAGTAACAAAGAAATTCTTCCTTTGCTGGTCCCGCATGCAAAGAGTAGTCCGATCATTGTCACTGAATGTCAGAGCTATCGGAGTATTGCATGTCACTTAATCCTCGGCATGCTGTGTAATATCAAAGTTGTCACTATCTTTGTCACTGAGTTTGTGTTCAGCTTGGAGTGTGCAACACAAATAGACCAACACGGCCGTTTTTGGAAATCACAAGTTCATTGCCAAAGTTGCGGCGCCCTTTGCCGCTAGCTTTTTTGATCTTCACCTTAAGACATTTGAAAACAACACCTGTGACATATCGCACATTAAACTAAGTTATCTTCCAAAGGCCAAATGTAAGGAGCTGTATCGTAGTGACTAGTAGAGCCTACTTTTTAAATGAAAGATAATTTGCGAGGCCTGCTTCCACATTTTACCCTAAAACACGTGCGCATTTCAGGCGCAGTTCCAGGGAGGCGTTAGTGTACTTTTCGTACGCATTTGACTTTCAGTCACCTTGTGCCTTGATGACCTCGGTTGGTAACCCGCATGCAAATGCAAACGAGGCAAGTAGTATGGAAATGGCGGTTTCACCACACTTTGTGACGTCATACTGTCTGGACCGGAAGTGACGTCATACTGTCTGGACCGGAAGTGACGTCTGGACCGGAAGTGACGTCTGGACCGGAAGTGACGTCATAGCGACGTCAGAGGTGGACCAGCTAGAGCGCGCGCGTGTTGTGATGATTTTTTCCCCACTCTCTCCACACACACCAACAGCAGGACTGAGCATTTCATAAGCCACATAGGTATTTCAACCTTCTGATGGCAACTTTTTCCCCCACACTCTCTCTCCACACACCACGACTGAGCATTTCGTAAGTCGCATAGGTATTTCAACCTTCTGATGGTAACTTTTTTCCCCACACTCTCATGCATACATACCAACACCATGATAAAATTTTTACTTATGTTGCTCTTTGTACTCCATTATTCGTTTTTTTTTTTGTTTTTTTTTTTTGTTTTCGTTTGAAATGCAGTGTTTACTTAGAAAAAAGAAATGGTGTCCTACAACCTGCAATCGTCATCAGCAGCATTTCGTCATCTATAGCCAGCGTAATCAGACTTCGTCATCAACAACGTAGACAGCGGCTTTTTGTTTTTTGTTTTTCTGAGGCAGCAGTGTCTAGCTGCTTGGAGTTGCAGTGTGACCCTAAGTGTTATACTTGACCGATTTGTCTGAAAATTTCACTGTTTGATTCAGTTTTATATCTAGTTTTCACATAGTCATGGACTGGTTGCGCAGCTGGCTGTATGTATCATGAATTCACCTTAAAATGGTAAGTTAAAAGTGGAATAACTTTTGTTATGATTGACGGATTTGCATGAAACTTTCACTGTTTGATTCAGTTTTATATCTAGTTTTAACATTAAGTAGTTATAGGCTATTTGTGCAGCTGGCTGTGTGCATATTAACCGCCATTTTAATTTTGTAAAAAGTGGGATAACTTTCGTTATGATTGACGGATTTGCATGAAACGTTCACTGTTTGATTCAGTTTTATATCTAGTTTTAAAAGTAAGTGGTTATGGGCTATTTGCGCTGCTGGCTGTGTGCATATTTACCGCTATTTTAATTTTGTAAGAAAGTGGGATAACTTCCGCTATAGTTGACGGATTTGCATGAAAATTTCACCGCTGGATTCAGTTTGATGTCTTAGTTTGCAATAGTTTGCATAGGTGGTTGTTGGAACGGCGCGCGCCCACCATTCAAACATGTGTTTGAATTATTTTTACGTCAAACTATTGTTCAACAAGTTGTTTAGCAAATGTACAACAACTGTTCAACAAGCTGTTGTTCAACATGTTCAACATGTTGTTGAACATGTTGAACATGTTGGACATGTTGAACATGTTCAACATGTTCAACAACATGTTCAACAAGTTGAACATGTTCAACATGTTCAACAACATGTTCAACAAGTTGAACATGTTGAACAACAGCTTGTTGAACAGTTGTTGTACATTTGCTAAGCAATCTGTTGAACAATAGTTTGACGTAAAAATAATTCAAACACATGTTTCTAAGTAAACACTGCATTTCAAACGAAAAAAAAACAAATAATGGAGTACAAAGAGCAACATAAGTAAAACATTTTATCATGGTGTTGGTATGTATGCATGAGAGTGTGGGGAAAAAAGTTACCATCAGAAGGATGAAATACCTATGCGACTTACGAAATGCTCAGTCGTGGTGTGTGGAGAGAGAGTGTGGGGGAAAAAGTTGCCATCAGAAGGTTGAAATACCTATGCGGCTTATGAAATGCTCAGTCGTGGTGTGTGGAGAGAGAGTGTTGGGGAAAAAAGTTGCCATCAGAAGGTTGAAATACCTATGTGGCTTATGAAATGCTCAGTCGTGGTGTGTGGAGAGAGAGTGTGGGGGAAAAAGTTGCCATCAGAAGGTTGAAATACCTATGTGGCTTATGAAATGCTCAGTCCTGCTGTTGGTGTGTGGGGAGAGAGTGGGGGAAAAAAATCATCACAACACGCGCGCGCTCTAGCTGGTCCACCTCTGACGTCGCTATGACGTCACTTCCGGTTCAGACGTCACTCCCGGTTCAGACCTCACTTCCGGTCCAGACGTCACTTCCGGTCCAGACGTCACTTCCTGGCGTAGAACTGTTGTTTACTGTTGTTTACTTCGTTGCCATCACAACGCTTCGTTGCCATGACGTCACTTCCGGTCCAGACGTCACTTCCGGTCCAGACGTCACTTCCGGTCCAGACGTCACTTCCTGGCGTAAAACTGTTGTTAACTGTTGTTTACTTCATTGCCATGACAACAACACTTCGTTGCCATGACAACACCTATGACGTCACTTCCGGTCCAGACAGTATGACGTCACAAAGTGTGGTGAAACCACCATTTCCCTACTACTGAGGCACCACCTCTGCGCAGGGAATGACCACTGTAATCTTTGGGATTATAACCGGCCTTTCCTAGTAACTCCGATAGTATTGGCCATTTTGATCACTCACTGCAGAGCAAAGGTGATAAAAGCCTAATGAATCCAGGACAAAAGGCATCTGGTCTAAAAATTACCCGCTTTCTGCCCGTTTTTTTTTTTGGGGGGGGGGTATGCCTTGTAAAAACATATGCTCCTAAGCGCCCCCAGGCTTGGGGATACCAGCTGTTTGAGTATGGTAGGGAGAAATTGGGAACTGAAAAATTCTTTCACAATATGTTTTACTTTAAAGTTCCTAGTTGAGCGATAACACAAGATTTTTTTGTAATCCTAATGTCTGCACCATGCCGATTTTTCAACATCTCTCCAACGTCCTTTTTTAAACGTCTATTCAACCTTACACCGAAGACGTTGATTAGAAGACGGAGAAAGTTGCGTTTTGGTGCGACTATAATCAACATCTAAACAATATTGCTTACTCAACGCCTATTCAATGTTGTGTTTAAGACGCTGGTTAATTTGTGGTCGCGACCAATCAAAACCAAAGTACAACCAGCGTTAATGTTGTGGGCTGGTCGTATAGACGTCACAACCTGAAATCGACGTTGTTGACCTTAGACTGTTTAGTGGCTTTAGGAGCAGTGTCTCTTTCCCCAACATCCCTTCCTCCTTCCCTCCCTCCAAGGACCTTTAGCGTATTGGCGTGTGTGAGAAGGAGGGGTGGGTAATCCAGGTGGAGGAAACTTGTCTTGCCCATCCTCACGGGAGGGGGGGGGGGGGATATACCCATGGATAATTTCCCAAGAGGGCGAGCGAAGCTGCACGGGGTAGGGGGAGTGGGTTACCAGTGCACCCCTAAAAAATGAATAGATAAATAAATGGCGTGACCAGATTGTAATTCGCAGATTCCATTTTTTGACAACCATTAATTTGAATGGTACTTCTCTGCATTCAAAACACATGTGTACCTCTGTCTCTGTGTATTATCTAACAAATAATTCCAGGTGACTAAGTGTCTTACTGTGAATTTTACTGATACAATAATGCTTAACTGACTGATATGTTACTAACATACAAACCTTCTCATTGGCAAAATGAAACATTTTTCCCTCGTTCTCAAATATATAAATTCCACATATGAAGTCGAAGTGTGGCGTTTTAGGACCAATAAATACAGGCTGACTTAAAACGGGTTTCAGATAATTTTTTATTTCAATTTTTTCTGCAATTGTGCTAATGCTGCGATCGCATGGACAGAAATTATCAATGGGTCCTGGCCTTTTAAACATATCGGGGCAACCAGAATTAACAGCAGTCACAGATTACTGGAAAATCTTTCTCCAAATGGTTCTTATCAGCTTCCTATTTGGCCATGCATTTTACGACCATGAAAGAAATATGAGAAATACATCCAAATTAAGAGCGATCTGACAGCAAATCTCTGAACTGTGAGGAGGGGTGAAACAAAATTAAACTGGTATTGCTTGAACCTCTGTAATTCAATTGATTCCAAGTAAAAGGCTCTGAATAAACCCACGCATTTTCCGGGTGATGCCCCAGACCATTCCCCCGACGCTTTCATCGCTTTGACTTAGCACTTGCTGCAACGTAGAACAATGTCTCCACGCGAAAATAAAGTAACACGGTTAGATGTGAAAGTCCAATCTAAATGCTAAATAATGCGTGCTCACTGCAAATCTAATCCCTATTTTGCTTCGCAAATAAGTATACAGGCGCACGTTAACAAGTGTAGAGTATCTGGTCTTTATAAGACGCCCTTTAATGTGCTTAGGTGACCACTCCTCACAGAAAGCCACCCATTTTCCTTTCTGAAAAGGGCGTATAAATGCACGGAAGCTGTAACTTATTGACCGGAAGTATTAATCTACAGCGTGATAACCCACACGGCGACGCCTTTGGAATAGAAGTTGGTAAAATCTTCAAAGCCATGAGAACCGTCAAAGTTGTTTGTTTATTGTGCTATAAATTGTTCATTCAGTTTCCAATTTCACATACCGAAAGAAAGGCTGGCTCATCAGCAAAACTCTCGAGCGTCGCACAACACTGAGCTAAATCACATCTAAAGTGTGCATTCTATGAAAGCGAAGGTGGCGGGCAAGAACGGGATCATGAGAATATAAAGAGGAATACAATTTAGAGGTTTCCCCATATTTTTTTATTTGAATAATTGTGGTAACTGAATGTTAAAGTTTGATGCATAAAATCACAAACCACTTTCCCCAAAGAAATATTGAATCAAAAGCCTTTTTTTGCTTTTTTTTTAAATTTTGTTTTCAGACTAGCACTTGCTTTTAAGCTTAAATGTCCTAGTTCCCGAAGGAAGCGGATTCCTCTTGACCCCGTAAATATGCGATACACTTCAGATTTTCGATAGTCTTCACAACCAAGCGTCCGAGCAACGTCAGAATTCAGTTGATTATGGCAATCTGAATCAGCTTATATTTTTGGTAAATAAACGTCGAAGGAGCGATTTTTTACAGACGTGCAGCAAGCGGCGTTTGATAATATCCGAAAACCGATACTGAAAAGATGTCAGGAGAGTAGCATTACAGCTCTGCCAGAGTCTAACATTTTCAATTGTGGCCAGCCGAGACAATTTGATAAGAATGTCCAGGGACACTGAGGCCATCCGTGACCTGATTAATAGAACAGTGGTACCTAATAATGCATAAACACACCCAAGTTTCATTAAAGTTATGGGTAAAGCAAGACATAATTTATTCATAACATTAGAACAATGTGGCCAAGATTTCTCTCAAGCCGTTTCGAAGATAAGCTTTTTTTTGTTTAATCTGAGCAAACTGGCCAGTTTTACAAATTATGAATTGGGCAATATGACAATTTTCATACTTCAGACTACATCGCATATGATGCCATTCTGATACACGCCCCCCCCCCCCCCTTTTTCAGTTTGGCCATGTTAATCATGGTGAAATTTGTCAAACTGAACAATATACAAATTTCACATTTCACATCACGAGGTACAACGTGTGCCACGGGGAGTTCAAAAAGGAGGTTCAAAGTGCCGTGTCTTTTGGTTTCCGAGATACGTTTTTCACAGATAATTTTATCTGGCGAACGTGATCACATTTTTGGACCTTATCAGATATAACGTAGGAGTTCGAAAGTGAGGTCTAAATCGCCTTACCAGGAACCGTTTCCGAGATAAGCCTTTTTTTTTCAAACTGATAAATCAGTCAAATTGATAAAAAATTGCCAGATTGAACAACTTACTATTTTAATTTAATATTGCAACGTTCACACAAAGAAAGTTCTCTGTCGGCTCGTCTAAAAGACGGATGAGAAACCAGACTACTATTTTTCTTGGCCTTATTCATTTCTACGCGTTGATCATTACGGCATCCATTTGCATTCAGATAATGTTTGTGCTACAAGGGGGAGTTGACATTTTAACGACAATTTTTTTTCTCTGGAGCCACAATTTTGCGCCCTCTTGAAAATAATAATATCAAGAACTGCAGGACAATCCCATTGCCATATTTTTATGAATAAAATAAAGTTTGTTTATTTTTGTTTGCAGCGGGCGCGGGCTTATGCTTTTTGGCAAGTATCGCTGTCTAAGTAAAAGACAGCGATATTTTCCCTGACTTGAAATTAGTTGAAACAACCCTCTAAACTCGGCCTGTGATTGACAAACTTTCCGCATAAAAGACTCGAGACAGTGGACACGCACGATGTCCACCCTAGACATTATGTCATTTCGCCATGTGGCTTCATGTCGCGCTTTGTGCTCATTGGCCAAGTGCCTACCATCGAGGGAGTTGCCTCATAAATCTCCTTTTTTACGCTTTATTCATCAATAATTGCAGCTTAGGGAACAGCAATATCAAGTTCTTAAGCGACCAAAGTTCTGCCCACTTGATCCTCTTTCTCCCCTCTAATCACAACATAAGCGTATGTATGCCTTTTTTTGCACGCCCAACCTCCACCACGCCCCCGCCTCAAGCTGGTATCGCTCTTAAATGTATAAGTTGCAGTTTTGCCCGCCCTTTCCTTATCTTAATGCTTTTACGCCTTAATGTCATGCGAGTTGTATTATTGTCATGTTTATGTAGCACTCTGGCCCCACCTCCCTCTTACCGTATTTATATCAAGTTACATCTTTGCGAGCCCCCCCCCCACCCCCCCACCCCCCCCCCCCGCCCTCCCTTCTCGGTGTCCCTATTTTGTCGCATCAACTGCATATATTTATGTCATGTTTTCTCTTTGTCCTGTACCCTCATCGCTTCTCATATCGTACTCGCTATGTATAAGTTACTCTTTTAATACATATTTTTATTAGTGGTGGACTTTTGGTACCTTAAGTGCCTCCAATTTTCGTTATTTGTATCGTTTCGTAGTGTTCAATTAAGAAAAGAAGCAGTTCACCGGCAACGTTCCAACTTTTATTCGAGTTCAAATGACCGTATTTTGACCGATTCTGTGCTGAAGACGCGAATAAGTTATTCCAACATCATGACTGAATTGAAGCAGCCGCTTGGGATTATAAGTTTTAGTACTTTAGTACGTAGCGATTGGAACGGTAAAAAATTCCATTTGAAAAAGTTTCATTATTTGTACATATTTTATATTTGTTGTATTTCTCTAAGAGGTTTTAAGCTCTGTATTATTTCAGCCATTGATAATAACTAATTTGAGATGCATTTCACTGCGAAGAAACTTGAGCCTAGAACTTATTTAATTTTTGATGCACCCCACGAAGACACTTGAGTCAGAAAGGCCATTTGGTCGGTCTATTAATGAGGAAGGCTGGGGTATTATACACAGACTATTATACACAGTCTTGGATTTTGGGCATATTTTTATACTGTACTCTCGTATGGGGGGGGGGGGGGGGGTCACGAACTGACGGATTAGCAGCACATTCTACATGTCCAAAATCTAAGGCGTCCCATTCATTAAAAATTCACGTGTGAAAAACAAATGTGCTGTCAGTGTGGTGTGTTCAGTATCTCGGTCGATTTTAACCGGGCAACACGCGTTTTCAACGTAGCAACGTCCGAGGAATAAAATAATTTCAACTTTTAAACTTTTTGTTCAGATTTCATACAAACAGAAATAAGCGACTCAAAGAAATAACCGGTAAAAGGTCAAACGCGGTTAGATCATTTAAGCCGCAGAATTAGAACTAGAGCGGTCAGTGCACACAAAACGTAAAAGCACAAGCTTATATCTCATACCTTCTATCGACACCAATTTAGTTTCTTGTTTTTTTTTGTTAGTATCTCTCCGACTAAACCCATAATTTTCCAAAATTTCCAAGCGACTCAAAAGGAACCATTACAAAGGCAAGGTGGAGGAACTTAAAACCACAAATCCAAGAAAATGGTGAAACAGTGTTAAAATAATTGTGAAAGTGACCTTTCGCGCTTAACTTCTGACATAAACGCATTTTTTCGAAATTCATCGAAAATCATATGGACCCGTTGCATTTCCATGCGCTCCGTGGCAGCAGTACAGTCCGAATCCGGGACAGAAGGGCCTTGGACAAAAGGGCCTTGGACATAAGGGCCCTTCCCAAAACGGCCTTTCCCAAAAGGGCCTTTTCCAAAACGGCCCTAAATGAAAAGTTGAACAAAAGGGCCTTGAGAATTTTTTTAGATATGGTTCTCAAAATTATTTTTATTTTTTGTGTAATAAAATAACAACTCCAAAAACAAAGTTTATTGATTTTATTGCCTGATTCATCGAGACAAATTTTTGGCTGTCTTTTATTACTTTGTCTTATATATCCATTGCTGTTGGTCACAGTTCAAATAAAGACCTCAAATTCAGAACTCATATATCGACAAGACACTGGCACGCCAACATCATCCGGCTTAGCGCGTGTGTTTAAGCAGCACAGTGCGGAGGAACGAAACAAAGGACAGAGATTATCTTTTGTGGCACAATGACTCCGAAATCTGGTATCTAAAGACAGTGATGGGAAGTAACTGAAAGAGTCTTTACAATGAGTAAAACATCAAGGCAGTGACTTGTATAAACAGGGATTAACCTGTGGCACAGTGCTTCGGAATAATCTCAAGAGAGTGATGGGGAGAAACTGAAACAAAGCATCAAGGCAGTTATCTTTAAAAACACAATGAAGTTTTTTTTTTTTTCTTGTTATATTATTACATATTTTATTAAATAATTAAAACTCAAAATCCTAGAAAAAAAATTCTCAAGGCCCTTTTGTCCAACTTTTCATTTAGGACCGTTTTGGGAAAGGCCTTTTTGGGAAAGGCCGTTTTGGGAAAGGCCCTTATGTCCAAGGCCCTTTTGTCCAAGACCCTTCTGTCTGGATACCGTACAGTCCATGCCTTTATCTCGATGATTCACCAATGGTTCAGTGTTACCGATAATAGCGTGAATGGACACTTTGTACGTGTGCTACTCGTGGATTAGGCAAAAGCATTTGATCGTGTGAACTCTGAGATTTCAGTGAAGAAGTTACGCAGTTTCGGTGTCCCTTTATTTCTGATTAACTGGATATGCGCTGGAGGTCGCAAACAAAACGTCAAAATTGGTACGCATTTTTCAGACCTTTTGGAGATCTGGGGAAACGTCCCTCAGGGCACCTTACTCGGAATTATATCGTTCCTCATTATGATAAATGATCTTCGCTTGCCCCTGCCAGCATTCAAGTTCGTCGATGACACTACTGTTTTCGATAGTTGTAAAGAACAAAATTCGAATCTACAAAATGCTGCTACTATCCCAGAAAACTGGTCAGTCGCTAACCAAATGAAGATAAAACAGTTCAAACACTAAGGAACTGACAATATATTTTGAGAAATTAAAGCCACTTTTAGATGCTATAGAAACAGGTGATATATGTATCGAAAGAGTACACTCCTAAAAGCTCCTTGGCGTCATTATTTCGGATGACCTAACTTGGGACGAGCACGTAAGTGCAATATGTGCGAAAGCCAATGGCAGAGTTCAGCAATTCTACCTCTTGCGGCGTTGCGGCGTCTCTCCAAAGGACCTAGTCCTAATTTATATCTCTTCTATCCGACCGGTGTTTTTGAGTATGCCGCTGCCGTTTGGCATGCCGGCCTGACAAAGTCCTTGGCAGTTCAAAAAGAGAATATCCAGAAGCAAGTGCTCCGCATAGTCTTTTCTTCGCTCAACTACGAACTGGCACTGGAACAGACTGAACTCCCAACCCTAGAGCAAAGACGTACTGATATCGCACACAGGTTATTTAAGCAAATACAAGAGCCCAGCCATAACCTGCATCAACTCCCTCCATTGCCACAGACAAACTCCCACAATCTGAGCAATAAACTCAAATTTCCTTTACCGAAATGCAAAACAAGTCGTTTTAAAAATAGCTTCATTCCGTATTGCTTATTCAATTTTCAATAAGGCTATAACGTAGTTTGCCATGTTAGATTACCATTCAGTATTAGAACTAGATTGAATTCATTCAGTGTTTTTCAACTTATTAATGTGTTATATGTATGGTTGTTGTTTTAGTACTTGTAATTATCCAACATGTTATAATATCTATGACAATGTTGCAATGAATAAACATATATATTATTATTAACCATTTTCCATTATTGAAATAAAAGATTCACTTCTGAAAACACAATCACAAAGCACTGTCAAAAATTGAAAAAGAACCAAACTAAAGCGGCCAGTGTTCACTAACCACAATGTACCCGAACACGTCAAACATATTTATTAGCCTGCCGTTGCCTTCTTGTCTTTGTAAACAACAAATGTTTCCCCCGACAGCCCTTTCACAAAGTTTAATTTGAACGAGTTTATACTATTTTTAGAATAATAAGATATGTTACCACATATAAGTGTATCTAAATAAATATATATCTCATGTGCCCAGAAATCGGGTTGCGTATGACATTTATCCCATCACTGAAGGGGGCGGAGAGGGGAGGAGGGCTGCGTAACTAAACTAGTGGGTATCTCCATGCTTTTTTCCCATACATGTCTAGGTATAGTTGTTTTATTTGATTCTAGAAGGTGGTCACTACAGATAGGGTTACAGTACGCGTTTTTATCCAGGTTTGGAAGGTGTTCACGAAAAAACGTTTTATTATATGTCCTTTTATCAAGGTCCGATGGAGGTCACTTTGAACAGGTTTTAGTGTACTTCTTTCTTATCAGAGTCTGGGAGGTGGTCGATAAAACAGGTTTACTGTGTGTTCTTTCCGGATCTGGAAACTGTTCACTACAGTTTTATTGTACGTACATTTTTACCCGAATCTGGAAGGTGGGCACAGACAAACAACTTTTATGTTACGTATTTTTATCCAGGTCTTAAAGGTGGCCGTTACGAAAAAGTTTTCCCTGTCTTTTTTACCCGGTCCTGGAAGGTGGTCGCTATACCAATTCCCTACTTCATAGGTGATTTTTTTTCCTTTGTTTACCGCCCCCACCCCTTCCGCCACAGCTAATATAGGTACCTCTCTAAACGCAACCCTTACCCTTTTTCAAGACGTTAAGGTTAGGGTTCTGTAGCCTAAGTGTAGTTGGGAACAGGAATACTGCCCCTGGAAAACTCACGAATACCCCCTCCCCGGAAAATTCCCCCCTGTAGGAATCTCCCCTGGAACACCCCCCCCCCAGCCCTGCAACCTTTTTTTTAATTTTTTAAATTAAAAATCGCGGGTGGGGAGGAAGGAGTAGCTTTTCATATGCAATTGGAATTCACAGTTGATAGGAAAATTTACTTGTCCAAGTACTAATCAGTTCAGATGAGTAGCACATTCATCTACAACCGCAGTATGGTTTTCCATTGTAACTGCAATTTAAAGATGATGGAAAAGCTTATATGTTTCAATTCTAACTACAGTTCAAAGATGACAGGAAAGCACGTTCTTGGCATCTATAATCACAGGAAAAACACACTTGTGTAGTTGGAACCGGGTTATAACGAAGTTTGTGGGACATGGCAAAAGTGTTCGTTATAGCCGATATTCGTTATAACTGATATTTTCCAAATTTACTGATTATACGGTCATTTTTTTCAATGTTTTTCAATGTAGGACTTAAACTTTAAGAGTGCTTTGTGATTATTTGTTTAAAATACATTAAAACATTTGTTTAAAATATACTACCTTGTTGAAACGAATCACTAAAACAAAATAAACAAATCACGACAATTTATTAATATTTAACATTTTCTTCAGTAAATGCTGAACCAATAGAAACATGAAGTGCTTTCTGTCGCCGAAGACGTTAACTCACAATACTAACTGGCTATTACTGCCTGTGACCTAGCACTCAACAGCCACTTGTACAAAGCACTTTCGACATCCTCAAATTTAGGTTGTCTGACACGTTTACGTTCTGGTTCGAAACTGCTTTCTTGGAAGCTTTCAATAATTTGATCTTTTTTGCTCAACCAGGTACTGAGAGTGCTTGGAAGAATTTGGAACTCGCTTCCAGTTTTCGCCTTTGATTTTAGACCTTTTTCAATTTTTTTAATTGCTTAGTACTTAATTTCTAAGGAATGCCCAGTTCTTTTTCGCTTCGTAGCCATTTTGAGCACTGATATCAATTGCAATTTCCATCGCCTTTTATGAACCCTGTGCTACGTATGGGCATTAGCTACCGGGGGTTTCCGAAAAAAAGCCCAGGGCTTCTATTTGGAAACTGGCCAATTTCAGGCGCTCATTTAGCAACCAAATAGAAGCCCCGGGGATTCTATTAGGAAACAGTTTCCTAATTAGAGCCCCGGGGCTTCTATTTTTTTAGATCGTGGGCTGGGGGGGGGGGGGAATTGTCGATAAGTTTTTATTGAAAAAAGAAAATTTACCATCAATCTCTTATTAAAGCGCTACATGCTGAGGATATCGGCACAAAAAATAACAAAACACACAAAAGCAACAGTAACTAAAGAAGTGTGGTAAAAGTACGAATAGTACGAATTTTATGCATTGAAGTCAATGGAAAAAAAAATTGGGACCGGCGAATTTGTTCGTTTTAACCGATACTTCGTTATAACCGATTTCGTTATAAACGGGGGCCGCTGTAAATACCCTGTCTTTGCACACAGCTATCGGCCATAAAGTACTAGAAAGTCATTCTTCATAACAGTACAACAGATGACTCACCTCAGATGGGAGAGGGGGCAAAAAAAGCTTGCGGCAAAAACAAACCCAAAAGCTAGACCTGCCGAAGCCTGTAAAAACGACCATAACATTGTTTTTATTTCTGAATTGTGGGTAGGGGCATACAGGAATTCGTATTCTTGCAGTGTATTAGATTCAGCGACTGCAAAATAGATCACGCAATATCTTTTTACACAATGACGTCATACGCCTTTCTTACTTTTTTATATGAGTTTCCTATTTCACAAAAACGGTGCGACTTATCCAAAGAGTAACTACACCAAGTTTAAAGTCAATCCCATTTTCTGCTTTCGAGATATATTGTTAACAGGTAACTTTTTTTTACGAAATGACGTCATGTGCCGTTTTCGTTCATTCTACTGTGGCCAGAACTGAAAGAATCTTTCGGACCTATCAAACAACATTCCAACCAATTTTAAATTTTCTCCGATGATCAACGGCTCACAAATTTTGCATACAAGATTTTGACATAATAATGTTATACGCTTGTCTTATTGTCACATGCGTCAGAAGTGGACACAGCCGTCCTACTGATCCATAAAAAAATTTGAAGTCGATAACTTTCTGCCATCGAGATATTTTGCACACAAGATCCTATTCAAAATACGTACATATTTCATGTGATGACGTCATACGCCGCACTCTTTCGTTCTACTCGCGACAAAGTTTGACAGAATCTTTGGGACCTACCAAACAACAACCCTACGAACTGTCCCCGATGTTCAGCCGCTGAGAAATATTGCATACAAGATTTTTACGCAATGACGTCCAGGGCTGGAAAAAAATCCGATTTTTTCAAAAAAATCATGATTTTTTATTTTTTTTATTTAAATCTGATTTTTTTTGATGTTTTTGATTTAAATCAAACTGAAAAAAAAACCCGACAAAATATCCAAAAGCACCACATTTTAACAGTTAATTGAAGACTCGTAACACTCTCTTGTACTACAAAAACATTTACATTTCACAAAATCTGTGACAACTGTCCTCAATTTTCAAATGTTCAGATAACTGTCTTCAAGTTCAATTCTTCATTTATTGAGCGATCGGTAGCAAAACGCCAGTTTCCAGCCTTTTCCACTCCGAGGTTTGTTCAATTAACAATCGAAAAAGCAGTGATATGTGATGGGGGGGGGGGGAGGAATTTAAATAACCTCGCTCGACGCGTAACACTAATACTCTGTTTACAAGCACACGCGGTTGAGAGAAAGGCCGGAGTACGTTGGAGATATCGATGCTACCGGGAGTTTCTGAAGATTAGTATCCACTACAGCGTACTTGCTCAAACAATCATAAAAAATACTATGAGACTCAAGGGTTTTTTTCAAACACCACACGCAGTTACCTGCTTAAAGCGTGCTGCCCCTAACTAAACGCCTTCTCCCCAACTCGGAGGTTCATGTGCACCAATAAGCGCTCCATATGAAATGCCTTGTTTAAACAAAGGCGTCTCCAAGTGCCTTCAGTGAAACAGTCTGGATGACACACATTTTAAAAAATTAAAAAATTAAAAAAATAAAAAAAATAAAAAATCGTGATTTTTTTACGTTGATTTAAATCAGCATTTAAATCATGATTTAAATCAACTGATTTAAATCATACCAGCCCTGATGACGTCATACACCTTCCCTAATAATGCAACATGCGTCAAAAGTTGACAGCACTGCCCTAATTGCACAAAGAATAAACAGACCACGTCTGAAGTCGACCCGACTTTTCTCCCTCGAGATATCCTGCACAGAACATTTTGCTCACAACAAACTGACACACACACACACACACACACACAAAACGCACAAACACCGTATGTCTCCCCTTGGTCGGGGGGACACAATAGTCTTTTTTATCCAATTTTTATTGGCTCGGTCGGCGGTCTTTTTTCAGATTTTCTGAAAAAAAATCCAGCCAGCCTCGATTTTTTTTCCATTTTGAGAAAATGTTTTGACCCGGAAATTTTTTTGTTTTCCCTGCTAATAATTTTATGATAAGAATATTACACATATATAATACTGTACATCTAAAATTTGTTATTTCGAAGATTTAATATGTGTCTGTCGTGAAAGCAACAGCACCAAAGAATCGAACGAAACAATGATAAATCGCTGCTCTGAATTTTCACTACTGGTTCCGTACACCGGGAAATTTTCTGTACTTACAATTTTTGTACACCCGAAGGGAAAGTCGTTTATTTATTTATTTATTTGTTAATTTTTTTTTTTTTTTTGCCAGTCATTTTTTGGAACCAGCCGGCTCAATCTATAAAGTTTCACTTTATATCTGTTACAGCGAACCTGTAAAACCAGCAAATCCATAGATTCGCTGAAAATTTCAGCGAATCTGTAGATTCGCTGACTCACTTAGCGAATCTGTAGATTCGCTGAAAATTTTTAGCGAATGTACAGATTCGCTGGTTTTTCACCTTTAAAATTATACAGATTGTTTGACCAGTCATCTTTACCGACAGGATTACTTGTGTTGGGTGATTTTTGAAATTTAATTGCTTTTATCATGTCTTCTTTACTCCAGAGATGTTTTACACACCTTTTTCTTGTTTTTTTTTTTTTTTTTTTTTTTTTGGGGGGGGGGGATGGGATATATTGCAGTCGGAACTTTTAAAATTACACGTATTTTCATTTAACTAGCTTTAAAATGCATTTTTGAACTGCAAATTTCTAGTCTCAGATGAAAAACAGTATTGGAAAGCGTTCGAAAATAGTTGCTATCAATATTCACAAAGGCTTAAATTAAGTTTCTCTCTTTGTGTTATCGTCTTTCATAACAGTGATCACAGCAAATCTTAATACTCTTGTTTCTAAATAAATTGCAGTCATTTGCAGGATTACTTGTGTTGGTGATATTAGAAATTTAACTGCTTTTATGCAACTCATTTCATCTAGTTGAGGTTTTTTTGGTCATTTGATGAAAATGCAGCAATTTATATGCTATCACACTGGAATAAAGTTTCTATTCG
This sequence comes from Protula sp. h YS-2021, assembly GCA_949752745.1. Classification (NCBI taxonomy): domain Eukaryota; kingdom Metazoa; phylum Annelida; class Polychaeta; order Sabellida; family Serpulidae; genus Protula; species Protula sp. h YS-2021. The sequence goes on along the minus strand of OX457024.1, from coordinate 83,374,070 downwards.
TTGAAATCCTTGTCCTATCAATTTCTGTTAAATTAAACTATTGGTATGGAGAACATCGAAAATTAACACTGATTGGATAAGCGTACCGTAATTCAATTACAATTTATATAACCCGAAGATGAGATTTTTGTGTTGCACTCACGGAAAAATAATTGCAATTTGGCTAATGGCAATTTGAATAATACTGAGAAGGGGAATAATGATTGCAATTTATTTAGAAACACTAGTATTAAGATTTGCTGTGATCACTGTTATGAAAGACGATAGCACAAAGAGAGAAACTTAATTCAAGCCTTTGTGAATATTGATAGCAACTATTTTCGAACGCTTTCCAATACTTTTTTTCATCTGAGACTAGAAATTCGCAGTTCAACAATGCATTTTAAAGCTAGTTAAATAAAAATACGTGTAATTTTAAAAGTTTCGACTGCAATATATCCCACCCCCCCCCCAAAAAAAAAAAAAAAAAACAAGAAAAAGGTGTGTAAAACATCTCTGGAGTAAAGGAGTCACCTAAAAGCAATTATATTTCAAATATCACCCAACACAAGTAATCCTGTCGGTAAAGGATGACTGGTCAGGCAATTTCAGCGAATCTGTATAATTTTAAAGGTGAAAAACCAGCGAATCAGCGTATCTACGGATTCGCTGAAATTTTCAGCGAATCTATAGATTCGCTGGTTTTACAGAGTCGCTGTAACATATCTAAGATTTTATAGGCCCAGCCAGTGGATAAGAAGCAAGGTTAATTGTTCCAGGCCGAAGCCAACCAGTTGCTACGAGCAACAAGAAATCAGTAGAATCTAGTGACAGAGCATTATTTTCTTCGAGCTCACTTTATCAAACAATGATGTATTGTAACCCGCATACTGCAACTACATTCGTGGCGTATAATGTACTGCTTGTTCTATTGTCAAAACACCTAAGCATACAACCAGACTGTAAGCACACAGTTTCACTTATAATTGCAATACTTATTGCTTGAGAAACATTTAACAATGTTGCAAATGGACCCGGGTCCATAATTTTAGATCCGCGGCCCGCGGACCCCGGGTCGGACCGTTTCCAGCTCTAGTTTAAATCAGTGTCTTCTGTGTGGCATTCCTGATAGGGAAAGGATAAGATAAGATAAGATAAGACCAACTGGACCAGGAATGGCAGCAGCACCTAGACAATAAGAACATTTGGCGGTGCGTGTTGGGGGAGGGCGGAATCTAAATTTCGGTGGGAAAAAATTGTTAAATTCTGTGTATCATTGTATGCTATTCGTACCATGCACAAAATGATCACTTAAATCTTGCCTTCATAGCTGTGAACTGTTCAGATAACAAGGCGTGGTTACAGTTTTACATGATCACACTAATTCCAAGGATAGGCCAACTCTCATTTTTTTTCGTGTCTTGTTAAAGGTTTCATAAAAAGTTGCAAACCACACGACCACGTATAACCACATGACCACGTATAGCCACACGGCCAGGTATAACCACACAACTGCGCATAACCACACGGCTGCGTAAAAGTAGTTATCTCATGAGTGTATACGTTGAGCAGTCTCTGCTTATATTCTACTATCAAACTAAAACACAAAACAAAACAACCCACCAATGTCAAATGTGTACTCTATAAAAAGGTATTGCACAGATCGTAATCGCATTGCATCGCAACATTATTTTCTATTCATCCGCACATATTGTAGATATCGCGTATGCAAGCTCTACAGTTCAACGTCCTCTGACGTCATTGATTTCGTAAGCGACGCAAACGGCGCATCTAACCAACACGCCAAGCTCTCAAATCTGAATGACTTAAAGGAAATACGTGGCAGACATTTGGCCTTGAGTTGTCACGTGCGCACAGTTGTTTACATGCAGACGGCACGTGACTGGGCATCAACTGGCCAGCACACCAGTTGTTACTCGCCGCTAGCTATCAATCAGCCAACCAAATAATGCACTTTACTGATGATTTCCGGATTCATGTATTTCAGCTTCAGGTGTTTGCTCTCGGTCTGCCTTCCCCTGATGACGTTATCGTACCAATACATGACGTCACTGTTACTCAGATAGACCTCAATCCGCATGCATTCCTCGCTCACGTCGCACTGCACCACGTCGGAGAGCACGATGGCTATCTCACGACAGCAGTCCTTCTCCCGCCAGCCGCTGAAATCACGCTCTGTGAACGAGACGAGCTGTCCTTCCGGGTCGAACACGGCGATCTTAACCAGATAAGGCCCACACATCAGCGATACAGCGAAGATTGTAAGCGGTTCCGACGACGTTCGAAACTCGAGCGCAAATTTTCGTTTAACTCTTTCTTCTTTGCGAACAAGTGCAGAAGCATCAAAGTTTTCCATGATTTTGAAGCGTACAGACTGTTTGCAACCCCGAATACCGCTCACAAATGGCAGTTCTTTCGCTTGTACAGTCCCATTTTGAAACTGGTGAATTTGCTGCAATTCACTTGCACTTAACAAATGATGCTTTTCATTTAATTTCAGAAGCTGTTTATGCGGCACGAGCGGAAATCGAATCAAAGGTAAAAACGGGTCTAGTTTGCTCTTGACCGATTCAACAGTGACGCTCTCCCCTTCACGGCGATCCAAGCAGTCCTCCGCCCACCCAATGACCCCTTTCAGAAGGTCACACTCCAGCACCATTAACTTATCATCCTCCAGGATGGCCTTCACAGTGGCGTCGCTGAGCGACACGAGCGTGACGTCATTGACGATGACGCCAGCGTGGCGCTGGATAAAAGCGCGGCACCTATCCACCAGCTGGCCTTCATCCAGGAGCGCGCACTGCTGCAGGAGACTGCACGCGTTGTCGGCGCGGATGCTGCCGGCGATGTTCTGTACACACGTGGTCACCAGGCTGCTCACCATGTACTTCTTGGCCGCATACAGCGTCTGTATGGCCGTCCCCTCGTCAATCAGCGTGCAATCCTCGGTGTACATGAACCTGTTACACATTGTACTCAGACTGCTGAACAAAATTGAGATAATTACGGAGCATCTCACGACGCCAACGCTCTTGTCGATCTGGCATAAAACACTTTCAATTTATTTAGTTTTTTTCTTAAATTATATTTTTATTATTATTTTTTTTTTATTTTGGAACATCGCATTTCATTTTTTTATTTAATGTTGTTTTAACTGATGGAAGAAAAATTGTTAACAATTGTAGTTACAATGGGTGCAATGTTAAAGGGGTGATGTACCACTCAATGACAATCCGAGTGTTCCCCAATTAGATAATTTTCTTTCACTCGACCACCCCCCCCCCCCCTCCCCCATCCAGAAATTTAAAATTACATCAAACACTAGAGCAGCCAGTGCACACCATCATCAGTGTGCCTGAACTTGTCAAACACATTTAGTACCAACCCACAGCCGTTTTCTTTTTGTAAACAAAAACAAATATTTCTCCGGGACATCCCCTCTCCCCTCATCCTTGTCCACGCTTGCCCTCCTTTGGTTTGTTGCCCGCCTTATTGTTTTATTTTGACAACTTTGCACCACTTCATTTTTACCCTATATAGATATATCTGAAGACAAACACACTCACACACACACACACACACAGAGTCAATGAGCGAAACCCGCTATTTCACGAAATGGCAAACCATTTCAGCCATTTCGTGAATTTGAGAGTTATCTTGTTAACAAGGCTAAGTGTGCACAATAAGTTTTGACGTGATATGACATCATGCGTTGCGCTATATATGTTGCAGGCAATGTTGGAAACCCGCCATTTCATGTAATGGCAAACCAAACTGGCAAATTCGTGAAAATCTTTCCCCTCTACGGGGGAAACATAATTATCGCAAATACAGTTGCACAGATCGATTTCTGCAAAATCGGAAATAATCACCACGATACCACTAAAACTTCAGGCCATAATACGCAGGCAATGGTCCAGGTTTGCCACGAAAGAGCGAAGTGGTGGGGGAGGGGAGCGAAGCTTGGCTTGGGTGTTGATATGGATCTGCTCCTTCCGGAAACGGGTCTACAAAGGAAACTGGTTCGCTACATCTACTTACTCTAATAAATTACGGAAGGCTTTCGGCTGCACATCCGGGATCTCAATGACGTCACTCTCGTCTGCCATGGCGCCGTAAAACATGGCTTCAAACACGGGGCTTCTCGACACCAGCATGAACTTATGAGCGTGCATTTCCTCCGCGCCACCTGACATTATACGAATTCAGGACATTAAATTAAAAAGATAAATAAGTGTACGGAAAACAGAAGCACATCTCACAGAGGTTAGTTTTAAAAATTCTTTGAGCAAGTAATAAATCCTGAGGTTACACTGCAAGGAATAAGAGGAGTGCAGTTCTCAAATGAGTAAAAGATGCGTCCATTTACACTGTTACCTTGGGAACGGTCGCCGACATGGAAGCAGACGTCGGCACCAAGCTTAGTGTCAAGCATATGACGGTTCGTCTGAGACAGGCTCTTGTCCAGCTGCCAGTATCCGCCGGACGACATCCTTCTGTCGGACGCGGGCCTTATACGCGAGTCTTTATACCAGAGAACTGTTTTTTGCTTTTCTTTCCGCTTTTTATCCAAGTCCCGAATACTAAAGCAAAAAGAGACGATTGTACGACATAAAACATTCATTGACTTACACTTGGGAAGTTTCACTGTCGTAGTGTAACGAAATTCGTACCGGCATCCATGTTTCTCTCTTTTTTTTTTTTTTGCAATTTGTTTTACTGAACATATTTTCGAATAAACCGCCTTCAGCTGAGATCACTATCATTTTGAAGGAAAAATGCCTCCTCCCGACCCCCCCCCCCCCCACCCTCCCCCACCCCCGATCTACTTCGCGCTTCACGTGAGAACAATAACAAACACTAAAACACAGTTGTGTTACTGTGAATATATGTGTGATCAGAGAATTAACGAACTGCCAACGGAATAAGTTAAAATATTTAAAAAATTAAAATTCAATATTTGATTCATTACTTAACTGTCCATAATGGAACTGTGAAGAAAAATAGGATTTTTAAAATATACAAAGCGAAATCTTTTAAAATAAATAACATACGGTAGTATATGTATTCTATAATTCAGACACTGTATTTTGTCATTAAACCATAAAAAAAAGCAATACAGTACAATAGTCATGTTTTACTTTGCGTCTGAAAAGTGGTAACCCAAACAAACGTTACTATTCGTCTTTTTATCCGGAACTGGAAGGTGGTTATTATAAACAAGGCCTAAAAGATAGGATTACCGGTAGTGTCTGTTTTTTAGCCGGGTGGGGAAGGTGTTCACTACAAACAGGTTTCACTGTGTGTCATTTTTTCGGGACCTTGACTGTGATCATTAAACACAAGCTTTGTTATGTCTGAAATCCGAATCTGGAAAGTGGTAGCCATAAACCGGTATAACTGCTTGTCTTTTATCCGGGTCCGGAATGTGGTCACTACAAAAATTTGAATGGATGCCTCTTTTATTTGAATCCGGAATCAAGTCACTGCAAAACAGTTTTACTGTACATCTCTTTATCCGGGTCTGGAAGTAAACACTACAGCACCAACCACCTCCTCTACAAGTGTTTTTTTTTTTTTTTGGCTGACCGTCATCCCAACTCCTCCAAATCTGGGTACGGCTTTGAATGCATCGAAAACTCTTTTACCCTCATATATCTTCACACCTGCTTATCAAAGTCTAGTTACAACTATGAATTTCTTTACCTTTGTACCGTCAAAAAATACAATTTCGTATTGGTCGCTATTATATAGACTAGTGACTCCCAACCCCCCCTCCACGCTACCCTCGATTTTATTTCCTGGCCAACTGCTGTGTTGAACATCTAACAATGACCATAAATACGGTCTACAATAAGACTTTATACAAGACAGCTCGAAACGTGTTTTTAACATCAAGGTATCGTGTGTAATAATGTCTTTCACAATACTTGCTCTTCTTGTGTTCTGTCAGAAAAAAAAACAACAATTTCTTTATGTTTTTTTTTCTGTTTATAAAACTTCACTGACTTACATCGTACGTAGGCAAATTTCAACACTTTATCATTCATCAATGGTACAATGTAACCTAAACGCGCTGATAATATACCAAGCAGACATATGGTGGTTCGCATCCGCCTTCTGATGTCATCGCCACGTCGCTTCTTTGCAGTTACCTTTTGCTTGGTTCGCCGTAAAATGACGTCATCTAAGGCGTTTCTAAGTCGCAGAAGCGACCAAAAACAATAAAGTAGAAACGATGTCGTAAGAACGTCATTGTAGCGACTATAAAGATGTTCATGAAGTAACATAAAATCAACGTAGCTTAGGTGTTAGAAAAAAGTCCAAACGAAGGCCCACATCGAAAGCTTTACTAAGCTCCAAAACAATACCTTTCACCTGGCCTGAACCACGATTTCGGTCCAGTCATATATTGCCTCTATTAGCTGTGTCTCGCTACACATACCAGGTCGAAAACAGCGATGGTTCGGAGATAATATGTTAAATATATACAAGCGATACCAAGTTTTAAAAACTAGTTATGCTCTCAGCCTCTGGTAACTTAGACGGGATTGCAGTCACAGATACTGGCTGATAATTTTCTGGCAAGTCTTTTTTACCTTTTTTTTTTTTTTTTTTTTTTGAATATCGGGCTAGCCATTGTGAGTTTCCAAGATAAATGAAGGACAAAAGTGTCAACAGATTGCTTGAATAAATGGTGATAAAGAATCAAATTTCTGAAGCAGTCTCATTCAAAAGTCTAGCGGGAAATTCGTCGGGTCCACCACTTTTGCCTGGGTAGATAGCTCTAAAAAAATTTAGTGGTTTCTTCCACTCCAAAGGTAATCTGAGCCATATCTGGATGTTTTTGATGTAGTCTAGCTATAGTCTTTCCATAGTGATTCAGTATATATCCAAAGGGTTTTGGATTTCCTTGAAGGCTGTCTCTTGCCAAGTCATTTGCGAAATTGTAATGACTTTTCTTGCTTTTAACCCCTTGTTTAAATTCCTGAAATTTCCGTCACCTAATAAATAATTTTATTTTACCGCATCGACGTACGCTTTATCGCGCTTTCCGTGCAAACCTTTCACTTCAGTTATGATCCATGGGTCTTCCATTATTTTACGTAGTGGTGTTTCGATAAAGTAATTATTTTCTTCTACAGTAAAACTTTGTGGATTCTGTTTAAAACATTATAGTTTTAGCTTTTCCACTTCCGTGTCCCGGTCTGGTTTATTGTAACAGTATACTCTACGCTGTGACACCTTTTGTCGATGCACACCAAGTTTTAAAAAAAAAAAACGTAATACCGATGTAGTGATCAGAAATACTCCGTATAGAGACCATTCTGTGGATATCATTTGAAATATGTGACAAAACTAAATCAACTATTTTACCAGAAGCAGGACGAGTACAGATTTTGAGTGCTGGTATAACCCAACGCCATCTAGAATTTTGGGGTAGCTCCAAGAAGCGCACACTACAGGGTTCCGCCGTACGGCTTCAATTCCTCGCTATATAACGGTATGCAATTCAACTGCTCTCACTTTGAGGCACCTCTGTGGCCACTATGTGCGCAATTCAACAACCTACAAGTCTTTATTCGCATTTCCTAAAGGCCCTCAAACTACCATGCTAATGATATGCAGCTTCTGTTTGACGTTTTCTTTGAAAGAAAAGAATACGGAAATAACCACAACTCTTCCGCAATAACTGACATTTGTTTGCATGCAGGCAGCACAGTTTATGACGTGAAAGGTGACAAAAAATGTTGTAATTATCCGCCAAAAACGTTTGAATTGATATTTTTAAAAGCATGGAAGAAATCTAAAGTTAAATACTGTGGGTGTACATATAAATTTATGCCCATTTCTGCATTTCTCAATTAATTTTGTATACATTTTACAGATAATCTGTAACACCTTTATTTAAATTTCTGATCACTTGACTTTTTTATTGTCATTTCAGATATAATCGGTACAGATTTAACAATATTCAGTCAAAACTGATAGTTAGTGATAATTACTGCAAATGACATATTTTGTTGTTGCTGATACAATACTCACGTACTAAGAACATTTTGTTCTAACAACCATAAAATATACATGTTTCTCATTTTCATAACAAAGAATCAATTTTATTTAAAGTATCGGTCACTCTTGTATCCTTTTTTCTTAATAGTTGTTCAATTTGCAGTTTAGATTTAAGAAGTATTAAAAATTCAGCAAAAAATATTTCCCGATTTTCACAATGGCATGTATGTGTGAATATACGTGCCTGTAACAAGACATAATCAATGGCGAAATGAAGGTCTCTTTCAATACAATCACTTTTTACTAATCCAAGCATCTTTTTCCTTGCGTCAAGGGCAACTTCATTTAAATTAAAATTATTTTTTATAAAATTTTCCAATAAAGTCCGGTATAATTTTACATTTGTGCAATGTATGAACATGAGTTATATCAATTTTTATTTTGCAGTTGTTACACATCGCATTAACATAGCTGTCAAATTTTGAAACAATATATTTAGACGCATAACTTTTGTGGATGATTTTCTAGTTGAGCATACTATCCCTAACCACTCTGGTAGTTTTAATGCTTATCTGATTATAGTCTTCCAGGTTTAACTGTATTCCGCCAATTTGCCATCGTTCCACACAGGACGGAACTGCGTATTGCTCTCGTATAAAGCTGCGATATACAGTTTTTTTATTAATTTTTAAATACTTGTCATTCATAAAATGTTATTTTAGAATGGCGGTATTGTTTCTCCACTTTTCATATGCATTTTGAGCATTTATGTGAATTACTTGCATCCAGGCTTTAGGGATTGCAGCTGTTAAACTATTGAGTTTCAACAAGTTTAAGTTAAGATCGAACGTACTTTTTATCTTAATTGGAGTCATTAAGTTTCTCTCTTTATTAAGAATATTGTCAATATATTTAATGTTCCTTTGGTATAATTCACTGTAGAAGATGACGAAGTTTGTACCCTGATAAAACCTAGGTATTCCTATGTGAAGCCTTTTGGGGTCGATTGTTAAAGAAAGTATATCTTCAAAGTCCATATCGGAAAAGTATTCGCACAAGAAGGCAAAGCTTAATGAATTTCTATTTTCTAACATTCTTTTGATCCACACGATATTTTGTGCTTTTAAAAAAAAAGAGTAATAATCCAAGTATCGTAATCCCCCTGCGCGTAGTCTTGTATTAGTACAAGATGTTGGACACGCGGGGTTTACCTTCCCATATAAAATTCAAAATAGATTTCTTTATTTCATCTGCACACCATTGAGGAATCCACATAGTATTAATTACATATAACATTCTTGGGTAGCTAGACCTTTTATTATTGTTATTTTCCAGGTAGTGTTAAACTGAATTTTGTCCAATTCCTTAAACACCTTTTAAACTCTTGAAGTTTGTCCTTTAATTTAGTTTCAACAGTAAGATCTGCATCATTAAAGTATCTTACCCCGAGTGATACCACATCACCTTCCACCCATTTTAACCCAAAAGGCTTCCACTTTGAATATTTAATGTTGATGTTTCTTATTTGTAAAACTTCTGATCTGTAAAACGTTGATCTTTAATCCAGAAACTAAATAAAAAAGAGTGACCACATTTAGTGCATTTCTGAGAGATAAAATATCTTCCAATAGTGTAGTCGTATCATCCACTAGGAGACTTATTTTAGAGTTATTAATTGTTATTCCTTTTATATTTTTTCCTTATTTATTTATTATTTTTTTATTGCAAGTGCAAGTACCTCTACTGCAATAATAAACAATAAAGCCGACAGTGAGTCTCCTTGTCGTACCCCACTTAATATTTTAAAATATCTACTGGTATACCCATTATTAATGATACAGCTTTCAATATTTTTGTAAAATAGCTTTACCCTTTTACATATACTGAAGCCACAGTTGAGTTTTTTTAAACATGTCTCTATATTTATCAAACTAATAGATCTCCAATTTTTCAAAAGTGTTAAATCTTTGTTTTGCTTGGGAATAAGTCTTATTATACTTCTCCCTTGTTTGAAACTAAGATAGCCACATTGAAAGCTGTATTCATAAGATTTCAGAAAAATATCACTTACATCGTTCCAGAAAAATGCATAAAATTCTTTAGTAAGTCTATCCGTTCCTGGATTTTGTTTATTTTCATAGATCGCATGGACTCGTATAATTCTGACTTTATCTTATATTACATTATCAACATCACTTATTTTGGGAAAGTCACTCCTATCAAAGGAAAAATTCGAGAATTTGCCTGATACTTCTTCACTGTTTTTTATATAATATTTTACCGTTTCGTTTTGTCCTTACCGGTGATAGTTTCTTCATTTCTACCTTGTAATTTTGTGATGTTTTTTTTCTTCATAGTTTTGTTTTTCTAAATTAAAGAATAGTTTTGGATTCCTTTGATCATGTTCAAGAAAATAGGCCTTACTTCTGATATGATGTCCTTACGATTCCGTACGCTCAATTTGTTCCAGAGACATTCTAGTAGTTTCCAAATCAAAGACCATTTCATGCTCGCTTCGTATTTTTTATTACAAGATAGTTCTGTTTCTAACTCTGTGATTTTATTCAGTAGAATTTAATTTCAGATGTTTCTGCTTTTGAGATTTTTCTTTTGAGTATTCAATGGATTTCTTTCGTATTAGGTGTTTTAAGTATTCCCATTTTACATGTGGATCAAGATCAGTGTTGGGGCTTGATTGTTGTATTACTTGTCTAATTTGGGAAGCATAATTTTCGTCTTCCAGCAAGTTTGCTGAAAATTTTGACCATCCTGGGCCTCTCTTAGAGTATGAAACTTGGATATTAATTTTCATTAAGATTGCACTATGGTCTGCTCTAAAACCTGGAGAAATCCCAAAGAGATCGTATTTAATGCAGGATGATACGACCTTTGTCACTTGACTTTGGTCAACTGAGATTTTAAGGCCGGAATGTAAACATTTGACAGGTGAGTGCGGAAGCTAACCTTTCTGCACCTTAACGAAGAAATAAAAGATACGCAACATATTAAAAATTATGCCTATTTTGCAAAAAGGGTATATTGGGCATGGACTTTCTGTAAATGTTTGAATATATAGGGACTGGTATGCGGGATTCATGCCTCAGATCAAATGAAGTTGGCGCTTATTAGCAATGGAAGCAGTGAAAGTCGTCGTAGCTCTGACAGACAAATATACCGAGCAAGTGTAAGAACTTAAGCTGACTCGGGAGATATTTTTGGGGTTCTTCAACAATCTTTTCTTTTCCTCAGCCAATACACGTTAAATCATATGTCCTCCTGGATGAATGAGTTTGAACTAGGAAAGCTCGAATATACATCTTGAAAATGTTGGGGTCCTGTTTTATGTACATTTCGACGAATCTGTGAATCCGCTTTCTGTTACATGCACTTGCACTTGGAGATGAGATAGAATTGGTCAGAGTAGATCGTAATTGTTGACCACAATTGTTCAATTCTAACCAAATTTAACCAGCCAGATGCAAATTTGCTAACCTTTCTGACTCAAATATTCACTATCTTGCAATACCTGACAAATGATTTTTTCAGCCAGGACTGATTTTCTTCTCAATTTCACCAATTTACAAGTAGGTCGACTGCAACCATAAGCCAATTCGCACTTTTGAGTTTTGCCGAAAAGTTTTCGCGTTTCGGCTGAATTCAGGTGGGATAAGGATATAAAGAAATGATAGGAAAAAAACGGCAAAAATCAACAAAATCCCATTTTGCCAGAAAAGTCACATGTTGGTTATTAAAGGGACTGAATAATATGTAAAATAGTTTTTAAAAGATCATATGATGGCTTTATAAATTCGAAAGTGTTCCATGTTGAAAGAAAATTAGAATTTTGATGTTTTCCCCTTATCATTTCTTTATAATTTATCCCCCAACATTTTCAGTCGAAATAACACCTCCACCGGAAAAATCCGAAAGTGCGAATTGGCTTATTCGTTCTCCTCCACGCCGTAAAGGCTGCCATAAAAAACATAAACTTTTCAAAAACGCATGGCATGCTTCGTGAAATAGTGTTTGCTTAATCAGTATTATGCTATCGCCCAAAAGTTCAATTTCACTTTTCGACCGATTTTACCTCGCAAGTTTTTCGTGTCTTTGTGAGCGATAATATACTATTTACAGTTGCTTATGGTTCAGCGGCGTTCACTTTAATTTGACATGGCAACAAAATTTTCCTTACAGCAACAGTAAGCTCTGATCAAAAAGCAATCACTTGTCCTTTTGCTAAAACACCTTATCGCACTTTAAAATACGAGTACAGAAGTTGTTTCCTACTGGTTTACTATTTACTGATCAGTCTTGATAAGAGTAAATAATACCAAACTGGGTCTTCTTTAACATGATGGACATTATTCTTGTAGGGCGACCTCTGCGTCGTTTCTCAATTGTTGGAGTCTAACTTGACGCCGTCCCTTCCAGGTGCCAATGGCAATGACCCTCAAGTTTAAATTTTCTACCTCTCATTTTATCCGTCAGCTAATTAAGTTCACCATACAATTCTTAATTATTCTTCCCAAATTTTTCCAGCGCCGTTCTCATGAGTTTTTCGCAAGTGCCATGTAATTTATTGCAGAAATGAGATGTTAAAGTCCATACCTCACACCCATACAGCAAAAGATATTCCATTGTGAACCCAATTAATCTTAGCTTAAATTTTTTGGATAATGATGACGACGAAATCTTTTGCAATGTATTGCACTCTACGCATGCAAATGCAATTCTCTGTCTGATATCCCCAGCTGAACTATAGTGACAAGAGATTCCAGGTATGCGAATTCTTCAATCACATCTAAGGTTGAGAGATATTTGCTTAGATGATTGCAAGATCCAAATGCACTGAAAATTTGACATCCAGAGTTGTTAGCGATTTTTATTGATTTGTTCAACTAACCACCTGGTTCCGGATTTTTTGGGTTTCTGTCAGTAAATCGGCAGAAAATCTAAAGATGTCCGGTGCTCGGTAGCGTTACTTTAAACGGACAAATTATGGGAACAAATTTGAGACTTTAGAAGCCAGTCGGTATTATTTAGTATCAATTGCTCATAAAACTTTTTTGTTATCCCTTTTATTTGCGTAAATGTTAATGTCACCGTGTTAGTTGTTGTAATTTTAGGCTTTAACTTTGGTGCAGCCGCTGAGTTGCTTTCTCAGCAATGCATATGTGCCCTAGAAACTTTTGGGCGGTATTTCTAGCCCACACCTTTAGCATAGTTGTTTACAGTGTACCACTACTTGTCTTATTCCTGCTTTAGTTTAAAGTATAATTCATGCTACCCGATTTCCCTTCTTTAGTAATCGTTTAACCATTTACCTGTGGCTTGCTTCGCATTTATGCTGCTTTTTTGTGATGCTTTTCAGCTAATCTATTACGTCCTGCTGTTACGTCTCTACTGCTTCTCCTGAGTCTCTCCTGCTTCTACTACGTCCTATATTCTGATACGACATCTACTACTATATTCTACTACTGCCACATTCTACATCTTGTAAAGTTGTCTACATCTGCTCCAACCGCTACCTACTCATCCGCTATCTAGCCCTTCTGCCTTTCTGCCTGCTTTATTCTGTATTAGTTGCCATATGCTATCTGTTGAAAAAAAACACAAAAAAGAAAACAAAATGCATTGACACTTTAGTCAATACATTTCCCTACATTGATAACTTCTTGAGATTTGTTATATGCCATGACCTTGTTTTCTTCGCATTAGCACTGAGTCCCACTTAAGAGAAGGAAACTTCTACCCGTATGAGTATGCCTTGAGCTTGCCCTATTTGCTCTCTGATCAATTGGACATCATCAGATCCAGATCTGTCAAAACTTCGGGTTCTTGTTCTACTTTTCTGCTCAGTCTTCTTCCCACTATGATACCCAGTTCCTCCTCATCATCATTCAGCGCTCGAGTCTAAAAAGGGTTAAGACTGCGGCAACTTTCTTTGCAAAAGTTGCAAGCACTGTCTCTCTCCCAGTCACGTGTTAACGTTGTTGTGTCGGTTTTTCATCTCTGTTTTCCATGTTTTTATGCAATGAAAAGTGATTAGGAGGTGCTGTGATTTATTTTAACCACTTTTTATGATAATCATAGTTCTTACTGCATACTTATGGTGTCTCTTTTCTGTTGTACACTGACAGTCGGTCCCGAACTCCTGTGCTCACATCAAACGGGCGGGTGAGGTATAAGGTATAAGGTATACAGTCTAATACTTTGGATAACCTTTGCGGTCAATGCGTGCACCTAGACAATTCTTCTCACTTTTCTTTCCTAACGCAGCAGAGGAAGTCGGCTCGTGTGCTGACTTAAGGCCGTAGGCTTTCGAAAAGTAATAAGTCAGACAGCAGAATCTGTCACGAGCTGGTGTTGTTTCCGTTGACAACTCAGATGCAGACGTGTCAGTTAAGTCAAGGAAACATAGACTCAAGCTCATGTCAGCTTCTTTGCCTCCAGTAACCCTGTCATTGCCAGGGGGTTTACCTGGTTGACCTTTATCAGGTGGAAGTTACGTCAACGACGGGAAAACGCATTGTATGATCGACACCCGCTGTACGCCCGCTCATTCAGTCTGTGATATCGAGTCTCGTGTCATTATATCCGTTATACAGTGATTTGGCAATAGAAACAAACACGAATGGTACTCCTTAGGCTAGCTTCTAAATCGGGGTCGGTAGCTTCGTCTATGACGCGACTTAACATCCCTCCTATAGCCACCGTCACCAGGGAACCAAGCTCGCCAACCAAGCCCTAACGGGGAAAAGTGAAAATTGGTCGTCGTCATCTGCAGAACGTTCTTTGTCTGGAAAAGAGGATCATGGAGAGATGAGCGAGCCTGAACTTCGCCCTCAGACTTTGCGCACGGAACACAAATCAGCCATGCCATCTTCGTTGCCAGTCACGACTCATGCACCGCCACCGCCGTCTGCTCCACGGGCACCATCCACTGCCACAGCAGTGACAGCGACATATCAGGCTTCGCCATGCGTCATGGCGCCAGAGGACTATAGATCTTTACGACATATACGTACACCCAGACAGCCAGCCAACATCCGGGACGTGTGAGAGGATTCTACGACTGCAAAGTTGATGTCTACCGAGCTCCCTATTAGAGATAATAAATTTATCGCAGACAATTCGTTATTCGCTTGCGACGTCAAGGCCGCTAGCAAGTAAGCCCTCTCGATGTCTCTTTTTGTCCAGTCGCAAACGCCACCGATGGAAGAATTTGTGGGTCTGTCCAAAGCAGATTGCGTGAAGAGCATGTTACAAGCGTGGATGTGGGAACTTCAGTCGCGGCAAGCTGCAAAGCCGCGCCGGCTGAGTCACATCAGACTTCCATATGTTAAGGCTTCCATGTACCACTGTAATGACGGACTGTTGGAGACGCAATCCCTGGCCTATTCTCGCAACATGGGGTCGTTGTTACCCAATATCAACCCAACAGACGGCCAATCGGAACTTTGCCCGCCAGACTTGTTAAAGGAAGCAATCGAGGCAGCCAGGGAGAAGTCGCAAGATGCACTTGCGTGTAGAGCTTTGATCCCACAGCACATTAGGCTTTTTATTTATAAAAATGAAACATTTTTATTATTGCATTCTAAATTCAGAAGGAATTAAATGGTTTTATTCTATGTATTATGTTGACCTATAACTTCATAAACGTTGATGTTTAAGCATTTTTGCCATTGTATGTTTTGATTGCACATTCTTTATAAGTAATAAAATTACCTTTCAGAGCATTCAGAGATTGTAATATTAATATCATAATATTGACTTTGAGATTAATATGGCACAGCAATGCAGATATCAAGCCTTATTTGATTAAACTTGATCAGTGTTTAGACATAAATGTACAGAAAGACAGAGTGGACAATACACTTCTTTTGCAACGTCTCGAAACTACTCACGGAATTTCGGGCACAGCTCTTCAGTGGGTGAAATCTTACCTGTGAGAGCGCACGATGTGAGTCAACGTAGATGGCAAGTACTTTGATCCAGTCACATTAGATGTTGGGTTACCACAAGGTTCTCAACTCGGCCCCCGACTTTATAGTGATTATACGCAGCCGATGTGTCGACTAATACGCCTGTCCCTTCTGTTTTATCATTTGTATGCCGATGACACTCAGTTGCTCAAACCCGTTCAGTGCATAAATAACTTACCCGAGTGCAGTATCGAATTGCCGCATGGATGAAAGACAATAAATTTAAAACTAGACCGAAATTCGACCAGCGAATTAGATCCCACTTGGAATGATAAGTCATCTGAGAACTGTCTAAAAAAGATGACTGTTCTCCCTACAATTTTAACCACCTAGAAGAGATTGGTGATGTGTTCTCGTGCTCCCTTTTCACATACAAGCAGACGTACCGGGGATTGAACCCGGGACCTTCTGATTTGGCACAAAAACATCAACGCTTTTTCCAACTACGCCAAATGGACTACACTGCTTACTGGTAACAATGATTCGCAATAAAAAAACATAAATCTGTTTAAGTGTCCTCTTGTCTGTTACGACACACGCTATTAATGAATAGCAAAAAACTGTTTTTATGTTTAGCAACTGCCCAAACCGGACAACCATAGACCTCGAACGACTTTAGCTGAATCCCAACTTGAGTCCGATTTCCACGGTTTTCAGCTCGAAAGTGATCTTGAGGTCAAGTCAGCGAAAGTTATACCTTACGTAGAGGTGTGGAGGTGGAAAAGGAGGTCAAAATTGCTCTATCTCTAACCATTTTCGAGATAAAGGGCAACTTCCGGTTTTGAGCTCGAAAGTGACCTTCAGGTCAACGTCATCAAAAGTTATACCGTAAGTAACATTGAACAGGGGGTGGAGGTCGAAAATGAGCTAATAACTACAGGGGTCAGTGTTTTGTTAAAAGAAAAACGGATATATCTCCCCCAGCCCCCATTCAGCCACTTGGAACAGAAAGAATACAGAAGTGAAGGTATTTTACAAATTCAAAATGCAAACAAGATAGTCTTGGTTACCAGTGACTATTCTGTCGTGAAAAGAACGTTTCACTCACTCAAAATGCCAATTGATTTGTTAATGAAGGGACAAAATTTCACGATGTTCGCAAATGATGACGTCATAGGTACAATTTTGACGTGCAAAAAATTCCTTGCTTAAAAGTAGTCTCATAATGTATTTTGTGCCGAAGCGCTAGGTTCAATAGTTTTCGAGTTATTGAGCTTTAAAACATAAATGACGTCATAACTCGCAGATATTGAGCTTTTAAAACATAAATGACGTCATAGCTAACAAATGATGACGCCATAGGCACAACTTTGACGTGCCAAAAATTCTTTGCTTAAAAGCAGTCTCATAATGTATTGGGCCAAAGCGCCAGGTTCAATAGTTTTCGAGTTATTGAGCTTTAAAACATAAATGACGCCATAACTCGCAAATGATGGCGTCATAGGTACAACTTCGACGTGCCAAAAATTCTTTGCTCAATATTAGTATCATAGTGTATTTTGTGCCAAAGCTCCAGGTTCAATAATTTTCGAGTTATTGAGCTCTAAAAAATAAATGATATCATAACTCGCAAATGATGACGTCATAAGTACAACTTCGACGTGCCAAAAATGCTTTGCTTAAAAGTAGTCTGATAATGTATTTTGTGCCAAGGCGCTAGGTTCAATTGTTTTCGAGTTATTGAGCTTTGAAACAAAAATGAGGTCACAACTCGCAAATGATGACTGGAAAGTAACCTTGAGGTCAAGGTCACCGAAAATTATACCTTACGTAACGTCGCACAGGGCGTGGAGGTCAAAATTGCTTTATCTCTTACCTTTAAACGGTCAAGGTCAAAAATTTTTAACGGGTGCTTTAGATCACATCGTCCTTTATATATGTGCCAAGTTTGGCTTTTCTAGCTTCAGCAGCCTTGCTGTAGATGTCTGGAAACCGATTGATCTTTTTCACGATTTGACCTTGAACAGTAAGGTAAAAGTCAAAAATTTTTATAAGGTGCACCACTTTAGATGACCCTCCATACATGTGCCAAGTTTGGTTGGTCTAGCTTTAGCGGTCTTGGAGGAGATGTCTGGAAACCGATTCGTCGGAATAAGAAAAAAAATTTAAAAAGAGAGGAAAAAATAGGTGAAGAATTCGAGACAATCCACCCCCATTTGGTATTTTCAATACCAAGTGGGAATTAACTGTGATAAAACCGAATTCCTACTAGTTTCCAGCCGGAGAAATCAAGCGCTATTCAAAATAGACTCTATTGAGATATGCGGTGACGTTGTCGAAAGAGCTGAAAGGGGTAGAAACCTAGGTGTAACAATAGGCTCCACCCTGGATAATCAAATTTCTAAATGTAAAATGTGCTACATCTACATTGGGCGGATTAGGAAAATTCGACAAGTCTTGGACTTCGATGGTGCAAAGTCGCTGGTAAGCGGCCTGGATTATTTCATTAGCCTCTATATAGGTCTACCGGAGTATTCCATCTATCGCCTTCAAAAAGTAATGAACTCTGCTGCAGGGGTCATTTTCAGGATTGGAAGAAAAGAACACATCTCGCCCTACCTGGAAAAGCTCCACTGATTACCAGTGGAGAAAAAGATTGAATTCAAAATTCTTACCATTACCTTCAACTCCCTTCACAACATCGGACTAGCACATCTTAACGAACCTGTCCGTCTAAAACAGTGCTCTCGTGCCCTATGGTCATCAAATCAGTACTTTTTGGCTGTACTGAAAAACTGAAAGTAAATATGGTTGCAAGGCCTTTCAGAACATTGCACCAACACTATGGAATAACCTGCCGTTTAAGCTTAGATCAAGCACTGATAGGGGAGCATTAAAAAAAGAGGTAAAACAATATTGCTTAGAGAAGTATTTTACAGTTAAATTTTTTATATTGTAATGCGCTTAGGTGATTTGGTGAATAAGCGCGATATAAGCACCATTTATGATATGATATGATGATGATGATGATTGACACGACAGCAAATATTCATATGCGACTAGAGTAATGTTCGTAAAAAGCTAGAGATTCTTATGTAAACAAATACTGCTCTCTTCGTTTTGCTAAAATTTCTTCAAGTATGGCCTTCTAGCCATATAATAAATTAATGAACATATGGTGAAGATACGAATATTTTGGCAGGGAAAGATTTTCAGTTTAGCCTAAAGCTAATATAGGTCTTATTTTTGATTTGTGATTTCTGGTTTATGGTACGATTATGATCTTTCTTAAATTAGTTTTTTGCACGTGTCTAATGTTTTCTGTTAGTATTCAGTTCTTAGAGCGATGTGAAGTACACACTTCCAGTGTTCGATACTGGAAGAACGGCTATGTGTTTTTCCCTTCATATATGCTGCTAAAGTATTACTGTTTCCGTTGTTCACGCACTCGCAGTCATAAAATAAAAGCTTATTTTTCCCAAGGTAAAATGTGTCTGTATAAGATATCTTCAAGAGCGCATTTTGAAACATGTTGACATCTTGCCCTAGCATCATAGGAATACATTTTGTGTGTGTTCAACTTGGGTTGTGAAAGCTGCTGTTTAAAAAATTTGCTTTATAAATCAATCGGAAGTCAGCTTTTTTATTTCATTATTTCTTATCATGATCGGGGAAAAGATGTTATCAAACAGCAATCCAGCATTCTGTAAAGGTCTGAAGGTTGCATTAATAATTATTTTATTATTAAATAGTAAATGCTTAACAGGCCGAAACGATAAAGAGTTGCAGCCATCATGTAGTCGTTGAAGATCATGGCGGTGTATACTTTCTAACACAGGGAATTAACAATTTGAAAGTGAGAAAACAAACCAAGCATTTATTTGAAGCCCTAAATAGAAAACCAGACCAAAAGCCCTCTTAACTGCAGTCCCAGTGAACACTGTGACATTGCAACAACGTTGGAGAGACGTCTCAACGAGATTTTAGATTAACGTCGGGTTTGGGTTGAGTTTTTGAAGACAAAACATCTGTCATCGGGAAAGTTATCTGGAATCGCCCCATAGACAGTGTCAATCATAACCGACGCCAGAAGTTTATACTGTTTTCGATCTTTCAACAAACTTAAAAGAGGATTCTAAGCCTGTTTTGTGTTCTACGAATCCACATTAAATATTTGACGAATCCACGCTATATCTAACTATAGACTACTCACAGTAAAAGCAAAAACAGATTAGATAAAGATGACTTCAAAGCATTCGCCAGAAAATAGCGAATAAATGCGAAAATAAGTTAGCTGAAACTTTCAAGCCATTGTCTTTGGCAGTTCAACTTAAAAACGTTTATAGATTGCCTGACAATATTAAACATACGAAATCCAGATCCTCCTGTGTTAGCACAGCGCTACTGTAATACAATTTCCAGTAGAACTTGGATAATAATCGAAAACTGGCCCCGCATTTATAACATATAACTGTAATCAAGCTACAAGCTATTTAATTATGATGTCGCAAAAGGCAGTCATGGTTTATTCATGACTACGGGTCCAAGTGCCTTAATGAGGAACCCACAGCTCCATTTGTTAGATGTATGACAAAAAATCTACAGTCCTGTTTTGCAAAGACTGTGATTTCATTTATTCGGCCTGTGATTACTGTCTTGCTGTAAAACAAGTAATGCCTACCTGTATTTGCGTTAAGCAGCCACTGACAGGTGAAAAGTTATAAAAAATATTTCTTTGTTACATCAAACAACAGCGATTGGGATCATGATCAATTTTTGTGAAGGATTCATGATAGGTCACAGTTAAAAGATTTAGCGCAGCAATGACGGTAACTGACAACAGAAAATACTGTTTTCGATCTTTCAACAAACTTAAAAGAGGATTCTAAGCCTGTTTTGTGTTCTACGAATCCACATTAAATATTTGACGAATCCACGCTATATCTAACTATAGACTACTCACAGTTATGCCATTAAAAAGACAAGCTGCTGATTAGGCATCATGCTTTTTATTTCAAACAAACATTATCTGTCCAAAATCTCCGTCTCAGAATATGCAACTTTCTCAGGCAAGATGAATAAACATTTTGTGTTTGGTATTTATATCTTAAAACTAAACATAAATAACAAATAAACAATTAAAACCAAGAGCAAAGTCATAAGGGTTGTTTCGGAAATACTGTAAACTATTGAAAATATGTGCAATAGGATTTATGAACTGTTTCATTGTGTTACTTTACCTGTGTGGTGATGTAGTGGGTAAGACACTGGCATGGTAAGCGAAGGCTCCACAGTTCGAATCCGGCTGGCCAAATTTTATACGAATCAGCAGATTAAATGTTCACTTACCCTTAACGATAAGGACCTCAATAAAAAATCACACGGCTGGGGCGCTAAAATTCAATTAGGCTTCGTTTTTCAGATAGAAAATTAGAACGAATTCTCAACTGAAAAAAGACGCTAAAACAATGGGAAAATCAATGAATGAATTATTGTCTCTTCTCCAACAGGATGAGGTAAAATGTTTGCTCCATGTCAAATCGTAACCATTATCCAAATGTAATAATAATAATAATAATAATAATAATACACTGCTGGTTAATAGTTTGGTCTAGAATAAGAACACCTTCCACGTATAACCACTTTTTCATTTCCGTCAGGATATATAATAACTTATGGTTATGGCATGACAGATGAGTACAGTTTTTATTGACATCAGAGACTCAGCGACGTAAAGATATAATCCAATTTGCGGAAGCAAAAAGCTCACAGTGGAATAATAAAAACTAGACAACACTTTGAGACTTCTGGGGAGAAATGTCCTACCACTAGTGTTACAGTATGTGCTGCATGCTGTAGCTATTTCTCACCCCCCACCAAGACAAAGGGAAGCTCAACATTATGAACTGTGACTAGTTCCTTTTTGGGAGAAATTTTTACTTCTTATACTCTTCTCGGTATCCAAAAAATAGACCAAATATTTTGGGTAGAGACATCTCAGTCAGTGGTGAAAATAATAACATATGGTCGCTTCTATTCTTTAATGCCTAAGCTTTATCTTAATGAAGTTCGCCCGCTCTCTTTGTATAATCTAAAACAAGGACATTTAGTGTCATTGGGTATTCTCTGTTGTTGCCTTTCGAATCTCCAGATGTGAACCGTAATTGCGACCTTCATGAATTGTCATTATCAACTAATATTCCTGACATTTGTTGCAAAAAACATTCCGACGTCGATCCAACCTCTGTTTGTGGCCGCGAAGTTGCCCTACTAAATCCCAAATTAGTTTCAATTTTTATGGAGTTCAAGATATTGACAGTTTCACTATACGCTTACAGTATTTAAATATGTGTTAAAATTGCTAAGGCTGGGCAGATTTCTTTTACTGGGTATTATAAACAGATCGATCAAAATTTCAATCCTTGTAGCTCTACAACGCAACAGCGGGAGAAATTATGCCAAACATAAATAATTTACTATTTATCATAAAAACTGTGAACAAGAACAAGGTTATAAATGGTGGCCCAAATGTCAAACCTTGTATCCCAGTCTTCACTTTAGATGGCTTTTGATTTGACCCTCAGTTTGTCTCCAATGGGCGAAAGTATCTCAAGTCATCACTTCGGCCTTGTCTCCTTCACTGACACACAAAAACTAGCATTTGCAATGGTTGTATTCTGTGATGTAACCATAGAAACAATACAATGGTTTTTCTGTTTTTGGACGACAAAAGACTACGTATTGCACACGTTGAAACTGTAGTGTTCATAAAATATTTATGGTCACGAAAGGAAAACTGTCTTAGATTTCTCCATGTCATCTACAATGTAAAAAACCTGTCTCCTGTAAAAAGACCTCTACGATGAAGGGTAGAGGGACGGAAAGGGGGGACGGAGGAGGGGTCAGTTTAGCTGGTTCTTTAGGTGGAAAGTAGCAAGGGTTTATGGATAAAGGCGGCAAGAAATCGATACGATTTTTCCAAAGAAATGCCTAGTTCGAAAATAATCGAGTTTAAAAAGGTTCAAAGGTTCGCTGAACTTTTTTGGCCACTTAGACCAGATCTCTGGCTGTGGATACAACAGCCAATCCACCGCGATACGTTCAAAGCCATCTCTTTGCAGATATGATACTCATTGTATCCTGGTAGCTAAAGTTACCTAAATAAGATGTTGTAAAGCCAAAACAAAAAACTCTAAGCACATGTGTACATAATGAAAGGCCTGGTGCTGCACTGCAAGAAACTGTTAAAAGTTAAACTTGTTTTTATATTCATCCCTCTTTAATAAAGAGAGAGAGAACTGAAACGGGGCATGCATATGCCACCGCTGAGAAGTTATGCAGCGTGTGCCTAATATATGGGCTTCAATTGCGAAATATTAATGCTCGTTTTGCAAGTAAAATCCAAACGAATTGTGTCTGGCATGGAGCCTCGTGAAGGATAAAATGGGCACTCTACTGTGTGTCTCTACCAAATTTGGTCACCTTAACCTTTACCGTTTCAGACCAGTTAAACCAGAAAAGTTTGGCGTGGTGGAGAAAAACTCTGATGGAAACATAATGGGCTTTGTAAATTGTGTGAATGATGTAAGACAGAAAAAAACCGCTCATCATTTAAAACTCCTGGCACATTGCAATTTGTTTCTAGTAATTGCAATTATGAAAACGCATTGTTGAATAATGTACGTTGGTAAAGATGTGTCCTAGGAAAAGACCCTGAAAGGTTTGAAAGAGGTTATCTGCAAACGGAAGAAAGTTGTACTCAGAAATAGTTTAAAGATATTATTAAAGAAACGGTTTTACGGTTTTGCAATTTGTTTTGAAATATACAATTCTGTCAAAATTAAATTAAATTTCCCACCACCTCGAACTAAAATATGTAAATATCAAATTTATGTCATAATCACACGTGATTATGTCTTAGTTACATACCCTCACACGACACTTACGTATCCGTCAAATAATAACCTTTATTGTTGTTTCGACTTACAATCTTGAGCCAAAGATAAATATTTGTCACCTACGTTTTTACTGACAGACTAAAAGTTTTTTCTAAGCAGTTTCTTTAAAATTTCACGCCATGGACTGGGAGATTTTATTGTTAAAGAGACTGAAGTAGATGCATGTTATTTAAACATAATGAATCAGAATTGAAAGAAAGATATCCTTTTCTGCTAACGGTCTAAACTAAATACCATTTCGGGCTGTCAAATGTTTGAGTAATAAAATCAGAAAATTTTATGCAGCTTACAAAGTGGCTGTTTGACTATTTGCCTGTAAAATATATGTCTAAATAACCCGCTATTTCACAAAAAGGATTGCCCGTTGGCATAATGGAGAATTTGGCAAATTATTTCAGATTTAAGTTTGCTTGATGTAATTTCTTGATCATTTTTCGTTATGTAAAAAGCAAATATAACACTAGTGCTAAAGTTTTCCACGTATTATAGCGTCAAATGTACACATTTCAAATTTCGTCCGTGATGTTCATTAATGGCTCTTTTCTTAACTGAATATATTTAAACATTGATCTTTAAGATCTCATGATATTGTTAGATCAGCTTCTACTATAAACTATCACATACAACAAAGAAACGAACATCATGGAGGAGGTAAGCTTTCAACATAGAGAAGATGAACTTGCCACATACAGAAGGTAAAGTTACCACATACAAAAGATTAACTTACCACATACAGCATACAGTGATTTTGCAAAAGCAAGTATAAACAAGAATAACAGAAATGCCACCGTTCTAACAGCATTTCCACTGGCATGTTTTGCTTTGACATTATAGGGGCAAGAATATTCTAACAGCAACATCTTTTCAGCACTTACTTTCAACCTCTTTCATTTGTTTTGTATTAATACTGGCAGTCATTAAATAAAGTGCGTCAGTACCCTGGCGTGTGTGTATCTTTGCTGATAATGGTATAATGAAGTGTGCAGTGCTAACGTTTTGTATTTCTCATCAAAACAGTAATGCTTTTGTGTCTTATTTTTTTATCATGAAAATAAAACACCATGACGCAAATATCACCGGAAACAACTTGTCATCAAGCACTTTATATTTGGAAACATTTTTGGCAATAGGACCGGTATCTCGAAAGAAGAAGTTGTGATAACAAAGTAACGGACCAATGCCAAGAGGAAAGCGAATATATGGGTTGCTATTTCAGTACAATACCACTTGCTAAGTGTCAAAGAATGTTTAGTCTGCATTTTGAAAAATGAAGGCACATTTGTAATAAAATAAACGACTTTATTAAGAATCAACTTGCCAGTAGAAATGCTATTGTTTTGGTGCTGCAATATGTCAGCACACCGTTACGTCTGTGACTAGTTAAGTGTAAATTCTCTGAATATTTCTGTGTATTTAACGACTATCAGATCATACAAAGAGGTCAGTTATCTATTGTTAGGCTAGTAGTAAAAGTTGGCAAGGCTCTCATCGAGAACGTTGTGAAATCCAACAAAAATAAATGCAAATAAGTCATTTGAAAATCTGTGAAAATTATGAAGCAAACTAACGTAGCAAAACGGTGGCATGTAAAGTTCGCATTAAAACATAAAGCCGATTAACATGTATATGGTTTGTTAGCATACACTGACGTCTATTTGTTCGTCTGTTTTTCGTTAAGATTTCGTTAACATTTTTCTAAGTTATCTAAAACAAACAATACAGGAACATAAGGAGGAGTATTTTTTATATAATATTTCGTGTGGCACGCAGTCTCTCTAGTCAATCAATAACACCAACTATGCTCGGCAGCCGTATTTAGTGGACAATTTATCAAATGGTATTTTAGCCCATTTAACCGTTTATAATCTTTGCATATCAGAAAAAAATTAATTGCAATTCGCTGAGAAAGAAGTAGGGGAGGAAAGATTGCCTTGCATTTTAATACCGTAATCCCTGCTTGAGGAAATTCAGCATCCGAAAGGTGTCTCAACATCTGTTATTAGTAGAGTTTAATATTTGTATTTTTATATTTCATAGCCTGGGGCTTTGATCTTATCAGTTACGAGCTCTCATACAACCTTTTTATGATGGTTGCTACTTTCACTTCCAATGACAAATCTTATGTCAAATTGTACAATAGTATGGTATATAAATAACTTTGAAATTCCAGGAATGTTATGATTTGTTTTATAAGCAGGGTATGTCACACCAAAACAGCATTACTGCCTCATAAATATTCTTCAATTTGTTCATTTGGTGCTGGAGATGAAGACCTGGTAAAACCAATATAATTTATCTTTTCAAACTGAAAACAATATTGAACCATTAAATAATTATTTTATTTCTCACCTTCGCTCTGATGCTACGCATTTTTAACGTAATCACTGAGTTTTAATCTTTGACATGTAATATCATACTTTCCTTACAGTGCTGTGGAATAAGTGAACATATTTAGTCTCAAAGATTAAAACTCAGTGAAAAGATAAAAATGCCAAAATTAGCATGCATGATCTAGGCTTTGTATGATTTAATCTATAGTACGTTTAATCACACAGCATTATAACAAAGAAAGAAATAATTTCCATGTTTCCATTTCCATGCATATATATATATACATATATATATATATATATATATATATATATATATATATATATATATATATATATATATATATATATATATATATATATATATATATATATAAGGTTTTTGCTTATTTCGAGAAAGACTAGAAATAAACTGAATGTCAGAGAGTGCTCTAATGTATTGTTTTACTTGCCATAAAAAGCAATGGAAAACACATGTACAATAACAACATCACTATTCTTTCTCTTACTTCGAACAAGCATGACATCATGGTCTTGAATATGTACTGACATATTAAGAATTGTCTCGCAATTCACCAGATAGTCCCAGCCAATAATATAAAACGTACTTATCATTATGCTTATTCTAACTTTGAAACGTGTTTTAGCAGTTCTTGTCATCGCTTTTTTATACATGAAAATTTTAAATATTTGTTCAAGATAATACACAACCCTAAACTGTATTCACCCTTTTATGAAAACCAAGTAATTTTTGCAGTCTTTAGGTGCCCATCTACTTATATCTACCTTTGTGAAAATCCAAACCAGCTTCCTTTCAGATCTGGAATATGTAATATGTAAATATGTAAAATAGAACAGAGAGTGCCACAACACCTGTCAACATTATTTTACACTGAGAAATGTATACTTTATGCTAAGTGATATTGTTTGACATTATTACGAAGCCAGTTAACATTACCTTTTTCATGAAGAACATTTCTCGGACTATGCACATTATGCTGCTCCGTCTGATCATTCTGTTTTATTTTAAAAATGCCTGTACTTTTATACTGCATTGATTTTTAACACTAACCTACCTAACTAAGACGCATGTTGTGAATTTTATTTTGTAATGTGTAACGCATTTCCTCATTCGCAATTAATTACAGAGGGATGACATAATTCGAGCCCCTAGCGAAGTAAATGATATTAATTGAAAATGATTATATTGAAAGGTGCTTGTGCATGGTG
The DNA here is from genome assembly GCA_949752745.1 of Protula sp. h YS-2021. NCBI lineage: Eukaryota > Metazoa > Annelida > Polychaeta > Sabellida > Serpulidae > Protula > Protula sp. h YS-2021. Next base: position 83,346,614 of record OX457024.1, on the reverse strand, counting down.
TGCCAGAAAGAAATATAGCAATCATGGAAACGTGTAAATTAGAACAAGACAGAGTAGGGAATGATAAACTTCAGACTGCAGAAGAAATTAAAAGCCGCTACAATCCGAAACAAATTTTCTTTCTCGCTTGGAAGTTAATGATTAGGATGCAATTTCTAGAGGAACTTGTTGATACAAGTGCTCTTATTTACATACAAATAAATTGCAAGGAGCTATCTGTTTTACATGGCAAGGTACACTTTGCAAAGGTCAAGCAAGAATGCTGAGAGAATGCTTTCTTTGATGATCAGTGTGGTATCTGTTGTTTGTGTCCTCTTCTTGCAATGATTTCTTTTCATATGCTACTTATAATGCTGTCTTTTAAAAAATCTTACTCTCCTTCTTTTTTATATACTCTATACTGCACTTGCATTGTTTTAATCGGTTCGCTGCGTACATATTGCAAAGGTTTCTAATACCAGTAATTCCTTGTAAACCAACGAAAAATGAAATGATGCGTCATAAAATACCAGGGCAAACATTTTTATGCGGTCCGGCAATATATTTAGAAAACAGCTGGTTGAAAATGCTATTATCATTCACTTTTGCAACTTGAATAAATGAGTAGTAAAGTTATTGATTGCTCTTACTTGCAAGGTGGCTGCAAGTAATTAAGTTTTATTTTGTATTATTCATGGCCTCAGACTAGTTAGCACAAAAATGTCTTCCAATTTGATCATCTGGTACCATATTGCTAAAGATATTGATGCTGCTGCTCAGTACAGTAAACTGGAGGCTTAGCGTGTATGTTTTAAATAAACCTGTAAAAATACTTCAGAACTACTATAAATAAGAAAGTAAGTAGTTGTCTTATAGGTTTACAGATCAAAAGATAGTACATGTTTTGAAGGTTTGAAGATAGGTGGACAATCAGAGGTGTAAAAACATAAAGTTATCATGCTTCTAAAAAAATATGATGTACCTGTAATTTTTACAATATGTTTATTCTTTTAGTTAATGAAATACTAGAGTAAAAGTTCATCAAAGAGAAAATGCAAATATGATGCAACTTTATATTCCAACAGTGTTATTAAGACAAAATTAACACTAGTCATGAATGTAATTTCTGCAGCACTTTCCCCATTTGCATAGCAGTGGTGAGCTACCTTTGATGCACAGTGGCAGTATGAGGCAACGCATCAGGAATATTTCAGCAAAAAAATGAAATAAAATAAAACATTCAGACAAATGCAAACTCCTTTTTCAGACAATGTGTTTTACTTTTCCGAGCTGTTCTATAATTTTCTATGGACTGGTACCTCCGATAGCTATATATATTAAATGGAATTCTTTTCAGCAAAAGTAATGTTTCTGAAAGGGCAAGTCATGTTGAAACCACTTTATCCTTGCAACAGAAAAGTTTTCTGTTTGTTTTACAACAATTATTTTGCAGGAAATGAATTAAATTTTTTAGCTTAAAATATATTTCCACGGAGAAGAAAACATTATAGCCTTGTCCAGTTATGATGCTACTCCAAAGGAAATATTCCTCTGGCAAAACTAAGTAAAATAAATAACATTTAGAAAGAATTTGTTTCTGCCACGGCGCCGATGTTATAATATCAAGAATCCCACCATTCTTCCCCGAACTGCAACTGAACGACAACCTTATATAGAAATGCCTGTATATAAACACGCGCATATATATATATATATATATATATATATATATATATATATATATATATATATATATATATATATATATATATATATGTGTGTGTGTGTGTGTGTGTGTGTGTGTGTGTGTGTGTCTGTGTGTGTGTGTGTCTTTATATACACATACAGTGAAACCCCGATCTTAGGGACAAAAGTGACTGAATAATTTTGTTCCTAATGGCGGGGTGTCCCGAATTTCGAGGTTCTGTTAGTTTGAGTTCTATCCGAACACTGAAGCTTTGATTATTTTAACTTTATCATAGCGAAAGTTCTTTCCGTTTTCTTTTCACACCATCCATATTCAGACTTAACACTTATTATAAAGTATCACTTTGTATAACAGCTTGTTTTACGTATTAACTGAGTATAAAGACAATGAATTACTTGCTCTTTCATACGCATTTTAAAAGACGAAGCACACGTCAATAGGGATTAGCAGTATAAAGCTTCTCTCCTAACCACGCATCTTTTGTAATTAAGCCCTATTGTCTTTACATGCCCTGTGTACACTGTAATGTACTCAATACCCACAGATAACAATACAAAGAAAAAACAACACTACCGAGTAACAAGTTCATAGGGATTGTTTACATAACGCACAAAATATGGACAGCAATTTGACTGTCCACAACAGAGAGGTGGTTAACACTTGACAAGCCTTTGGCTTGCAAGGTGTTTCTGAATTTGCGCGAGCAGCCGTTGGTATCTTTTTTTCTTGACAGTGAACGGATTTTTTGTGTCATCTACTCAGCTGACACTACGGGCCCTAGGGCCACGAAACTTGGGACATAAAAGAACTCTATTCCGTTTTAAAACATACTGGAAAATGCTGTCCATAATTCAGGGGCGTCCATGATGGAGGGGTGTCCATATCCGGGGTTTCACTGTACATTTAATTTTTTTAGTTTATTCACTACTCAAAATTACTGAAATTACAAACAAAGTCTCGTCGTCCTTTTGAAAATATCTATTGCAATGCAGTATATTTGAAAATTTCTAAGCAACAATATTGAATGTTGAAGACTGTGCATTACTCTCAATATTCTATGTGAAGATACATACTACCTTGATTCTTTATAAAAAGTGTGTGATTTATGATTACGTTTAGTAAGCGCCATGCATTATTAATGTTTTCTTCTCTCACAATCTCTTATTCTTGCTGTAAGTTTTGCTCTCGCCTCATCGGGGTGAGAGAAAGACGTTTGAGTAGTCTTATATATTTCTCAGCGTTATACTTTTCTTCGAATCTCATATTTTGGTTTAATGTCTCTCTCATAATAACGAGAAACGGTCTTGTTTTTTAAATATCTTCTCGGGATACCAAGTTAACATCAAAAGAAAGTGTAAGTGCTCCCTTTTGCACATAAATATTCAAGAAGCGGCGGATAAAAATGATTTTAAGATCTGTCACCTTCGAAACAATTTATTTAACATTGCAATTTTCATTTTTTTCAAATTTTGTCAAGAACAGCTAAGTAAATTGAATTCCTAAAATTACAAGAGCATCTGCTTTTGGCAGAATGCTTATATTTTGATGTGTGAACAGTTTGGAAATTCAAGAAAAAGTTTAACTGAACTTGATACTTCATCACAAAGTTCCTTTTCTCAAGGCTTACTTTGCCTAAAAATGTTTTATTTTCAATATTGTTTCTGTTGTTTTTTGTGCATTAATACAAACACAGAACACCCGTACAATTTCACTCGTCGCTTTAAAGAATATTGTGTAATAGTTGCAGCTTCACAAAGTTAGAATTACTCAAGCAATGTGTATTTACTCATAGAAATCATCCACATTTCCCAAGTTTCAAAGCTCTAAAAACTGTACACAAAGGCAAATAAGGGTTGTTCCTATATTATGTCATACTTCGCTTATTTCTTTTGTAGTTCTTGGTTTGGACTAGTATGACGCTGGCTTTCTTGTGTGTAAATGTTTAGTAAAGCTACTCGTTTTACGTTGTCAAACGTAGAGGTTTGCATAGATGTCAGATATGTAACTAAAGTGGGAGAAAAGCAGTTTTCAATTCGATGTTCAACAAATTATTAATAAATTATGAAACCTCAAAGTTAGGTGAATAATTTAGTACGGTTTTGTTGCTGGTATGTAGAATGGGATACTTCCTTCATGGCAGCCGACATTGGCTGGAATGTGGTCTTTGTAATTGTTTGTGAGTTGATTAAAAAAATTAGTATAATTGCAGACTGCTCTCTCGATCCGGTTACATCGCGGTCCACTGTCTCCGTATGTCAGCCCACTTCCGAAAACACAAGGACGGGGATTCCTGTGACCTGTGGTGGCTTATGTCGGTGAATGGGGCATGCGCAAAAGTAGCGTGCAGGAGGCTGATAGCTCGTGTGAGTCCGCCAATTTGTTCGCTTTCGCTCAGCTGCTGATGCAAGTGCTTGTGCAGTTGATGGTAAAAACTACGCCTAGCGGGAGAATGCTCTTGGCTTAACTCTTGTTCAAACCGGTCACGGTGTTAGATAATGTTTTTGCGACCGGACAGAACTGATGGTCATCAGTTAATGGCCAAGGAAACGGTTGCTAGTTCGCTAATGTTAAAATGTTTTTGAGATGGCTGCGCTGTATCGACCGACCAGTTAGCTGGTATATTGCTGATTTATTGAAGATGAACGCGGTGAATCATGTACAAACTCTTGTACCCAAAAATGGATTTGAATTGAACCGCTTGCTTCAATAAAATTTCCTTATCTAAACTAATGTCTCAATTTTCAGTTATCAAATTAAACGTGCACTGGTTAAAATTTCGAGATTTCAAAACCCCACCTGTCACAGCAATGATGTTAAAGGGCACTATCATCCAACAACACCCAATAAATTACAAGGGCCACCTCGACCACTGTCCACATCTACGACAGGATTGTAGGACCAAACCACCCCAGGACCAAACCTCCCCCGATTTTGAAAAGTAATTAGTTAACTCAAATGCAATTTGTTTCTCTGCATCTCATAATTGCAGTTCTGTTTAAGAATATCATGAATCAAGTGTATCACAGTTGCTGTTTTCTTTGTCCTGATGATCATCAAAACGAGTCTTTAATCGTAAATCACAGCGTAGATCAGTTTCTGCAATTGTAGATCACACGAAATGTCAAATCTTTGAGCATTCACAACCAGTTGATAAACCAAAGTAATAAATTAAAACTTAAGCGTACTTACGGATCCACCAATTCTAACTAATTCTAGAGATTCGCTGTCAGATATATATGTACAGATATATGGCACATAAAAGTAATCTGAAATTCATTGCATGTAAATAGTGCCTCTGCTTCAGTGTGACGTAACAACTGAAATACAGTAAAACCCAGGATAAGGACAGCCCGATATTAGGGACACCTCGCACATGAGAACAGTTTTTGTCAGTCTGTTTTAAAATCCCGTAGACTTCTGTATATTCTGAACCAGTCTATTAAGGACATCCTGCGATTCAGAATTAAGGACCCTTTTTGAGAACGTCAAGTCCATAATGCATTGAGAATAACCCCTCTATTAAGGATAGCAAAAAACAGGTCCAACTTAATTCGCACATACTGCAAACAACACTAATCTGCTTGAAACACAAAGCATGCGTCTTTAACCCTTTACTTTGTTTTCGGAGTACATCGCCTCAAAACAGTGTTTGTGCAGCGCCTTTAATTACAATTGCCATATCGTACACACGACACTGCCTGTTTATTATTATTATTATTATTATTTTTATTATTATTATTATTATTATTATTATTATCATTATTATTATTACTATGCGTATTTCTTGTATAACGCAGACAACAAGTCACTTGATCTGTGTGCTTAATAATTTACTATATAAGGTATAAAACAGTACGTAATAAATTGATAAAACAATACAATTAGAACTAAAACAGACAAAGAATAAATATTAACTACAATGCTTGGCATAATACTTGATACTCGCTGACTAGAGTAACAATTTAACAATACTGTTGGTAAGCTAAACAGAATAGATACGTTTTTAATTTTGACTTAAAGGTTCCGAGTGGGTTGCAGCTTCTGATTTCTGGGGGTAAACTGTTCCATATGCGTGCGGCTGCAACCCTAAAAGATCTATCTCCTGCCCATTTTAACTTTGAGCGTGGTATTTTCAGTTCGCATTGGTTATTAGATCTAAGCGTTCGAGGCGAAAAATACAACTCCAGTAATTCAGATAGATATGGGGGTCCTGTACCACAGAGGCACTGGAAAGTAATTGTTGCTATTTTAAAAATCGATCGTTGACGATGACGATCCATGAGAGTTGGGGTAATGTGTTCAGATATTTTCAGTCCGGAAACGAGGCGAGCCGCAGCATTTTGCACACGTTGTCATTTAGATAAAAGTTTCTCAGATAGGCCAAAATACAATGAATTACCATAGTCTAAGCGAGATGTAATAAACGCGTGAATTAGAGTTCTGAGCGAGGATTTGGTGAGATGTTTGCGAAACCAATCATTTAGCTCTTTTGTCTTACAACACACGAGTCGTGTCACTGTTATTGTCTCTGTAAATACATATATGTTGTAAATAGACTTGAGAAACTGCAGATACGTCGTCAGTAGACTGTGGACTTATATCTGGGTAAAATGTAAATTTATTGCAACTATATACTCTAAATTATACCGCTTGGTATGTATGTAATTTGTGTAAATAAATCAAAAACACAAACAAACAAAAATTTGCGTGTAGTATGTAAAAATCAAATAGAGACCGCCACATTTTAGGAACCCCTCTGTTAGGAACACTCCGCTCTTCGCAACAGGGGAACAGCACTATTCCCCATCCCCGGACTACTCCCCTTCCAATTCCCCTGAACAACCCCCCCCCCCCCCGAAAGGCAATTCCCCAGGCCTATCCCCCCAAGAAAAATATATTTACAGCGAATAATTTATTTATTCTTTTCTTTTAATCATACACACAGTTGCAATTACACAAGTGTCTGCTCTATTCAAATTGAAATTACGGCCTTTTCCCTCCGAAGGAAAATATAATTACAGCAAATAATTTGTTTTTTATTCCTTCAATTGCTTTCTTCAAAAATGCTGCCTAACCTTTCATACACATGACTGCAATTAAGAACAAACGAACAAATTTGCTGATATTGCATTATGAAAGGCCACTGAACGTGAACATGAAAGGGGAGGGAAAAGTGTAATTAAAAACACAAGTTGAAATTTTATGAAAAAATATGTATATATAAATATATATTTTTTTTTTTTGGGCGGGGGTATGCCTGGGGGAATTGCCCTACGGGGGGAATTGGAAGGAGGAGTAGTCCGGGGGGAGTTGGTTTGGGGGGATTTGTCGTAGACCATCGGGACAGAATCTGATAGACAGTTACTATTCGTAATAACGGGGTTTGACTGTACAGTAATATACTGTAATTACCAGCACGTTGAAGATATTGATAAAGTCAACACAATTCTATGCCTGTTACAGCTAATGTGTGCTTAAATGGCAAAATTTCGATATCCTTTTAGTACAGAAAATGCAAATGAATTGTAAAACAAAGTAGGAAATGATGAATTAGACATACCTAACTATGTTTTTATCAAATTTAGTTGAACAAGTTGGCGAAAAAGGGGAAATGCAGCATATGAGTTCAATAAACTACGGGGAATCTCCGGTTACGACATACATCTTTTATGTATCGCGGTGTCCACCCTCCTTAATGGATCGAGTTTGCTTTACAACCAAGCTATAAGCAACGTTTACGGTGGTTGGTACTTGGATGGGTCAATACTGGCTTTCGCTACAATTCAAATTTGTAAACAAAACACATGCCTGTAAAATGTAAAGTGAATGAAAATGGTGCATTGTGTACTTTTTACCGATAAGAAGCTTCGTGGCATAAGTTTAGGTTTACTCTAAACTACTGAAACCCATTTGGTTGTAAGATAACAACATACATCTAATCGGTGAGATACGATTGTGGCATCACTTCGTCAGAGTTCTTCCCAGCAGACATTTGTCAGTGGAATATCGCGTTCCGGTATAGTCATAACGTCATTTATTCGAAATTTATTTTTAACGAACAAATTGGAGCGACATCTTATTACTTACGTCGTTTTTGACGTATTGTAACGTCTAAACGACATTATGACGTCTGAACGACATTGCTATAATCTCCATCAACGACATCGTTATTCCGACTTCGCAATAGTGCAGTATGTCGATACGACATATCCGACCGATACGACATGTCTTCTGGGGAGTCTGCTCGAAGCAATTCGAAAGCAATCCTGCACGAAAAAACGGAAAGCACTTCACAGGAGCAAGGCTTGCTAGCAAACTTGTTAACTCGTAGATATCGTGAAGGGAACTTGTGGTGCAACTCAGAGACAAAAGCAAACATATAAGAAAGTGAAATCTATAGCCATGCCAACAGAAATAAAAACAAATATTTCCTCTGTGGAAACGTTAATGTCCCGCATTTCGCGTAAATCTGACTCCTTGTTTTCCAAGAAGAACAATGTGCTCCTAAAACAGCGCCTTGTTAAAAAATACCCTGCTCACATCAATCTCGAGAAAAAAGGCTCGTATTTGTCACTTTTGCATGTGAGTAACAAGCAAATCCTATTGCCAACCCCCTCCTTTTTCACCCCATCATCTCCCCCCCCCCGCCCCTCCAATCCATACTCCTCTAATTTCCAAGGAAAAAGACATGACACAGTGGAATGTCTGCTGGAGAATCACGCAAAATACACAGAAAATATTGAACGAAATATACACAAGTGAAGGGCAGTAAAAACCTCGTTAAAATGAAATACAATACACACATTGAGCAGCCCAACTATTGATGCTGCGGGCCTTCCCTTTGAGTATAGCGACTTAACCGGGCAGTCCAAGCTTAAAGGTGGAAAGATCACATTTGATGCTCATATGTTACACGTTACCTTTATCAAATCTGCTCATTTTGAGCATGGCCACAAGCGAACTAACGTGAAGGTGGGACACAACAACAGGTACACAGATGTGTTTTTAAAAAAAGAAAACTGCTGTAAATTATAGCAATTAAAGCCAGGTAACTCTATCGAACCGATCAGGCATTATAAAGTAATTACTGACTAAAGTGGCGCTTTGAATGAAATATGCAAATGTAAAAGCAAATTTTCATAGCAAATAACACTAGCGCTTACAAAATTCTGACCGCAGTTTTTCTTGTAAATAATAGGAAAATCATAATTTAAAAAGTTCAGTAATCATAACCAGGATATTTCTGTGAAATTAATAATTCCATCAGTGTGATATGTTATGACATTTGCGGAGTTTGGATGCGTCTGGATTTTAAAGGCCACATATATCCAGTGAGTTAACCTCCTTTATTTCTTATAAAAGTTTCAACTGTGTATAGGCAGTCACATACAAAAATCTGAAAAAAAAATATTTCATTTGAAAGACAGTCTGAAAATGGAACATTTTCGGAACTCGTTCCCACATTTGTTTTGCGTGAGTGTGTGTTTATTTCTTACGTCACCCCTAAATCTGTCTTATTATTATTTTTTCTTAATTCTGCAAAACATCCCAACCAGGTGCATCAAATACGCAGCTAAAAGCAGCTAAAATAACTGAGATTTTGCAAGAGGTGTTCAGTTTAAACCCCGCATTGAAAAAAACGTCCTATACTCATTCAGAAATCTGGAATTTTGAATAAAAGTACCTTCCCCCAAACAAGGCCAAAGCAGACCACATCTCCCACTGTATCTCGTTAATAAAATTTTTGGTCGATCATTGCTTCAGAAGTTTGAAAAACCTTAATATTGCTTGAATATCTTAAAATAGGCCGCTGATCAGGCACTGGTAAAGTATTCAGCCCAAAAGGCCGTCGCTGGTTTTGCGACAGTGGGCTCTGATTAAACAGGGGGGTTTACTAAGTCCAAAACTGAAGCGTGTTCATTTGGCGACCCAAAATAGAAACTTGCCGACACGATTCTGAAGGCGTGTGATGGATGTTGCTGGGTGCGTTTAAGAATATCCATGACACACCGGTCATACAGAGGTGGGTTGAACTACAGGGTGCAGGGGTGGTGTGCAGGGGAGGAGGACGGGGGGAGGGGGTTATCATTTGAATCTCTTCCCATGTAGCTAGAAATCATCTTTTCAGTTGCAGTATCGCTGACTTAAAATAAAAACGGAGCCAGTAAGACTCTACGCAGAAAATATCCCTTTCTTCGCTATTTCTATGTCGTGCCTCTGCACTAGCTCACTGAATGCATCTCCCCCTCCTCTTCCCCCCCCCCGCCCCTCTTCCCCCGAACACGCCAAATGGGCCTGTATGTATCTCTCCACTAATCATTCCGTGGGCAGAATAACCCGTATCCTGTGGATTAACAAAATGCCCATCCCCATCCCAAATTCCGGTGTAGTAGTGTAGGATTTCCGGGCTTTTTTTTTTCAATGGAAAAGAAATTTGTGTCGCCATATATAACCTAAAAACTACTCCACTAATAAGTGCGAACACAAACCCCTTCCAGATCTGAGAGTGATGACTCAAAATTAATATGACGTGTAAACCGTAACATTTTTTTTTGTAGCAGAAGTTAAGTTGCATTACATGAGGACCACGAAAAATTAAAAGGGCAGTCAAGAAGACCTCCCCATCGCCCCCCCCCCCTCCCCGATACTCCCCTACTTGGCATTTCTTTCTCATATTGTGACGTAATGCACATCTCGTTATAGTATTACGTGTGAAAGAGGAGGGTTACTTTTATAGAAACGTATCGAGAACATTTTCCTGAGAAGCTGTTAACAACAGAGTGGAGAAATGTCAACGCAATTACTGGGGATGCGTTTTTTTTTTCTTGGGAGTTTATAGTCAAAAACATGGAACGGTTGCTTCGATGATTTTTGCATCGTTCAATATACGGAATCTTGATTTTACATATATCTAGCATCTAAAATACCGTGGTAGTCGAGAATTAGAGCCACCAGAGGGACTGAAGTAAAGTGGACTGATTTTTATGGTGGTCCTGTTTGTGTGGTTCTTCAGTGGAAGGCAAAAAGAACGAAACTAGAACGGTCTATCCGTGAGGTGGTCCCATCTCAGGACTTGACTATATTTCTATAATAACAGAAGTATCTAAGTGATTTCAAATATTATTAATAGTAAATAACCTGGATCCAGTAAACATTGCGACTTTAGAACAACTTTTGATAGACTTTTTTTGTTTATGGAAATCGAAACAACGTCTACCGTCTAACGTTGGATAGGCGTCGATTATTTGACGTCTAATCAACGTTGCAAATGGAAGTCGAAAGTACGTCTATCTCCCTACGTTGTATAGACGTAGAGAAAGTGAAGTTGCTTAGACGTCGGAAAAATATTGATCTACAATCAACGTCAAGACAGCCACAGTCATAGTGTGATCATCTCTCCGTCATAGTATCCCCACCCCTGGGTCATTCGGTCACGCATAGATACGTATGAAGTCGATTTTTATCAACACAAGTAGGTGGGAAAAATCGGCGCACTCTGTAAATTTCAATATTTTACGTCCTCGCAATGGCTACCTTTTCTGGTGAGTAGAAACACCAGGAGGCTGTTTTTGTTTTTTTGGTCGTAAACCGACGTCTATAGAACGTCGAATTTTCGGAGTCCATCGAACGCCGCTTTAACGTCTATTCAACATTTCACCAAGATGTTGACTAGACTTGGGAGAAAGCTGCGTTTTTGTTGCGACCAAAAAGCAACGTTTTAGCAAACGTTGCTTACCCAATGTCTAGTCAAGGTTGTATTAAAGGTAAGGCATTGATCTGTGGTTGCGAACAATCACAACCAAATACAACCAGAGTCAAACTTGTGGGTTTGGTTGGGTCGATGACGTAAACTGACATCAGCGTTCATTCGACCTTGGGTTGTTTACTGCGGACACGACGTTGGACGAACGTGAGAATTTGGTTGCACATAACAGACAAACACAACGTTTTACCCCGCCAAAGGGTAGATATCGGGGTGGACGTTGGATAAACGTCGGTAGAGCGTCGTTGTAAATACATGGAGAAAGTGGCATTCCTTAAATACACTGGCTACCGTTTTATTAAATCCCCCACCCCGTTTTGACTCATATTCTAAATGACCTATCATGGCTGCTATTTCCGATGAACCATAATCTGATCCAAGATAATTAGGTTTTGTTGTGATACTGACGCCTCACTAACCTAGAGAAAGGAAACTGGTCGCGACGAAAAATGACACGCTGGAACTTTTATTGGGATTTGGTTAAAACAGCAGACTTAGCCCAAGTCCGATAGACGTCCTAATGTTTACTGGGTTGATAAGAGATCTTTCTTGAATAATTTTGAATAAACATTAAGAGAAATCTGTAAATAATGCGATATGGGAAATTTCTACATAAGAAAAATGTCAATAAAGTTATCAATATGCGTATAAATAATGTCCGTATTTACAATCCGGTGCAGGAATTTTTGAGTTTATTACGTAAGGCGTCTCTTGGTTTTGCTCCAGTGTCTGATTAAGTATGTTTTTATTTATCTGTTTATTTATTAACGCCCTTAATTCGGTGAATCAGGCTGCCAAACTGTATGGAGTCCTCCGTGTTGTCTTTTTCACATAACGATGTGAACTAAGGATGGATAATACGTTATGTTTTATGGAAGCGTTTTCCCCATAGTATCTAGTTCTTCATATTTAGCAATCGCTTACTGGTCGTATTCATTCCTTAAACAGACTAACTCTATCGAATATGCAAGTTAATCACTGATCACTGAATTCACAATCAAGCCTAAAAACTGACCCATTGATGGATCCTAGGAAGGGAGGAGTGGAGGAAGGGTGGTTGCAATTCTACCCCACCCCCCCCCACCCCCCCCCCCCCCAAGTCACTTCAGTGTTTTTTTTTTATATTAGTGCGAAACACAAATGAAAATGTTTGTGGTTATTTATATACAACATCTTATGCACTGCCAATTTTCCTTTTCGACTACTATAAATATTATTTTATAAAAATATAATAGTTTGAGAGAGGTTTTCATCAAATTTAAAAACTCTTACTTTGAGACTTAATTTGAAATTTTAATTTAAAAAAAAAGTGTAAAGGGTATTTATGTTTTAAAATAACTTCTGTTGAGAAAGCCGAATATGAAAAGAATAAAAAGATTCTCGTATTGATCGATAGAACATAAAAAGCCAATCAACTTTATGAATTGCTCTGTTTATCTGTAAATTTTTAGACTAATTGTTTTTTCTCCGATTTACTGTCAAGTCTATGATGCAGTCTTTTATCTCAGTTGGCCTTAACTGTGTAAAAAGATATTAAACATTTTTTTGTTATTTTTAATCAATAATTTCAGTCTCTAAAAATTCTTTTAGTTTGACGAATAGTCAGTATAAACCAAACTTCCAATTGTTGATGTATTCATATAATTTTATTTGCTTATTTGTTAATTTGTTAGTTTATTTGTTTTTGTTTGTGGTAGCATTAGCTTCCGATGTACTAAATTTCTATAACTGGGTTTTGTGTAGTTTTTTTCTTATAAAACGAGTCAATGATGCTGTATTAAAACGGTGATTAAAACGGCGCTTGAAATAGAAATATTAGCATGTTTACGTGAAGAAACACATGCAGAAAGCAGTTCTAAGTGCAATGATATCGATATCCCTGGCACATAAAGATGCCATTGTGGCTGGTGCTGGAAGCGATCATGCACGGGCAGCTGTGCGGAACACAAAAATATTTCATGTGAATCAATTGTATGTCCCTTACCAAACTTCAAGCCGTTGCATAAAAGGGTAGATGCTATTTTTGTTCGACACGTGGAGGCTGAGCAAACAATAATTTTGTTGTCGCTTGTAATTCTCGTTATAAGTGTGGATCTCAAACGTGATTCCAAATGGTCATATGGGTGTGTGTATGTGTGCGCGCGCCTTTGTATGTGTGTCTGTGTGTTTATTTGTATGTGACAGCGTTTTATATGAGTTAAATAACTGAAAAGAGGAAAAAAAACAGCATACCCCAAATTAGAAATCAGGGAGATTATTAATGCAAACCCACAAGAAAGCATTATTTTCGTAATTGGTAGACGAAACAGTCAATTTCGAGTAGGAATGGCTGCACATGCTGGTACGTTAATCGGCATACCGAGGTTCAGCTGACGTACTAGGGGCTCAGTTTAATGGATGCTCCAGTTCATTATTCTAAAAATATAACAGTGTTTAGGAACGAAGTAGCTAAAATTAAGAGTAATTCAAACAGCCAATTATTTTATGTCATTATTTACTTCGGGAGTAATTCTGTCACGGAATGAAAAGCCATATATTTTTCGAGTTTGACACGAAAAACTCAACCGAACATCAAGCAAAATGACTGAAAAGTTGGATCAAGGTTGAACACTACAAGAAAGTTACGAAGAAACACTTAATGGCCAAAGAGGAGTACTACTCAAGCCATGACGCCATTATAAACATAAGTACAATCTCCCCTCCTCTGTGAAAATAACTAAAGTATATTTTGGTACATTGATGACATTATTATAGAGTTTAGTGCAATCTAACAATATGTCTCTATGTGTAATTGTAATTGAGTGATTATAATATTTTATGTAATTATGCCTAGAATTTCTTAAATAAATGAATAAATAAAAATAATTTAGTTTCAGGTATAGAACAAAGTAGTTCAGGCAATACGTGTATTGATTGGTTGCTAATTGCAGTCAATACACGAATTGCGTGAATATTTTAGTCAGTAAACGTAATACCCGACCCCCACAGTAAATACACGTTTTGCCTAAAAAGTGCAATCAAAACATATATTGGCTGAATACACGGTGTGGCTGTAACATATATCCCAGCAAACATTAAGACGTCAGAATGACGTCGGGTCGACGTCGTGACCCGACGTTTCCGACGTCGGACTGACGTGCCGGTTTTGGTTGTATATGAAATGGAACCGACGTCGGGTTTTCAACGTCAGAATGACGTCGGGCTCCGACCTAAATCCGACGTTGGAATTAAGTCGGTTTTAGGTTGTATATGAAATTGGAACGGACGTCGGATTCCGACCTGAAACTGACTAGAGTTATATAATTAATAGATAATTAATAATTCAACTGCTGTTATGACATGCATACGAAAGCATTTTCCATGTACATATTTGCAATCTAGGAAGAAAAATACCGACGCGCCATCAAAATTGTAAAATTTTCATGTAAAAATTACGTTTTTTCTTCCTCTTTTTCAAAATGACTTCCATTTCCGGTGAGCGATAACAATGTTCATCGCTTTTTGGTCGTTTTTGCAACGTCGGAATGACGTCAGAAAACCGACGTCGCCTCGACGTCGGAATAAAGTCGGGTTTTGGGGTAATAGGTCAAAATATAGTTGTGAAGTCGTCGCAACCGAAATCCATCCTTTTTTCAACCAAACAAGACGTCGGTTGTTTGCTGTGTAGACGTTTGGAAAATATTAATGAAAAACAGTGACAATCATAAGCTGTAGGAGTCATCGCCCCGTCGAAGAACACTTGGGTCATCCGGTAACAGAACATTATATGAAGTCAATTTTCGTCAATATTTTTGAAAGGTAGAAAGTAAAAAGACTTCTGAAAAAGCCCTCTATTTTACGTCTCAATATTGGTCAATTTTCAAGGCAACCTATTACGTCTTGCATTTCCGATGAGCGATAACATGATAAAGATGTTCTTCGCTTTTGTCCAACTCTACGGCGGTTGGGTCTGTTGTGTATATAAAACCTTTTTCCTCAGCAGACCTACTGAAAAATAGAATTCATAAAAGTGAGGAACTACTTTTTAAAATATCCATCGACTTCGTATTCATACATAACAGATAGATCTCTCAGAGGTCGTTTGTTTCATAACAAGGGGTGGGGGAGAGTCTTTGATTCTGGCTCTGACGTCTTACCGCGTAGATTACGTAGATTTTCCCCAAGTGGGTTTTAAGATGTATCAAAGGCGCTGATGAGGTTTGGAGAAAGTGGGGTTTTGGCAACATCTGCACGACCTTTCTTATCCTACATCCAGTCAACGTTGTGTCAAAGAGGGTCTATGGTCGCGACAGATTTGCTGGGACACAACCTGTGGAAAGCTGTTACGTAAGAGTTTTGATGTAACTTGACATTACATTTAATAAAGGTCTTTAAAGAATTCCACATTCTTCAGTCTTCAGAACGGTGACTTATGTGTTCCCAAGTGTAATTTTCGCTACTCGGCAGCGAAAACGGTCTAGTATTCTTAATTTGGTTGTCTGATGAACCATCTGCAAGTTCATCAAAGAGCACGGAGCAATAAAACGAACTTCAAATGAAGGACATTTCGAAACAAAATTGTTGTTTATAAAGAGGCACTTGAGTGAAGAATGCAGGTGCTTCGTACAACAATGTTCAGACAATACGGGTACACGATTTCTGTGATATACATTTCTGATTACTGGAAGTACCTTTACAATTTATAGTAGGCAGTACTGATGTTAAATAAATATTCCTGTTGTGTCCTGTATTCTCTGTTTCGAAAGTTTTAACACAGGATAACTTCTATTAGCAAATATTCCAGAACGACTCGTCACTCGTCAGTCAATGTTGTTTTTACACGGTTAATACTTTTAATGCCTTTGACAAATTTTCTAAAACTACTCGTCTATCATCGGTCGTTGCTGGTACAGGGGTAATGTAATTGTCCATTTAGCAAATGTTCAAAATTATTCATAGCGATGTTGTACAGAGGTCGTTCAAATAATAATCTAGTATCACCGTCTAGACAGCGGCAATCATAGTGTGGTCACCCCGCCGTCACAGTACCTTCACCCTTGGGTCATCCTGTCACGCAGGATATGCATCAAGTCGATTAGCACGAATATTTTTCAGAAGTTGTTGGGAAAAATCTTACACGCTCTTTAAATTCTCAAATCATACGTCATCGTTTTGGTCTATTTTTGAAGTAACCTCTCATGGCTACCTTTTCCAGTGAGTGATAAAACGAGGAGATTACTTTTGGATGTGAATATATCTATCCAATGTCCCTTTTTGGGCGTCTGTTACCAAATACGTTGGTTAGACGCCGGACAAAATCGCATTTTTTGTTGTGACCAAAACAACGCCTTTTTAAAAGGTCATTAGTCATTATTATCTTTTACCCGCAAAACATGATATTAAAAAGCTTACCCTATAATATTCAGCATCATAAATATGGCTTAAGTAATGTACATAATTATTGACAAATTTATTAAGAGTTATAGGAACTATGGTTTTATATGACACTGTTGTTTACTGTTGGTTGTTGTGAGTGGCGTTCAGTGTATAAAAGGCTGTTGCTTTTTCTCTTTGGAAGAATATTGAAACTGCCATGGAACTTTTTATAACGACATCGGATATGACGACATAGTGTTTTTAGCGACGTAACTCTGTATCCAGGCTAAGCTTTTCAGTATTTAAAAGTATCGGCGATAACTGCACGTCGGATATTACGACATAACTTCCCCTATGGGGTGTGGCGGGGCATGGGGCACTTAGTATGAGATGTGTTACCATGCGTGCCCGAAAACGCCGTAAGAAAGGATGTAATTTTGAGGTCAGATCCGGTCGACACAGTACTAATTTCGCCATAAAATGGGGTAGTTTTTCAAAACTCTGTGTTTCACACATAAAGTTCTTTGAGAACTATACTCCGCGTTTGGTTTTAGTTCAAAAATAGTACTTCGGGTTCAGTGGCCGTTTTAAAAAGTTATGGACATGCATGGAAACCAGTTTGATGCTTTGGAATGTCCCCTCTGGACAATTTCCCGACACCGTAGTTTCTTTTATAAGCAGCAGACTCACATATTCAAGCTCATCATTGACAAAAGTGAAAATACATATGCTCTGGCTAATGACGTACTAACACACTGATGTTTGAAAAACTACTTGCCACTTTCCATATGGGTATTTTAGGATTATTTCCTACAAGTCTTGTACAAAGTATCGAGCGAGCTATAGCTCAGGCTGAACACAAACAGTGCAGTAAACGCCCGGCTGTGGATAAACCGCTACCATGGAAACCTCTCGATTCAGGACAGTGGACACTATTTTCCCGTTGTCTTTGCCTCTCACTAAAGCTTTAACATTGATCATGCTATTAGGGAGACGCTAACTGATGTCCACGTTTTGTGCAGACTGCACACAGACAAATATTGGTACCAAATTAACTCACCTAGATCTGGTTCCCGTAATTATGCCTGCGGAAATCCGGTGTAGAATATATTATTGTCATGATTATATCTCCACTATTCCATGATAATAATGTTATATGATGCCTTTACCTCCCTAATCGCATGATTAGAATATGTACATTTTCTTATTTTTCTATAACAGTTTTATCCCCTGTTTTTTTGTAGAGATCCCCATTCCAATAATCATTGCGACGTCTATCCAACGTTCTTTTTTAATCACGACCAAATCGCAAAGTCTAGTCAACGGTTTTGCAAACAGATATCGTCTTTTGACCAACTTTTTATATACGCAGGGACAAAACCAAAACCAATCTTGTACTGTCGATCACCTTAAATGGCAGCCATGATTGTGATTTTTGAAAATTAGTCAAGATAAAGACTTAAACATGAGAATATAAGGTACGCGCAATTTTTTTATTTATTACGTTTGAAAAAAGGTGTGAAGAGTTTTTTCGTACATATTTTAATGTCCCAAGCGTGATGGTACCGAAATGGAAGAATGAACATGCTATCTTAGGAATGTCGATTTCTCCATGTCCATTCATCGACCTCTTCCGACGTCTATAAAACGTCGCTACTCCAACTCCTTTCCAAGTCGATACTCCGGCGGCTGTCGTTGTTCCCGCTTTCAAAACTAACCAAATCCCGGAGTTGGTCCGAAGTCCGGATGCCAAGTGTGTCCATCGTCTTTCAAACGTCGCATGTTTACTGGGATGTTCTTCTTAAATTTGTTGATTTTATATATTATAAAATCAACATGACTTTTGCTTTATATTCGCTTGAAGTAAAAGGTATTTTTTATCTTAAGCAATCATAGAACATTAATACTTCCTGATACCTCCCGTAACATAATTCTACTTAATACCGTTTAATGCAATCTTAATTTTTTTTATTTTTTCAGTTATTTATTAAGTAAGTATTTAACACATCAGTCTAAAACTTGTCATGTTACGTTGTGGAGAACTCTTTACTGATATCATTTATGAGGTTTTTAACAGCTTGCAAATGGGCGTCGAATGCAAGTTTTAAAATATAAAAAAACTGTATCTTTACATGGTTTTGAGGAGAAAATATTATAGGTACAGGAATAACATTTTACAATACTATTATCGCCTAGTGTAACACTGTAATATAATATTCTCATCCACCGTAAAAAATATACATTATTTTTGTGATCTATGCTTTGCGGGGGAAAAGACATATTATGGCAGCTCATCTACTTAAAGTTTTCGTTGGAGTTTTGGGTTGATGGATGGCTTAAGCGACTGGTTCAGAAACTCAGCTTCCGAACTCACAACTAATGTTAAGGTATATAAAAAGCTGATGTCTGAAAAGAAGGCGTATGAAAGATCGTAACCTTTTTTTAATGACACAAAAATATCTGCCACTTAAGCACTGAGACCTCAATCAAACAACAACTCTTAATTAACCCAACTGTGCTCCCCTTTTTGGTTTTAATGTGGAATGTGTAAACGGGATGGATTGACTTTCTCATTTCAGTCCGATTTTGGTTTTCTTCTCATTTTCAGACAAAATATAAAATAACTCAGGTTTCAAAACCTTTCTGATTAACTTTTTGTTCAAAACGTTTCTAGGAAAAACATATCTTTGCCACTTACTCTATGAAAAGGCATCCCCTCCCACCCCTTCACCAAGAGTAGTGTCTAACTGAAGCTGATAATTTATATGAAAATTCAGCGTATTTGAAATGACCAGGTAAGATTTTGCACCCACATGTCTTTCCTACAAAACCAACACAAAGCATGTTACTGGACTCAGCCAGTTTGGTGTATGCAAATGAAACGCACATCATTATGTAATGCACAGTGTGGCTGTTGGCAGATGCAAGAGTTTTTATAGATTTTGCTGCAGCCTTTACTTGTTGCATTTCTTGACAACAAAATCACTGTTTTTGTGCTTCGCGTCTTGATCAAGAAAATGATAAGAAAGGGATAAGAAAGGCAAAAATAAAAATTAGAAACACAACTGCAGATCAAGCACAACTGCAGATCAATATACTTTTCGACTTACCAAGTGTTAATAACTACGTATAATATGTTGAAGGGACAATGGAAGTTTAGACTTTAAGGAATTTGATCAAAATCGGAAACCCCTTTTTTTCGGAATTGCTACAACAATAATGGATTTGTTCATGGTGGCGGTACCAATTTTACATCAAATTACTTTGAGTATGAAATTTAAATAAGTCTGTTGGGAAGCAAATACCAATGCAAAAGAAGCGGTTAAAACTCTCAGTGTGTTACAACGACTGTTCGTCCCTTTCATAAGCCCATCCCTGGGCCATTCCATGAAGCCGCACAATTCCTCTCTTTGCTGGCTTCAGTAATGACAGTGGCTGAAAGACAGGAAATTAATGTTTCGGCAGCCCACAAACGGTGTGACATATAAAACCCAGACAAACTCTTCTTGGAAAAAATAAAATAGAATTTTTAAACGTGATGGATGTCAGCCAACAACAGAACTTGAAATTATCCGTCTTCTTATATTAACAGAGTAGATTGTGCTTCTCTGAACGCGTCCAGCAGTTTTGCCCTCATTGGTGATCTATCATACGACACATGTTACTTCTACTTTTCGTTTTAGTATCTTATTTCGGGTACCTTCGTTTGGCTCCCTTCTTTTGAGTACCATCTTTTGAGTACCTTGTTTTGAGTACCTACTTTCGATTTCACCCCCTCCCGCTAGCTTTCAATTCATGAATGACCCACAAAAGTACATGTTTAATACATCAGTTTGATAGGCATGTTCTATCCCTGTTATAATACATGTGTATAAATCCTGTCATATACCAAAATAAAGTGATACATCTCTACTCTATTTCTGAGATTAGTTTATTGCGCTGTCACGACGTTTTTACTATTAGCCATGACTCAAGGCTTTGAGGATCATGAGATTATCAGTGCTTATGGAGTGGATTTATTTACTCCATCGTGTTATAATGATCTATATATTCTAAGACGAAGCGCGAAAATATTAAACTGCGCTTGTTTCAAAACGGCAATAAAAATTGTTTCATATAGCCTATTTGGACCAATGACATTCAGCCTTGCGTCCGGTGTAACAGGCTATCTTGCCCCCCTGTACAGCTTCCCCCCCGGGGGGGAAGCTGGACTAGGCTATCTTCCCCCCCTCTGGGATATTTTGCCCTCTCCATAAAAAACCGAATAAATGAAACAAAGACTTAACTGCAACATAACTTTTAATGGTAAATGATCTCTATAGAGTACAGTTTCTTCTGTGCTTGAAAATTATCAAGTTTTTGCGTAATTCAACAGTCATTTACACAATTCACTGCAGTTCACTGCGCTTTTGGTCCAACCAGGTCAATGCCGATTTATTTTCATTTATTTTTATTTATTTTCATTCACTACTTCTTTTCAATATTTCCTCTACTGATCAAGTAATTAATTTACAATAAAAAAAAAAAAATGAAATGCTCATACCCTTTTGCATACCCTTTTAAACTTCTCAATTTGGAGTAAACTTTTACCGCAAAATCCATTTCCCTGAGATTGTTTGTACTGTTATGCATTATTGTCGAATACAATTGATCAATCAAAATGGATTATAAAAAGAGATGTGGCTTTATTGCAGCCAACTCTAAATCCCCCGATAACTGTGAATAGAGAGCGAGTATACAAACGGATTACCCTTCATGTAAAATACAACTAAAGAAACTTTTATTTTAGGGGCGGGGGGGCAAAATATCCCAGGTTGGGGGAAGCTGAAGAGGGGGCAGAATATCCACGAGGGGGGCAAGATAGCCTAGTCTAGCTTAAAATACAAGTAAAAAAAACTTTTATTTTAGGGGGGGGGCAAAATATCCCAGGTGGGGGGGAAGCTGAACAGGGGGCAAAATATCCCAGAGGGGGGGGGGGCAAGATAGCCTAGTCTAGCTTCCCCCAGGGGGGGGGAAGCTAGACTAGGCTAGCTTGCCCCCGGGGGGGAAGCTATACAGGGGGCAAGATATACTGTTACACCGGTTTAATAGCATTTTCATAGTGTAAGTTTATATATTATGTTATAATATTTGTCGTAGTCATTTTATCAATTTATATAAGTTTTAAACATTTTCGCAAAATTGCGTTGTTTTTGTTTGAACAGTACAGCTGCTCTTCCTTTCTGTTTCGCACATCTATAAAAGGATACCAAGTCATTAGGTGTGAGCAACTGTCGCAAGCAGCGAGAGCAACTTTTGTTCAGCAATCTTTGAACCTAGACAACACATCTGGTCTTAATTAGTTTGAACCATCCACTGAAACGTTTAACAAAACATCCGTTTTTCCTTTTGTATTAAATGTGTTTGGCCCAAATGTCACAGATTCTTCTCCAAGAAATAACTTTTACTTATAGTATTGCCCCATTTCTAGATTTATTAATATGCCTTGTCAATTACAATCAGGCTGCCCTGACAAGTTTATAGGCCTTTTAGATGCCTTATGCAAATATCACACTTTATCAGCTCTGGTTGCTCAAAATGAACGTTACGGACTCAAAAATATTAGAGTTTTTAGAATAGAAGGCGAAAATGGAACTGTAAACTTTCTGAGATTTTTGGAAACTGATTAACCTCTGTATCCGGTATGATTCATGATTTTGTGTCTTCGTGTAGTATTCTTGTACGAATGAACTGATTTTAAGATTCATTTCAACCCTAGTGATGACCATTTCATAAAACACGATCAGTATACATATGTATATACTTCAAAACGTTTCAGTAATCCACAGTATTATGTTCGAATTTACTTCGGATTTGCAATGTTCTTTCATAATGAGGCTTAAAATCTAGGTTCACTAATTCTGAAAAGCTTAAATTCTGAGCCTTTTCATAATGTAAATTTTCGTTGGATATTGAATATTGGATACTGAATATTTTACTTGAAGCGACCAACAGTGTGAGTGAAAAAATAAGCAAAACTAACTACATGATGACAGGTATATGGTAAAAAAATACGCAGTATACCGATGATCACTTATATGTGTCAACGAAGTACCTCAGTCCCCTAATTCTGATGTTATATGAGGCCTAAGTGCAGGGGCTGAACAAGAAGCGCAACAGGCCCAAACCTCATTTTTCCATAAAAACGCGAATTGTTTTGGCGATTTCGCACCCCCATAATCATACTTTTTGGAAAATATCAGGTTGTCCTCCGAAGTCTGAAAAAAGAAGCTACTTGTAGAAGTAATCTGACCGCAGTAAACAAGAAAAGAGTAACCAAAATTAGGCCAGCTTCTAGAAAGGAAATAAACTTGGCACTTTGGATATCGTTACTACTTAGCAACCAGTGAAAAGAAACACTGTGTCACATCACGAGATTGTTACTCTTCTCTGCTAGAGGACAATTTGGGCCATTAGGCCTGTATGTTGTTTGTGGAATGGGAAAACAAACTCCCCAAATGACTGTATAATGAGTAAATAGGGTTATAACACAAAAAAGGGATCCTGTAGGCTACACAGCTTTCTAATACACAGACCTTCAGTGTTAGGACTAGCTCTGTTCTACAGGATGGGTATCAACTCAGCAGACATATTAGAAATAGCAATTTGTTTCCATTTTGTAGTACCTTCTAAATTTCATTGAATTTGTTGCATGAAATATCAAAACTTTATTTTACTAGGTTATGCATGCAATTAATTTCAACAGTATCCATTTGTTTTATAAAAATGGTACAGAATAAGGGTTGCCTTGACACCCAGTACATCATAAATGCTATGTTTTATCCTGTGCAAAATAGTTTGCAAAACTAGGTAAATACTATGTCTCCACGTTAAATTTTAATTGGTAAAGAACAGGGTGAAATGAAACAGCCGCGGTCATGAAAGAGATGAAAATCGTTATCAGTTTTGAGACTAGAATAATAACAAAATAACAAATCTTTACCAGTTTTCAAACATACGTGCACGTTAGTGTAGCCGTTTTGCATAGCATAAACAACAGAGGAAACCCTTTGCTAGTTGATCCTTTTCGTATTTTTAGTATGAGACGTGCAATGTCTTTTTCCAGTTTCGGCGCCAGTTGTTTTTCAATGGATAAGGAACCTGTAAAGGTCTGCTATTCCAAACCACCTCTGCCCTTCCGCCGGTTGCTTTTAAAACAGAATTTAAGAAATTGCTTTAAGAAGTGAGTTGTCATTCCAAACGGTGGTTAAGTTACTGTGACGAAAATTTGCAACGCTTACGCAAGGGCTACCGCCATAGACCGGGCTGCGTCCTTGAATGTCAGAGAGCATCAAATGTGACTTGTGGTATTCTAAATGTCTGGTGTCTTTTCATCGTGAAATTACATGTGGCTAGAAGTGCAGTCAAGCGTCCAGTACTTTTCTACCAAAGACTGGTTATAGCCCTTTGGTGTGGAATAATTCAGCACCCAGGAAACGAGTTTTCTGTATGTTTCTGTCAACCATTTACACATTGACGTCAGGTTTCCGTAATAAGGGACTCGATAGAATTCTCAGTGATGTAAAATGTTAATTAACAGAGACGGCACAGGGAACATCGCAAGATGATTGCTAGGCTATTCTTCCATAAGGATACTTGTGCACTTTACTTGTAACCATACTCTTGAAAAACGAGTAGAGCGCCAGAACATCAACCGTAAACATATTCCCAAATTGTCTTGGCTGAAGCCGTACAGCAGCATGGGGCCATGGTGGAATGGTTTAATGAACTCAGAACGCACAGGAAACAAGTTCTAACCGTAAAGTCGGAACATTAATTGTGACGCCGTGACGTTTGGCGTATCAGTTTTACTTCGGCAAAGCTTTGAATTCGCTTATCTCCACTTTTAGATGTGTTCCTTTCCGGTTATCTAATACCACGCAATAGAAATGAAATTTTTCCTTGTGAATAGAATGGTCCCTTCCACTCTCCATCCTGTCTTTCCTCCATCCAACCAATCAGCATGCGAGAATGATAAGAATTACGTAATTCGAAGACATCAATCATTCCCTTCAAGCGTGGTATTGACAACACACACCTTCTGTGTGCTCTGCTTTTTATCTAAAAAAAGGGAACTAGGCGAGGTGCGATTTTGCTTTAAATCTACTTTTATTACATATCTTGGATCACTACTTGATTCTGTGAATCTTTTGGATAATTTTACTCAGGATTGAAGCACTTTTTCGAAACTGTTTCCTTCGGTCTGGTAGTTGTCGAGTTTACACGTTGCGGCGACACCTTTTTCGTCCGGGAAGTGTGCCTCTCTTCTCCACATGTAAGCTACAGGACCGGAATCTTGTTCTAGTTCATGCACACACCGCCTTGGAGTTGGTTGAATCCTTGCAGTCCACCGTGCCTGCTTTGATTCCCAGTCACCCACAGCTTACGGTACCATTACGTGAATGGCCAGTTTTTGCTGTGATAGACACTCCTACGGAACCATCTAGTTTTGTCAGGTTTGCTCCAGACTCTACTAGCCCTGGTTCAGGCAAAATTATGCTTACATGCATTTCGGGGTAATTTTGGCGAATTTTCTGCTAAAAGCCCATTTATGGGACTACGATGTTCCATAAATGGCACCAGGGTGCCGTTTTTCGGCACCAAGAAGCCCATTTACGGCACATCCTTGCCCGTTCGATCAGGCCCGAATCCCATTTATGGGATCAGTCAAGGAGGCCCACAAATGGGCTGGGTGGTACCGTTTGGGGTCCCATGGGGAGATCCCATTTTCGGATCCATGGGCAGATCCCATTTATGGGATCCCCCCCGCCAACCCGAAAATGGACCCATCGGAGGCCCATTTCGACATTAATTGTGACGCCGTGACGTTTGACATGTCCGAATAATCGCATCCCTCGCACCACACAAGCTTGCGAGTACTAATCCTATGTTATTATAATAAAGCCATATGCCTAGTGATTGCAAAGGTCACAATTCACCCCCAGCGCACCTGACTATTATTGCACGGCCGTCCTTGACCCATTATGCCAAACTGGATGGGAGGCAAATAATTTCCGGAAGGGAAATAATGACACCATTATATGAGTAGCATTATCACCGCCAGCCCAACACGATAGTGTGGGTGTTGGTCATTCTTTGCACCACAGCGCTAATTATTTCTGACCAGAGGGAACATTGTAATGTAGTAATCAGTGACACATACTCAGAAGGACTGGTGTCCACACTAATGAATGGTAAAAAGGAACAAGACAGGCAAGACATTAAAGACATAAACGAGAGTTGTTTAACCTTCCCTGCCTCGAGGCATTTGCGTGATGTTGCACAAAGCAAAGAAGGACTGTTGAAGTGACGAAAAATATTGGTCACAATTGTTCAGTCAACGTTTATTTCCAATCTCTTGATATTTTTTAACTGTCAAACTTTTTTAGGCATGTGTTGTTTATTCAGCCTTAGTGTTTAACCTCAATAAAATGCCTACAGAGAGAGCCTTTAAATATTCCCTCCCCCAATCAGGAGAGGAGAGTTTTGCGAAAACAAAAAAATTTAAGAAGTGTAACTTTGGGCAAAAGACAAAAGAAAAAAAATCAAAGACGGGAAAAAAGACGTGGGAGAAAAGAACGGTTAGGAAGACACCTAGAAAGGCAAGAGATAGGGACGAAGTCGGGGAGGTAACAAGTCCGACGGAGAATATTGCACATTGCTTTCTATATTACTTCTATATGCTACTGTTTTTGTTTTTGTGAAGAAAATGCGATCAATGAACGAACCTAAAAGACACTCATTGCGTTTTAATACATTGCCCAGGATGTAAAAACACAACTAAGGACTGCTGTCTAGATTTTTACGAAACCCAGAATATTTTCAGCATGTACAAGAACACTAAGTTCAGTCTCCTTTCGATGAAATGGCGTTAAAAACTTGAAAGTAATTGCATATTTCATGATAAAGTAGTTACTGAAGTGTAACAATTCAATTTGGAAACAGAATTTTCTTTTACAATTTTGCCATAAAGTATTTTCAGTTGTGGTAATCAGTAGGAGTTTATACATTCTCCAACAAACTGTTGGTAAAATAGTTAAATAAATCTGACTTATCTATTATTATCAGTGCTGTCTATAAATAATGTGAATTGCCTTTAAAATTACAGGTAAGTGAATAACATCAACAGTGTAGTTAAACAGCTAACAAGTATACATAAGGAATTTTATGCAATGGCCTACATTTATGAATATTTATTATAATTGATGTAAATAATTTTATTTTAAATACTCATGTAAAGTTAATTTTAAAAATTCAATTGCTGCATAACACTTTTCACAGTTGTATTTGCATGACATATTTACAACACTTTGTGCAGTTTTATTTGAATGACATTTAAAACAATTACACAGTTGTATTTGCATGTTTTGTTTGCAACACTTTTCACAGTGGTATTTGCATGACATATTTACAACAATTTCACAGCTATAGTTGCATGACACATTACAACAATTTCACAGCTATATTTGCATGACATATTACAACAATTTCAAAGCTATATTTGCATGACATATTTACAAAAATTCACAGCTATATTTACATGACATATTTACAACGAATCCACAGCTATATTTGCATGACATATTTGCAACAATTTCACAGCTATATTTGCATGACATATTACAACAATTTCACAGCTATAGTTGCATGGCATATTTACAACAAATTCACAGCTATATTTGTATGACATATTTACAACAATTTCACAGCTATATTTGCATGTCATATATGCAACAATTTCATTTCATATATGCAACAATTTCATTGCTATATATATATGGCATATTTACAACAATTTCACAGCTATATTTACATGACATATTTACACTTTTCAGAGTTGTATTTGCATGACATATTTGAAACACTTTTCACTGCTGTATTTGCATGACGTACTTAGAACAATATTTAAATAACATGCATCAGTAATCGGATTCTTAAATTACCTGAAATCAAAAACTAATATTTCAAAACAGTTCAAGATGCTGACATTTATTTTAGTTAAGTTATATGACTGCGAAATTAAATAAATGACGAGGAAAATAATTCAAAATATGAAACGAAATTCCGAAGCTATGTGATTGAAAAATGGCAAAATTGCACAGAGCGTGACGGTAACGCAGAATCTCCGCAAAAACATGCGAACATGCCCACCAGTTTTATTTTAGTAACTTTAATTTTCATATTTCAGTACTTATACAGGGTATCGCAGAACTTGTCACTGTCTATTCAATTAGATGTATATATATATTTTGAAACATCCTTGCTATTTTTTTTTTCATTAAGGTGAGGAAACTATTTGGGGTGTACCAAATATGCCGCAAAGATCATGCGTTGTGATCATGCACAGATTGAAAATATAGAAATTTGATTATTGTTGCGTAATTGTGAAAAGATGAAGACGTTTTCGCTTCTATTTATGTAGCAGTATCTTTAAACCTGCAGCTTTTCTAAAGAAGTAAGGATTCTACTTGCATGTTTTGCTACGGAAATTACTTTGTTGCCATTAGCACAGCGTAATGGTCCATGTTTCAATGTGCGAATTTCGAGATGACTAGGACATTGCCGTACACAGACAAATCAACGCTGTTAAAAAATTGCACCCAACGCCAAAGTAACAAAAACCGCGACTTTTCGCAAAAGAGAGGTTACAGGTAATGTGGCTTCTTCGTCTCCGAAATAGACAGAAGAGTGCCTTGGTGACATCGGCTATTATTCCGGTAGTAAAAAAAAGCCGCGAGTCAGCGCAAAGACTGTATTGTGCGATGGCTTCATGAGCAACACTCGGGCATACCGCGCTCACATTGGACAAGTGCTGGGTAACCGCAGAAAATGGGGCAAGGCATCTTTCAGGAAAATGATAACAGCTTTACAACTGGCACCACGTTGTCGTCATTAACGAGTTACATTCCCCCTTGTGCCGCAATCAGCGATAGCTGAGCATTGTGTTCTGGGAAGAAATTGTGCCCTATTTAGGCAGAATCTACGCAGTATTGCTGTATGACAGTGCCCGTTGCTATGAAGCCAATGTTTGTCTGGATATAGTACGCGTGAACACTGTCAGCATTCTGCGGTGTCTGTGCCAGTCTTCGACATGAGAACGTGTTGGATGTCGTCGATTAAGGAGTTCACGCGCGTACGCACTAACTCAGACTTTGGCTGGGGAATGGAACCAGATACAACCATGGCGAATCATTCAGTTCAACACCTTGACACCTTACATTCAATAAAGACAAGTGCTACTTATTTTTATATGATTTCTCTTTTTCACTGTTGCGCTGTTAATGGCCTTGCGTACTGCCATGACACGGTAAAGAAATCAAACTCTCCATGCCCCCGCCCCCACCCCTCAGTTACACGCCAGGTTGGGACCTCCTGTGGTAATTTTTACAACATTTGGAGACACATAGTAAAACTGAATCACTTTAAAATTGAAAACGATTGTTTAAAACCAAAAATGAAAATTTACAACATTGGTCAATTTCTATATAAACAGCAAAATAAATAATATAGTGCGTATTCGAAACACCTTTGTGCAGTTTGCAAACGACTGAATCGTAACTGTAGAAGTGGTTTTAAGAGCTTCAAATTTATATTATTCCATTTTATAAACTCGATAAAATTTCTTAAAAATCGATACTTTTTAGGGTTTCGAATTTCAGGATTTCGAATCTTAAAACATTGTAGCCAGGTAGATGACTGCTTAGGAACAAAATAATTACACTCATAACGCTTTTAAAATCCAAGTGTGGATTATGGATAGTAATAGGGGTATCCAGACCAAAACTAAAAGTCGGGTTTTTTAAATCGAGAAAAAAATGGAAAAGTTGACCATTTATTGTAGTATGAATACAAAGTAATACAAAACAATTTTCAAGGCACATACGTACCTACAAACCACAGTTACGCCCCCCTCCTCTCACACGCGCCCAACAGTCCATCGTCTAACAAACCGGTGGTCTGAAAAACGGGAATAAGGAGCTTTTCTTCGGAGTGCACATTATAAATGATTGCCAAACATATCTCCATGTGGAAGCATTTTTATCATCTGGTGAATATATGATTTTTACTAGTGTATTTCGAGAAAATGTTACCGGTTAGGGGAGGGGGAAGGAGAAATATGGTGGTTTTGTACCTAGTCACAGCTGTCACTCTTTGGATGTTTTGCAATTTACTGCAAAGGGCTGGGTTTTTTTCCTAAAAAAACTCATCTTTGCCAAAAAGTAATTCAAGATAATAGAGAAAAGTGGGCCATGTGTGAAAATCCATTCTGGTAATGTAATCTCTGGCAGGCCAGGCAAATTCAATGACCCGGTGCCCCCCGTTGTGGGACTGATAATATGTTCTCTGTGTCGTTCACATGCACTAGAACCTGATCGTTTTACAAAGCTTTGAGAATGGTGTCATTTGTTCTCATTACCCAGGTGTCCAAGTGACTTAAGTTTTATTCCATAAGCTAAAGCCTCGTTAACTATTTTATAACCGTAAAAGTTGAACTAAACACACATCGAGAGTCTTTTCGGCATAAAGAGAAAATCTACACAATAACTTTCAAAAAACGTACGGCATTTTATTCAACAGACTTTTTTGTAGAATTTTTCGCCATCGTTTGCTTAATTTCCTCTTTAAAAGTCAAGGAAAACAAAGTCTTAGAGACCATCGGAGATGTCAGATCCGCAACATGAGTTTTCCAGAGAAAAACTGGTCGAGTCGTTTTGGAATCAGTCATTTGCAATAGAAATTTCAACAATGGGCCGAAGAATGAAATTATAATGGGAAAAAGAATCAGTTTTTAAATCATTCTATTCATTTCCTTTTTCTCTGACCAATCAAACAAAACAACTTTGCTGTAATCACAATTTTCGACTAAGTGTCGTAGATACCAGTTTCGACCAAAGCCACTTTGCTAAATGTCACTCGGCGTAACTGTCACTCTCGGTTAAATGTCACTCGGCTAACTGTCACTCTCTGCTAAATGTCACTCTGCGTAACTGTCACTCTCGGCGAAATATCACTCGACAAACTGTCACTCGACTAACTGCCACTCTCGGTGAAATGTCACTCGGCTAACTGTCACTCTCTGCTTAATGTCACTCGGCGTAACTGTCACTCTCGGCGAAATGTCACTCGACAAAATGTCACTCGGATAACTGTCACTCTCGGCTAAATGTCACTCGGCTAACTCTCACTCTCGGCTAAACTTCGTGCATTCTTCAGTAGCATATAGATAGTGGCATATTGATTGTCCCTTTATCCGCAGCGTATGAGTTGTGGTGTTGTAATCTCGTTATGCTGCGACTTCTCTTCGTTGCTGTTTCAGCATTCGTTTTTTAATTATCCCAGAAAACTAGACCGTTTTCAATATCGCGTAGCGAAAATCACGCTTGGGACCACAAAATTACGATACTGAAGACTTACAACTTTAAAATTCTGCAAAACCCTTTGTTGAAAGCAATGCTACGATGTTATCATAGATCATAGTTCAATCAACAGCTTTCATGCAACGCTGAATGGGCGCTGGATAATCAGCACTGTTTACACGTTGCTATTGGTAGCAACTAAAACCTCACTTTCTCCAAGATCTAATCAACGTCTTTGGGGCAACGTTGTATAGACTTTGGAAAACTGACGGTGTAAAGACAACCAAAGAACAATCTCATCATGCCTTTACTCAACAGAGATGTGACACACGACAGTTCCCTTTGAAAACTGGTCAAAATGAGGACGTAAACTATGAGATTTTCAGAAGTTCACAAGTATTTTCATGCATAATTTTGCAACAGTCTTGTGACAAATGGGCGGTTCATTCTTCCCGCATACAAAGATTTAATATTTATAATATTAAAAATGGGGAAAAAACTGAAGAAAAAAAAACGAATATAAAACTTCTGACTTTGAAATAAATTCTTAACCGAGTTAGGAACAAACAAATAAATAAAACAACAACAAATAAATGGTAAACAGAGACTGCTGATAAACCAAGAAGTCTTAACTTAGTCGTTTATTTTGTGAATGGAATGTAATATCTACATAAAGAAACCCCATTATTTTGCATTCTCATTTAGTATTTTGACCTCTGGCATTTGCAGAAAAGTAAAGCTGTATATTTTTCCAAGTTTCACTGTCTGGATGTAGCCATTTCAGAGCAAGCTCATTTTCCACATTTGAACTACTGTAACACACTCTGAAATGACAAGCCTGCATACGCCTGTTATATTTGTTCGTTCATTGAACGACAGTATGATTGTGCCGAGGTTGTATCGTGAGCTATTACAGCAGGTGCCTTATATACTAACGCGATTTAAAAACTCAGTGAAGTAGTTTATTTTCCTTAGTTAAATGAAATTACTCTTTATCAGATACAAACACAATATAACTCTTTGTTTACACCAATAAACAATATTGATTTCGCAATCTGGCACCTTTTTCATAATGGCGCGGTGGTCACGTGATTTTGAGTCTTTCTAAGCAAGTGTATTCACGCTCCAAGTAGAGGATAAATGAACTGCAGTTAAAAAAATTCGACGAACAAAGAAGCGGCTAAAATGCCAAAGGATTGCGAAAATGAAAACTGACAAGCGATCGACATGCTTTATATCGGCATTCCCAAGCCGCAGCCACCAGAACGCTCAGGGTGGATGCATCAACGATTTGTCCTCTTCAGCAATGTCATCAAGAGACGGGCTGTAAGATAGTATTTACCATGATTTCTCGAGGAATTGCAATTCGACGAAAAAGACAGTTAATTAGCTTTTTCACAAATTTATTTCTTTCTGTATACTTATTTACAATGTCCTAATCATATGTTACGCTATAACAAACAAAGAACACTTAAAGACGTACAGTTGTTGATTAAATTCGTCGTTGCCTGATTTTGTGCTCTTTATAATTAGCGTCTTATAACCTCAATGGACTTAATGGATCAACGGACTACAATTGCATCTTTGAAACCAAAAGTTTTGTCCTGGCCAGGAATCAAACAGCTTAAACACCATTATGATTTCGACTCAATATCGTTGAGCTAAATGTCGTTAGGCCCAATGTCGTTAGGCTAAATGTCACACGGCTAAATATCCGGATACCAATTTTCAGATCTGAAATTCAAAGGTACACGAAGAGGCGAAAAAGAAGAGAAAGGCTAAAATGATTCAAAGGTCTAATGAGATAAAAAGGAAAAAAGATCAATTGCATCAAATTGCTGAAACATTTAAATGGTAACAAGGTAGTTTTTGTTTCTAGCTAAAAAACTCATATTCTGCTATTAGTCTTGTCCATTATTGAATAAAACTCACACAGTAGCCAGAGGGACAAGCTACGCATAAAATAAGATTTCTGTCAGAACGGTGTGGGCAGAACGGCCTGGGCAGCCACGATTAATCTCGTGTCACGAAACAATACTGGAAATCAAAACGTGAGGAAGAATACTTGTGGAAACAGCTATGATTGTTTTTTAGACAAGGAGTAATTAATTAATTAAATCAGGCAAATGTTTTATGGCTTATTTTCCAGGCTTAGGTTGTTATGCATGTTTTCGTCTGCAGTTTACTGTTATTGTTAATATTATTATTATTATTATTATTATTATTATTATTATTATTATTATTATTATTATTATTATTATTATTATTATTATTATAGCATATCTGTGGAATGCCATTTTCACATTTATTTGGGAAACATTGATATCAAGAATTAATTTTTGATCTCAAAAAATCTATATTTTGATATCAAGAATTAATTTTTGCTATCTGTAATTGTATTTTTGATATATCTAAATGTATTCTTGATCTCAAAAAATAATTTTTGATATCAATAAATATTTAGAGATATCAAGAAATATTTATCGATATCAAAAATGATTTATTGATATCTAAAATTGATTTTTTGAGATCATACATTGAATTCTTTATAGCAAAAATGAAATATTTAAGAGCAAAATATTAATTTTGAGCTCAATAATTCATTTTCCTTTTTTGATATCAAGAATTTATTTCAGATATCATTATTTCAGAATGATACTTTTTTAATTTGCATTTTGAAATCTGCAAATGACTTTTTTGATCTCAAAAATTGTTTTTGATATCAAAATATCAGTCTTTTTTTAAATAAAAATTCAGAAACACACATCTGTAAATAAATAACGACTGGTCCTTGTATAGAGAATCTTTCTTTAAAATTTTTACTGTAAAAAAAAGAAGCAATTCTTGAGATCAAAAATGGTGTTGTTGTTATTAATCTCAATAATTCAAGTTTTCATCTCAAAACTTTAATTGACGATTCGTTATATTTTCTGTAAATGTATATCTTAAGATTTTTTAAGTTTGTAAAATTGATTTTTTTTTCATCTCAAAAATAAATTGTTTGCCATCTAAATTTCGATTATTTATAGTAAAATATAAATTATTGAGATCTACATTGATTTATTGGTATCTTTAATTATATTTTGATATCAAAAATAACTATTAAATGTTAAAACGGCATTCCATACATATCAATGTATATTGCTTTGTGTAGCTAATAGATGAATTGGATGATAACTCATTAAATAAACCGATCCATCCCTCCAGCAGCACGTAAAGACCGAATATCGTTTCCAGCTAACAAGAACATTTTGTAGTCTGCACTTTGAATTTCTCTTAGCAAGGAAATGGCAGTTCATGAAACTACAAGTGAGAAGAATCATTTAAATTTTAACATATTTTAATAATTTTAAGTGTTGAAGTGTCC
Organism: Protula sp. h YS-2021; assembly: GCA_949752745.1. NCBI lineage: Eukaryota > Metazoa > Annelida > Polychaeta > Sabellida > Serpulidae > Protula > Protula sp. h YS-2021. The sequence goes on along the minus strand of OX457024.1, from coordinate 83,312,046 downwards.
ATGGTAGCCACCCCCAACCGTTAACACGAGCTAATTGGAAACTGATCCGATATGGATTATTCTGGATATTTAGCAGACATTGACCTTCCGCAGTCGATTCTTTGCCTGCTCCCTTATCGGATAATGTTTACCTTTAGATCAACATTTTCGTAACTGGTCAATGATATCTTCAAAATAAGTCAATATACGCTAAATGTTAAAAAAGTCAACATATTCTTCGCTGGCTTTTTAAATTACAGATAACTGCAATATATTATCGAGTTTGATTTTCCGTCAACATTGAAAAATTATTGACTTGGAATCAGATTACAGGATTTATCCAAGTATACAACAATTCTTAGACACTGAATGAAAGCGAAACCCAAATTTGGTTTACAGTGTCATTTTTTTTGTTCAAACGACAGAACTAGTACTAAAATTCACCATCTCCAACGAAATTCACGACGTCATAAAACGTCAATTTCACCAGCTATTATGTTGCCTCTTGAATACTTGCCCACTTCTCGTGCTTGCTAGGGTGATTCAAGTTTCCTAATTACCTCTCCCCTCAAACACAGTGGGGGGGGGGGGAAGAGGCTGCCTTCCTGTACCCCCGCCTCCCCCCTTTCCAAAAGTACTGGATATGTGTCAATAGTCCAGTCTAAAAATCATCCTGTTGGAGCCAAGCGACCCGATTCCCTGCCTGCTCCCTTTGCGTATACAAACAGAGAGGGTTAAGTCACACGGAAACCCTCTGTTCTACACCACCTACCATGATTCCAACACCTCTCCCCCCCCCCTCCCCACATCCCCAACCACCCAGCTAAACCTTCGCCAGCGAACGCCTGTAGATTTAATGTATGGGTTAGGCCACGGCATCAAGTGCACTTCCATGTGAGAGAACACCCGCGGGAGTGCAGTGAACAGTGGAGCATCTAAATCAATACAAGAAAGAATACACTGTCTGTTGCTTTTCCGTCATCCTGAACATTCTGTTCAACAAGAAACGCTGACGCTTTTTGTCCGTTGTTGCTTTGACAAGGACCTAATTTTACCTGGAGGTATTGGGATTCCTCAATGGCAGCTATAATTTGGGCACTTCCGGGAGTCTTCAGCTTAGTTCAAGGTACCTCACAATTAAGCCAAGTATCTCTACCCCTCTCCCATCACTCGTGGAATATCTTGCTCCGGGATATATTTACAACGGTAAGGCATTAGCACAAATGTATAAAACATCGCTTCAGTTTTCTTGAAAAGCAAACCAAAATCAGGCTGAATGTTTTTTAGGCCCCAACCCTTCGGATTGGGGCCTATAGGTTTGGGGTGTCTCTCCGTCCGTCCGTCCGTCTGTCCGTCATCGCTTTATACCCCTATGAATTTGGGGGACGGTTGGGGCCTGCTTGTGTTTCTCAAATTCTACTCAAAGGAAGAAAGTCATTTTTAAAGTATTATTTTTTGGCCTAGTGTTTAATAATTCATCTTGGCAAAAAGGTTTTTATGCCAGCAATCGGGATCAAGACTTAATAAAATAACCGTACATGTGGGATTAATTTTAATAACAGGCTTGAATAGTATACTCACATAAACTCAATATACAGTTATTGAATATAAAGTACACTTTGACAACCTATATTAATACCTTTATACTATGCACTAAGCCATTTTCAGAAGAACCAAAAAAAATTCTGTTCTGTATCAACATATTTTTTTAAGTCTGTTATAAAATAACAATAAAAAACACTGAAGTCACAACGCACAGTAGTGCTTAGATTGTTGCTTCTTCTTTTTCCTTTTCTTCTTCTTCTTCTTCTTCTTCTTCTTCTTCTTCTTCTTCTTCTTCTTCTTCTTCTCCTTCTTCTTCTTTCTCCTCTTCCACCCAGCTCCAAACTTTTCGCTAACCCGTCCAAGATCAACATTATTTGTCGGGACCTGGCTTTTCTCCAGCACGTATCTGGATTAAAAAATTGTGTTTTATTCCTCTTTGAAGTTGATCTGATGACAATGAAAATGGTAGATTTAATCACTACGCACAGGCAAAAGAATTTAGTCACCTTGGTCTTTCACCTTGTGTTAGACTTTCGGACTAAGAAACATAGACCCGTCACACTTCAGTAGAAATCAAATATTAATTAGACAGGTTAAGCAATCAGTTGAACGTGACATTTTAAAGCATAAAACCCATATTTTTTAGCCTTGGTTTGCCCTTTTTTGTACATTTTCTGTGGAAAATGAATCCCAGTCAAGTTGCTGTGAAAAAGTAACAAATCCCAGGCGAAACAGTTTTGCGGAAAAGTCGCAAGACGTCGGTCTCGCCTTCTGTGATAACTTTATAACCACATAGGTTGACTTCCCAGCAAACATTAAGACGTCAGAATGACGTCGGGTCGACGTCGTGACCCGACGTTTCCGACGTCGGACTGACATGCCGGTTTTGGTTTTATATGAAATGGAACCGACGTCGGGTTTTCAACGTCATAATGACGTCGGGTTCCGACCTAATCCGACGTCGGAATTAAGTCGGTTTTAGATTGTATATGAAATCGGAACCGACGTCGTATTCCGACCTGAAACTGACTAGAGTTATATAATTAATAGGTAATTAATCAGTCAACTGCTGTTGTGAAATACATACGAAAGCATTTTTCATGTACATTTTTTACAATCTAGGAAGAAAAATACCGACGCGCCATCAAAATTCTAAAATTGTCATGTAAAAATTACGTTTTTTCTTCCTCTTTTTCAAAATGACTTAAATTTCCGGTGAGCGATAATAATAATCATCGCTTTTTGGTCCTTTTTGCAACGTCGGAATGACGTCAGAAAGCCGACATCGCCTCGACGTCGGAATAAGGTCGGGTTTTGGGGTGATAGGTCAGAAAATGGTTGTGATGTCGTCGGGACCAAAATCCAACCTTTTTTCAACCAAAAAAGACGTCGGTTGTTTGCTGGGTTTGAACTATCATTGTTGAATCTGAGTAATGCTCTATACCACGTTTGAGAATTTTTTCCGTTTGCTATTGTCCTTAATGTTGAAACAGGGGGGGGGGGGGGGAAGGGGGTGGTGTCGTGTCACTCACCGCTATCAGGGGTATGTGACACACGAAAGAACAGCTGCTAATTACCGCTGCAAGAGATGGGCAGTAAATAAGGAAGCAGCAATTATTCCCACAGACAATTCTTTGCTGTTTATTCGCCGCTGGCTGTTGGCTTTGTTTGTCCTGGCTAAGTAGAATAGTTTGTATTACTTGCTGGTCACAGTCATTCCAATGGGTTTTATTGCCAATAAAACCCCGTGCTGGCATGTTAGTAGTGTGAAAACGTTGGTTCTACCGCACACAAAGAATTAAGAAACGACATGACCTCTATGAGAACCACTGCATACAAAGAATTAAGAAACGACATGACCTCTATGGTGAAAACACCGTTTCTGGCTCACTTGATGACGTCATACTGTCTGGAAGTGACGTCATCATGTCTGGACCGGAAGTGTTGTCTGGACCGGAAGTGACGTCATACTGTCTGGACCGGAAGTGACGTCATCATGTCTGGAAGTGACGTCATAGCGTCTGGACCGGAAGTGCTGTCTAGACCGGAAGTGCTGTCTGGAGTGGAAGTGACATCATCATGTCTGGAGCGGAAGTGACGTCAGGATAAGTGTAAGGATAGGCGCGGTCATTCATGACGTTATAATGAGGTTATAATGACGTTATACTGTCTGGTGGCTTCATAGTCATGGCCCAGTCGATCATTGTTATTAATGAAGTCAATTAAGCCAATGAACTCCTGCTGTCAATCATCATGACGTCACTAGTCACGTGACCTGTCAATCATCGGTCATGTGACCCTAACCCTAGCGAGACTTCCAGACCACTTTTTGACGTCATACTGACGTCCCTTCTACCATCTGTCTATCATACCTTCATAATACACATTCATAATACACTCTATGGTTTAGGGGTAGGCTGCCCATACCCGGGGCTCGAACCACCAACCTTCTGAGCATGGGTCCGACCAGGAGTCCCACGCTCTAACAAGTGAGCTATTCCGGACTGAACAAGAATGTATTGTGAAAACATGCCATGTAAGGCTATAATGCACGATAAATTTCAGACTGCACTCGTTCAGAGCGTGGGGGAAACCGATCGATAAAATTTCAGAGTGCACTCGTTCAGAGCGTGGGGAAAAAACCGATTGATAAAAATTTTTTAGAGTACACTCGTTCAGAGCGTGGGGAAAACGATGGTTCTGCCAAACTTGATGACGTCATACTGTCTGGAAGTGACGTCATACTGTCTGGAAGTGATGCCGGTTCTGCCACACTTGATGACGTCATACTGTCAATCATTGTGACATGAGGTGTCATAATGACGTCATAGTTACACCTTAGTAACGCCTTGGTTACGCCTTAGTTACCTTAGTTACGCCTTAGTTACGCCTTAGTTACCTTAGTTACGCCTTGGTTATGCCTTAGTTACGCCTTAGTTACCTTAGTTACGCCTTGGTTACGCCTTAGTTACCTTAGTTACACCTTAGTTACGCCTTGGTTACAGTGGTTACACCTTAGTTACGCCTTAGTTACCTTAGTTACGCCTTGGTTACGCCTTAGTTACCTTAGTTACACCTTAGTTACGCCTTGGTTACAGTGGTTACACCTTAGTTACGCCTTAGTTACCTTAGTTACGCCTTGGTTACGCCTTAGTTACCTTAGTTACGCCTTAGTTACGCCTTAGTTACGCCTTAATTACCTTAGTTACGCCTTAGTTACCTTAGTTACTCCTTAGTTACGCCTTGGTTACAGTGGTTACACCTTAGTTACGCCTTAGTTACCTTAGTTACGCCTTGGTTACGCCTTAGTTACCTTAGTTACACCTTAGTTACGCCTTGGTTACAGTGGTTACACCTTAGTTACGCCTTAGTTACCTTAGTTACGCCTTGGTTACGCCTTAGTTACCTTAGTTACGCCTTAGTTACGCCTTAGTTACGCCTTGATTTCCTTAGTTACGCCTTAGTTACGCCTTGGTTACAGTAGTTACACCTTAGTTACGCCTTAGTTACCTTAGTTACTCCTTAGTTACGCCTTAGTTACGCCTTAGTTACCTTAGTTACGCCTTAGTTACGCCTTAGTTACGCCTTAATTACCTTAGTTACGCCTTAGTTACCTTAGTTACTCCTTAGTTACGCCTTAGTTACGCCTTTATTTCCTTAGTTACGCCTTAGTTACGCCTTGATTTCCTTAGTTACGCCTTAGTTACGCCTTGGTTACAGTAGTTACACCTTAGTTACGCCTTAGTTACCTTAGTTACTCCTTAGTTACGTCTTAGTTACGCCTTAGTTACCTTAGTTACGCCTTAGTTACCTTAGTTACGCCTTAGTTACGCCTTGGTTACAGTAGTTACACCTTAGTTACGCCTTAGTTACCTTAGTTACTCCTTAGTTACGCCTTAGTTACCTTAGTTACGCCTTGGTTACGCCTTAGTTACCTAAGTTACGCCTTAGTTACGCCTTGATTTCCTTAGTTACGCCTTAGTTACGCCTTAGTTACGCCTTAATTACCTTAGTTACGCCTTAGTTACCTTAGTTACGCCTTAGTTACGCCTTAGTTACCTTAGTTACGCCTTAGTTACGCCTTAGTTGCGCCTTAGTTACATCTTGTTTGCGCCTTAGTTACCTTAGCTACGCAAAAACGAGATAACTTTTGTTGTAGTTGAGCGATTTGCATGAAAATTTTACCGTTTGATTCAGTTTTATATCTAGTTTTAACATTAAGTGATCACAGGCTATTTACGCCGGTGGTTGTATGCATCATGGATTCACCTTAAAAGTTTTTAAACTTAAAAGTAAGATAACTTTCGTTATGGTTGACCGATTTGAATGAAAATTTCACCGTTGGATTCAGTTTGATGTCTTAGTTTTACAGTAGTTTATGCATAGGTAGGTTGTTGGAATGGCGCGCGCCCACCATTTAAACATGTGTTTGAATAAGTTTTACGTCAAACTATTGTTCAACAAGTTGTTTAGCAATTGTACAACAATTGTTCAACAAGCTGTTGTTGAACATGTTCAACATGTTGTTGAACATGTTCAACATGTTCAACATGTTCAACATGTTCAACAAGTTGAACATGTTCAACATGTGCAACATGTTCAACAACATGTTCAACATGTTCAACATGTTCAACATGTTCAACAACATGTTCAACAAGTTGAACATGTTCAACATGTTCAACATGTTGTTGCACAAGTTGAACATGTTCAACATGTTCAACTTGTTCAACAACATGCTGTTTAACAAATTGTTCAACAAGTTGTAGTTCAAGCAAAGAAAAAACAAGACATATGTTGAATAGGTTTATTAATACATTTAAATACACTTAAATACACTTAAATACATTTAACTACACTTAAATACACTTAAATACACTTAAATACACTTAAATACATACAGCTTAAATCTTTAACAATATTACAATATTTGTTGATCTACAAAGTCTTTATTATAAAGTTTAGTCAAATAAGTCTATTTTTCTTCATCTGCTTCACTCTGTTCACTGGCATCCATATCACTTTTTTCGTCGCTGCTTTCATCTTCCTCCTCCTCATCTAGAAGCTCTTCAAAGAATGCATCGTTTCTTCTTATAGCCGCCTTTAGTGCCTTTGAATACTCGTAATGTTTTTCATCAACAAAGTAATTGAAGTCTTCTAAAATGGTTTCATAATGTTCGTTTTGTTGTAGACGTTGGGCATATTTGAATAGTCTCATAAACAGTTGTTTAAGTCGACGCTTATAAATGGGTCGAAAGTCATCACTTGCTATGTCACGCGCATCTTCAAGCCCTTGTTCTTCATATTCTGAAACCTTTTCTTGAAATTTGGTATCATATTCATCGTAGACTTCTTGAACCATATCATACCAAACAGAGTCTGTTTCTGACTCACTTTCAGAGTCTGTTTCTGACTCACTTTCAGAGCTGCCGTCATTATCACCCTCAACACAATGTTCCATATGTTTGAACAAAGCTTCTTGACTGTTGTATAACGCACCACATTCTGTACAAGCATGTGCATTCTTTTCAGTCATGTTGACGCTTTGACTTTCCATAGAAGACTCATCTAAAATTTCAGTGATAGGTGGTTTTACAGGGTTTTCCACATCTATCTCCAATTCTTCTTCTTCTGAAGTGTGAGCATTCTTTAAGTGCCTTTTAAGACTTTGTGGCCAATTGTAAGATTTCAAACAAATGTTGCATTTATACATCCTTTCGGTTCAACATGCACTTTTCAAATGATGAAAAAGCCTTTAAACATAGCCTTATATACAACTTGTTGAACAACATGTTGAACATGTTCAACATGTTGTTGAACATGTTGTTGAACATGTTGTTGAACATGTTGTCTATGCCTAGGGGAGTTTAACGTCATGACGTCATTATGACGTCATCATTATGACGTCATTATTACGTCATCATTATGACGTCATAATGACGTCATTGGAACAGGCGCATGCTTTGTCAAAAACTGACTCAGCAGAATTTATTGCTGTTTGATATGGATGAAATGCATGTCTCACTCTTCCTTTTATGCTACTTAGATGTAATCAAAATATGGTGTGTAACTCGTCAAAATCAGCAATTTTTACAAGTTTGGCATTTTTGACGAGTTACACACCATATTTTGATTACATCTAAGTAGCATAAAAGGAAGAGTGAGACATGCATTTCATCCATATCAAACAGCAATAAATTCTGCTGAGTCAGTTTTTGACAAAGCATGCGCCTGTTCCAATGACGTCATTATGACGTCATAATGATGACGTAATAATGACGTCATAATGATGACGTCATAATGATGACGTCATAATGACGTCATGACGTTAAACTCCCCTAGGCATAGACAACATGTTCAACAACATGTTCAACAACATGTTCAACAACATGTTGAACATGTTCAACATGTTGTTCAACAAGTTGTATATAAGGCTATGTTTAAAGGCTTTTTCATCATTTGAAAAGTGCATGTTGAACCGAAAGGATGTATAAATGCAACATTTGTTTGAAATCTTACAATTGGCCACAAAGTCTTAAAAGGCACTTAAAGAATGCTCACACTTCAGAAGAAGAAGAATTGGAGATAGATGTGGAAAACCCTGTAAAACCACCTATCACTGAAATTTTAGATGAGTCTTCTATGGAAAGTCAAAGCGTCAACATGACTGAAAAGAATGCACATGCTTGTACAGAATGTGGTGCGTTATACAACAGTCAAGAAGCTTTGTTCAAACATATGGAACATTGTGTTGAGGGTGATAATGACGGCAGCTCTGAAAGTGAGTCAGAAACAGACTCTGAAAGTGAGTCAGAAACAGACTCTGTTTGGTATGATATGGTTCAAGAAGTCTACGATGAATATGATACCAAATTTCAAGAAAAGGTTTCAGAATATGAAGAACAAGGGCTTGAAGATGCGCGTGACATAGCAAGTGATGACTTTCGACCCATTTATAAGCGTCGACTTAAACAACTGTTTATGAGACTATTCAAATATGCCCAACGTCTACAACAAAACGAACATTATGAAACCATTTTAGAAGACTTCAATTACTTTGTTGATGAAAAACATTACGAGTATTCAAAGGCACTAAAGGCGGCTATAAGAAGAAACGATGCATTCTTTGAAGAGCTTCTAGATGAGGAGGAGGAAGATGAAAGCAGCGACGAAAAAAAGTGATATGGATGCCAGTGAACAGAGTGAAGCAGATGAAGAAAAATAGACTTATTTGACTAAACTTTATAATAAAGACTTTGTAGATCAACAAATATTGTAATATTGTTAAAGATTTAAGCTGTATGTATTTAAGTGTATTTAAGTGTATTTAAGTGTATTTAAATGTATTTAAGTGTATTTAAGTGTATTTAAATGTATTAATAAACCTATTCAACATATGTCTTGTTTTTTCTTTGCTTGAACTACAACTTGTTGAACAATTTGTTAAACAGCATGTTGTTGAACAAGTTGAACATGTTGAACATGTTCAACTTGTGCAACAACATGTTGAACATGTTGAACATGTTCAACTTGTTGAACATGTTGTTGAACATGTTGAACATGTTGAACATGTTGAACATGTTGTTGAACATGTTGAACATGTTGAACATGTTCAACAACATGTTGAACATGTTCAACAACAGCTTGTTGAACAATTGTTGTACAATTGCTAAACAACTTGTTGAACAATAGTTTGACGTAAAACTTATTCAAACACATGTTTAAATGGTGGGCGCGCGCCATTCCAACAACCTACCTATGCATAAACTACTGTAAAACTAAGACATCAAACTGAATCCAACGGTGAAATTTTCATTCAAATCGGTCAACCATAACGAAAGTTATCTTACTTTTAAGTTTAAAAACTTTTAAGGTGAATCCATGATGCATACAACCACCGGCGTAAATAGCCTGTGATCACTTAATGTTAAAACTAGATATAAAACTGAATCAAACGGTAAAATTTTCATGCAAATCGCTCAACTACAACAAAAGTTATCTCGTTTTTGCGTAGCTAAGGTAACTAAGGCGCAAACAAGATGTAACTAAGGCGCAACTAAGGCGTAACTAAGGCGTAACTAAGGTAACTAAGGCGTAACTAAGGCGTAACTAAGGTAACTAAGGCGTAACTAAGGTAATTAAGGCGTAACTAAGGCGTAACTAAGGCGTAACTAAGGAAATCAAGGCGTAACTAAGGCGTAACTTAGGTAACTAAGGCGTAACCAAGGCGTAACTAAGGTAACTAAGGCGTAACTAAGGAGTAACTAAGGTAACTAAGGCGTAACTAAGGTGTAACTACTGTAACCAAGGCGTAACTAAGGCGTAACTAAGGTAACTAAGGCGTAACTAAGGTAACTAAGGCGTAACTAAGACGTAACTAAGGAGTAACTAAGGTAACTAAGGCGTAACTAAGGTGTAACTACTGTAACCAAGGCGTAACTAAGGCGTAACTAAGGAAATCAAGGCGTAACTAAGGCGTAACTAAGGAAATAAAGGCGTAACTAAGGCGTAACTAAGGAGTAACTAAGGTAACTAAGGCGTAACTAAGGTAATTAAGGCGTAACTAAGGCGTAACTAAGGCGTAACTAAGGTAACTAAGGCGTAACTAAGGCGTAACTAAGGAGTAACTAAGGTAACTAAGGCGTAACTAAGGTGTAACTACTGTAACCAAGGCGTAACTAAGGCGTAACTAAGGAAATCAAGGCGTAACTAAGGCGTAACTAAGGCGTAACTAAGGTAACTAAGGCGTAACCAAGGCGTAACTAAGGTAACTAAGGCGTAACTAAGGTGTAACCACTGTAACCAAGGCGTAACTAAGGTGTAACTAAGGTAACTAAGGCGTAACCAAGGCGTAACTAAGGTAACTAAGGCGTAACTAAGGTGTAACCACTGTAACCAAGGCGTAACTAAGGAGTAACTAAGGTAACTAAGGCGTAACTAAGGTAATTAAGGCGTAACTAAGGCGTAACTAAGGCGTAACTAAGGTAACTAAGGCGTAACCAAGGCGTAACTAAGGTAACTAAGGCGTAACTAAGGTGTAACCACTGTAACCAAGGCGTAACTAAGGTGTAACTAAGGTAACTAAGGCGTAACCAAGGCGTAACTAAGGTAACTAAGGCGTAACTAAGGTGTAACCACTGTAACCAAGGCGTAACTAAGGTGTAACTAAGGTAACTAAGGCGTAACCAAGGCGTAACTAAGGTAACTAAGGCGTAACTAAGGCATAACCAAGGCGTAACTAAGGTAACTAAGGCGTAACTAAGGCGTAACTAAGGTAACTAAGGCGTAACCAAGGCGTTACTAAGGTGTAACTATGACGTCATTATGACACCTCATGTCACAATGATTGACAGTATGACGTCATCAAGTGTGGCAGAACCGGCATCACTTCCAGACAGTATGACGTCACTTCCAGACAGTATGACGTCATCAAGTTTGGCAGAACCATCGTTTTCCCCACGCTCTGAACGAGTGTACTCTAAAAAATTTTTATCAATCGGTTTTTTCCCCACGCTCTGAACGAGTGCACTCTGAAATTTTATCGATCGGTTTCCCCCACGCTCTGAACGAGTGCAGTCTGAAATTTATCGTGCATTATAGCCTTACATGGCATGTTTTCACAATACATTCTTGTTCAGTCCGGAATAGCTCACTTGTTAGAGCGTGGGACTCCTGGTCGGACCCATGCTCAGAAGGTTGGTGGTTCGAGCCCCGGGTATGGGCAGCCTACCCCTAAACCATAGAGTGTATTATGAATGTGTATTATGAAGGTATGATAGACAGATGGTAGAAGGGACGTCAGTATGACGTCAAAAAGTGGTCTGGAAGTCTCGCTAGGGTTAGGGTCACATGACCGATGATTGACAGGTCACGTGACTAGTGACGTCATGATGATTGACAGCAGGAGTTCATTGGCTTAATTGACTTCATTAATAACAATGATCGACTGGGCCATGACTATGAAGCCACCAGACAGTATAACGTCATTATAACCTCATTATAACGTCATGAATGACCGCGCCTATCCTTACACTTATCCTGACGTCACTTCCGCTCCAGACATGATGATGTCACTTCCACTCCAGACAGCACTTCCGGTCTAGACAGCACTTCCGGTCCAGACGCTATGACGTCACTTCCAGACATGATGACGTCACTTCCGGTCCAGACAGTATGACGTCACTTCCGGTCCAGACAACACTTCCGGTCCAGACATGATGACGTCACTTCCAGACAGTATGACGTCATCAAGTGAGCCAGAAACGGTGTTTTCACCATAGAGGTCATGTCGTTTCTTAATTCTTTGTATGCAGTGGTTCTCATAGAGGTCATGTCGTTTCTTAATTCTTTGTGTGCGGTAGAACCAACGTTTTCACACTACTCATGTTTGCAAATAGCACAAACATGTGTCCTTTCACAGTAACAAAGCTGTAAGCAGCTTGTCTCATAATACCACATATTTATTCAGTAAATCCATGCGTAACTATTTGAGGTGTACCCGGAAAGACTACGCTGTGCTCAGCACACGCAATGTACAAAGCTTCTAATTGAATAACTCTTGTTTGAAAGAGATATGTGTGCTGTTATTTGGTATGCCGTTATTTAGTAACAATGCTGAGACGACACTAAAAAGTTGCCTGTACCAGTAGAAAATTGGAGCTTATTAGATTTAGAAGCCCACCAAAGCACTTAATCCTCATTGGCCCCCGTGACGAAGTCACATGCTATTGAATCAACGCCGTGCCATTATCATCTTTAAAGGTAACATGACATCAGTAATACCATGGAAACTTGGTTATAATCATTTGATGATGGCTGGAACTGTTTTGTCTCACTGATGGGATCTCGCCTTCAGTGTAACCTTGAAATAGCGCTGAGAGAACTCTGCTATTCTTCCCAGTAACTAACTCGACTGGACAAAATGTACAATTGTAGATTTACTCTGTGTAGCCTCAAAGCATAAGTATAAATATAATCTGCATTATTATGTAAAGTCGTTAATTCGTAAGTAATCTGTGAGTTGTTTGCCAATGGGCAAATTTGTCCTTTGACGATGTTCAATATTTGTAAAAAAAAAAACCCTGTCATTATTTGCGGAAGACTTGTCACATTTGCCGGTAAGAAAAAGTGACGAATTTCCAATAAGTTTTTCTAGCATTAGTTTTGTCAACAAGTGACGAATTTCAACCCCAACTGGTCACCAAATGATCACATTCATGTAAATGGTGACGCAATATTACGTATGCATTGACAAAATGGCAATGTCGCATGGCTACATTTTGTATAAGTGCGAAAGAAAAACCAAAGGAAAGCTCGCACAATTGTTTGATTGATCTTCTGCTGTATTCAAGGCGGTTCCTGAGGCAAGATTTGAGAGAAAGAAAAAAGAGGCTTGTGGACAACCCCATCCCCTTCCATCCTGTCATCTTCTGCGCAGATGTATGCCGCAGTACAATGGTGATGTATGACCCCTGGATTTGGTGCCACAGAACAATGGTTATTGCAAAGCCCGAATTAAAACCATTACGACTTGTCTAGATCTGTAATCACGTCGCTTTTACCAATGCCTGTTTTTTGACTGATAGCGGTATGAAGTACAAACTTCCCCGATATGCCTTCATATTTTGCTGGTGCACTGCTACCGTGGCCCACATATCCAGCTTATTTTTGGTTGTTGCCTGGGAAGCTTTCTTTCGCAACGCAAAAAATTAAATAAATTAACTTCCTCATGTGTGTAGTAGTCAATGTGCTGTGTTATCACTGCGTGTGTACAAGAAATGCTGTGTTAACAACCAAAATCACGGTGCTTATATGAGCTTATCTGCTCAGTTTTCAAATGATAACAGGTCCTTAACTAATTGCATTAGACGGCAAAGAATAACCAAAGTAACATTTATTAACGGTATAAAATTAATTAACATGGATTGCCAACTTTACCATGTACTAATTGCTATGCGCTTTTGACACTTTCCAGAACTGAAGTCAATGCTTTATTTTCTCCCACTAAATTTTGTTTTCCCGCTTCGAGCCCGCAGATGAGACAATGGCGTTGTTTATTGATACTGGATAGCACTGGACGAAAAAGAAGATTTTCCAGTTAAAACATAAGTTTTTAAAAGCCGAATGATAGGTTGTTGTAACGCCAAGTATTGTTATGCATTGCTGTTATGAAAGACATAGCCCTCGAATAATAACTAAGCTTAAGAACTGTTATGTAATATTAATGCTAAGTATCGTTATGCATTTATGTTCTGAAAGACATAGCTCTCAAATAATAACTAATCTTTGAAAAAGAAATTAGAGATATTGGTGCAATATTTATATCCAAAGTATCCAAAGTAAATATTCTCCATTATCGCGCAAGGCTAAGCACTTATAAGTGAAAAATTGAAAATTTGCGACGACCACAAATCATGTACCATTTGTGTGTCAAACGCCATGCTTGACACTGGATGGTAAATTTCCAAGAGTTGGCAAGTCGAAGACTCGCAAAGGGTATACTGAAGTTGTACAACTGCAATGTTTCGATTCTCTTTGCTGCTCCATCATTTGTCTTTGCTACTGCTCTGACCATATTGACATATGCAGTAATTCATCTGAAGTTGTGCACCTGACTTTTTGTTTTCTCCTTTGTATTCATATTCAAATGAAAACGCGAAGCAAAAAAGAGATTTTTTAATCACAAAAGCAACGCACAATGGCTGCAGCAGCATTTGCACAAGCCTGGCGCATGTGCCAGCAGGCACACGGTGCAACTGCATCAATAATATCTACTTTATTTGCATACGCCAAATACATTGAGCATGATGAAATGCTTGTGTTGGTTTTGTGAGAAAGAGGCGTCGGTGCAAAACCTTATCTTGTCATTTCAAATGTGCTGAATGTTCATATAAATTATCAGCTACAGTTGCCCACTCTTCTCGATGAGGACCGGGGTGATGAGGTTTCATATAGTAAATAGAAAAGTGTGTTTTATAGAAAGGTTTTTAACTAGTAAAAAAGTTTCTTAGAAAGGTTGCAGAATCTGAAAAACACTATTTTGTCTGAAAATGAAAAGCAAATATTTTGAAAACGACACCGCGTCGCAGAATACCAGTTGCATCGTCAGGATGCGTCTTCCTTCAATGGTCGTTTCGGCCCTTGCTTCGGCGACCTCCAGAAGTGGGCCAGTGGAGCTGATCAGACCCCACTCGGAACCGGTAAGCTTTTTTGCTCTTCTCTCTTGCTCCAAATCCACAGAGAGGCCTTTTCTGCTCGCTCTCTTTTACGATCTTTCTTCTCTCCTTCCCCATTACGCCGAGCATACCAAGTGCCCTCCATAGCGATTGAGCCGGGAAACCGCGGCACTCCACCTCCACTGGGAAACACCACGTCTTCCAGCCTTTGTCTCGGCACTGGTCTACAAGTTCTTGATACTTAAGTAGCTTCCGCTCGTGCGCCTCGTCTACTCGCTCCTCATACGGCACCGCCAGCTCGACTAGCACGATTGTTCTGCTTGCCTGCGACCACAGGACTATATCCGGTCGTAGGTTTGTTGCAACTATCTGATGGGGAAAGCTCAGCTGTCTCATCACATCCGCCTGCATTTCCCAATCGCCACTCGCTCCTAGTATCCCTCCAGGTGATGGTCTCGCCTGCCTCGCGCCACTCGCTCCAGTTTCTCGGACAAACTGGATGAACTGTAGGCCGTTACAACGTTGGTGGGCACTCCCGCGCCTTCTGGCCTTGTCTATGCTTGCCGCCAGGGCTTCCAGTACCTGTTTGTGCCGCAAAGTATATTTCCCATCAGCTAAAGCTTGTATGCAGGCTGACAGCACGTGCTCTAGAGTTCCTTTCTTGACGCAAAGCTTATATAAAGGGTCTTCACGCATCCTCTACGTGCAGAGATTGGATGGAGTTGGCAATGCGTCGTAAATCGAGGCAATGGCGAAGCGGATGCGCCTTGTTTCCATTTTCCAAAGTTCGCTCCATGGAGGCTTTCTTGCTCGGATAGACTCCCATTTTACCCAGCTGCCTTGCTTCTTTTGGGCGACTGCTTTTAACTGGCGTGATTCCTTTATTTGCATAAGCCAAATACATTGAGCATGGTGAAATGCTTGTGTTGGTTTTGTGAGAAAGAGGCGTCGATGCAAAGCCTTATCTTGTCATTTCAAATGTGCTGAATGTTCATATAAATTATCAGCTACAGTTGCCCACTCTTCTCGATGAGGGACGGGGAGATGAGGTTTCATACAGTAAATAGAAAAGTGTGTTTCTTATAGAAAGGTTTTTAACTAGTAAAAAAGTTTCTTAGAAAGGTTGCAGAATCTGAAAAACACTATTTTGTCTGAAAATGAAAAGCAAACCAATATCAGGCTGAAAAGTTTTAATAATTCAACCTAAAATGATAGTAACGATATCATTTTAAAAATATTATTTTTTGGCGAGGTGTTTTATAGATCGCATATGAGAAATAGGTTGTGGTATTTTGTCCGTAGTTCGAAAACAATGTATCAATAGCTTATATGTAACGTATAACTAATATGTACTTATATATCTCTGAATAACTGATAGAAGCTCCATTTTAGGCTACAAACAAACTTTCTCAACATATTTCAGAATTGTTGCTAAACGCTTTGGGATGAAGGGGGACACCAAAGATCACGTTTCACATACTTCAATGAAATAAAATATTGCAGTACTTATATTTCAAATCCTCCTTCACCAGCCTAATCCTATCCAGACTTCTCCTAAGTGAATGTTCTCTATTAGTATTTGCTCTTTATCATGTTGCAAACATGATAAATTTTAATCCATCCCTAAAATTTGGTAGAAAGTATCCTGCTATTCAGGATTATCTGACATAAATGTGCTGTATACTATATATGTCATAGTCAAAATCTCAAATCAAGCAGAAAATTTCAGACAGTTCGGAAACTGCCTGGATCAGTCAGCCACTTTGCAAACGACCTAAACGTTTCAGGCACTTTGTAAACTGTCTGGTTTTAAGACTTGAAAATTTGACAGTTTGCCTTAAATGGTATTTACTTTGTCATGTTACTAGCAAGAACTAATATGCTTTTAAATGTTCATCATGATAGTTAAAGTATATAATCCGGGTTTTCTTTTACTTGAAAACGATGACAGCGCTTCGTCTATGAAGAGATAAACTTTTCAGCTTGGAAAACAGTGACATATATGAAAATGCTGATTACAACTATTTATCTTGGGCTTGTGATTACAACTGGAAATCATTATAAATCTATCAGTCTGTGAGTATTTTATGATAACGACGTTAATCGCAGAAGAGTAGAAAAAGCAGTGGGATTTTCTTCTGATTAGTTTCTTTTATATCCAGATAGCTTAAAATCATCTCCTAAATTTTATTAGATTAAGAGTATGAAACTGTTAAATCAAAATCTTTTCCTGAATTCAGTCGTGTCTCATAGGGCTCTCCGGATTGGTGCAAAAACACGCTATGATTCTAAATGAATTTTGAATAAATCAGATATCACTGTGGAAATGCTCCCAATGGCTTTAAGGAATGAATTAAAGGATTAATTTCTTTAAATGGAGTTCTTTTTAAATTATTATCAAACGTAAATTTGATATTTTATGCGAACTTATTTTATTTTTAACCACGGTTTTATTTTAATATGGCTGTATAGTTACATAATATTACTTTTAAAGTTAAAATCTTTTACCATGTCTTTCGATTGCCTCGACCTCCAGTTTTAACTAAATCTGTAAAAAATCATTCGCATGGCTTTTTTGCTAATGAAAATGACCATGTGGAATTATAACCAACGTTTTAACTCGACATCGTGCCATTAAATTATTAGTGAAAGAAGCAACGAGTTTTCTTAACACATCACACAGTAATCCAAGTTTAAGTTTCTGTCCTGTTAAATGGTAGAGTTCATTGTTGCAGACAGCAAGTAGATCCAGACTTTGTTATTTAGCTATAAAGTTTGAGATTTGAAAGAACAGTAGTCATTACTAAAAGTAAGTATAATTACAGGCAAACTGTCAAATTTTCGAGCCTTAAAACAGGCTGGTGTACTAAGTGGTTGAAAATTTAGTCAGTTTGTACAGTAGCTAACTGAACCAGGCAGTTTACAAACTGAAATTTTGTAAAGTGTCTAATTTTACAGATTGTCTGCAACATGTGCATTAAGATGAATTTAAATTGTTCTGTTGAAAGCATTTACATCCACAAATAAAGAGCAATTTGGGTGCATCGGGTACATTAGGCCACAGGAGATTCCTAGAAATTTATAATAGAGAATAAACCAGCTAAACACTAGTTGCACAGATACCTATCAGCAGCCTATATAGAAATGATATGATCCCCCCCCCCCAAAAAAAAAACAAACAAACATATGGGTGAAGTTCATATGTACCAAATTCAGAAATTTACATTTTTATAACCCAAACTGATGCCCGAGATCAGAAACATATATTAGTATGAATAATAATAATTTAAGTGTTTATACTGAGGTTATGGTAGAAAAGCTCAGTTTAGATTAGAAGTTGAATCGCCGGTATCTCATCGATATACCGAATTCGAATCAATTTGGAACCCTATCGCAAAGGGGCAGTGACCGGTTTTTAAAAGGCATACTGCGGTTCCATAATGTCGAATTCGAATAGATTTCGAACCATGAAAATATACCGCAAATATACCTTTACTGAACGGGCAAGGAATAAAATATCTAGAAATAAACCGCAACAATCCCGCAGCTTTCTGTGGTATTTCAGTAGTTTGTTTCAACATTTAGCATTGCATATTTAAGATATTAACGGCAAAAGTACTGTGGGACCTGCCTGCGTGCAAACCTGTATAACGTGGACAACTCCCTAACTCGGACAGAAGATTTCAGTATCTTTAATTTCCAATTCCCCATTTGTTTCAATATAGCAAGAACCTGAGTAATTCGGACACCTCTCTATTCAGGACACCGTGTAAACCTTTTCAGAACCAATTTATGTTTTACTCTCTGAATCACTCGTGTAAGTCGAACAAGATAGAGGCTCGAACTTTAATCCGTGTTTGACTCCCTCTCCCAGATAATGTCAATAACTGTGTGCCGAAATGAATATGACAGCTTCTGCATGCGAACGGTCTAATCTCGGAACGATTGTAACTCTCAAATGGGATATATATATATATATTTGAGTGGCTGATACTGCGCGTTCGGATTGCCAGACAAATTTACTATATGATAATATCAATCGAAATTGAAAATTGACACAATAAGGAAATACGATTACTTAAATCTTATTGAAGGAAATGAAAATTAGATGTCATACAGCTCCTCCCTTTACTCGTTTCATACCAGTTTATTTCTTCACTTACAGTGGAGTGCTTGGGTCGGGTATTTTTATCGGAGGAGGAGAGTTACTATGTTTCTTCTTGTTTTCATATACAGTCCATTCAACATCTCATTTTTATTAAACTTAGAGACCACAATGGTCGGACTTGGACAAGGGGATAATTATGTGTTCGCAAGTAATTTTTCAAACCCACTATTTTCCAACAGACAAATACCAACTGGGCGTTTTCCAAACGAACATTGACCAAATATTTTCCAAATGGACATTTTCCAACCGCGGCATTTTTTCTTTTGGCCAGTTATAGCCATTATAACGTAAACGGCCAAAACGTTGACTGCCAAAACGTCGACGGACAAACGTCGGTGTTCCAAACAATAGTATTTCATTTAGATGCAAAACCGAGTATATAAATGAATAACTTTCGTTTATTTATTTCTTAAATACTGATGTGCATGTTAACTATTGCCAAAAATATTTTTGTTATATATTATTTAATCAACTTTAAACAGATAAAAAGGATGACATTTGAGCTGTAATTTAATTTTTTCGTTTGATAAGCATTCAATTGGCATATGAAAAATATGTTCAATATCCAATCTTGCAGTTTTCAAGAATGATCAACTTGAATGATACAGCTGGCAAACACTCCAATAGTTTTGAAGTTGGTTTCACTTCCTGGTGTGTTAGAGCTTAAATCACTTTGACATTCAAAAAGTAGGCCAATTATTAATCCGTTTAGACAAGCATGCACATACGATGCAAAATATGCAACAGCAAAATTAATATCTCTATGAAATTTCAAACCTATTGTTCGAATAAAGCTTCAGCTGAATCCGACGGGGAGACACATGTGATTCTTCCTCACTACGCGAGCCTTTTCTGGGTATCATTCGTGTACCTTTCGTCCGAAATAATTTATTTAATTCAAAAGAAAATGGAAAATCATTTTGTGACAAAACTTAAGGCAGTAATCAATTACTTTTTAAAATATAAGTAAGCTGAACGTGTGTTTAAAAAGTCAAATTTTCATCTTAAATACTTGAATCTGTCATATATTGATTTGAAAATGTATAGTTTATTAATTTGTAATAAATCTTATGACGCTTCATGAAAATAAAAAAGTAGCTAAATGCTCATGTATATTCTAGATTTTGCAATATGCCACTTTCCAAAGACGCAAACAGTAACATGTTTCTGGTGGTGCCATACGTAAACTCGTAGTTGTAGTACATTGGAATCATAAAAACGAAAATGTAGACTGAAAACTGTGGCAACCTTCGTTTTAGGTTGCGAAAATAAGTTGACATTTCTCTTATAGCCATTTTCCTAGTTTTTGTAGCTCCTTTTTCTTTGGATTATCGAGGTCTGCAAACACTTGGGAGAAAATCAGAAAACCAGCTTAGGTGTTGTTGTTTTATCAGACGGTGTTGTCTCTGGACAATCTTGTTTCTTTACTTATAGCTGCCAAAGAGTTATCAATCAAACAAACAAAGTATGTAGATTGCTCTTGTGATCATAAAAATTCGGGCAATATAATTCCATTGTATGCCATTTAACAAATGTTAAAATGAAACAGGTGCCTGGCTTAATTGTCTCTCATGGTTCGCACACAGACGATTCATTTGGAAGAGTTATGGTGCCAAAACTGCGTGTTCAATTAATATTTTCAATGATTTCTGTTTCTTGTTCTTTATTCTGTCTAGTTGGTTCTTATTTGTTCCGTAGCAGCGATATTCGAGAGATATAAAATAGCAATTGTACATTCTTGCTGAATATTAATTACACTGTTTTTCATTCAGTATCTTACTTTGGAATAGCTTTACATCATTGTACCTAAATATTTTTCTCATGTTATCTTTTGAGAATGATAGTAGGAAAAAAGAGAAAAAAAATAACGTACATGCAGGACCAAACATAGACGATGTGGTTTGAAATGTTTACATCAAAATATGAAAATAATTCCAAGAACTTGCAAATTCTTGGAAAGCAAAACCTGCTTTCCTTTGTTCAAATAATTCGGTCAAGCAGTGAAAAAAAACGAAGCAAAGGGAGTTGCTTATATAAATATAGAAGAATTTGGAGGTTAGCCTGCTTTTAATCTGACCACCTTGGAAAAGAGAACCCCTTTTATGCATAAACAAAATTGGGTTCCTTAATTAAGAACCTCACAAATAGGGCCTTATGGGAAAGAAGAACCAGTTTGGCGTAGTTCCATGGATGGTCGTATTTTTCATTGCATATATAAAACACATAACCAAGATTACACTTAAGCCAAAGGAAATGTTTATTTTTTTGTAGTTATGAATGTTCTTGTTGACCATCGCGTCATTGACTATCCAGCAACCTACTGCCAGATGGTGAAACATATACAAATGTAAAATGTTTATATTGCTGAATTATTGTTTATAATAAAAAGGTTTAATAAAAAATTGACCACTCCTGAAACGCTCAACTCAGTTGAAACAAGTTTATGATGTTGAAATATAATACTACTTCAAAATAAATATTGATATAATAATTTATTTCTTGAAATGTACCGTGGAGTGTGCTAATATATCGAGCGTTCTGCTGGTGACGAGGTCTTTTAAGCTACTAACTCTTGGTAATGTTATGAGCAATTGATCTTGCTTCACTTATTAGCTCAATTTCTAATAAGTTACTGCTTATTCTATTAACAATATTATGTTGCTAAAATTTAGTCCTGTTGTATCCAATTTGTTGTTTGCTATGATTGCTGAGGTGATGGCTTACAGTTTTTTCGCAATGTATTTAACTGTGTGGTGTGTGTAAACAAAGGCACACTGTATTCAAGGTCTGTTATCATAGTACCTGTGAGATTAGGGATTAACTGTGAAGTAATGTTCAACATATAAAGACTGGACTCATTAACAATTGACAAGCCTTTGGCTTGCAAGGGCTTTTTGAATTTGTACGAGCAGCCGTTGGTATGTTTTTTCTTGACAGTGATCAGATTTCCTGTGTCATCTCCTCCACTGGCACTACGGGCCCTAGGGCCAAGAAACTTGGGACTTAGGTAGAACTTGATATGAGCCTTGCATGAAACTTTTTTCGCCTTCTATTTCGTTTTCTTGTTTAAAACGCCATGTGAAAAGAGTGTGTTTTTGCAAGTAAATGTGGAGCATTTAACGCTCAGCACAGAACACACAGTTGCTCAGCTTTGTGCGAGCTCTCACTGCGTAAATAGATAACACGTCGTATGCCTGAACAGTCAATAAAACCTTAAGTCAAAAAAAATCAAACACTACTCGGCTTATAAGATGTATGCAAGCTGTGTTGTTTGCAATATATTATTCGAGAAATAACCAAATGAAGGAAGTACTTTTGCGATTTAATTTTTGTCAAGTGTTTAACGACGTGAGGTTCTAGTTAATTATGTAGACATATGTCAGCAGTGGCAGACTGCATTAACCCGCCTTGCACGTTATTTAAAATTGCAATTAACTTCGAGTTCATGTTCATAGTAAATTGCTACGTTTCTTTCAAGCTGTATGTCTCCTGCTTAATTGCAATTTACCTTGTTACGGCGCCGCGTTTTTGTTTGCTCAATTTTGCAAACATTGCGATTTAAGACTACTTGAAATATCACCAAAATGAAGAGAAGTGGATCTCCGCCCTGTAAGAGGGGTGTTGTTAGTGTGTGTCAAAACAAAGGGACTACTACCCGCAGAGTATTCTCTTCGCGGGGGACAATTCACCTCGATTCTTATTTACTCTGCTTTTATTTGCCTCGGTATCTGATGATCTATGTAATGTCACAAAGGTGTTTGAACAAATTTCTACCAAAAACAAAAACAGAATTTAATTATGCTTACTTTTTGTTACGTTGCTACATAGATTTATGATGCAATGACTTCGCAGCAAAATGGCTCTTAATCGTTCGTCCCTCAAGAATAACGCAGAAGAATGGACAGATGTTGCAGATACCCGTCTTAATAAAAAATATATGACATTTGTTTTTCATGAGTAACTACTACTGCCACTGCTACAGAAATAGTGTATTGAACTAAACACGAACTTACAGCAACCTTGTCAAGCAAGACTGCCGAAGTAATTATCACTTTAACCAACGTCAGAAGGCTTGCTTTTTACCTAAGACAAGATATGTTTTTGACATACGCTATTATTCCAGAAAATTTAAGTCAGAGTAAGTCAGAGGTAAAGGAATAACAAGGAAAGGTTTAAACATGACAGACATTATTATGTGTACTGTGTTCATTTGAAGGTGACGGTCTAAAACGTCATTTCTATTTTAGCACAAACATTTGTTAAATCCTTTGTTTTTCTTTGCCGTGTTGATCCACTAGAATTGCGCGTGGTTACAAATTGCTTGATTTTAAATAGTTTTGTCGTAATCTACTATCTTCTATATTTTCTAAGAAAGCTTATTACAAATGGCTCGTAGACAGTGATGGATTGATTGTGTTCAACTTGATTCTGGTATGTTACGATCCCTATAATCAAAGTTTACTGATATACATAATCTTTATTAGAATATAATCTTCCTGCACCCCGGATGTTAAAGCAGGCAATCACATTTATCTTATCGGGCAAAATACTTGAAGATATGGTTTGAATTTGATGAATATTTGGCATAGAAATGGTTTTTGTTTCGGTTTGAATGTCTGGAGGGTAACATATGACCAGGAGTAATTCTGTGCTTCCGAATAAGCGAGTTGTAGAGTATAGAGCAGAAAGTTCTGTTGCTATTCAAATGGGCTTAACAGGAGTGAAACCAGAAATATGATAAAGCTGGGATCGTAAGTACTTATTCGGAGTCATGGACGCACATTTAAAAACAACAGGCACTGCCATCATACAAAAAAAAAAAAAAAAAAAAAAAATCAAAACAAAACATGATTCAAACCTTGCCCCTCAACTAAATATTTATCAAATTGCTAAGGTCAAGCGGCCACAAATTCTCGAGGTCGTCTTTAGCCAAATAATCCTTTCTTAATGAAATGCTAAAATAATAAGTGAATAAATAAAACTAGTGAATGAATCTAAGTCTAAATAGAAGTCTTGTTGGAAAACTACCTCGGTGGTGTGCATTTTAAAATACCGCAGATTCACGTAGAAGGAAATACGTTGAAGGTAACAGCACAGTAATCAGTCAGGTTTCGATTACATATATTGAGACATGACATCTGCAGGTCCTTTATCTTTCTCTGTTTCACGCACAGCTATGATATTTTCCTTTATCTTCATTTAAGTTTCCCGTTCTCCTCTAATCGAATTAGGCTATTTTAGTGGGCTGTGTTTCCTCAATGATGGTTTCCATTATGTATTTTAGGGACTCTCCTCTCTCTTTCTCCCTCTGATGTGTCCTATTAAATCGCAGCATTAGAACTGATTGTTATTCGGCTGTGGCTGTTCGTGATATAAATGTATTCCGGTAGCCACTTAGATTTAACGTTGAATAGACGCTCCTTAGACGTCGCTTTTTGGCGCGACAAAATCCCCACTTTTTCCGACATTTAATGAACGTCTTTGGCAGAACGTTGAAGAAACTTGAAATTTGCAATGTTGTTTAGACGTTGCTGTTTCGTCACGACCAAAACTTCTCTTCTCTGACGAGTAATCAGTGCCTTTAGTGCAACGTTGAAAAGACATCGGAAAATGTACTTTGTATAGCCGTCGGGTCAGAGCCACACAAAAACGTTGTCATGTTATCGCTCACCGGGAATGGAGGTCATAATAGGTCGTTTCGAATATACGTCAAAACGAGGATGCGAACTATGAGAATGTCAGGCAGCTTTTTCATACACACTTTGAGAAATATTCATGAAAATTGACTTCATATACATCCCACGCTACCGGATGACCGAAGAGTGGGGATACTTTTACGCAGGGGTGACCAAGCTACCTTAAGGTTGTCACTACCCGGAAGAAGACTCGATATCACTTTCCTGTTGTCTATACAACGTCGCTTGCCAGACACCTACACATATAGATAAAGTATATGTGTCCAAGCTGAAAGATAAATTATTATTATTTTTATTATTATTATTATTTTTATTATTATTATTATTATTATAGCTAACAATCATTTTTCTGAAAGAATTTTCTGAACAGCCCTGTCCTAAGCGGCAGAAATTTCTGTCATGTTTATTCACTGTTTTTTTACGTATGTGTAACTATTTTAGAGAAGCTTCACTGAGACAGAGATAGCCCTGCTTCAATTTTTCTACATTTCTGTTTATTATTCCACACATGTGCACGTGGCATTTGTAAAATTCACCATTGTTATTACTGAAATGTTTCCACTGAAATAATAAATTCTTGTTATTGTGTTGATAAATTACAAGTACCTAATGATTTTCTTTCACTGTTTGTAATGAACTTAATCTTTTGGCCGTAACAAATGAAATACACAAATGCGATAAGCAAATTTTCAAGGTTGCAAAAAATATTCAAATAGATGGCCATTTGTCATTGTTGGGCGATATTTTTTACATAATTTTTGTTTCTTTTCAGGGGACGATTCATTACGTCGTAGTTTATATCAAAGACTAAGCTAAATATGTTCTCCCAGACAATACTGAATAAGCGTGTGCGTCTGTAGTCAAGCAATATTAAAAAGGGTAAGTTACACTCTGTGTGGGGTAAATAGCATCCATTGCAATGCTGGTTTTCAAGAAGAGCCACTAGGGTTTAGCTGAGCGGTGGAGACGCGTGCAGCAAACAGCTTGATACCTCTGTCCTCCCGTTGAATACCCGCCTTTATTAGTATTGCTGGCGTCATGCTGTAGACCCGCGGCTTTTATGAACAACGGCGGAAGTAGCATGGATCAAGTCTTCTCTTGTTCGTTTGATAAGTATGTTTTATGCTCAATGCGCAGTAGTCATGGCTTCACATTGATGGATAGCATATTTACTGGTGTGGACGGCTAATGCTCTATGCCACTGCTGTCTATTATATTTTAGCAGTTTAGCAGCTTGGATGTTGAGGGGCAAAAGCGACTGTCACAACGTTTAAAAACTTAGCTGACTGCGTAACTGTTATAATATAGTTTTGTGCATATCTGAAAGGCTCCATTAACAGTTATAGTGCCGGAATAATAACGTTGTTTTAACTGGACGAAACAATCAAAATATGGAACAGATCCACATAATAAAGAAACGATTTGTTGGCAAACTATCTGGATTATAGTAAGTGCTCGGCTTTTATCAATACCACAGTTTGTAAATGCCTTTTGTATAGAATTTCATAAGAATGGACTACACCTCATGGATAACTAAACGGTTAGTTTTTTCTGTAAGTTTCGTTTTTTTTTTAATGTTTTAAAGCTATGAAATGAAGAAGAGTGTAAAGGAATGAAGATAGCAGAAGCCTCGATGGGGACCTGTAATTCAAAATAAACCCCGAAAATACTTAAAAAACAACAGAAATATATCTTATAGCTTTGGAAAGTTAGATTGAGGGGCATCATGCTGTCAAAATGCCATAATAAATGTTGCTGATTAAATCTAGAATATTGATATTAGAAAAGATACTGACTATTAAATATTAAAAAAAAAACAAATAAAATAAATAAAATAATAAATATTAAAAAAAAGAAACTTGGAAGTATTTAAATTTCAACTGTTTTCGATATCTAAAATTTAAATGTAAATAACCGACATACCACAGTAAAAATATGTTACTAGCACAATTTTTTTCTCACAGCACTGAATTTTTAGATATGTGGAATTTATTTCAATAGCACTAAAAATGAATGATTCAACAATCAGAGGTAATAAATGTTTCTTGGGCTGAAATAACACTGATGGAATGACGTCGATATGGCGTTGAATTGCACCGGAAGTAAATGATCAGATTTTGATTGTGCATGTACGAAATCCGACGGCGGATTTTGATGTCACTAAACATTGGATTTTCTACCTTGTTTTAAAGCCGGATAACAATGTTGAGAAAAGCCACCGCTAAGAACAAAGCTTTCTTACCTAAACACCTTACAATCAAGCAATCGCACCTGAAAACCTCACACTCGGGCTTTCGTATCTGAACACTGCAAACCTGGACATCTCTGATCCATAAATAGGGGAAGTTATGACGTCGGATCAAAGTCAGGTTTTAGTTATTTATGGAAGTCGAAACAACGTCTACACACCGACGTTGGATAGATGTATATCACCAAACGTCTAATCAACGTTGCGCGTAGGTTGGAAACGGAAATCGAAACAACGTCCAACGTTTCACACACGTCGAGAAATATTAATGCAGAACTATCATTTAAACAGTGATAATGTTATGGTTACGTGATCAACTCTCCGTCAAAGAACCCCCATCCCCCCTCCCCCTCCACCCTTTGGTCATCCAGTGATACAGAATCTGTAAATACAGGAAGTAAAATATTTTTCAAAACATGTGCGGAAGCAAAGTTGCGCGCTCCTGAATTCCCACATTTTATGTTTTCATTTTGGTCAGTTTGCGAAACGACTTGTCATTTCCGGTGAGCGATAACATAAATAGGTTGTTGTTTGTGATCTCGACGTCTATAGCACGTCAATTTTTCAACGTCTATCTAACGCCCATTTTCTAACATCTATATAACGTCGGGAGATAGAC
This sequence comes from Protula sp. h YS-2021, assembly GCA_949752745.1. Lineage (NCBI taxonomy): Eukaryota > Metazoa > Annelida > Polychaeta > Sabellida > Serpulidae > Protula > Protula sp. h YS-2021. Next base: position 83,284,619 of record OX457024.1, on the reverse strand, counting down.
TTGTATTTGCAACCTATTGGCGGATAATCGTCGGATAATCGACGTCCATCCAACGTCACTAGGTAGACGTTGTTCCGACTCACCTAGTTGATCTGACACCGGTGGCGTCATCTGTCTAACGTCGATTTCCCAACGTTAAATAAATAGGTTTTGGTTCAGACCAAAAGCAACTTTTAAACGTTGGTCTATGGTCGCAACTAATCAGAGCCAGATTTAGTGATTCGGTTTGGTTGGGTCGCCACTTCCAATGGACGTAGACTCGACGCGGGAAAGTGCACTGGATTAGCTATAGTAAAATTTACCGACCAAATTGAATTAATCCATAAGTTTCGTTAAAAATTTAAAAATATGTGTATAGATCGCCAGACATGAAGCAGATAAATGAAGGGACGCTACCTGTATGTGTGTGTGTCTGATTCTGTGTATGTGTCAGTGTGTGGGAGTGTGTGTGTGTGTGTGAGAGTGTCTGTGTCTGTGTCTGTGTGTGTGCGCGTATGTGTGTGTGTATTTGTGTACTTTCGGTGTATCTGAGAATAGCTGAAATCTTGTGAATGAATGTGAGAAAATATTCAGTTATTTATTATAATATACTTTGTAATCTGGGTGAAATGGAAATCACTAAAGTTTACAAGAATGTTGCGGTGCGGAGTGATGTATACAGATACAAAACAAACTGCATTATGCACAGGAAAATGAATATTTTTAAAAAAGCAAGAACACCTGTTCTCCTGCGCATCGCCACGCAGTCATGTCATATGCTTCTCCGTACGTTATCCTAGAGTAGGTTCCTAATTTCTAATGCATCACGTTTCATAAGCTGCAAGAATGAGCCCAATTCAATAATTTATACATGAAGACCTATTTTGTCATGAAAACCTACAGTGAAACGACGAAATTAGACTACTTGTGGGAAAGCACCAAAATGGTGAAATTGCTTCGATTTTTGGTTCTATTTGTGGCGTTACCCGGCTCTGGGTTTTTGGGGGATTTAGCAAACAATTGCATTAGCGAACCTTTCTAGTGGTTGTTGTACATGTGCGATTATTTGTACAGGGGACCTTTGAGATTCGTATGATCTATAAATATTGTCTGTATGCTGTTCAGGAGAAACAACAGATAAAATATGGGACGAGTCATTTTGTAAGAAAGGTTGAAAAAAGAAAATGTCACCGTCCCGTCGCCTGTGTTGATTCTTTTATCTGCAGGCCGCAAATTCTGGCAGCTGCAGACCACAGAAGATGTTTGGAAATGTGGATCTATTTCATTCGGATTCTGTTGCTGTTTATTTAATAAAATGAGATCCAGGCCACACGCAGAAACAAATGAAAGGCTCATCTCGCCAGATATCAGCTGCTGGCTTTGTTTATTTGTTTGTGACTGTTTATTTCCGACTATTTGCCCCTCACTATACAAAGAAGGCATCGGACTTAGCATTTAAACCCCTCCTCCCCCCCCCAAAAAAAATAGCTCACCCATTCCGCGAAAAACTATTAGTACCAAGCAAATAGATTAACGAGTCTTAATCAAGATTGGTCCTTTTCAATCATAAACAAAAGAATATTCTTTTGTTGTCGTTAAATACCAATACATTACATATTTACATTTTCTTAATTGTGTAATATTTCAAATGTCGCGTAGTTCAAAATGTTAAGAAATTGGATTATCGAAGTTTAATACTTTTATAAATAATTGCAGTTTTAATTTAGAGCACATATATTCACAACGTGTAATTCATTTTCAACAAAGGATTTTTTTATTTCAAGCTGTTTAAATATAACTATTCTTTTAACTACTTTTTCGAAGACAGATCATTACGTCTAGGCCACTTCTGTTCTTTCTATATATCAACCAGGCCAGAATTACATTATATTTCTCGTCAATATCACGTCAGTTTGTGCTATTTTTGATGTTGCGCAGCGCTTTACTTTTTTGTTCGATGATCACGTGATTTCCCTTTTATTTCAGTGTCACGTGACTTCCTGCTTGGCTCGTCTTCTTTGTTCTTTTCCGTCAGTTGAATATGTTTTTGTGTGTACTTTTTTTCTGCAGTGTAAAAAAGGTTTAGTTCATCAATAATCATTTCTAACTGCTATTGTGGATTGTCAAGTTGGTAGCATATTTCATCCGTTCTGACATGTCACCTCCATGAACGGAAGTAGCTCTTAATGAAAGTTATTCGTTTAGCCTTTCAGTTAAAACGTTCTTGCCCTAAGTTAAAAATGATTCTGTTCTGTCTTATTTTCTTTGTTTTATTTATTTTGTTTGTTTGTTTGTTTTGTGTTTTTTTGTTTATATTTGTTTGTTTGTTTGTTTTATTATTCTGTATAAAAGACTAAAAGTGACATTTCAGGTGCATTCCAAAATAAAGGTTATTTAGTACTGTGTATGCAATTATAATAGTAACCAGACTGACGTCATGTCCTGTCAGCGCTTTGATAAGTTACTCAACACACATCTTTTTTCCGTCTATATTTTGACGTTGGGGCGACAAAAACAGTGGTCGGCTTATAGCAACAAGGCCGATGGTAACAGAAAAAAACGCTGGCCGAATCCAATGCCTCCGCATTAAGTAAATGGCATTATAAGGGTGACTTGCACACCCAGTGATTTCCCTCTTGGGCGCGGGAAATGGAGGGTTGCTTACCAGGTTACAGAAGGACCTTGTACAGTTATCTTTTTTCTAAGTATTAATCCATAATTTACATTGACTTGAAGAGGCAGGAACCGCAACCCCGCCCCCTACCCTCCATAGTCTTGCCTTGCGGCTGTTGAGGATTGCGTTCAGGTGGCTGGGGTGGGCAGTCTTGTTGGGTATGGTGTAATGGGGGTCGGGGCGGGAGCATTGAGACGTTTTTACCTTCGATTAATCTGCATTTCTTTAAACTCATTGAACTGGAGCTTTTTCTAACTCGTGTAACACCAGAGTACTAAAAAAAATCAAATAAAAGATCTCGAGAGCTACGCTTTCTAAAGTATTGGAGTTAACATCTTTTAGATGTGTAATTGTAACAATTCGTACAATTCGTACCCCCATCCCCCACCCTCTCCCTCCTCCAAGGGCCTGCAGATGGCCAACTTGACGATGACGTCAGCAGTCAACCTGTTGTTGAAAATACATGAATTTATCTAAACTCAGGTTCATTCCAAAAGATAATTTGACAGGTTTCGACGTCGCCTGGTTTCATCTCCAGACATCAGAACCTCGAATGGGGTTTAGGATTTCATTTATACAGATACACATTGATAATACAACTGTAAAACTCCTTTGACATTTGGAGATATCAAAGGACCATTCACTTTATAGCCGATATTTCACGCATAATGAATCTATCAATAAATATATGAATAATCAATAGTATGCTCTTCTCAAGGGTTTTTCTCAAAAGACTAATTAAGATGGGTGAAATAAGTCAAGTAGCAGTTCGTATTAATGACAGATAATCCCAAAGTCACAAGGGCTGGCTCCTGACAATTCTATTAGTCAAAATGAGGTTTTTGTTTTAGCTGTAACTATTGTAATTGCAATTCTGCTACTTTTTAGCCAGCTTTTTTCATTTGTCTGGCAAGAAAACTTTAAAATTAGAGAACAAGAGAGAAAGAATACAAATGGAAGACTATTCTTGCTGAACTTGCATTAGCTGTCTAAGCCAAAACTTATAAATTACATGTACCAACAACAAAGCTTTTGTAAATAACAGTAATCCCGGTAAAAAAAAAAACAAAGAACAACTACCCAGTGAGCATGCAGCGTAGGAATGATATTGGGCATGCGTAAAGACAAGACGGAGTTTGGTTGTATATCAATGGTGAAATAACATCTTTCTCTCAGATGTTTCATCGCATCGGGGATCTACTTTTCCTGGATATCGGAAAAGCATGACATTGCGTGGAAATCGATATTCCTGAAATATTATGGTTACCTTTCCAGCAAAGTAGCCCCCCCCCCCCTCCCGCCCCACCCATATCTATTTTGCAGGAGCAGGAGGTAAAAAATTGTGCGCCCGTCAGATTCTTTTGTTTAAATGCTCGGGTTGATTAATTTTCTAAAACACCAATCATGGCCGCCATTTTCGGTGAACGAAAACGTGAGGACATTCTTTTAGTTGTCTCCAACTTCTGTACAAGCAGCTTTTTAGAAAGGGTTGATTGTGGTCGATTAAACTTCGCGACCTCAAGTGGACAAAGTCGATTTCATTTTTATGAGAAAAAAAAACTACTAATTTTTGTGAAGACATTTTTGTGGTGAGAATCAATAAAACCACGTGAAATTAGAATTTTACAGCGTTTAATTGGAAATGTGACTACCAAAAAGATTACACTGAAGTGGTCGGAAATCGTAATTTGTACCTCTTAGGGAGTTCATCATAATGTGAGATGTAACTAGAGCGAGACTCTTTAAAAGCAGTTCTGTCTGTGATCGCACTTCCTGTATAATAAAAACGAGAGATTAAAAAAACATAATTAACCGTTTTCGAGGAAAGGGTGTGAAGTCTCGATCACGTGATGTGATGGTGGTCATCACGTGATGTGGTGGTGGTGATCACGTGATGTGGTGATCACGTGATGTGGTATAAATGCGGTATAGTTTATGGTGTATTAGTCTGGGGGTTTTTGTAAGATGTCTAAATGCTGTGCACTTGCAGAGGTCAACATAGGATATGTAATCTGTAATAGCTTAATTTTAAGAATTTATGAAATTATTTTCACAACGTTATTAACTGATATGCATTATTGGTGTTTCAACAGCTACTGAAAACTACTCAAAAAGAACATGATGGTTGGTATGACTAAAAAGCTTGGAGAATTTTTTTGCTGTCACAGCCCCCATCCCCAACAAGTGGGAAGCTCATGTTATTGTAAAACTCTTACTATCTGAATATGGATTTATTCAACTGTCAAAGATGTTCATTTCATTTTTTTCTGTATTAAAACTCGAGTATTGAATATGAATTCATTGTTATATCAGGCATTCTGTAGAGGCTTGGGATGTGGGCATTGTTGTTAAGCATTGAGGATTGTTAGATCCAGGGAGCTTTTGGCGGCGATCTTTTTGTTATATCAGGCATTCTGTGGAGGCTTGGGATGTGGGCATTGTTGTTAAGCATTGAGGATTGTTAGATCCAGGGAGCTTTTGGCGGCGATCTTTTTGTTATATCAGGCATTCTGTGGAGGCTTGGGATGTGGGCATTGTTGTTAAGCATTGAGGATTGTTAGATCCAGGGAGCTTTTGGCGGCGATCTTTTTGTTATATCAGGCATTCTGTAGAGGCTTGGGATGTGGGCAGTGTTGTTAAGCATTGAGGATTGTTAGATCCAGGGAGCTTTTGGCGGCGATCTTTTTGTTATATCAGGCATTCTGTAGAGGCTTGGGATGTGGGCATTGTTGTTAAGCATTGAGGATTGTTAGATCCAGGGAGCTTTTGGCGGCGATCTTTTTGTTATATCAGGCATTCTGTGGACGCTTGGGATGTGGGCATTGTTGTTAAGCATTGAGGATTGTTAGATCCAAGGAGCTTTTTGGCGGTGATCTTTTTGCGCTACGTGTCCCAATAAATATACATAATTCAATGTTTTTGGAGAAAGGTGCTGCTTCAGGCGAAAAAAAAAACAAGATAAATACAATATAAAAGTGCCTCTACAGTAATTACTATTGCTTTTCTAACTGAGAATTGCCCACCCCTGAGACTTGGCTTTCGTGATGACATTTTTCTATTGACTTAGGTTTGGATTTCAGTTAGCTTCAATGCCGCTTCGACTGAGAGCAAAAATTGTATACAAGGTCGTTCGACGATTTTACTAATTGTGGACCAATTGTGAAGTCTTCGGAGTCAGTGTTAAGGATTACATTCATTAGCACTCGCAAATGAGATAAGAAAAATCATTACCCAGATATTGGTTAGAATTGCCATTGATCAAATAAATAACAAATTGTAACTTTTGAAAATGTTGGTAGGGATTTGATCGATCTAAGTTGCGAAGTCAGTTGGATGCTTGAAAGCCGTCGCAATGCTAACGGTGTTGATGTGACCTTCTTTTCAGTGGAATACGCGGCTGAAGGAACCGTGCTCTTCACTGCTTAAACGCGACGCTTTTATGGTCACGTATGTTAGGCCTTTTTGCATGGTTTTCGAATAGCCGGGATGAATGTAGAGTAGAAGTTAAAATGACGGCCAGAAGCAGGTGGACAAGTTACGTGCTGGTGTTCAGTGTCTATTGCATCACTGTGCGAGGATGGAGGGGAGGGAGGGAGGGGGGGAGGGAGGGATCTAGACAATCTTGTGATTTATGTTTAGGATTGATCCACTTCCATAAAATCTCGTCACACAAGCGAACCATTACTTAAGAAACGAGGTAAGACTTTTTTTGAGCCATCCAGCTAAGCAGCTGCTCAGCCGAATAGCTGGATAACTTGTTTAAGCTAGACCCCAGAAGAACTGTTCTGCATTCAAGCGGTTTTTAAAGTACGTCCCTCTAATAATGATATTACCCAGCGTGGCTGTCACGCACAAGCACAGCGCACAACATAACTGCTAAGTAATTGCACGCGACAGAACGATAGGATTGCGACCATGCCATGCCATGGACCAGACGATTATTTCTTCGTCATGACAATAATCAAAGAAAATAAGAATGGGGAACATGGTCGGCGAAGGTTTTCTATAGAGCAATTATTTGCAATCGGTACTTTATCAAGTTCAGTATACTTCATTGTCTGCTGCTGAAATTTTAAAGCCCAAAACAAATTATAATATTATCTTTAAAAACCGATCAATAAATTATAAATAAATTGTATATATTTCAGTTGTATATTCCACAGTGCAAATGTGGCTCTATGTTATTGCTTGCTGATTTTTAATTAAGCAAATTAGTAAGTTATCGAAAGTTAATTACTTATTGAGAAAGACACAAGAACAGACCGTTGGATATCTTGGAAATTTTAATAAAAAGCCAATTATTTAATCATTTATTTACACGTGAATAGAACTAATTAGTTACAACTAATTAACTATAGCTAATTATTAATAAGGAAACAGTATCGAGCGTTAGGGAATATATGTGTGGCTATATACCCAGCGGTGTTGCTCATTATCTAGAAATTCATGTCAAGTTAACTGTTTCCCGGTATATAGTGCTCATTGCGAGCGAATACAGGCTCCTTTCATCACAAAGAAACACGCCCATCTGAGGTGCCAGCAAACTGACAAAAGCTCCAAGTTGCTGTACCTATGTATAATGTGTGTCCCCCCTTAAGAATAGTCATATTAGTATTGTTAGCGTCATGGCGCGGTCACAGCAAAAAGTATAAGGCCCCGCAGACAGCAGCAGGAGAACGAGAGATCAGGACCTCATATTTTCATTAGCGTTTCCTTGGCCTTGCCGTGGCTGTAAAGAGAAAGAGGAAAGAGAATATTAGATGCAGTTGGACGGGGGGAAATTTTAAGGGTAAAAGAAAACATATCTGGAATTCATAGCATTTATATGCAAATGAAGCTGAGACACACAATGTGGTGATGGTTATTCGGTAAGACAACATAAAACATAGTCTGTCATTTGCTATTTTAGATTGATTATCTTGTGAGTGAAAGCATTTATGTGGCTTCTGGATATGTTTAGTCGAATATTCATTGCGTACAAAATTATATCTATTTTACAGTTGATTTTTGATATTGTTTGTACCTTAAAAGAAGTGACATGTTTAAATTAGTCTTTCATTTTCGTGAGAGCAGAATGGATTTAAAGAAACCCAAAACTAATTGTGAGAAATGAGACATGGTTTCTACGTTCCCTTAAATACAACTCATGGGGGATAATGTCCAAAAACAAAACAGGAATATTGTGACGATTTTGTTTGAACAGTTCTTCACTTGGAGAAAGACAGTATCCGTCGAGTCAACTGCCTCCCCAGGTAAGCGTTCATTACGTCACGACTCACTGGACATACCTCTTAGCAGCGCGTAATTTATGTCAAATATATTCATAAAATCTATTTTTTACAGAAGCTCAATAGTAACAACAGGGCAAATAAAAGCTATTTTTCCAACAGTCTTTAGCAACACTGAACTATTTTTCAGTGTAGAAGGATATATTGAGCCGGTGTAATGAAACGTTTTGACCCCCAAACAAATAGACCCCCGGTCGATTTGTTCTAAAACAAACAGACCCCCCGGTCGATTTGTTTTGGGAAAACCCGCCATAACAAACAGATCTCCCCCATAACAAAATGACCCCCTCCAAATAATCATGTTTAAATATAAAATGGAAGTAAAAAAGTTGCATGTGGTTTTTAAATACTATTTTAAGCATTTTCAACCGCTTGATGTAGAAAATTATTATTTTGAGCCTTTGAAATGCCATTATTGAGCTTGGACAGATTTTTTGGTGACTGTATGTTAGTGGTGTTGGAAGTGTTTTCGTGTTTGAAAATGTAGATGTTAGTTGCTAGATAAATTGTTATTCGTGGATATAGTTTTATTTCAATTAAAGAAACTAATAAGGTGGCCATGCATCGAAAGAAATAAAGAAATCAACAAAAAATAAGAGGGTTAAAACATTTCAGAGGGGGTCTGTTTGTTTTAAAACAAATCGACCGGAGGTCTGTTTGTTTTAAAACAAATCGACTGGGGGTCGATTTATTTTGGGGGTCAAAACGTTTCCTTACACCGGTGTACAGGGATATAGATTTGGCCAGGGTAATTGTTGTAGATATAATGGGAACCGCGGCAAGGGTATAGTGGAACTGAGATTCTTAAGCTGGATTTTTGAACCCCGTATCTTGGACGTACATTGCAGTGTGATACATATTCCACTAAAGTAGTATTTGAAGAAAATACATGCAAATTAAAAATTTAAAACTTAAAGATTAAAATAAAGCAGAGTTAAAGCAAAACAAATTACGTGCCATAAAATTAATTAATGGAACCACTGAAAGGGGAAAAAAGGTATTTATTCTCATCATTTGATTCAAAGGTTTTTATCAGACAAATAAAAATTAATTTCGCCACAAAGACCGCAATTATATTTGCACATTGCTCGCAGCAGATTGCTTAAGTAAACCTGTTTAGATGTTGCGAGTTGCGAATAATAATTATTGTCGTTGTAAATGCTAATGTCTATAAAATCGTGTTTTGATACCTAAGTAAAAATATTTAGTTTATTTTTTTTCCAAACTGAATATTTTCACTCTTTTAAAACTCGTCCAAAAGTCGTCAGGAACTCGTCTTTGTCAAATAAACTAGTCAGAAACTCGTCAGGGTAAATTCAGCAGAAATTCGTCAAAACGAAAAATTCTTAAAACAACATTGATCATCTGTACTATATTAATATTGTTGCTGTATTAAGGTATTAAATTTAAAAAAAAATAAAATCTCTCATGACCCTTCCAATAACATCATCTCGTTCTTTTCCGAGACGTCATTATGACGAAATTTTGACGAGCTTTCAAAGGGTTTAAATTTTCAATGCACAATGCTAAAAAATTATCCACTGAAAGTTGCATTTGAATATTTTTTTAATTTTTGCCCTCTACAATAATCTGTGCAATAATTTGTGCTCTGCAATTCAAGTATGAGACGTTGGAAAAGAAATGCTACATGAAGTTTTGTCAAAGTGAAATGAGGTGAGGGAAGAATTAACATGCCGAATACATGTGAACTTTTTAGAATTTGGAATCTGAGCCGTGCTTTGTATTTTTTTTCCTTTTTGGCCACATTACATATACATCATAAACTAGTACGGTATATATTCTGTGACTTGACTGTCATTTCACTAATACAGTGAAAGAAATAAATTACATTTTTTCTAATTTTTTGAATGATTCGACATCAAGTCCATTCGTTTTCTTCACCGGAGGTCTATCGATCAAGAAGAAATTTGATGTCGAAACAAAATCGAAAATCAGGAACGATTTTAAAACTTGCGTCTGATTTTTCACACGCAAGGCGAACCAATGACAACTGTGCGACGCTGAAGTGCAGACCTGCAGTTCGTCAAACTTTAACACGATTCTTGGCATTTGCATGAAAGTTCTTACATTTCAATGGACAAACCGGCGTCAATGATGAACAAAAGTCAGTGGACAAGTATGGCAGGTCGGGGTTTGATACTTAGCCATTTAAAACAACTTACCTGTCTTTCTGAAGTAGGGTTTGCTTTATCTGTTTTAAACAGTACTAAGTTTTGGGGGGCATGTAAAAGGTCAGGTAAATCATTAAGAAATGGAGATTCGCATTCCTTATATGTAGTTTTTTTGTGAATCTCTGACTCACTTGATCCGCATTGCTGGAGTTGGTGCAGCCATCGGTATTCTTCCGTAACACATTGGAAACTAATTATTTATTTAAAAATCAGAAAATTTGCCTTTAATTTGGTGATCACAGATACCTTAATTGTAAAAAAATAAACATGTTTTGTACAACCTTTGGCCTTGACGTAAACTGCTGCTTAAGCATTCGGATTTTGGATGGCCACAACCAACTGCGCCTGTATAAATTTGAGAACTGAAATTTTGTTTTAGATTGATAAATACAGGAAGTCTTCTAAGTCCAGTTGTCATTAGTAATGCTCATGGAGACAATAGCGTTGGACATAAGATAGTAAACTCATACAGACTAGAGTGATAGAACATAAGACTATAGTAATGCTCATACCGACTAAATTAATGTTCACCCGAACTATAATAATGCCCACAGACAAAAGCAATACCTATGCAGACTATAGTAGTGCTTACACAGACTACAGTAATGCTCACGCAGACCACAGTAGTGCACAGTAGTGCTCACGCAGACTATAATAATGCTCACACAGGTTGCTAATACCGACTATACGCTCTTGCTCGCGCAGACTGCAATAATACCCATAAATATTGAAGTTATGTTCATTCAGACTGAGTTATGCTTCTACGGGCTATGGTAACGCTCACGCATACTGTAAGTGCATTGTAATTCATACAGTGTTCAGGCAGAATATAGTAATGCTCTTGGAGACTAAGGTAATGCTCAGACATACTAAAATAATGTTTGTGCAGACTAAAGTAATGTTCAGGACGTCTATAATCAAGGTCAGGCGGACTATATTTATCTCCAGGCAGAGTATACTATTGCTCAGACAGATTAAGGCAATTCTTAGGCAGACTCTGATAATATTCGTGCAGACTATAGAAATGTTCGGACAGATTAAGTTAATGCTCAGACAGGCTATAATTATGTATAGTAATGCTCAGATTGTAGTGATATTGCAGCTTTATATCCTCCAAAGATTAAGAATTGGTTAGTCAAATCAACAAGGAGGGTAGGGTCCGTGTTCTTTCCCTACTCATTTAAACAAGCCGAAGTGTGTGTACATTTTTGGCACCACACGAGCCTGAGTAGTCTTTTTACAAGGCACTGATTGTGTTCTGTCGGTCAATAAAGCTGACGGGTCTGTCGAACTGCCGCTAGCTGCACCAACAACCTGTTTGTAGAATTCCGGATATGCAGAACCTATGTGCATTAGAGCGTGTCATGTTTGTCTTCTATCCTGCTGCTTAAAGCTAAAAATGTTGTATTGTGTAATGTTTATGAATAAATCATAGGTCGATGGGAAAGAATGGTAACTGTAGCTTTTTATTCAAACGGTATAAAAACAAGACATTGACGGTAATGAACATTAATAAATATACAACATAGTGAATGCATAATAGAAGCAGACGTTAAATAGGGCCTAGAGTGGCGCAACCCATCTAAACTGCAGCGTCTCACACTTATGCTTTCTCCGTCCTTATAAATACGTTAAATTTGGAAAATGTATCCAATGTATCAAAACATGACATTGGCTGCAATCATCCTCGCACTTGAATCGGTTCTTGAACCAGGCATGGTATACTCTTAAGTCATAACGACCAAGCCGTTATGAGTGGGAAGATTTAATGTACTTTAATATTAGAGAAACGCTTTACCAGCTGCAAGGAATCTATTGAGGTAGGCTACTGGGACATTGTTCTAACGAGCTGATTGTCTATTTTTAGTTTAGTTATAATGACTTTTAGACCCAGTGAGACGTGAATTCGTTGGTGTTAGCTTCTTTGATAGAAATATAATGAGTTCCATTAAAATACGGATGCTATAAATCTAATTACACACATACCAGTTGAAAGGACGTTGAGATGTAGTTAATAAGTTGTTGCGCTTTTGATATAACCGTTAGAGGACAAGGGCTTCAAGAATTACATTGGTATTAAGTTGCTTTTATGGTACACACGCTTCGTATCAAGTAAATAATAGGCAAGATTTAGACTAGGGATGGAGACAACATATGACGCAGTATTTATTCAGTTTCTTACTCGAGTCTCGAACTATTTCATGGTGTTGCTCTGTAGCCAGTAGAGTTACGATGTTACTAAGCTGCGATGTCTTCCAGTAATAATGTAGTACAGTGATGCCGTGATTCAGTTACGATGTTCACCAGTGAGTCATATCGCTCCTGCAAGAAACAACTTGGTTTTTATGCACATGTGAGATAAAAATAACTCACTTAAAACTTTAGTTAGACCTTGGAAATATAAATGTGACTGTACAGGACATTATTAGATCAGCTATCTATTCTGTTGTTGCGATTAGACCATTAAATCGACCAATTCTGACATAAAGTTGTTATGTTATTGCAGTTTCTGTCTGCAACTTTGACTATGTGGTTAATTATAGGACAGAATTCGCACAGTGATTAAGCACATAGCTGGAACATACGAATTACCTTATAACTGTTCATTAATTAGAACCCTAATTATTCTAGAAATGGTCACTAAGGTCTATAGCATATGCTAAATAGGAAATGACTGCATAATATTTAGATATTACATCAAGCAAGGAAATATTACAGTAAGCAAGTTGTTTTGACAGGATCTCTGTTATGTGTCAGCTACACTGTGTTTTACTGGCTGAAATCTGATTCGAGACACGTATATTTATTACTAAAATTGCGTTTTCTTACATTTCCCACTAATTTACTTTCAGGTTCTTAATTAAACTTGTTTGATGTTACCAGCATTTGCTACCTTAAAGCCAACACCGGCAGAGAAAAACAAAACCTGTTACTAACATTTGGCAAGTCAAACACTTGCAAAGAGTATACTGAAGTTGTACGGAGCCAGTTTTCAGAACTTTTTTCTCTTTACTGGTCCATACTTGTCTTTACTACTCTTACCATACTGGCCATAAGATTGCCAAATTTAGCACAAATTTAGTAATACTTGACCTAGAGTTGTGCATCTAGCTTTTTATTTTCGCCTTTATTTTTATTTTCATGATCCAAACGCGAAGCAAGAAAAACGGTGACTTTTCATTAAGAAATGCAATGCGCAAAAGCTGCAGCAACATTTGCACAAGCTGTCGCATTTGCCACAATGTACAGTACAGAAATGATGTGTGTTTTATTTGCATACGCTAAATACGCTGAGCTATTGACGTACTTGTGCTAGTTTCTAAGAACGATGCGTGGATGCAAATTCCTACCTCCTCATTTAAAAAACACTGAATGTTCATATAAATTATCAGCTTCAGTTGCGCACTATTCTTGGTGCGGATGAAAGGAAATACCTTTTCATAGAGTAAGTAGCAATGTTATGTTGCAAAGTTTTCGAACTGGCAAAAAAGCTTCTTCAGAACTATTTTGTCTATAAATGAAAAGCAAACCGAAATCAGGTTCAACAGTTTTTTGGCCAAGTGTTTAATATTTCGCCTTTGAGAAATAGGTTGTCGTTGTATTGGAAGTGAGATATCACTAAACATTCAACACAGTTGCTCTGATTAAGTGAGTTTTTAATTGCATAATCTGAGTAATTCTGAAAGAAATTACAGGAAAACTTCAAACTGCTTAAACAACTTTCATCTCCTGTTTCTTGCTATGGTAAAAAGGCTTTAATAAACACAATTATCTTTATTGTAAAAACAGTCATTGACAAAGAAAAACTTAACACACATAATTAAATTTGAAGTGTCTAGTTTTAAAAATATATGAAATTACTTAAGATTGATTTTTCAGGACATTTCCAGATTTTTTGTTTGCTAGTATATTTAAACCTTAATTTGACTTGTTATCCTAAAGTAGTTCCAGGAATTAAAGAAAAACCAATGCTCAAAAATCACCAATATAATTACGGTTCCACTAGGAGCGATATGTATAGCTAAGTGCATTGCTACTATACGCATTTTGATAAAGCTTTGAGAGATTTAGCAATGTAATCCAATAAATATTACGAATTCCAAAATTCTGTAAACTTTATTATGTGATACGATGTAGATCATTAGAGCAGCTCCAGACTGCAATAAGAAACAAAATATCTGATGAGAAATCTTGCACTGTTTTAACTTCTTTCTTTGAACCAGAAGTAAGATATTCTGTGCAGTCACGTTTCAATGACCTTTCCACATACCTTTTAAAACTCTTTGTCCTAAAAATAGGAAAACACATTTAAGTGCTGCTCAGCTCTATTTGTCTTAAATTGCGACCACAGTCTGTCAACTGCACACTCAATCAAACAGCCCGAGTTAAGTATCTTCAGCTAACTTCAACGACTAATGATAGGACTTGTAACATTCAACCAGCTAACTACTAATGTGCCGTCCATTACGATTCAGCGCATGGAGGACGCAGCTCAAATCTCACACATCCTACACAATTTGGTTGTTAATCATATCGGCTAGTAGTTATTGACGTCTCCCCTCCAAACAAAACCATATATGCTTTCTATTAGAGCTTGGTGTTTCAAAATGTGGAGAGGTTTTAACCAATTATCACAATATGCCACTCAAAGCGGTGCTTCAAAAGCGTATATTGTGTTACAATAGATCATTGAACAGTAGATTATATTCATAGATAACCGTTTTCAGATTAATAGAATTCTATCCCCAAAAATCGAGGAGACATAGATCTGCATATGCATCTGTTGATATTTGTATAAGAATATTTAATTTGCCGCATAAAACACATAGGCCGAGTTCATTTTGCAAAAGCTAATAAAAGCACTGAATACCATAAAGCTATTGTATCCTGTTATTTGCTATTCAATCCAACAGCAGAGTTTAATATCAAGCACAAGTAAAACGTTATGTGTAAGTTACTTAAAATATGATACGTTCAATAGATAAACGTTATCATAAAATACATACCATAACAATGGCAGGGCAAACTGCTAATGCCCCTCTCCTAAAACAATAGGTCTAAGGAAATGGCGAAAGCCATTATCGTCCTATATGCACCTTGCCGTTGTCGTCTAATTGAGCACGTTGAAGCCAAGCAGCTGTTGACCATAGAGCATTCAGGACAAGTCCTTATTAATATTTGATGAATTTATTAGGTAGGAGAGCAAAGTCAGACTTAAAAACAATATATCTTAAAAGACAAAAGGGTGGGTTTCTGTTAGTGTTATACTGTGGAGAGTAAAATTTATATATTGCTACAGAATCCCGGAAACAGAACCACCGATGGGTCTGAATTAATTAAGTAATCCAGATTCCGGGATCTTCACCATAATGTAAGTCATCTAGAGTAGGCCGACTAAGGTTGTTCATATTTCTAAGGCAATCCTATCTCGGAGGTTCCCCTGTGCTAATGATTTCATAAAATACTAATTGCGCAAAAAGTTTAAATTTTGACGTGTGTTAGGCAATGCTTAACGACACCTCAGTCTCCAGTGCTAAAATATAACAAAGAAGCATAACACATAGAACAATTGAGAGCTGGGTGCAACAGCATATCTTTCAGTCACCAACCACATGCTGTATTGAAAGTGAATAAGAGTTGGATGAATCTTTTTTTCATCTGTAGGGGTAAGGGTGCAGCAGAGACTTTTCATAGCCTGTCTGGCCACGATAGAGCCTTCATGCCCGGACATTTCTAGGTAGCAAGTCTCTCTAGAAATCCACAGAAGATTGTGCTGAATGTGTATGTTTATGTGGCTGTACTATTTCTAAAACAATTTACATTGCATGATGCTCACAATGTATATTTATTGTTAATACAAGCGAATGTCGTGCTGTTAAGTTTGCCTGCGACAAGATTATATGTTGCTATGTCACTGACAATGAAGTACATGCCAATTCTGTGCTTCCACGCTATGCTTTAGGCAAGATTTAGCAATATCCAATGTCATTGTGGTGAGATATCCAGAGAAATTTTAATTAGAGCCTAAGAACAATATTTTGTCAAAACAAAATATTATTTTACAGATATGCATGAACTCTCAAGTTTTAAAGAAACTATCGAGTAAAGAAAGACAGTGTTTTGTACGGTTTGCTGAGTGATTCAGCTTCTGCAGTGCCTTGATCCTATTCAAAGCACACCAAAAATCTGTCCAACTAAAGCAAAAGAAAGATGCAGTTTTTATCTGCTTCTTATAGATACCTTTGAAACGTTTCCTCATTAGAACCAGTACAGCACATACGTAAAGTTTTATGTTTCTCTTAAGTTTCAAATTTAAGGGTTTAAATTGGATTTAGTTTGTTAGACCACACCACAAGAAAAAATGTGGTGTGGAAATATTTAAAAATGATATTATTATTAAAATTATATTAACGCTTTAGAATATTGTTTGCAGACATGACATGGACTAAAGACAGCAAGCCATGCAGAAGGGAATGCGAGTAAACGAGAGTCAGTTAAACCACTTAGCTCAGAAGGCGAAACACGAGAACAACCTTTGTGGATATCTCTACAAGAAGTCTGCTGACACAGGGAAATGGCAGCTGCGTTGGTTCGCTCTTTACCAAAACCTCCTCTTCTATTATGACAACGAAAGTGCATCCAGGGCATCAGGAGTGTGTCTGCTGGAGGGATGCTACTGCGAAAGAGTAGTCACGCCACCCAACAAGGCTGGAGAGAAACAGGTAGGACAAAGCAAAATAAAAGAAACCAAGCCATAAATTATATCAGCAGTTTTTGTCTAACCTTGTGTCAACATTTTACCGTTAATTAGCTCGTCAAAATAATAGTGGCAAGTATAGGAGATAACATTTAAAATTATACTGTTAAAACACTATGACTGTTAGAGAGTTAAGATAGCACATAGTAAAAATCAATGTTACAAGTCGGCAGGCGTTGAAACATGCCACACGAAAACCATTAACTTCTGCTTGATTAAGTTATGACTTTAATAAAGCTCGAGATTTTGAACATGGAACGATAGCAGTCACTCTCAACCAGAATCATTTAAGAAAATTTTGAGTCCACGGTTGAAACCTTAACCACATTTTTCGACAGTCCTTGAATGGAAATGACATGCAAATTGTAACAGCAATGTTAAATGGTCTGACTTTCGCCTTGAAACATTTTCATTAGCTCAGTTGTGTGGTTTTATCTTGTACCACCAAAATGTTTTCTCGGTCAATGTTGACGACATAACTCAAAGCAACTCAGCTACATGTCAAAAATGGTTCGCCTGTTCTGTCAGTCCTTTACCAAAGAGTCTATTTCCCCATTTAGAACTTAACACACAGGATACAATTTCACTTTGCGCTTGAAGGCGATTTAATTCCATTTGCCACTTCTATGTTATGAGCATGTGGAAAATAGGTTTTGATCTGACTTTATTTTTATGTCAGAGCAAGCTGACTTTGACGACCATGTCATTACATTATTACATTTTATGCTTCTATAAGTTGCTCTCCTGAAACTGGTTATTTCTTCAGTTCCGCATTGCCTTGCTAAGTGATTTCAGTTCTGCAAACAGCTGTATCCAATGCGTATGTTAACACTTTCGTGGTGACACATCGTCATATTAATTTGGCAGTTTATTTTATCTTTAGGTATTTTTGTTGCAAAATGTTTGCCTTTGATTATTGTTTCTTGCTTTTCTAAATGTTCTTGGGGGAAGTGCTCGTGTTCGAGACTTCAGACGAAAATCATATGAACAAATTTCACACGCAAAATTTCTAGATAAAGCAATGTTATTTCAACGTGTTGTGATAATCAAATGAGACACATTAAATGTTACATTGTTCGCAACTTTAATGGTACTTTGCCGACAATATTAGAATAATAATACTTTGATAATACTTAGCAATATTACGTGGACAACAAGATTTTGATAACGATCTTCTTTTAACATCTTTCATAATACCAGTTGTCATTTAAAAGGAAAATGCAAAATTATTTGTCATATTATAATGCATTGGAAAACTACATACAAGTTTGCATTGTACTTTTGCCAAAGTGTTTGTGTAAATGCTTAGTTATTTTTAAGATAATAGTTAAAAGAAGATACAAGATTCATGAGTGGTGTCTCATATTATCAAAGTAGACTGAATGTTGCTATGTCGTTTAAAAAAAACGGTCCTATGAATATCCGATGATGGAGGAAAGAAATGAGTCAATAATATCACAGTAGGCTCTTAGTGAGTAGGATGAAAAACAAACTGCCCTTCCGTTTGACTTGCCTCTAAAGTACCACTTTGACTGAATACAATGCAATGACTTAAGCCCGGGAACAAACCATATAACGAGACTTTAATCCATTCCTTCCTTTGACCTTGCCGACTACAACATATTTAACTGTAGTTCACATCTCTTGAAATTGGAAAGCCACTGGGCTACAATTACTTTGACATTTTTACCCAAATAAATACAATTGACTTTGCAAAGAAAATGTCAATATTCTCTTATGGCTGTTCTGCATACGTCAAGGGAATAACAGTAAGATGCAAATTTAGACCAAAAGTTCTCATAAACTGTTGACTAGCGCACCTTTCTGATCTCCTTAACTTGCTAAAGACTTCAATCATTCCCATTGCTAACGACAATTGCTATTTGACGTCATCAAAACGACCACATTACACGAATAAATAAAACTACAACTTACAAAAGAACTTGTACATGCCGTAGAGAGACCAAGCACTGTGCTGTGGACAAGAATATGTGTGGAAAGTGTGCCGTAGTTCTAATACAACAGGAATATTTTAGAAATGTTAAATGAAATATTATCTGAAGGTATCAATAATGTTGTTGCAACTTCTTTATGCACATCGATAACCAATAACGGGAGCATAACTATAAATATAGCCCGCAAACCTTGCAAGCGAGACACTGAAAAGTTGGGTAACCGGTGGAACTTAGACCTATGAGCTCTCGCGTTCTAAGTGAACGTGCTACCACTACACAACTTCTCTCCGACAACTGTTTTACCAATTTTTCAAACGCAGAACGATACAGAGACGCAATAATCATTCCTATAACACTGTTTTGTATTTAACAAGTAGATTGCACTGTTTAACTATTAACTAAACGAATATTATTAATCTACCGTTTATGCCATCAGGCAGGCTTACAGCTATGTTTCTTGTATTTTATGTATTTATGACCATCCTTTTAGGTGATATTTCGTTGGTAATGTCCCAAGAAAACAAATGACATAGTAATAATGCATATTTTATCACCAATGTATTCTTTATGAAACATAACCCCTATACTTCTGTGACACTTTAAGTAGTTCAATGAGAATTAGGAAAACATTTTGCGATGTTTAGCATATCCATCGCACGTGGCAGTACATATCTTGACAAGGTGAGAAGCGGGAGCTGTAGAGCCTGTCCGGTGATGTAATGCAATGAGTACCAGCCAGGAGATGTAGAACCTGTCCGGTGATGTAATGCAATGAATATCAGCAAGGAGATGTAGAGCCTTTCCGGTGATGTAATGCAATGAGTACCAGCAAGGAGATGTAGAACCTGTCCGCTGATGTAATGCAATGAGTACCAGCAAGGACATGTAGAACCTGTCCGATGATGTAATGCAATGAATATCAGCAAGGAGATGTAGAGCCTTTCCGGTGATGTAATGCAGTGAGTAGCAGCAAGGAGATGTAGAGCCTTTCCGGTGATGTAATGCAGTGAGTAGCAGCAAGGAGATGTAGAGCCTGCCCGGTGATGTAACGCAGTGAATATCAGCAAGGAGATGTAGAGCATGTGCGACGATGTAGTGCAATGAGAATCAGCAAAGAGATGTAGAACCTGTCCGGTGATGTATTGCAATGAGTACCAGCAAGGAGATGTAGAACCTGTCCGGTGATGTATTGCAATGAGTACCAGCAAGGAGATGTAGAACCTGTCCGTGATGTAATGCAATGAGTACCAGCAAGGAGATGTAGAACCTGTCCGGTGATGTATTGCAATGAGTACCAGCAAGGAGATGTACAACCTGTCCGTGATGCAATGCAATGAGTACCAGCAAGGAGATGTAGAACCTGTCCGTGATGTATTGCAATGAGTACCAGCAAGGAGATGTAGAACCTGTCCGTGATGTAATGCAATGAATATCAGCAAGGAGATGTAGAGCCTTTCCGGTGATGTAATGCAGTGAGTAGCAGTAAGGAGATGAAGAGCCTGCCCGGTGATGTAACGCAGTGAATATCAGCAAGGAGATGTAGAGCCTATCCAGTGATGTAGTGCAATGAATACCAGCAAGAAGATGTAGAGCCTGTCCGGTGATGTAATGCAATGAGTACCAGCAAGGGCATTCAAGGAAAGATACCTTAAGCTATGCATTAGGATTCAGCTAACCGGAACAAACTGTCAAGCAGCTAATTTTATATGCTAAGTTGTTGCTTTAATGGAACGTCAACCAGAATTCCGCTTCACATTTACTTGCTGATCAATTAGATTCTCTGCTACAAGAACGTTGCTCAAAAGAAGTGAAAAAATTGTTTCAATGACAACGCCGTATTACTCTTTGACATAAAAATTCGTTTGCTCAACGGCACTCTTCAAGTTTTACCTTGGATTTAATAGAAAAATGCGTTCTTTTTTCTGAAAGTGTGTTTAAGCACTGGGACCTGCGGCTTAACGTTATCCTATCTAATTCTTACCATGGGTGAAATATGTCACGTGTAAATATAATGTTGACAAGAGCAGTCATATTTTCATATTCAATGAGATTCGGAGAAATGTGGTTATGGGTGTATTCAGATCCGATTTGACTTCATACAGTCACACTCATTCGGGAGGAATCCATAAGTAGTTTTCCCACAATGGCTGTATCAGTGCTTGTTAAGTGGAAAATGATTGCGGCAACACACAGAAAAGGTTTCCAATATTATTTCGTGTATATTAATAATTATAAATCAAATTTGGTAACATAGTGAGATTCTATTATTTGAGGAAAGAGGCACTAACCATATATATATATATATATATATATATATATATATATATATATATATATATATATATATATATATATATATATATATATATATATATATATATATATATATATAGCGGAACCCCGGGATAAGACCACCCCGCAGTTAAGACCACTGTGATTCGTCACCAAGCTGTGATCCTGCAACAATGGACGTTGGCAAAAATAAAAATAAAAAAGTCGAAACAGATCCTTAATTATTGTCTTACGGGAAGTGCAAAAGGACAGAAACGACGATACTGAAATTTGTAAACACTTACCAATAATACTCAATCGTATACAAGTATTGACACAGCCCTATCAATAACCAATAACGTAAACTTGATACATTACCCCATTGTAAATAAATTACAAAGTGGCCCGAGCAACCAGAACCTTAGAATTAAAACAACTCTGGAATTAACACCGCCTTTGACCGGTCCCACGGGTGGTCTTAATTCCGGGGTCCCACTCTTTATGTATGCATCTTATTTTTTGACATAATTATGATTATTAAGAATTTATTTAAACTTAATTTCTAGAAAAAAATAATAAAAGACGAAAATCTTCTTTTCACTCCTAGATTGTAAAGAGGAACATCCAAACGCGGTTGAATGTCATCGGGATCTTAAATATTAAGCAACTCAGTTTTTTTATAAGCATGACTTGGGCGGTTATTGTTTGCTGTCTTCATAGTCAAGATTTCCACAATGATTTCTCTAGATCTGTTTTGCTGTGTAATTCAACCTCGTACAGCTTTTATCAGGGAGAAAGTACCCCAGATAAATGACACTGGTGTGAAAATAGATGGACTGAATAATGCCCTCTTAAGTTTTTTTAAACTAAATGTTTTGTCAGCAATGTGTTGGTTTAAAAACACAAAAGCCCGCTTCTTGGAGATTTGAAACATGCAGTTCACTTACGCAGGTGTTGCTTTTGGAATTTATCTTGAGTTTGGCTGTTGATATTTTTCTTGGTTGTTCCATTTTATTTATATTTTTATCAAAGTGTTTCTGGAGATTGCAACACCAAAAATAAGAACAGCATGAGAAACAGAAAGACATATTCAGCGACAGATGATCAAGCTGAAATCTGGGCATAATTACGTGGGAAATATCAGTAGCTCGGTCTAATAAAGCCAACACCTCTTCAGCACAGATCTGTGATTAGATGTCTGACTTCTTGGCACTAAAAGTTCTTAATAGTTCACAGATTTGATGGCCTCGTTGATGATGAATAAACAAGTCCATAACTTGTAATAATATGAACGTCGTTGCTGAGTTATATGGCAAAATCTCACGAGTCGGATTATTCTTTCCAAAAGCTTGACACTTTACAAGGTGTATATCATATGACAGTGACTGCTGTGGAAAAGGGAGTTGTCAGCCTGTATTATCTCTGTTTAGTAGCAGTAAAACTGAGGTTGACGTGGAGTAGTTACAGCTCCCTTTTCTCTGCGTTGTCAAACTATCTCCATTATGATGCCATATAAACTTTGATGTCATAACCAGCGTGATTTCATAGTCACCTCATAACAAGTGTGATGTCATTGTGACGCCATTAGCACGTCGGTTGTCATGGCAGTGGTGACGTCCTTTTGCTCCTTCTTATCGTGGGTTGTCACCAGTTTTCCCCCCTTCTAATAATACTGATGATAAAAATAATAAGGTACGCTTGCTATTGCTAGTTTGTGATGCCAGTTTACGGCAAAGAGCGTCTTTATCCTATTGTCATTACAGTAGTACCCTTGCAATTTAAAACGATCTACCGGTGGATCGATGTACCGTGTGAGCCCATGTATTCAGTGCCACTGTGAGCATGTCGTGACAGTTCACCTAATTTTTGCATTTGGCGCCAGTGCTTGCATTGACATGGAGTTTAAACGGGAATTGCCATAGCAATGTTGGCCTTAGCCAGTCAAGGTGGGGCTGTCATTGTTCTGTTGGCATATTTACTGTATATGAATAATGGAAGCCCTCAAGATTAGGAGCATAAACCAAGCTGCATTTACACAGCATTTGATTCACTGACGAGAAGAATCACATTACGCTTATTATGTTTAAACTAGTGAGCAATAAAAACAATAAAATGCACTTGGTGCCACTGAAAAACATGCTGTGAATAGCCGTATAATAATGCCTTATAAATGCCGTTTAAAAGGTATAAGATAAGTTGGGTAGATGTTTTCTCGGGGGTGGGGGGGGGGGGGAGAAGTTACCCTATTCATTTTGTACACCCGTTGTTATGTTTTAAATTGAAACTGTACTTTAGACAAATTGCCTCATTTTGAGAAAAAATAATCATCTCGTTAAATTGATACTGCTGGACTCTAGAAAAAATTGTCTTATTTTGGGAAAAATAACCAATCGCAGTAATTAAAGTACGCCATTCTGCGTTGATGAATAGTTTGCACTAGCTTTGAGAGTACAATGAACCACCCCCTTGCCCTTCTCAGCAAAAAAAAATTAGGAGGAAGAAAAGATGTTATCGAAAACAACGTTTTTTTAAGACAACAGCTTCAGACAAAGCATTTGCAATAAACAAAAAAAAAATAAAAGTAATTTTTCTAAATCCCAGACTAAGTCCCACTTCTCAGGCTTCTGTTTACCAAGAGGAAGTCAATTAGGGATGCACATAAAAATGCGAGGTAGCACTACACAATTCAACTAGAAAAATTTTATCAGATCAGTAAGAGTACTATTTCTAAATGCAATCGATGAGACTTAACTGACTTCTATCCACATTTTAGTTGGATTTATTGTGGCACTTTTAAGGATAAGAATATTTAATACACGCCTCCATATGCTAAAGAAGACGCCTGATGTCAGTATTGATATATACATGTAGATAAGATGTAACTCAGATAAGATATAGATGTAAAATTAAATATTGATGGTTTGAGGGGAAAATGCCCGTCCTTGGTAAATTATGCACAAACTGAAGTTAAATTTTACCTTACGCTCATAAATTTTTCTTGGAAAGTCACTGGCGCGTTAAAAGACTCGCACTTTCCCCAAGTAATTGGTTTTCATTTTTCACAAATCAACAATTTCCCTAAAAACGACATTCAAATAGGAGGAAAAACGTCTGAATCCATTGTCTCGATTCAGGTGTATGAGCAAGCAAATGGCCGAACTTACTTATACGCCAAAAGTTCTTGGGGGTGGGTAGGGGTGGGGGGACGAGAAGGGGTACCGTATCCGCCATAGCTCATGTGCAAGCAGAATAATATCTCAGAGTGACTCTCTTTTTTTGTGCTTATAGGAAGAGCATGCCACCTCTAGTGGTGATTTATTGCCTGGGGCCTTTCTTGCCACTTGATATATTTCCCATTTCGTTGGATACAGCCATCTTCTCATGCCCTTGGCTTGGGGTGAAATCTTTTTTTATTAATTTTGTATTTGCACTTTTTAGACAAGCGCTGTGGGGGCAGAGACGTATTTCCCCAGTAGTCACAAAGCCGTAATTTTAATATTTGAAACTTTAAAAGACCACTAATATTTACTGCATAATCTTTTTCTTTTAAAATTTTACTCTAAAATTGATAAATTTCTGGCTGTGTCAACTTTAAAGGCTTTACAGTTTTAGTTTTTGCAAAATACTTGCTAGAAATATTTCCCCAGATAGTAGTCATTGGAAATGAGGCCATATCCGTCAAGCTGGTTAGTAAATTAACATTGGCGATTCTGTTGTTACCACCAACTTACCCTCACCCTCACCCCCCTCTCCCCCTTTCAAAACATTTTTTTAGCGACGCGAAAATCTTCGGGTTTAGGATAAATAGTTACATTATCCCGTGACACCAATACATTCGCTCATGTGAAATAAAAAAAACTTCTGCACAAAACAATAGTGCTGAAAGATCGAGACTGGCGTAAAGATTCAGAATTGTTTATCACGGCTCAAGTACTGACGAATCTCAATGTCTAGTGGAAGCTTGAGATAAGACCATTATATATAGAACCACAAGTTCAACTTCCTCTTCTGTTCTGAAATCTTTTAAAATTCGAACTCTTTCCATAAATCCCAAGCTAAGTGCGCTTTGCTTATTGGCATCTACTGTGAAGATATGGGTCGTTATTAACATGGCATATTCTCAAAATGTGGGACCGCATTAATATAGCAATCTCTTGGGCTTGACGGTTAGCTCAGTCGGTTAGAGCGTTGGTCCAGTAATTCCAAGATCTCCAGTCAGTGTGTAGGCCCGAAACTGACGTTCGCTCAGATTCACTCAGTCAGGGGAATGCAGTGGGTAAGGTCCCCTATCACGGAATATAAAATTATTCGCCAGGCTAATTCATTACCTCGCCGACTTTTATCCCAGATTATCGAGAAGTTTGAAATTGTAAATAAGCTTATATTCCACAGATATGGACCCGTATTGACAAAGCATACTGTAAAGAGCTTAAAATAGCTTCTGAGCTGGCAAAACCATTCAGTTAAATTCTGATGATTTTAAAGTACAAAATCAGGCACTTGTGTGACGCAGTTTGAGACACGAAACTCGTTTCAGGATTAAACGTCAGCAAAGAGAAGCAAACATTCTTGTTGACTTAGTGTTTGGCATAGAGCAAAAACACTCAAAGACCACGCAAAAATCTTGTCCTAATTAGACGTGTTGTTCATACAGCATCTGGGTCTGAAAAATTGCGTCCACTGTCCGTAATAGGGAGTTGTCCGAACTAACCAGTATCTGGTTGTCTAGAAACTAATGGGAAATTAAAAGTAATATATTTTGTCCGAATTAGGGAGTTGTCCACTTTTTGCAATTTTGTACGGAGGCAGGTTTTACTGTTCATGTCTTTTTAGCCTAGCTTTACGTACTGAGAACTGTTTTATTTAATTGTATAAAATGCTTATATGTACTCAAAATGCGCATGTTTACGTATTTTTTGGCTTCTGTTTCTTTATCACTGTTTTGTTTTACCTGCAATATGATTCATATGTGCGAAATTTAGACCGTTGCATCTGTGGCATTCAAGAGTTTGGTTCTACAAACAAAGAGAAAAGCACCGTCCTAGGCAGTCTGCGCTTTTGACAAAGGCCTAAAAGATATTTTTAATATATAATAACGTGCAGCTGCCAGCACTTTACTCCACAAAGTGGATAAACAAATTTCCATGATGAGGAAAACCTCTCTTAGAAAAAGTCATCTAGTCACTTCCGTAATAACAGCACAAATTTGGCTAATTTTGAAACTTGCAATTTCACTCACACACACACAAATATCAGTCGTAGTTATTTTTTTCTGTCTCTCTCTCTCTCTCTTTGCAGCATTGCTTCTCAATCTATTTCCGCAATGAGGGTCAGCGACAGTACGACCTACGCGTGGACACTGAGGCGGAATGCGATGCCTGGATGGAGGCCATACGCCAGGCAAGGTACTAGTACTTCCGGTTTGTTATTTGCAACCGTTCATTTTACAACTTTTTTTATGTTCTGTCGAAAAATGTAAACCTAGCCGGGATTGAACTCTTGTTTTTATTTTTATTATTTTTTTTTATCTATTTACGATAATTGTCATTGTTTTTAAGTAGAACACTGTTCAATGGTTTTAAAATGTTTCTATGACATAAAACTCATATTGTTAATTCATAAGTTGTTGTTTTAAATGTTTGAAGTGTTTCTTGTTGTAAAATGCGAGCGCCGAAGGTGCGAGCGCAACTATTTTTTTTTTCTGTTATACGGGCAATTTGTTCTTTTCAAATTTTGCAACCAGTCGGTTACTTTTTCAGTCGAACTGTCTAAATACCAGGCAGCATCACCTCTGTTTCTTATTTCCGAGTATGTGTAACAAAGTTAATTTGTTCCAGGCTTACAATTTCGAACAGTTGTGTATTTTTCCAGAATGTTTTTTCCTTCAAATCACCGTGAAACACCCTATACAATTTTCACCATTATTAAACCCCCCATTTTAATACCAGTTATCCTTTATAAGAAAAAATAGGCAAACTAGGCATTCAACAACGAAAGCTCTGGTAAATAAAGCGACCATTGTTGGGGGACAGTCTGATTGGCCAAATTATTGTCCACCTCCAATTAGTTTCCAAGTTATGCAGCAACCATTAGCTGAAATGTTTTACTTACTTTTTTGTACCTTTGGCAAAAAAAAACAAACAAACAAACAAACAAAAAAAAACAAGGATTGCACTAGCATTTTGTAAGATTCACCGTGTTTGTCACTGTAACGAAATAGCTAATCATCTGTGCTCAAGGGTCCGAAAACCCCGATATATATAGTGCGATTCAACAAGCAACACGAATAACTGACTCATGGCCACATAATAATATTCGCTGGTCCAGGGTCGTCTTTTAGGGTGTTGCGGAGGGTTTCGTTTTTTTTAAAGGGGCGGGAAGGGTGTGGGGCATATATTTATGTAACATCTAAAGTCACTCGTCGTCTCGTGGTTGCAGCCACGCTATCTTACCTTCCGCACCCGACAATACTTGACATTTTTGGTATCGCTGGCCTGACAAAATCGTACGGAAAAAAGGCATAGGATATGATCCCTGCATTCTGTCGCAATGGGCTCTTAACCATCATTAATGTGAAATATATGCCAAAATCACATTTAATATATTGAAACTTCAAAATCTAGCTTGCCCTTGAATAGAGCTAGCTTGCACATTTATTTCTATACGAATCCAACGTTCCGGCAATGTCTACTGGGTGGGCATCAGTGTGGGTGTGATGCGGGTGTCACGACCATGTTAACCTAGTCCTACCCACATAGTGTGTGATTATGTGTGATATATGTTTCAGTAGTGTTTTGCCACCAATGTCAACGTGAGCCTTCACAGGACACTCATTCGTATATGTGCGCAAAATGTTCGGACAATTTACCCCGCACCCCTCCCTACGTGGATGGCGTCACATGTCCACTGTAACAGTTGCATTTTCATACCTCAAGAACAACCCCCTCCCCCTCCACTTCTTTGTGAGTATTTGAGATAAAATAAAACAAACGGCACTATATCTATCTGTATTATTTTGCAATATATTTCGGATTTGGGCATTTCTAAATGCATTAATCGCATTGGTAAACCTGTTGTTTCTGGTTTCATAAACACACGTTATTTTAATGATCACTTCTATGAGATTGATGTGTCGCTCAGACCCACTGTCCTCGACAACCCAAAATTAGAGTGACGTAAGTTACATGAGTTTGTCAGGCTCTACATTGGAATTTGACCAAAAAAAAATAAAAGGTGCAATCCGCCAGTTTGTCATGGAATGTTTTTGCTTACATTCGCCAGCTGGTACCAGAATTAAGCAGAGTATTTCATTTTTATGTTGTAAATCTTTTGAGACGGTGAGATTACCTCGAGCTTTACTAGCCATTTTAAGATTTCCTTAGATAATGATAGTTTAAGTGGAAATAAAAACAGAGAGAAGGTATAAATAAACCTAGTATCTCTTTCACATATGCTACTTTTTGCCCCCGACCCAACGCCCTTTTTGTTGACGCTGAGTAAGTAGTGAAGCTTTGACTTATACAGATTGCCAATACTTCAACTAAAACAAAAAACAAAAACAAAAACAAAAAAAACAAAAAAACAAAAAAAAAAAACTAAAAAAACTAAAAACAACAAAAAAAAACAGCGCATATGAGTTAACCTTAACTGGGAAAATCTTGACCTGAAAATGGGCCCTGCAACTGTCTAAAGGCGGCTTAAGAAAAACGACCTGCCGCGGTTTGATGCCATGTAATGACAGGATTACGAAGCTGTTAAAATCTTTGACTAACACGCCACATATGAACCATCTGCCTGATGTATATGTCTGTAGCATGCAAACTTCCTTTGAAAAACTGCGCTGGTTATCGATTGGTATATCAATCAGTCACGGATAAAAGCTGAAAAACAGTGTATTCTGTTGTCAGAAAATCCCCAGTTGCGTAGCAGGTATGGCACGAGCTGGGGTCAGCCTGGGTGACGGCTATAAACTTTGCGTTGGCGGAGTCGGTCTGAAAAAATGTGTGTGCCTACATTATGGACTGTTTATTATGCGTGTAGAATTTGCGAGAAAGTCAACTCCTTGAAAACGAGGCTGCCGAAAATGAAACCAGATTCCAGCCGTAAGTTACATTTCAACATGGGACGTTTCCTAAATTGCATCAGAAATTGACAACTAGCGTTGTGGCGAAGATTACCGCTGCGCACTGAACAAAATAGTCCCAACCTACATGCGCAAAGCGCCCATGAAAAAGTCTCCTTATTCACATCCCTTTAGGATTAAAAAATATCCTGGTTGTGTCTTGTTGTCTGAGGGCAAAAGCCACAAATGAATGCCAAAGCACGCCTTTAAACATTTCTAGCCTCTTAACATCCGTGTTGGTTAGGGCAATCCCCGCCTTAACATCCTCATTATTAGTGCTGTTTGTACATTGTGTTTGGGATAAATTGGATGTTCGAAAATGTAATTGGAATGGAAGCTTTGAACAGCCTGCGAGAATTACTCCCATAATGAGATGGAACACACCGCGATGATGATTCATTAAAAAGCTTCTATTTTTTGAAATTTTTGATGTTAAAATAGTAGTAAGGAGCACAAAAAGGATCCATGTTTTGATAGACAATTCAAATTTTATCCTGTGTCAAATTTAAAACTATGAACAAAGTTTGTGGGTATATTAAACCTTGTGAATAGCCTCCCACCGTTTTTGTATCTGCCAGATTGCCAAAAGGTGCCAAAAAACCACCATATAATGGTGCCTAAAATGTCACATCTACTTGAATAGTTGTGGTGTGGAATTTTATCCAGTAAATGTGTTTCGAGGGTGTGTGGGCACAGGTGAGATTTTGAGGCTCCTCAGTAACAGCCATGCTGCTTTCATCCCCAAAATATATTTGTTTGTCGAGGACTGGCAAGTAACTGTTGTGGCAGAACTAAAAGAGACCAGTGGCCCATTTAAAATTATTAATACTTAAACGCATACTTAAATACTTAAACGCATATTAAAGGCCGATTTATTTCACACAAATCAGAGCAATAAAAATGTTCAGTCTTAAGGTAAAACGCTTGCACTGCAAGAAAAAAGCTAATAAATAAATGTAGATTTGTGTTTAAAAGTCTACTGACAATTGATCTAACGACAGTTGATCTGACGACAGTCGATCTGACGACTATTGACCTGGCATTTATGTTACCATGCGTATTAACAAAAAGCGGAAGAAAGGATGATTTTAATGCCAGCTGCGGTCCACGCGGAATATTAATTTCGATAAAAAACGGGAGGTAATGTTTTTGACGGCACTCCGCGTTTTCCACAAAAGAAGGGGGGAGGGGCTATGGTGGAACTGCACTTCACGTCCGACAAAAAGGAGGACCAAAAATTGTCTTTCTAGTTCTAGTGCGCTCTAGCTGTGCCCGCACTTTGAAACACATAATTGTGTGGAAACATATTTTTTGTCATTTGACACACCACGTTTAGGGACGAAATGCATGAGATGCCCTTGGTTTTCATGGACACTCATGGTAACCAATTTATATGTTAGTGCCCCTCCTCGAGAATTAACACACAAAAATAGAACAATACATATGAAACACTCATCTACCGAACAATATTACACTGTCCACAAAAGAAACAACATTCCAAGAACAGTATGAGGTAGATAGATGGTCCCTGACCGAAGCCGCATAAAACACATCCCCATCACTCAATTTTAAGACTGACTTACGAGACATCCATCAACTTAAACGCGTCGGCAGAAGAAGCTCTAAGCTTCCTTATTAGACACTTTCTGAAAACTCATCCATTACGGGGCCTTGCTTCGCCATTTGCTCTCCAGAATGCGCCTATAGAAGCAGCGATGCCTAAATATAAACCGTTCCTACTCGAACTTTAACACGATTTAAACCAAAATGTTGATCTTGTCTGCTAGAGGGGTGGGGTAGTTCACTTCATAAGCTCTCTGTGATCAGAGAGACGGAAGTTGGAACGGGCAGAAGGATCCATCCCTCACAACCAGCAAAAAAAAGTCCAGTAACAGTGGACGGAATCTACTGTAGTATATACAGATATAGCCTTTGTCATCGGAAAATAAAATAACAGAAAAGGCTACCTGTGTGGTGTAATCCTGTCTAACCGTGGAAAGACAAGGAATTTATCCTCTGAAATCCATGTGATGTGACGTGGATCTATTGAACATTTTAATATAAAGGCATTGAAGTCGAAACGTCCTCTACCCCTCCCTCCCCCCCCCCCCCCGCCCGCCCCTCCCCGCTACATCTTTTCGGTTAAAATCTGATATTGAATCTGTTTATGTTTTATGGGATATATGGATAAATCAGGCGGCGATGCCTAGTACAAATTAACCCAAGTTTTATCTAAACTCGTCTCCTGTAACTTTCAGCCCCACACACTTTTACACTGTTACCCTTGTTACACTTTTACACTGTTACCTTTGCTTTTGTACACTGAAAATTTTCACCCAGTGACGAGTTTTGACTCGACAACGTCTCCGACAAGTCAATGACATTTAAAGGGTCGACAAGAAGGACAGATGATATTTTACTATTTTAAAGTATTCCCGATGAAAAATTATGTTTTTTTTTAAAATTTATTTAGATGTTTATTTATTTATTGCACAGTTACTGCAAGAATCTGGAGCAAAAAGAGCAGTTAGAACAAAAACACATGCATCTGCTCCAAATTCTGGATTCAGAGCGTCAGGCGAAATGGCATTACGTACAGCAAACGGAAGAACTCGCCATGGAAGTAAAAAAGTTGAAAAATGAGGTAACAACACTCAAGTTCAAAATTGTGAGTTTCAAATTTACTTGCTAAGCCTGTGAATGCTGTGTAAACCCCATTTTCCTTTAGAATTAGTCTTAAACAAGCAGCGTCTTTAGTGTAGCTTAGGGCTGAAAGCCTGTTATTACATTGCAACCCGATCATGCGGGAACGTACTTTCAGCCCTAATCTAGCTAGTTATGCTAGAAGTAAGCATCCCCTTATCTATAGACAGCTTATATCATGTGACACTGTTCATGATTAAAAATAAATGTGAAATCCAGTGTTATCATGATATTCAAACATAGTTCAATCGTTCGTAACATCGTCGAGTTTAAAAAAAACAGGCTTGGCAGATTCACCACGATGTGAAATTTGCAATTATTTTGTTCTACATATTTGCATGACCTGATTACATTGCATGCCTGATAACACTATATGCCTGACAGCATTGCATGCCTGATAACACGACGTACCTGATATCATTGCATGCCTGCTCTGTGTTTTTTGCTTTCCTGTCTTTCTTCCAAAATAATATTGTGCTTCCCCTCCCATCCCCATCAACAGCCCCAAGTCTTCTCCACTGTATAAATAAATACACAAGCGCTTCGAGCAAGAACACATGACTGAGTTTCTGCTTAAACAACTCCGTTCTTAACAAATTACTAAAAACAACAACATATAACAACTCCCGGGCAATAATGCCTGAATTGGAGCAGCCGCAGACAGACATAGACCTTGGGCCGTAACACTTATTGCATCAACATCATGGTGCCTTTCAAATGCTATATGTTTAATAGCCAAAACCAGTCAGAAAGTAGTGTTTTCTGCATATTGTTCAGTTCTTTGACGCACTTTTAAAACTAAACGCAAACCTTTGAATGGCTTTTAACGTTTTTTTTCACATCGCTTTCGTTCTTTTACTGCTTTGTTACGACCTGCTCATATAGAAGCAGGGGCTGTGGCAGTCATTACAAGTATATGTGTATGTACGCTTTTAAGTTGAAAAATGGTGTTTCCTCCTAGGTTTTCAGCCTAAATATCTTGAAATTTTAGTTTATGGCAGCGGAAAAAAGTACCTACCTTGCTATTACTTTTTTGGCATTTCGCCAAAAATTGGCCAAAAATTGACTAAAAACCAAACTTGTTTATAATGCATCTCCCAAGAGGTTTTTCGTGGAAACGTGCTAAAATTTTGTTGCAAGGTAGGGTGCATAAGTGTCCACCTGGCTATTACTTTTTTGGCGATTCGCCAAGAACTGGCGAATATATTGGCAAAAACCCTTTTTTGGTAAAATCTTAGCTATATCCAGAAAAATAGTTTGATTACTGTCTTGAAATTTTAATTGGAGGTAGAAAGTATGACTACCTACCCGGCTATTACTTGTTTTGGTGATTTGGCAAAATTTGGCGATAATTGTGCTAAAAGCCGAAAAATTCAGGAAAATCTCAACTAACTGCCTGAAAATAGTTTAACTGTCTTGAAAATTGGGGTGAAGGTAGCAGGAATCACTACCTGCCTGGCTATTACTTTTTTGGCGATTCGCCAAGAACTGGCGAATATATTGGCAAAAACGCTTTTTTGGTAAAATCTTAGCTATATCCAGAAAAATAGTTTGATTACTGTCTTGAAATTTTAATTGGAGGTAGAAAGTATGACTACCTACCCGGCTATTACTTGTTTTG
The DNA here is from genome assembly GCA_949752745.1 of Protula sp. h YS-2021. Lineage (NCBI taxonomy): Eukaryota > Metazoa > Annelida > Polychaeta > Sabellida > Serpulidae > Protula > Protula sp. h YS-2021. Next base: position 83,251,057 of record OX457024.1, on the reverse strand, counting down.
GTGATTTGGCAAAATTTGGCGATAATTGTGCTAAAAGCCGAAAAATTCAGGAAAATCTCAACTAACTGCCTGAAAATAGTTTAACTGTCTTGAAAATTGGGGTGAAGGTAGCAGGAATCACTACCTGCCTGGGTATTACTTATTTTGGTGATTGGCAAAAAAACTGGCGAAAAAAATCAGTATAATCTTAACTAACTGCTGGAAAATAGTCCAACTGTCCTAAAATTTTACGTTTAGGTCGCACGCGTTACTGCCTACCTAGCTCTTACTCATTTTGGTGGTTGCCTCAAAAATTTTGGCGTAAAAGAAATTTGACTAACTCCTTGAAATATTAAGTTACTACAGCAGCAGTCAACATTACCAACTAGCTATTGTTTTTTTTTTTGTGATTTTCCAAAAACAATGGCAAAATTTTTGGCGATAAACCAAAACACTTTCAATAAAATCTTAACAAACTTCAGAAAAATAGCCCATTGCCCTGTAATTGGTGAAAGGTAGAGTGCATAAATGTCCATATGGTCGTTACTTGTTTTGGCCATTTGCCAAAAATTGGCGGAAATTTTGGCAAAAAAATCAAAATATCTTGACGAATTCCAGGAAAATAGCTTCATTGTCAACTTTTAGTAAAGTTGGCAATCATTACTACTCACCCGGATATTTCTTGTTTTTCTCGTAATTGGTCAAAATGTGGCACAAATGTTGAGCAAATTGGAGAACAAGACAGGAAAATTATAAATCACACCAGAGAAATATCTGTACTCTTCAAATTTCAGATACATATAGCCGGGGTTTATTTCGTAAAATCTTAACCAACTCCAGGAAAATAGCCTTACTGTCATGAAACTTTAAGTATGTGTAGCAGGTATCACTGCGTACCCAGCCATTACTTTTTTGGCAATTGGCAAAAACTGGTGAAATATTGGAGAAATAAAACACAAAAATATCAGTAAAATCTTAACTCACGCCAGAGAAATGGTCCTGCTGTCTTGAAATTTTTGGTTAAAATAGTGGTCAATGGTATTTAACCTGGTTGTTACTGTTTTTACGTAAGTCGGAAAAAAAATTGGGGGAAATATTGGCCAAAAACCAATTCTTGCTATATACTCACGCTAGTTGTAAAATCTTACCTTCTTGACATTTTTAATTAAATAGATTAATTAATTAGAAGCGGAAATTGGTACCTACATATATTTGGTTATGACATTTTTGGTGATTCACCAAAACATTATTGAAAACGCAGCTGGCTCTAGGTATTTGGCCATAATCTCTTGAAACTCTGATTAAAGGTGGCAGGCTTTGGTATCCACCTGGCTATTACTTTTTTTGTTATTGAAACACTAGCTATCAATTTTTTTGGAGAAAGCCTTACTGTCTTGAAATATGTCATAAATCTTCACATCAGTATTCTTGAGCTGGGGCATTGTCCATGGGTAATCTTGTCTCGTGAACTGCTTCAGATTTTTTGTCCGGCCAATGGATTCGTCCAGGAGTGGTTGGGAAGTGAGGGCAGGTGAAAAAAAACTGATATAACAAAATCAATGGCGATTGTTTACTGCTATAAAGATTTTGAACACGGGAGTCTTATTCCCTCAGGCTGGTTTGTAAGCCAGCATCAAACATCAAACTACTCTCCATGGTTGATAACATTAAAGGAAAATCCGCATTTCACCCAAAGACATTGCCAACGACATGACATCCGAAAGCGACATCTCACCCTAAAATAATTCAGGAACTCAATTTAATAAAAAAAAAGGGGGAGGCTAAATAACTACATGTGAACATACTGAAACTTTTCCGCAACCATAACCAATTCGTCTTCAGTTCAGTTCGTTGTATCACTAAACGTTTCATCCCCTTTACTCTCAAGAACCTTTATTCAGGAAGGTCGGGGTGGACTATGCCGCACCCAGTGATTATGTGGCTATTTCTATCGTTTTGCTTCTTCATCACGTTTCGCCATGTTTTACGAGCTTTGTCCCAGACTGCCGTCACACATCCAACAGGCGGTGTCCGCAACTTCCTCCTGTCCACTCTTTAAGTCGTCATACTTGGTTTTCTTCCTTTCATAATCCTCCCCCATGTTGTGCTCCCAGGGCACTGTTAGCTCTATATTTACGAGTTGTCTTGGTTCTTTTTACCATGCTACTTTGTATCTGATCTTAAGCTTGTCTTTAGCACTTCTTCAGGAAACCGCAAACTTCACAAATCTGCCCTAATTTTCCAGTTGCTTAGTCGCAGCGGTTTTATTGTGAAAATATCGCTCCAATTTAATTTCTTTGGTGTTATATACTCCCACTTTGCCCTCGCGCCATGGCTAGCTACAGATACTTCTTTTCTCTGTCCTCCTCCTGCTTGAACCTGGCTTCAGTCCGTACCATACTTCTTTTTTTTCGACACTATTATCGACCTTCAGACCACCTCTGTCTTTTTGTAACTTTTAACCCATTTTGATCTTGTCTAACAGTACCAATAAGAATCTTATGTCTGGGTCTATTTGTGGGCATCACCAATTTTACGCTGGATGGAGCATTTACGATTCACCGTTCCTCTGATACTAGCTTCTAACATTATCCTCTTGAACTTCTTAATAGTTTTAACTGTTAAGTAATTCATGAATACTTTTAACGTGTGCTGTTGCTGGCCGTTTCTATACATGGGCCCTTTACTCCTTCAGACGTCTTTGTTACTACGGTCACTGCTATCAGAAAGACTATGAATAGTACATCCAGCTTTAATCCCCTTCTCAAATCTCTGCCAGTTTGTGGTTAATTCATTTGTTGTGAATCTGAACTTCAAATGGGCAAAGTAAAGGCCAACACCGCCTGCATCTTCTGATGTGCATTTTCGTAGCTTATTGTACTAATTCATTCGGGTACTAGAACCGTTTTCGCGAACAAGTAGCGAAATATAAACTTGTCAACTATGAAGTGTGGTTATTGTTGAATAATTTCAATTCACACACGACCGCATGTAGTGAGTGCACTATACATTAGGTTTGTATGAAGTAAAGGAAAAACGATATTTGTTTTGAAGTAAAGTAAAAACAATATTTACACCCCCAGGACCCACCATATCAACCAAAACCCAAGTCAAACAGCCCCTTCTTCGATGCAGATCAGGCCCAGATGCCGGAGAAGAGATTCGATAAGGGGGCCTCAGTCCTGCAGGGAGTTTGGCTAATCTGCAAAATCCGTTCGGCGAAACGTTCTTCCTGCGTATGAAAAATTTTCTCAATGGCTCCTTTTAATTACATTTAAATACTGTCATGCAGTATGAAGAATGCAGATAGCAGATGACGTACGCATTGGCTTTGTTTACTTTCTTTGGTTAATAATGTAAAACGCAGCGCTAATGCTAGCAGTGCGAGCCAATTGGTTTGTTGCATAGAATTACTAAAAGTCGTCTGTCTTTGCTCATCGATTTGATGATGAAAATCACTACCAATCTTCTTCAAAAACAGGGAGGATAAAGTTCATATCAAGTACCATATATACTTGCCAAATTTGTTTTCTCTCCCCTGTGCCGTTTTTGACGAGTTGATGCAACAAAATCATGCACCTCCGATTCGGAAGAAAAACAAGGCGGCGACAAGTTGTACTGTTTTCGACAAGACAAATTCAACTAACTTGAGCAAGCTATGCTTGGCAAGTTTAATAAACGCAGCGTTCGCCAAGAATTGCCAAATTAGCATGACGTCACCTTGATCGCTCTTGCTTTCTTGATTACACACATAACGTGTTTCAAGTTGATGTTAAAATTCAACCTTTAGGTCTCTTTGGATTATCTCGAATCTTGGCTGGATACTTTTCTGTCTCCTCCTTCTTGCAGAGTAGTCTGCCGCTCTGCTCCTACCCAAGTATTCCGAAGAAAACTGTAAATTATTCTCGCAGTTTCTTGTTGCACCTGATCTATTGCCACTCTTTGTTCCACGCCAATAACTTCAATCTCCTCGTTAGCTGTTTTAACTATTGCTCATACTCTCTTGTGTATATGATACTACATCAGTTGTCTTAGATAAGTTGCTGCTGGATCAGTTGTCGCTGGTTTAGTTGTCGCTAGATCCTTACGTTTTGCCAAGTCTTACATTATCAACCCTTCGCTACAAAATTGGCTGTTCTACACTCTAAAGCGCGCAGCTGTCTGCTCGTTGCTAAAAGGGCCTACTTGGATTCGGATATCATAAAAAACTATCACCCGATATCCAACCTATTTTATTAGAATGTCTTGTAGCATAAAGGATTTTTCAGGAAATCATGCCCTTCTCGACAAGATTCAATCAGTGTAGAGAATGTTTTATTCCACAGATAGCGCTTTACTCAGAGTGCGAAGTGGCACTCTTGAGGCGATGGATAATACGAAACTGGTGACTCTAGCTTGATTTCAGTGCCGTATTCGACACTGTTGGCCATAGTGTACTCTTCGACAGGCTCCATACGAAGTTTGACATCTCAGGAGCTGGAATTGCGTGGATAGCGTCTTACTCATGTGATCGATTCCAGTGAGTTGTGTTCACTGGAAGTGTATCAGCCGACACTGCGCTTAAATGTGGAGTCCCACAAGGCTCAGTCCTTGGACCCTTTTATTTTCCTTATACGTCACATCGCTTGCTGATGTCGGGGATAGTTGTGGCTTGCATTATCAATGCTATGCAGATGACCCGAACTCTATGTGTCATTGATACGGTACTTATAAGCCTTGCCGATTGCAGAGCATCGATTAGAATTTAGATGCAAACAAATGTGCTCAAAATTAATCAAAAACCGATTTTATTATGCTTCGCCCGTAGAGGGAGAACATTTTGTTTCGTATATTTTCTCTCTCTCCCTTTCTCTCTCTTTCTCGCTCTCTCTCTCTCTCTCTCTCTCTCTCTCTCTCTCTCTCTCTCCCTCTCTCTCTCCCCCTCCCTTTCTCTCTCACTCTCTCTCTCTTTCCTCCCTCTCTCCCTCTCTCTCTCACCCTCTCCCTCTCTGTGTCTGTGTGTGTAGTGTGTATATTTGTTGTAGACATCAGATTTTGTTAACACGATCACTCTCGAATGAAATGTCGGCTCCCCTTCAAACTTGGTAGGATAATACACTGGGTAGGTCCGACGGTTAATATTGTATTTGATATATATAGCACAATGCATGACGTCTTATGTCGTCAAAACGTGTTGTAGAAACTTAACCGTGTTGACAAAATAACTCTCGAACGACAAGTTGGATCAGCTTCAAACTTGGTGGTATTAGGCCCTTGATGGGACTGCTGGTTACCATTGCATTTGGCTCTTATTAGACAATGCATAACGCCATATGAAGTCCAAAGGTGATTGCAAATTCAAGCCTTACCTGCGTCTGCCTTCAGGTTTTAGGAAGGAGGTTGATAGCATCTAGATTGATGAGCAGGGGATGGAGGGGTGGGGAGGGGTACTGATGCAAGTCCGTTCCCATTTTTTGTCTGGTAGCTGGTACCTTTGTTAACCAGTACAGAAGTTATTGTGCAGGCTGGACGTAGCACTACGCAATATTTTTCGAATCAAAATGGGCTTTGAACTCGGCTGACGGCAAAGCTATTTTCGGTTGCTTACAGGATGTTTCATATACGGGAGTGGTTATGTAAATTTATGTAGCATTGTTTGTAGAACCTGGAATTATTTTTCACTCCTAAGTCGGTGATCTGCTACCATGTGCTATTACAAGCAGGTCACTATTTTGACACCATAATCTGCCCCTCTTCTCTCTCGACCCCAACCGAGGTAAGTCATCTATTCTACAGTTATAAAGGCTGCTTTCCTAGTGCTCTTTGACTGATTAAAATGTACGAAGACAAGGTAGATATCATGGATGTAACTACACTTTGGGTACAGACCCATACTGTAAAAGCAGTAAAAGGGTTAGGTTCAGAGTAGTACCTACATTAGATGTGGGGGTGGTGACCCAAAGCAAAGAAAATTACCAGTGAAATAGGGAATGGGGATTTAACGACCCTCCCAGATACGGATAAAAAGACATACAGCATTTTGTGGGGACCACCCTCAAGACGCGAATAAAAAGACGTGTAGTAAAATCTGCTTACAGTGACTACCTTATAGACTCGGGAGAAAGAGGTATAGCAAAATTTGTTGGTAGTGCCCACCTCCTAGATCCAGATGAAAGACGAACCGCAAAATCTGGTTCTAGTGGCCACCTGCGAGAATCGGATAAAAAGACGTACAATAAACCTCTCAGACCTGGATAAAAAAGGAATGGCAGTAAAATATCTGAAGGGCCCAGACCCTGATGAAAGATGTGCAGTAAAATCTGTTTGCAATGATCACACTCTGGACTTCTGGGCAAATGAGAAGTATTCGTATATATATATATATATATATATATGTATATATATATATATATATATATATATATATATATATATATATATATATATATATATATATATATATATATATAAGGTAAAAGTCTTCTAAAATAAAAGTCTTCTTCTGAAATAATATAAAATTGTCAAAATAAAATTTGAGAAGAGAGACTGGGGGCGGGATGTTGAGAGAAACATTCGTTTTTGTTTACAAAAACAAAACGGTAAGGGCTGGCTGATAAATATATTGTTCGGGTACACTGCTGTTGGTGCACTGGCCGCTCTAGTTGTGTTTGGCTCAAGCCAGTGTTGTCGAAAAATTCCCTTATATATATATATATATATATATATATATATATATATATATATATATATATATATATATATATATATATATATATATCTTTGTGACAGTAAAATTCTATCCGCACTTTATCTATAGATTTTTGTTAGATAAAATCAAGAGCTCAGTATTTTATTCGAAAAACATCAGTCGTATTCGTCGCTGTCTACCATGTGAAGTGGCATAATTTGGTGCATGCCTTGGTTATAGCTATACTCAACTATGCTAACAGCGTCCTCCACGACATCAACTCGTGTCTCACCAAACGCTTACAAATCGTTCAAAACGTCGCTGCTCGTTTGCCTGCTCGAAAGACGGAGAGTGTTCAACGTTCTCGTGACCATGCATAACTGTTTTCACTGCTCCAAAATACCTGAACGAACTCCTTGACTGGTATAAACCTATGAGTTGCCGCCGATCCAGAACAGAACTATTCGGTTGGCAACAAAACAAACGATAACTTGGTAATCGTTACGCTTCTCACCTATGGAACACTTTGCCAAATTCAATGTCACTTATTTCGTGTTTTTCTGTTATCATTTTGACGATTTAATACAGCATTGCTAATGTCAAAGTGCAAGTTTACACACACACACACACACACACACACACACACATATATATATATATATATATATATATATATATATATATATATATATATATATATATATATATATATATATATATATATATATATATATATATATATATATATTGTAAAACAGTCTTGATGTACCTGCAAAGAATTAATCTCAGCTTTTCCTTGTGCCATACTAAGGTGCAGTACCGGTGTGCTACACCTGGATACCGCACCAGTATATTGGTAATTGCCTAAACCTTGACTATAAATGAGACATTTGTTCCACTATGTTGCTAACAACAGAGTGTCACTGCGAAGCAAATAGAGGCTATGTATTCCAGCAGTTTAAGTATTTTTCACAAGAAAAGGAAGGAGATGCTGATCAAAGCAACAGAGAAGCTAATGACTTTATCCTATTAGAGACAACCATGACGCAGCCATGGCCAAAACATTTATGAAAACACTTTGCAAGATTTCGAAAATCATTTGCAAATTGTTTGAAGAAGGAACTTAAAAGAACATAACAGAAAGTTCACTCTAAACTAAATACTCAAGAGCTGCACTGAAAAAAAAAACGGGCAAATAGGTTAAAAGAACAAAGGCCTGCCTTGATAAATGGATTTCCGGAGTGGGGACACTAGCCTCTGGAAGTCAGTCAGACCCCACTTAAAAACGAACAAAATTACATCTATAAGCAATATTTGTGGAGACGGAATTTTGGTTATTGTGATTTTTTTCTAAAATAGGAAAATACATTTCATTTTAGTCTTCTCCATTAGCTTGATTGATATAAATATCAGAATGCAACACGGTTGCAAAGCTGCACCCACCCCTCTCTTCCAGCGCTCGTCATTTCTTAGAAAAGTTGCCATAATGTGCGGCCTTGAGGAGAAGTATAAGTCACAGCCCCTCCGCCTTCCCGGTGAAACTTAACCTATTAATAATCCTTTCTCCTCCTTAGGGAAGTCTGGATCCGAGCATGTTTTGTCGTGGGAAGGGGGGGGGTATATTTCCCGGATAAAACCATACGCCTTAAGTGGCATTCTACATATGAGTATGCGAGATACCTTTTCGCGCGTTCTACTCTTCTGTTTACTCCCTTTGATTCTTATGGCATTGAAAATCAATTGAAGTCAAACATCAGCAAAGCAGTCCACCGAAAGAATTTTGAAAAGCATGCCAAAACGGAGCATATATATTTTAGTCCCTTGTCTAGACTGCAAAAGGTCGATATAAGTAATTGCTTTAGAGTGCATTTAAGTAACTTCTATTACTCACATTTAGCTCAGGACAATCAACAGTATATGGTGAATTGACAGACATGGGTTCACTCGTTAGGGGTGCCAATGAAGGGGCTGAACTCACGGAAGCTGAGAAACCATAAAAAAAACTAGAGTTCCATCACTGAACTTTCAGCAACGTCCTTGTTCGATCAAATTTAGCTTTAATTGGTCAAACCTGATAGATGTTTGACGTTCATGAAGGTGAAATGTTTAAGTTGGACTTTATTTATAAATTATTACCCCGAATAGCAAGCAAATTACTCTCCGGTTTGTTCAAAGAGTTTTAGATGTGATGATTCTTGGTACTGTTAAATTAATGGAGACTTCTTTAACTGGGTCTAAGACAATTTCTGACAGGACCATTCCTGACAGGACCATTCCTGACAGGACCATTCCTGACAGGAAAATTCTCGTCCCGAAGAATTGCCCACTAGGACAATTCCTGACTTTTAGAAAAAAAACCAGAAAACAAACTATAGGAAAACTCTTAAACCACTCATGTTGGTAGTTATTTATGTTTATCTTAAATTATTGCTGAACTAATTTATTGCTTTCAAGTATTTTTTATAAAATGTTTAATCACATCACTGTAACTTTTAAAGTTTTTTTGCATTTTTATATTATTTTTTATAAATTATTATATTATTTATTAATTTGTGAAAATTTACCTTCGCTCAAATTTTCAACTTGAGGTGAAACAATTTACCAGGGCGTTTAAAGCATCTTGATTGGACGAAATTCGATGCCTGATTTTGCTTTCAGTATTTCAGCCCGCCCAGGGTCCGTACTATGCGTATAATAAACATTCATCTTCATAAATTCACCACCTTTGATTTCGTCCTGCATTGGTCTTGTTTATGACAACTTTATTGCCATTTTTCGCATTCATGTCTGTGTTTCATTTTTTTCTTTTTAATGTTGGGAATTGTCCCAGTCGGGACTTGTCCTGCCGGCAATTGTCCTGCTTTCCCTTCAATTAAGTGAAGACACAAGGGGAGGAAATAAATAACTTTATTTCTCATACTCCAACAGGGTCATTAAATTGCAAATAAAAACAGGAAGTGACCCGGTCGGGTCTAAAAAAATGTCGACTGAAAAACGAGACCGGCAAACTGGGGTATAAATTGGTAAGTGAAAAAGATTTACCCGGAATGCGGAAAACATACTCATTTTCATACAAGAAATACTTCAGACGATTATCTACTTATAAAGTGATAATATAAGTCTTATGGCATATTGACGTTTTATATTAATATTTAACCAAAAAGAAGAATTTTGATAAATGCCGGGTCACAGAAATTTTCCAAAATGAAAAAAACTGCGGGTCTAATTTAAAAAAATATAAAGATCGCTGCCAGCTATTTTTCTTGTTGGCCTAACGAAGGCAGTCCTGCCATGGCGAAAACTCTCAAAGCTCAGACTTGTTGAATCGCTAAGTCTGAAGAGTTCCTGTTTCTTGTTAATTTAGCCAAATTCAGTAATTAATGACAAGTTGCATTTTGTCCATTACATTAGCGCCTGGTTATTTTTTCCATTTTGTCTGACTGTCCCCAAAGTCTACCATTTGCTATTTTATTTAGTGTAACAAAGTTAAAGGGCAAAATCCGATGTAATTACACCTTCGAGGAGTTTATGAGGTGGAAAGGTTTTGGGAGGGGGGTTTTCTGGAAAGTAATTGGAAGACCTCTACTGGTTTGGACACCCAGTTGTTGATATTACACATAAAGAAATATTATCTTGTATTCCTTGGACCAATAGAAAACAAGTCCATTACATTTTGGCTAGAGGCATTTGGACCAGTGACAGTTTCACTGGAGATACTTGGACCAGTGGCATTTGGACCATAAGCAAGAAATCATGACATCTGGGCCGCCTAAACATATTCTCTGGTTCACATCTTTTATAATTAATGTTATTGCATTTAAGTCTTTCGTTTCTTTTGTTGTATTTGTACAGTTTAACTTTTGTTTTTATGTGATATGATACCTTTTATATAAATATCCTTTATGTGCAAGTTTCTGACCACCCCTTTTACCCTCTGATCTTTAATCTTTCTCTTTAATGATGTCATTTTTGTTTGAATTCGATGAGTAACCACCCCCTATATTTTATGTGATTAGAACAATGGGCCATTTTTTGAAAGCCAAACTTGTTGCCTAGAACCAGGGACCAATGGGTGAAACATGCTTCGCTACACACTGTAGTGAAGCTACAATGACATTAAATTGACATGGAATGGATTTCTTTTGAGGTGCGCGACACAGAGGGGTGATGTTCTGCACTTTTGGTTCTTTACTTAAGACACTGACTGACACGTAATTACATCGCAAGGAATCCTTTTCAAGTTGCGGTAAACAACTGGAGATGATCCAACTATGTACTCTTTTTTGTGGCTAGAGAAAGAACTATGTTCAAATTTTAAAATATTTTTGAAAACATCTGGCCCAAAATGTTATATTTTTCACTTCTGGACGAAATATCATTGGCCCAAATGTCTCTGGCCCAAATGTCAGGGTACCTTGAAAATATACAAAACAACGAACTTAAGTACTTAGAGAGGTCTTCGTATTACTGCTTGGGGGTCATCCGCAAATTCGTGTGCACAGAGGGCTAGTACGGGTGTGTGTGTGTGTGTGTGTGTGTGGGAGGGTGCGATCCGAGGATTTTCCTGTGTTGATATTAAGGTAAAAAATAACATCGAAATCAACTAGAGCTGCTCTTTATGAAGTTAATAACCCGCGGAAGTTATTACTAAGCTACACGTGACATAAGACTTAAACATTCGTGCTTCCTGTGGAAAACTTATTAATGTTAACACGAAAAAAAAACTATATTGCCTTTTTCAACTGCTAATTGCTGAGTCTGCGCGCCATTTTCTTCTCTGTGGGTTCATTTAGCCGAGATGTTGTTAGACCAAATGTCGTTATATAAACATTCTGTTAGGCTAACTGCCACTCGTATTTGCGTACCAGGCTATCTTCTCTTCCTGTTTTATTCCCACTTGGTATTGAAAATACCAGAAGGGGATGGATTGCCTCGAATTCTTCACCTATTTTTTCATCGCTTTTTAAAAATTTTTTTCTTCTTCCGCCGAATCGGTTTCCAGACATCTCCAAGACCGCTGAAGCTAGTACAACCAAACTTGGCACATGTATGGAAGGTCATCTGAAGTGGTGCACCTGATGAAAATTTTTGACCTTGACCTTACCGGTATAGTGGGTAGTATTGAGGAATATGATCTACATTCAGACATGTGAATATTGTTAACAAATAGCAATATCATCTACCTTCCGTTTTAAGTTATCATTAAAAGTGGGGTCTAATTCGCTTTGCGAATTTCGGCCTAGTTTTATTCTACGTTTTATTATGTATAATATTACAGTAAAACAATACAGTGAAAGCTGCCCTAGAGATACCCTGTATATTAGGGTCACCTGGGAATTAGGGACAGTTCATCTCTTTGATCTCCATACTAAGAAAACGGGAACAGGACACCCGCCACTTGACCAGCTTCCACTCGTGCCAACTCCCACCCGAGCTAATTAACATCCGTTTTGAAATGTAAATTTACACAAAATTGTTACAGCTTTGAATTTTCAATTTTCCATAGAAGTCGTGTGAACTTGCATTAGATGTAATTTGCTTCTTTTAAGGCACAATGATCAATCCCGTGCTTCAGCCTATTAAGTTTATCCTATTATACTGCCTCCATTTCAGTTGCAATCACGCTTCAAATACCAGAGATCTGATGTATTACTAGAAGCAATAAGTTTTCGACTTTGGTGTATGACGGATTATATTAAGAACGTGCAAATTGCTATTTGCTGAGAATTGCAACCAGTCCACATATTATCGACTACCTTCGTGGAATTTCACATAATACCCACATGTAGAACTCGTTTTATTTGTCACACGGACGTAGGTTTTCGGTTAGAAGTTAATTTGTACGATAGTTATGGTAGTGTGGAGTGACAGAACTGCAGTATTTGGAAAATTTTACAGACTGATATTTTAAAAATATTGAACAGTGAATCTCACAGTTTTATTTTCAATGAAACGGGTGGTAACTGGCACGGGTGGCAGTTGGTCAGGTGGGAACTGGTCAGGTGGGAATTGGCGGGTGGGAGTTGTTTTAGACTCTAAGTAAATCTATGCATTAAGGACACACGATTAAGGACAAGGGGCAGTTTTACACTGAAGTCGACCTGTATAATAAGGACATTGTATGAAGAGGCGTGAGAAACAAAGAAAGAAATCAAGATTTTATTATAATTGGTTATTTCTGTTTTTGATCCTGAAACAAACCTTCTACGTATCTATTAGAGACATCTCCCTATTAGGGACACCAATGCTCAATAATTTAGGTGTTCTTAAAACACAGCTTTAATTGTACAGTACATTGGTGTAGACCACACCTTATGCTAACATTCTAAAGCGCTTATAACAAAATATTGGTTAAGTGTTATAGAATTTGTGATCTTTATGAAAGTGATATTGTTTTAAAAATTAGTTAGATAACAGTTAATATTGTACATTAAGAGCAGCATGTATTATATGAATATTTATAGATATATTTATAGATACATAATTATATCAATAAGTTTATGGCAAATACTAATATAAAGCTAATTCATGTGGTTCAGTCTTAGGCGTGATTTGACATACTCCACATCCTGATTAAATCTCAACATTTTAAACATTGTTATTTTATCAATTCCGAGTAAAGTTTTTTATACTATGTTTTGTTGTCAGTCTTATAAGCTGGTGCAATTTTATCCCAGAAGTTTGTATCTGTGCCCACTAGAATTGATCCACTTTACGGAATTACGTAAAGCTAGACCATTAGAGTCAAGCCTACTTGCTGTATTTCGTTTGCAGAGTAGTAGGAAGAAGAAACGGTAACTAAATTATTATATGGTTACCCAGAAAGAAAATGACCTTATTTGCCAAAGAAAGTGAGCAAAGTAGATTATTTTTCTAAAGTGAAACCCTTTGAGAGTTAGCACAAAATCATAAAGAAATACAGGGAAATTTACAACAGTGTAAGTTGGCGTTTCTGTAATTTTTACTTACCTTCTTTGCACCTAGAAATATATTTCTAAGAGTATAGATTTTCGTCATGCGTTTGCTGTTTTACTAAACCAATTTATGTACTGTTTTATTTAGTATTATGGAATAAAAAATTTCACACAACACGGGTGCAGCCAATGAGGCCTTTCTTAGGTCACTATAACTACCCATTATTTTATTTATTAGGTTATATATTTAAATAAAACTATGGAAATAGTGTATCTACTTTAACGACAGTCTTATTTTACTGAAGATGTGTCCAAACATATGTAAAACTTTATCTGTAAAGTAAAGCATGAAGTGGTGTAAAAAATGAATTGAAAACAACGAAGCCGAAAAGATAATCTGTTTTTGTTGTCCACAACTTCATTAACTACCACTTACTGTTATTGTTATAGAATGCATTTTTGCAGTCTTTAAGTGCCATTTTTCGTTAGACTCGAAGAAATCACTAAACCCTGCCTTGTAAAACAAATCAGTCCATATTTCATGATTCAGTTCAAGAGCAATTAATTTTTAACATCAGTATAACAGCTTTGGAACGTCAAATATTGCATTTCTGAGAGTGGGTGATCCTGGGTAAAATGAATTCTTCAGGACATCTTGTGTATTTGTAAAGATATCTGCAGACTCACTAAAATCGATAAAAGCTCTAAAAATACATATTTGCTATTCTCAAAGTTAAAGAAATACAAAAGTATGCATAGAGTATTTACCTAGGATTCATTAATTCGAAATTATGTCACAAAGGACTGGTATTCCTGTTATTTTAGTCTATATGTATTTTCAATATTATGAAACTTAAATAATGATAAATAATTATGAATAATTTTCCGTCATCTCTACGTTTAAACCGAAGCTATGAATATCTACAGCAGACCAAGATTGAATGTTTCTATTTTCGCTGAACACATAGTAGACAAGTAAAGATTAAATGGTTTTCCAATGAGTAATTTTTATGAAAATTAACACGATTAAACATAACTGTTAACCTGTTTTATTATGACATGTGTGTAATTAAACAGCAAATTTTTCAGCTGAGTTTTCAGTTAAAGACTTTTTTCAATTTAACTTGAAACGACAACACCACTCACCCATAAGTTTTTTCATTTCCAATTTTTTTAATTAACTCTTTCTCTTTCACTCTCAGTCATACACCGATATGCTCTCCTTTTACAGACAAACAGGTAATATCTCTCTAGATGGCATAGCATCCCGTTTATGTTCCGTTAACAGCCGTTTGAGTACTTAAATAGTAAGAACGGACTCTTTTGAGTTCTAACGTTTACATATGTATAATAGGTCAGTGAATTTCTTTAATTTATACGACATCAAGTAATACCACAGAGTATTTATAACACCGATGTTAACACCCACCCATGTATCGCATATACGCAAAGGTTTTACTTTGCCAAGACGATATGCATACAGTTCTTCTTTGTCAAATCTAACATTTGAATTTTCTTTGCCAGCCCGAATTATATAAATGCACGCCGTTTTCTGCCAAAGCTAACACCTGAATTCCTTATATTCACAGTTTTACGTTGTCAAAATTAGCATATGAATTCCGCATATGTTTGCGTGGTCAAAACTAACATATACGTTGCCTATATTTACACAGTTTTGTTTAGTCAAAATCAAAATATGGCAATATACACATGCGCCATGCTTTTCTTATTAACTTTCTGAACTATTTTAATCTGTTACTTTCCAGAAGGACCACTGCTTGCTTCTTTTTCAAAGTACATTTGTTATCAGTAATTTAGAACATTGGAAATGCATACTTGGTCATATTCTGCTACCGAAGTCGTCACCATCAAATAAATGTGAATGGATCAGCGACATGAAATTAAGCCGGTGTCGGTGGACTCTGTGACGAAGTATTAGATTTCAACGCTGTTATAACTATAGAAATGAGTCTATGTAAAAAAAGAGAAAAAGACACGGGAAAATACGTCTTGATTTGTCTGTCCTTTTTAATGAGAACTACTTAATTTGTTTTACTCAGAACCTTTGTGTTTGGTCAACAAGTATTATTATGACACGAAACTAATAAATTTATATCAAACAGAAACACTAGCTACCAAGCAATTATTACAAAGTTGAAAAAATAACAGTAACTGATGTCGGATACTATGTAATATTAAATGAGGCGAAAAGCAGCTTTTTTGGTATTAACTTTGACTGTAGTATTATATTCGAATAGTGCGTATACTGAAAAAGTACTATGCATATGTAACATTAAAATATGAGATATGAACAGACCATGAATTAATTATATGCAAAGCATTTCTTTGGGTATAGAACAAATAATAGAAACGTAGTGGGTAATTAGCGGTTGAAAAGTCATCTGAAACTACAGCTTTGAAAGCTTGAAAAGACTTTAGAAGGCTCTGTTTCCTGTCAACAGACATGTACAGACGTTTTTTTCTGACTACCTGACTACCAAAATAGCGCTTGTAGCTCCTTTCTTTTGTGCAAAACCTGTATAACATTAACTATTTGTTATGCTACAAAACAGTACATATAATGATTTATTTTATGCACAATACACCAAAATAGTATGTCAATAATGGTTGCATGAATTTGTTTGGTTTTGTTTCTGCACAACCTGTTATTCGCATTTAGTTGTAATCCTCTGCATGATAAAACAAACATTTGAAGTGGATCTATACAGTGTGAATGTAAATGACTGACACAGTGATATATTAAAGACATATTATGTGTGTATATTTGCTAAAGCATCCAGTAAATGTATATTAAAATATTTATCATATTCTAAAAGGGCTATACAAATTTA
This sequence comes from Protula sp. h YS-2021, assembly GCA_949752745.1. Classification (NCBI taxonomy): domain Eukaryota; kingdom Metazoa; phylum Annelida; class Polychaeta; order Sabellida; family Serpulidae; genus Protula; species Protula sp. h YS-2021. Next base: position 83,234,645 of record OX457024.1, on the reverse strand, counting down.
TAAAACAGTCACTCTAATTTAATGATCAAAAGAGACTAAAAAGTTATGCACAGAATGTGTAACAATATTTTAATGTTTATGAATTTAATCATATTTCTCATGTGTAATGTGTTTTTCTTATGTTCTGCTTCCATATGTTTTAAGCTCAGGGAATATAAACGCGAGCGGAAAATATCAAATGACAAGGTCGAAGAAGAAAGTGAAGAAATTCGTAAAATCAAAAAGGTAACATAATAAAGGTAGTAATAACAACAGTAATAAATACATAATGAGGAAAAGTAATTGCTGAAATAAGTAAGGCCAAGCAGAACCGATCAAGCACTTATATGGTATTGCTGAAAATATTGTCAAAATTACTTTCTCTGTCAGAACGTTTCATGCTATTTAAAACCACTGACTTAGGTACACATCATTGGTTCTGTATAAAAAAGGAATACCATATCTGTTCAAAGCCTGCAAAGAAAAATGGGCCAAATACAAGTAATTGTCTTAGTAATTTATTCTATTAGAAAACGTGCTCACCATAAACTTAAATGGCCAAAGATGAGCACTAAATGGTTGCAAACAAATTCCTTAAAAGTATTGTTTGTCCTTCTGAAGGTGCAAAGCTTCTTCAGAGGTTGGTTATGTCGGAGACGGTGGAAACAGATCGTAGACGAATATATCCGGTCAGATCACGCCGAAAGTATGCGAAAACGGAACAGTATTGTGTTTGGTATGGTTGAATGCGAAGAAGCCTACGTGAAACAATTGTCTACTCTCGTCTCAGTTTTTCTTCGCCCATTCCGTATGGCAGCAAGTTCAAAGAAGCCTCCAATTACTCATGAAGATGTCAACTCAATCTTCCTTAATAGGTACTTCTAACAAAGTTTTCCATCCGAGGGAGCTTTCAATTTGATTGTGAGCGAGCATAATACTGCTTCAAAAAGTATAACCCTAATTGTACGAAGAGGATAATGTAATTGCAGTTTCATAACCATAATTTTTCTATACGGTTTCTATTAAATTTTCGCTGATCTAAACTTTCGCGACCGGCATATAAACGATTCCGCGCAAATTCTTTTCACTATTTTGATTTGTGATGTGGCTGCAGTTTAAGTAAGCATAAGATTGTTGCCTTATTATTTAGAAATGTGTTTAGAATTTCAAGATCCTTTGTTAGATAAAAATATTCTCGCGCAAATTCAAAGGAACATAGTTTTTTAAGGGACTCAAATGCAAGTCGGTCTCATTCATATATTAAGGGAAAATGTAAAAAAGAACTGGCATCCGCGGCGGAAAGAATGCGTTTGCGAAAAATTAAGCATTTCATTGGCTTTCACTGCTGCTAGTAAGGCAATCGGCATGAAATTAAGGCTAATCACAGCTTACGTCAGCAGGTATTTTTTTCTATTGTAAGTTTGTTTCATTTTTAGCGAAACCCTCCTGTTCCTTCATCAGATTTTCTTGAAAGGCTTGATGGCAAGGATGGAAAACTGGCCAACCCTTGTACTTGGTAAGCTTGACAAAATATTGTTAAACGTATCATTATCATCGTTCAGTCATATATATACGCTGTGTATCAAGCTGGCTAGAAGGGTCTTTGTAGCTATTCGTTCTTCAAATTACCCTGATAACTTATCAACATCCGGCGACGACAAAGATTAAGTCACACACACACACACACACACACACACACACACACACACATATATATATATATATATATATATATATATATATATATATATATATATATATATATATATATATGCAGGCATCAACATGGGTAACATTTTTGCGACATGTTGCCGCTTTTTACAACGCAATGCAATAAGTCGACACCTTTTGTGTTAGGTGCACTGAAGTAAAATCAAAGTTAACTAGTATATTCTGTCACTGATATAATCCCTCACTTGAATAATTTTAGTAGCACAAAGTTTTGCCCATTGTTTTACAACAATTTGATACTGGTATATATTTTCTCAATAAGTCACCATTATGTAATTTACTGTTAGACTATATAAACCGCAACAAAAGCAAACTAAGCAAAATTAACTAAATATAACAGAATTATAAAATAGAAAAAAGAAATCCATGTCAAAATTTTAAATTTATATGAAATACGTAATGAATTATTCGAATTTAACTGTTGTTGTTTATTGCCACTCTGATGACTTTTTGCGTTTTGTCGACCTAGATATATATATATATATATATATATGCATCGTAAATTTCAAATTACATGTGTATCAAGCTGGTAGGGAGTGTCCTTGTAATCTGATAATCTTGATAAATTATCAACATCCGGCGATGACAAAGATATTGAAATTTTTTGAAAAAGGGAGAAAAATAAAATATCAAACAACATTATGCTTCTTGTAACATTTTAGATATTCTTAAATCACGGCGTGGAATAGATTTGGTGTGCATAGTAGCATTTTGTATGTTTTACGCCTGTGTCACAGCAGTTTTTTAATAACATTTTGTACAATCTGTACCATTTTGCGCCAATGTATTTTTAAATCTATTTTTATATCATCAGAAACAAATGTTCTTTGATCCAGATCGATTTGAACTGTAAATTATAATGTAAACTTTGAACTACTAGCTTAACAGTTCTTACTAAATTAAAATGAATTATGATTTAAAAGTGTCTCAGTGATGTTGTTTGATGTGTTACATATTTTAAAATTAAGGCTGAAATCTTCCTCGTAAGCATATGATCAAATTCTATGCGAAACCTATCGAACCCCATAATGGAATTGAGCTCCAGCAATGAAATAAAGCTTACAAAGGCATGAAACTGAATGGCCATTAAATACACATGTGAGCGTTCTTAACTATGTGTTGTAACTAAGTACAGAAATCAAGGCCATTGGAGTACAATTAACTTTCCGTAAATTAGGTCTCCTTATGTCTACCCACCTGTCATTCCTGATGAAAGTTTCCATTATAACTTTGTGATTGCCACATAAACGGCTTTGTTTACACACTTTAATATGCCTATGAATAAAACAATTAAATAAACTAAACCCAAACTAAACCACACAGTGATTCTTGATAGTACAATTTGTGCTTAAAATACATCAAATATTTGCGTGCAACTTAACAAACCAAAGTAACCTGGCGTTGATCATTATACCTAATGCTTGTACGAATTACGCCAGCCACAATGTACAAAATTTATAATAAACCTGCTTTTGATATTTTCAAACGTGTATAAAGCAAGGAGAGGTAATATCCTTTATATTTCGAGCATGCACGTGAGATTCCCTAACATGACAAAACAACCAGACCTCGTGTTTGAAATTAAATCTATCCATTTCTCAATAGATGTTATATCTGAAAGCTGTCAGAGATTGATGTTCGGAAGACACAGCATTATTCTGGTGCTGTCAGATAACCTGGCATCTTGAACGTTGTTCTGTTTTAAGATAGTTCTTCTGTTATTCAGTTTATACTAAATCGATTTTCATTCGTTGCCTGTTGACCCCATCAAAGTTCGTTTTGGTTGGTTGCTAGTTTAACTACTTTCTAATACGTTGCTTCTTAAAATGCGAATGATTTTTCTCTGTGCAAATATTTGTCAAATGGACGTAAAAAACATTTGCATTTTAAATAATTAGCACTACATAGAGCATACTGGTAAAGATTTGTGTAACGCCATTGTTAACAGACATAAATGTTTTACGTTAGAGTAGATCACCTCCCAAAAACAAGTTGAAGGTCATACGTGTAACTAGGCGAGATCTGCTCACAATATACACTTAAAGAATGACATTTAAACCAGACTTGACTGAAACCTGTATCTTTTTTATACTCTTGTGCAGTGAGTCCTCTCTTACAATAACTCAAAAAGCTTTAGTTTTGACTGTCTAATCAAGGCAATATAACAAGGGAGTCAGTTCACGTAAACACATCAACTGAAATGTGTTTTGATTAGGAAGGTATAACGGCTTTGATTCAAGGGGATACTGTAATAAAAGTGAAAGGATATAGCTCCCATTTGAGAGCGTTACGTGTGTCCCCTTAGAAGCTTGCAGAAAATGATGCCTAGGCCTGCTCAACTTGCTTTAATTACAATCCCTATACCTGTGTCCTTGATATTATAACAGGGAAAGGACAACGCAGATTGCATGACAGACCCTAACTGTGTGTTTCATCAATACCTTGAGTAAATCTTGTTGGCTCCGTTTTTCACTAAAGCACAGAACAAACATTATATAAAGTCTCTTGTTTTGTCTTGTCCCGTTTGCCGCTTTTTAAACTCATTATTGTTCATATATAGTTTATAAGCGGCAAGGATGGTAATATAACAGAATGTCATAAAATATTGACTCGTGCCAGTATTGTCAAGAGAAGAGATATTGTGGCAGAGCTTACCGATTGTAACTTCTGTTGTTTAAAAATCGCAGACAAAAAAAGGTCGCAACTTTACTCTCCTTTTTAGTGTCTAAATTTGCATTGACACAAATAGTACCTGTTTTCGCTTTATTTTGGTTAAAACAGAAGTAATGCCTTTTCTTTTACATGACTAATCGGATTAAATTATGTATATTTCAGGAGACCTGTTTGACATGCTTCTTCCAATGTTAGGTATCTACCAAGAATATGTGAGAAATCACCACTATAGTCTTCAGGTATGTTACACTGCCCATTACTCTAGGGAAGAATGGATAGATCTTGCTTTTATAATGGTTTTGAATGTATTACCCATTACATAGATAAAAACCGGTGGATGTACCTATTGCGATAAACATGCAAGAAAGTTCGCCATTGGTCTATAATTTTGGTGTAATATTTTGGTATAATGTTTTTATCAGATTTCGGCTCCATTATTTTTCCTTCAGAATGGTCAATTATCTGTGTACGTTTTTAAAAAGGGTATTCACATTCACTTGTGCAATTAGACAGTTCGATATTTGTCAATGATCATGACCAAAAGCATCTTTTATTGGGATAGTTTTCAAAAATATTACTTATTAGAAAGACTGCAGCAAATTAGTGCATAGACGAATAGTGTTCTTGTGCAAGGAATAATTTAGGTAAATCATATTCCAAATTTGTCTAGAATCAAGTGTGCTCCGATTTCTTCTTCAATAACTATAATTGAAAAACAGGCTGAAAATTTTACTGCAACTAAAATGTGTTACCTTGCAGCGTTTGAATCCGATAAATCTGTGTATTGATGGCAATAAAAGGCAAAGTGATGACCATATATAATCTTATCGGTCTTCGTCACTGATTCCATGTGCATGTATGCCTTTCAAATATTTAGGATTCTTTAATATTTCCAAATAAGAGTAAAACGGTTTCAGCCCTGTTGTTAAAATCGGATCAATAACAGACGTCCTTAAGGCTGGTCATGTGACTATCCCTGATGATGCCGCCACTGTTAATCACAAGAAAGGCAGGCTTTATTTCTGTAACTTTATGCACTCATGAAAGGATAGAACGATTTATTATAACTATTGGGTCAAGAAACTTTTACTTTGCTTTCAGGATCCAGTATGGTTTTTAGCATCTTGTACTTAACAGTATATAAATAAAATATGTGCCAAGTGGAAAAACCGTACCACGGTTGTAGAAAATCTATTCAGATTTTTTGTTGCATTAACCTAATTTGTCACTTCAGATAAAGTATTTCTCATTTAGGACAAAAGAGAACAGGTAGCCAGGCCTTTTGGTCTTTCAAAGTTTCAGTTTCAGTTGCATTCAATGTGGTTTTTGTGTATTTTCTTAATATGTATGACAAATAACCATTTTGTTCTATTGGTTGTTTAACTTTCACATAGAGCCGATATTACAATAATTTTTGTGAGATTGTCGGTTTATACCTTCGGTAATTTAATAGCCTCTCAGTTGTAAAAATCTTGGCTTTGTAATTGAATTTCTTGAAGAAAGATAAACCCCAAAGGCCGCAGTATTCTTCCTGATGGGAGATAACTGACCAGCTTCATATTTATTATGCCATTATGAAACAAATGAGATGTTTTCGGCGGTTGTTTCATTAACCTTTTATTCTGTCCCAGTATCAAGAAGTTTTGAGTGAGTAGATAAAAAAACATGAGTCTCATTGAACCTGCTAGGATTGTTCTTCCGCAATCAAAACTGTTTGTTAATCTATCATCGAGAAGCACTTGGAATTTTCCCCCAAACCAGGCCACATTGGAACGTTTTATTGGGATGTTTTTACTCTGCACGAGTACTCCATAGATAAGCGCTAGAACAATCGAATAAGGAAGCAATCAGACCACTGTCACAACGGCTTACGCACCACAATCACACCTCCAATCAGGATGCCATGTACTAACTCAAGTTGAGTAATGGGGTGTCTTTATTCGTGAAAAAAAAACTTGGCGGTCCAAGAAGTAAGGTTGGCGGGTTGTACCTGAGCTTGTTCTGTGGTGAGCAGTGTCCGATTTTCACAGGAAAGCCAGACATTTTGTCAGGTTTCGATCGTTGAGTAAATTCTACAACATTTTAGTCCCTGAAGTAAAGCAATATTGTTAATTTATTATATTCTTCTGTTTTACTTTAAAATTGAAGAGCCAGCATAAAAAACCAACGTCTCAAATTTAAATACGCAACACTACATCAAATGGCTTTCCTCCAGTACAATTTTTTGTTATTCATTTCTGTTTTATTTTTCGTTCGGAATTAAGACTTGACCATACCCAGCGAGTAATTTGTCGTTTTTTGACATCGTTCCAACGTCGCAGCGTCGCGCCAACGCCATGCCGGCGTCTGGTGGCGGTCGCCTGTCTGTTGGTTAAGTTTTAAATAGATAAGCCAAGACACGTAAGACGGAATTTCCTTTTTGTGTGACTTTACTCCGGCGCAAAGTGACAGATATTTGTAAATTTTTATTCCTGTAAATTTCATTTCAGGGGGTTCGGTAGGTTGGTAAGGGGTCGCAGACAGGTGCCCAAGCCAAACAGAGGGACATAATTACCACAGAGGGGGCCAAAGCCATACTGAGTCGTTACTTGGGGATATTTTTTCGTTTAAATTAGATCTACTTTCAAGTACCTTTTCTCTTTTTGCAGGTATTAGCCGAGTACAAGCAGAAGTCAGAGTTCAACGAGCTATTGGGTCGCTATGAAGAGAAGCCAATCTGCGAGGGTCGCACCCTCGAGCTCTTCCTCACCTATCCTATGCACCAAGTACGTGGCAAAATGCACTTGTTCCTTGTAATTCTAACCATCCTTCTCCACTTCAACTCCCTGTTCTGCTAAAAATGGTACTAAATTAACTGCCAAGTGTTTAAGTTTAGTTAAAATGTTGCGCAGAGCTTCCATTGATAGTAATTTTAACAGCTCCTTTGTTTATCTTTCAACATCAGCTTACAGTTAAGCAGGGAAAAATGAATTCAAAATTAAGGTCATTTTGTATTGTGAATCTGACGTAACCAAAGCAAATAAAAAATCGTCGTGAGAATGGAAACAAAATGATATTTTATTTTAAAAACTATGTAAAAACTGGCCACATCGTAGCCATAACAAAACAAATTTGCATTTGATTGCGCATTACACAAAAACCCCAGTCTTAATTCCAGGGTGGTTTTATTTTGTGGTGTTCTCTGGTTATTTATACTTTGCGGAACGAGATGGAACAAGATGAACCGAAAAACGGTGCTGCATAGACATGACATCCCACAGCAAAACTTCACATTTTTTGTGGGAAGTCACCTCCATGCAACATCACATTTCGTTGCGTTCCGTTCCGTTTCGCTCCGCAAATTATACAAAAGCCCGTTCGCCTCAGTGGGCGTAAATTGGACCAATACTAACGAAAAGTGGTTGTATTTACGGGGCGGTCGTATCACGGGTTCTAGTGTACTTAATAATAGGAGTGGGCAAGAGTCTAACTAGTCACTCAACTCTTTCCGCAGATACCTCGCTATATCATCACAATCCACGAATTGTTGGCTCACACACCCCACGATCATGTAGAAAGAAAAAGTCTGGAGTTTGCTCAAGGAAAACTAGAAGAGTTGTCTCAGGTAAGCGATAATCTCATATTTCGTTTACTTTATATTTTTAGGATCAGTTTATGCACTGTGCATTAGGCTATGACGTTACTCTTCAGCGTTACATCATCGCGGTGTCGAAAATTTCAAGCTAAACTTAGGCAAATCCGACAACCTTTCATACTAGCTGCGGCCTTGCTCAGAATTACCTTAGCCAGGAAGGATTAGTTAATCCCGAATATGTACTTTTCATACTGCAGAGTAGTTAAGCGAATACGAAGTATGAACGCAGCATAGGATTTCAACTACTGCCTAGCCACTAGCAGTTTAAAATCGCTTTTTCTGAACGATTTCCAACAAAATCTTAACGACTTTCGCATGGCTGTGTATTGGGCAGGGACTCCGATGTAAGACAAAACAAGCAACATCTAAGATTTGTCGAGAGACAGTCAGGAGCAGCCTCGTTCTTCAGATACAAAACAATGCCTATGTGACTAATATAAAATGAATGATCGACATGAATTCATTTTAAATTATCTGTTCATGGTTCAGTGCTAAAAAAAAGGAAAGAGCACCAACGTTTGTTTAGCAAAACATTAAACGAGATTCTGCACTCTGCATTCTCAATACGTGAGATTCCTCTAGATTGTTCCCGGTTCTTTTTTTTTTTTTTTTTTTTTTTTTTTTTTTTTTTTTGAAATGCGCCTGTCACATGTCAGAACAACACAACGAACAAACGTACTCGTTCAATACTGCGAGCTGTCATGGCTGCAATGAATGAGTACGTGATGACTTACCTACAGTGACAGGGGCGCTGAAGAACTGCATAAACTTTTTTATGCACCGATTTCGTCCTATAAAAAAGACAACACTTTTTCAGAGGACACAGTTTCAAAGAAATAAATTAAATAACCGCAAAAGTTTTGAATTACAGGTTTTTTTATGAAAACCAAAAATCCTACATTAAATCCACGTTCAAGACTTCATTTCAAGAAAAACATGCAATTAATTTATGAGGACCTATGCACTGTTAGCGGTCTTGTTCCAGACCCTTTGTTACTAGCCTGGATGTGCGCGGGGGGGGGGGGGGGGTTCACTCACATACGAACTGGTTGCCATGTGTGTTCAATGACATCTTAAAATGACCCTAAACGCGCTGTGCTAATTTGGAAATAATATCCCTTTTTAACCAAACGCGGAGTGCAATTCTGAAAGAACATCCCTTTTTGTGGGAAACGCGGAGTACTGAATGAAAATTACCCCCTTTTTTAAAAAGAAATTGGCACTCCGCGCGGACCGCGTCTGGCCTTAAAATTATCCCTCTCTCCTCTTTCTCCTCGTTTTATGGACACGCTTAGTATCACATGTGTCACCATGTGTCCAAAAACAAAAAAACAAAAACGCGGAAAAAGGGGTACAATTTGGGGGACTGACGCGGTCCGCACGGAGTGCCAGTTTTGTTTTAAAGGGAGGATTTTCATTCAGTACTCTGCGATCCCACAAAAAATAGTGCCCTTTCAGAACTGTACCCTGCGTTTTTGTTAAAAAGGGTATTATTTTAAAGTTAGCACTCCGCGTTTAGAATTCGTTTTAAACAGTCATGAACATGGACATGGTAACCATTTGGTACACGAGTGCCCCGTCCCTCCTGGAAGCGCAAAATGATAAAACCACACGAGTAGGTGGACTGATCCCAAAAAATCCTTCCCGCAGCCGGTAGCATGGGTGTATAGCGTGAAATTTCGTGGTTCCAGTTAAGCTTTTAGTCGTTCAAAAGTATCTTCTAAAAATAAGGCAGCAAGAGTGTTTTAAAAATCTGCCGCTAAGCAATTAAAAGCAGATTGATTTCGGTGTTTTGTAGGTTCTTAAGAAATTTAGGTTTTGCTACAGCATAAACATGTATTAACATGGTCTTTGTATGAGCAGGCCATGCAATCACATTAACGTGTCACTGTCTGAACATTGTTTTTGTACCAGAAGGTATCGAAACGGGTCTTATAAATCTATGTATAGCGCCCCCTTCACTCTGAGAAACCGTTTTTAAAGGGGTTGGAAGTTTAAATGCACTAAATGCTATTGAAAACGTTGGAAACCAAAAATTTTTGCAACCACAAAAAAACCGTCTTGATCCCGTCGTTACACAGGCTTTGAGAATTAAACGCTGCTCACAGTAATTAAAGACGGACGTACAATTAAAAAGAGTGTAATTTTGTACCAACTGAAAAACATTGTTGTCGACATTAAGGCTAATTCTGACAAAAAACTTAGCTAATTATAGTAAGAGCTGCAATTAACAGAATAACTGTATCAACAGTAGAGAGTGAAAATGGCGATGTGAAGTTCTTCACTCGTAGTTACAAAATTCGATGGAAACGTAAAATGGATCCGACGCAACGTTATCATGTTAAACTTGAATTGGTTAGCTTTTGATAGCTTAACTGTCGTACGATTTTGTCTCGAGGAATAACGCTGTGTTGACCAAAAATGTTTGAAAGATTATATTCCGTCGTAGTGACGTGACTGTAAGCTCTCAGACGAGAAGAGCAAGTGTTGCTGTTGTTCCCAATAAAATCTGCAAGATGCAGCACTGAGTACTTCTGCTTCTATTGATTTTAGGAGGAAAACAGGAGGTGGGTAAGGGGGGGGGGGGCGGGTATTCAGAACTGAATACAATGCAGTCATTACAAGGCAGAGGGACAAGGCAACTCTAATGAGAAAATGGAGGGAGGGTAGGGTAAGAGTAAGGAAGAGAAAGGAGACCCGACTGTTGTGACGTGACTGTTGTGACGTTTCCACTGTACACCGCACTGCCATGGAGCTATTGTGCGAAAAGAAGTCTGAGAGCCCCATGACGTTTATTTGATGATTGCCAGTGCGCGTACAAAAGGAAGCAGTAGCAATTTTTGCAGTTGCATATGGCAAGTGGCTACGAGCAACCACCTATCACCCACACTTATAGTACCGCAAAGATTTGCACTCGCGTACCGACTGGTCATACTGATGTGTACTTGACATCGTCATTACAACGTAAATGAATGACAGATGGCAAACAATTACGAGAAATCACGAAATATAAAATAAACCCGTCACCCAGGTTTGGACTTATTCAAACCTCCCCCCTCTCAGGTTTGCACACTGTTCGCACTCGTGCTGTCAGTGCTACAGGAGGTTTTGTTTTTAATCGGGCCACCCGCTCGTGTGCTTTTATTAGGCCAGCCAACTTCATCGGGCTGGTCTTGTGCATCAGCAGAGGGGTATCCGTCCTCTGTATGTGCGTATGTACATATGCACGTAGGCAAACTTTTAATTAGAATGCTTCTTCTCCTTCAGTTCTGATTGGATTCTTTTCAAATTTTGTGCACATGTTCTCTAGGTAGGCCTAAAAAAATTTTTTTGGTTGCCAATTTTTCAGAATGCTTCATCTCCCACAATTTTCATCAGATTTTCTTTAAATTCTGTACGAATGTTCTATGGGTAGATCTCTATTGAAAAATTACGTTTTTGGCGATCGGCCAAAAATTGGCAAAATGGGGGCATTTTTTTTTTTTTTTTTTTTGGCTTCAAATTTCGAAAAGCTTCTTCTCCCACAATTCTGATTGGATTCCTTTCAAATTTTGAACGATTGTTCTCCAGGTCGGGTTCTCTTGAAAATTACTCTTTTGACGATCGGCGACAAATTGGCCAAATTGGAGGGCATTTGATTTTTTTTTTTTTTTTTTTTTTTTTTTTTGCTAATTTTCAAAATGCTTCTTCACCCAAAATTTTGATCAGGTATTCGTTAAATTTTGTGCGAATATTCTCTAGGTAGACCTCTCTTGAAAAATTACTTTTTTTTGGCCATCCGCCAAAAATTGGCCAAAGTGCGGGGGGGGGGGGGGGGCATTATAATTTTCTTCGTTGCCAAATTTCTAAGTACTACCTCTCCCACAATGTTGATCGGACTGTCTTCAAATTTTGCAGAAATGTTTTCTAGGAATACCTCTCTTGCAAATTTGGCCAAATGGAGGGCATTTATAATTTATTCGTAGCCAATTTTCTAAATGCTTCTTCTCCTGCAATTTTAATCAAATTTTCTCTAAATTTTGTACGACAGACCTGTCTTTGTCAAAAATTGGCCAAATAGGGAACATTTCTAATTTATTGGCGTTTAATGTTCAAAATACTTCTTCTGCCATAATTGTACGCAAGTTAAATAAATATGCGCACTGGTCCGACATGCAAACTGCGCATCAGAGCACGTTAACCAAACATGCATACTGGTCCAAATTAAGCACCCCACATCAACTCAAGTTAAATCACTATGCGCACCGGTCCCAAATGTGAACCGCGCATTAACACAAGTTAAAGCACCATGCGCACCGGTCCCAAATGTGAACCGCGCATTAACACAAGTTAAATCAACATGCGCACCGGTCCCAAATGTGAACCGCGCATTAACACAAGTTAAATCACCATGCGCACCGGTCCCAAATGTGAACCGCGCATTAACACAAGTTCAATAAACATGCGCACTGGTTTGAAATAAGCACCATGCATCAGCACAAGTTAAGTGAACATGCGCAGTGGTCCGAAATGCGAACCGCACATCAACGCAAGTAAATAAACATGCGCACTGGTCTTAAACAAGAAACGCACATCAATGAAGTAAGCAAATAAGCACCCAACACCAATGCGAATTTTGTAAACGTGCGCACTGGTCTCCAATGCCTGATTTCTGAATTTTTTTTGAATGCTTGAAGAAAAAGTTTTAAAATATTTCTCCTACATTTTTGATCCGATGTCATTTATTTTTGGTATGAGGCACCCCAAGGGGTCCTGCATATGGCTTGTACTTATTTAGCCGATCGGATAATTTTTATATTTTGGGGGAATTTCTGAAGAAAATTTTCAAAAATAATCCAAAATGCCTCTCCTCCTACAGCTTTGATCTGATATCATTTATTTTTGGTATGAGGCATCCCTGAGGGGTCTTGCATAAGGCTTGTGCTTGTTTTAGTGGACGGACAATTTTTGTACTCTTGGGGAATTTTTTAAAGAAAAACACTTCAAAATGCATTTCCCTGTACAGTTTTTATCTGATTTCATTTATTTTTGGTAGGACGAATTCGTAAGGGGTCGTGTTTATGGCTTGTTCTTTTTAATCTATCGGCCAATATTTGTATTTTGGGGGGACGTTTGGAGAAAAAACTTCAAAATGTATTTCCTCCTACATTATTTTTGGTATGAGGTAACCTTAGGTGGGTTTGGCGTACGGCTTGTGCTTTTTGACTAGATTTGGGAATTTTCATTTTTGGGGAATTCCGGAAATAAACATGCGCACTCGCCCAAAATAAGCACCGCGCATCAACGCAAGTTCAATGAACTTGCCCACAAGTCCGAAATAACAACCGCGCATCATCGCAAGTTAAATAAACTTCCACACTTTGTCTAAAATAAGAAACGCGCATCAACGCAAGTTAAAAAAAAAACAAGCGCAGTGGTCTAAAATGTGAACCACACATCAACGCAAGCTAAATAAACATGCGCACTGGTCCGAAATGCGAATCGCGCATCGACGCAAGTTAAAACCACATGCGCACTGGTCCGAAACGCAAACCGCGCATCAACTCACGTTAACGAAACATGTGCACTGGTCCAAAATGCCAACCGCACATCGCCCAAGTTAAATAAACATGCGCATTGGTCTGAAGTAAGAACCGCGTATCAATGCAGATAAAATAAGCATGCGCAGTGGTCCGACGGCTCAAGATCTGTTTTCCATTTTTCTCGGTCTATGTTCGGGTCCGTTGCTCAGTTAATTATCTAGCTAGCTCTTTGACATCTCGTCTTTTGAGGCCCAATTTTTCAGGGAAATTCCCTTGCTGATGTACGCTGGAATTGCTCTTAGCGCTTTTCGTAAGCTGGGACTTTGTCCTTGGTCACACTTGTTTTCGTCCAAAATTTTATCGGAATGCCTTCAAATGTTGCATATAGATGTTCACTTGTCTGCCACATCTCTTGAAAAGTTACTTTTCATTTGATCCACCAAAAATTGGCCAAATGGAGGGAGACATTTTTCTGTGGCTAACTTTCAAAGTCAGTGCTACCAGACAATACGTTTTTTAGTTTTTGTACGTTTTTTTTCCTTTTTGCAAAAAACATACCTTCATTAAACGTTTTAGAGCTACATACGTTTTTGTACGTTTTTCTGGGGGACTTTTTGAACATTTTCTGCACAAAGTTGTGTCGTTTCTAGGAACAGTTTCTAGGAAAACGACTTTTGCTGGAAGTTATCGAAACCTGTGTTCCATTAATTATAAATATAACATTTAAAGCGCTCGTTAGAAATATAACAATACCAAATACCTTTCACCATTGATTGTATATACATTTAATTCTGTTTCTATCTGTTGGTTATTTATTACAGCGGTATTTCAAGTTTTGATATCATATTAGTATACGTTTTTTTAATACTTTTTTTACCTCTGCCATAGGTGTTTTCAGGCTCTTTTCATACGTTTTAACGTAAATTACGGCTGGTATCACTGCAAAATCCTTATTCCACGATTTTGATCGGATTGTCTTTAAATTTCCATAAATACTCATTAGGCGGTCCTCTTTTGAAAAAATACTTTTCTGGCGATCCGCAAAAAAATTGGCTAAATGGGGGCATTTAAAAATATTTAGTAGCCAATTTTCAAAGCGCTTCTTCTCTCACAATGTGACTGGATTCCTTTATAAATTTGTACGAATTTTCATCAACCGTGTTTAACAATATGACAACGACTTTTTGATGACCATACAAGCCTATTGATAGGTGATTTACTAGATCTCGGCTGGTCCCAATGTCCCTGGACAGTCTTGTTTTATCATTTTATTATATGCTTAGTGGGTCGTACGTAAAGAAATGAGAGAAGGTAAACGAAGAAAAATATATCGTTTTCTCTAGTAAGTAGCGAAAATTAAACTTGGAGCCAGTTGCACCAAAACTTTTTGACATGCTGTATTCCAGTAAGCATTCTGAAGTCGTTAAAACGTTGATTTTGGGCTGCCTCAGTGGCTCCCACCAATGGCAGCTTTCAACCTAGTTGTAATTTAGTTTTGATTGGTATGACCACAGATCAACGTCTTTGATATAACGGTGTTGAATGGACTTTGAATCAGCAAACGAGATGTAGACGTGTACTTCTGTCAACGGGTATTACCATCAGGATGCTTACACATTTTGAGTACACGCTGTACTAAAGATGTTAGCATTATTGCAACGTGGTTGGCACTGAAATGTATACTCTGATAATAAAGCCACTTCTCTGATAATTACTTATATTACCTGCTTAGACAGTTTAGTTCTAAATATAGCCAATGCCTGCATTGAAAAATCGGCGTCTGTTGGTATCTTATATACAGAACAGTACTTGTCTTTACGACAGATTATATACAACTAACTTGCATTGTGACAGAGAATGCTACTCCTGATAGGTTACGTTTGCACATCCGGTTGGTATATTGTTTTCTTTCCTAGGTGGGCAAAAGTGCTTAGGGACGGTAGCACTTTCTGGGGCAGCGATTATTACTGGTGCCTAAAGCAGGCATTCACAAGAATCGGTTTTATGGTAAAAAATGGCGAAATGAGACATCCTTGTTCATTGACAAAATCCATCACGTCTTGTATAAACAATAAAACGTGCGCAAGAAAAACTGTTGCATTTGTCAACAAAAAGCTCGTTTCCGTTTGGTCCACATGTGTTTGAACATATAGGACCGTTTTATACTGTGATTCGAAAACTGTTACATTCTCAGGCGTTCTGTTATTTTCTATTGCAAATTGAGTTGAAAATGAAGTGTTAGGTGAAAAATTGTTTTTAGGTGTGAGCTTTTGTTAAATGTGTGTTGAAAGGTTCATTCTACCTTAAATATGTGTGGTTTTGCTATACATCGGACGTCTTTAAATTTTTTTATTTTTAAGAATTTCAAAACTGTTTTAAACTTTGCTTTGAATGTCCCAAAATAATTCTACGCAGTTTACAAGCACGAGGCTGAAATGTTACACTCGACTTCGTCTCCTGTAACGTTGCTACCAACAGTGTGAACAACTATACAACAATTCCACAATGTTCCACATATAACTGACTCATACTTAACCCCAGCTCTTCTTAATAAAGCCCAAGAGCAAGTCAACTGCAGCAGATTTAAAGTTTCTCAGAATCTAACCTGACATTTTACAGTGAAACACACTCTTTCAAACCTATATTTCAAGCGGATAAAACAAACAGATAAATGTTTTTTCTTTACAACTGAATTATTATTCTTAAGACAGAACAAACGCATGTTCTTTGGTTTGCTTTGTGTTGGCGTGGTTGTTGGTTGAAGGTAGTTTTACTATGATAAAATGAAAACACTGTGAGGTATTGTTGGCACATCTCGTGTCGATGTTTGACCTGAAACCACACTCATTACACAAGTCATATATCACGCTGACCTAGTTTTCTAACGTTATTTAATTAGCATGCAGAAATGACATATAATTGTTTATTATTTTATATTTATTATTATTTAATAACATTTCCTTGCTTGTTTCAGATAATGCAAGATGAAGTCAGTGAAACGGAAAACATTCGCAAAAATCTTGCTATTGAACGGATGATCGTTGAAGGCTGCGATATACTCCTCGATGTGAATCAAACATTCGTAAGACAAGGTATGATAACCATTTCTAATTTAATACAATAAAATAATATAAACTAAGGTAGTGCTGCCCAACTGGCTTTGCGAAAGATTGATAGAAAGCTTTAAACCTTTTCGTTGTTTCAGCAACTACCAAACAAAATCCTAAAACAGCCAATCACAAGTAAAAGAAAGTTATAAATAGACTAGAGATCGAAACAGCATTAGTATATAACGAATCGAATTATCTGGATTTTTCTGGATTTATTACGTCTTTTCAAATCTACAGAGGTTGATCATATCTGAAAGTTGGTATAAGTAGCTTTTGTTTGGTTATGTAATGCATTTCAATGGCTGCCATATCAACCTATACCGCTTTGGCTCCTGGATTTCAGCTGTATTCCGACCCTTTCGATTAATGGCGGATGAAACTGTGAAGCGGACTATTTGATATCATTGTGCTTTATGATATCATACCTTGCTTTTTATTCATAAAAACGTTATTTAAATTTGTCATGTAACTTCATGCTGATCAAGAAAAAAGATTCGCTTACATAGTGAGACATTCTGAAAATGTTGCTATACCTGATCATGTTGTTTATCGTGACAACAGGAAAAGACTTCTTTTATCCAGGGCCTATCTACGTGATATCTGCGAGGAACATGCTACGCAATACATTTACGTCTTGACTTAAACATGCCTTTTATCACGTTGTCGCATATTGTTACACTCAATTGACCCTGTTAACACGCAGCACGTATGTAGGACCGTGGGCGCTTTCCATAACTACATGGTATTACCTGGATTGAAGTCTTCTAACATATCCTTGTAATGCATGAGAAGAATGTTCATGTAATCATTGGTATGTCAACGGAAGCCTCCTGTACAACGCCCGCTGACCACCTGTGAATTAAATTATTGTGTATATCTGTATTAAAATTCAGGGTCCTTGCTGCAAGTGATAACGGATAAGTCAAAGGGTAGCCGAACACGCCCATTCACTACGTTCAGCGCCAGGGAGTCAAAGAAGGACTGTGTACGCCAGGTATTTCTCTTCACCAACCACATGCTCCTCACGACTAGAGCATCCAACGGCAGGCTCCATCTAGCAAAGGTATGATGCATACTTTAGATTTTTAGAGGAAATGACAAATACTTCCCTAATTTCCCCCCACTTTGCGATGTGATTAGGATTTATAGGTAATGAAACGCACATCTCTAATTTCTCATGCTTTGTATTGTATAAAATTTGCTTTCTAATCTTTTTGAATCGCGATATAGTTTTACAGATAGATTACCTTCGCTCTGACCTCTATACATGAGTTTCACGATAATATGCTACATTTATACTTTGCTAATAGTGGTCTTTAGAGACCGATTAATGGTGCTATACTCATAATTATCAATATAAAAAACTCAAAGCTGATGAACCTAGATCTTAAGATTGACGATGACTAAAGCCGCGACTTTGGTGTCGTAGGTAACTATCAAATTAATACTTAAAAATTCGTCAAAGTAAATTCCTTTCATGCACCACATTTTCATGCACCACATTTTAACAGTATATATATATATATATATATATATATATATATATATATATATATATATATATATATATATATATATATATATATATATGTATATATATATATATATATATATATATATATATATATATATATATATATATATATATATATATATATATATATATATATATATAAGAAATCAAATAAATGTTGTTAGAACCCTGCTGGCTTAAAAACAGCGAAAAGTGATACTTACGCTACAGCGATTATATAATCTTGTTGCCTGTCTTCCAAATGTCGTGACACGTTCATCTTAATGATAAAGGTTTGCCTTAAATTTTGCCTCAGACCCAGCTGCTTCTTTCCAAAACTTAAGTTACTTAAACACTTTTAATAGGAAGCTAATATAGGATTTGCTTGCATTCCATTCAAACATAATGTGTAATGTTTTTGACAATCCCGAAAACATTATCTGATACTGTGATGACTCAAAACTCAATAATATGATGACTTTTGAACGCGCTTTTAAAGGATTTCGCATTTCGATTTATGGAATAAAACATTTTGATCTGACAGTAAAATATGAGTTTTGCCTATTGCTTGATTCCAATTTGAAACTGATATATATTTTCCTCAGTAAGACACCATTCTGTATTTTCATGTTTTGTGATATAAACCACGACAAAAGTAGACTAAACAAAATGACCTCATTATATATTAATTATATATATATATGTTAGTTTTAGATGTTACTTAATATTCAGATAGCATTATTCCACGTATACTGTCCCTTATTTAGATCCCTCACAAATATGAAAAAAATAACCGATGCCAGGCTTATTCACAGATCGTGAATTAGTTTGGAGTTGCTGTGATATGCCTTAAATACTAGCTCTAGGGAATGTATTGTGAAACCATAGAGCATTGAAATTAATCAATACAAATGCTTGACTACATTCATTGCATTGATAATCGTCCAATAATCAATAGTTAATACTATTAAAACGGTGCAGTCTAACAAAGATATGGCAGTTTTTTGTTCATTTTCATGCAATGTAACACCTTGGAAGAAAGATGATTACGACGCAACTGTAGCTTTGCTGATGACTTAATTAGGTTGGATGAAAATAAGGCATGTGAGTGGCATCTAGGGCATCAGTAGTTTCAACAATTACGAGGGTAATAACATGAGCGGATCATTGTAAGAGCAGTGTGCCTGGTTTTTCTCAGGTAGTTTTATATCCCTTTGCAACAGGTGGAACCTCGTCGTTTATTGGTCATGTGTTGTGATTCCAGTAAGAGCACTATATGATAAATGCTGTGAAAGGGATTTTTCGCAGAAAATAAAACCTAACGCTTAATTTGTATTTATAATATTTTATCACTTAGAAAAACCCTTAAAAACATTAGATGTAAGGTTTTCAGGAGAAATGTTGAAAATATACCAACTATAATCCTTAAGACCAACGCTCATAAATGTTCGATTTATATTTTATCTTTACCTATTTTATCTAAACGGGCATAAAATGTCTGTTGTGTATATAAGAACTTGCGGTTTTTTGGTGATCAATGTATATGGGGAAATCCATGGAGCTTTTAAATACTGCTAACCGTTACATACGACAGTATATGCATTTATATGCAGTCCATACGTGATAATATATTAGTATTAAGGAATCGATCAGTTTCCGTCTTCTGCATGGGTCAATCAGGTCAATCAGTCTAAAGCAGTTTCTGTTGTTTCTTTCGCGTTCGACTCAGGCTATCGCAAAGATATTAAAATGGGCTGTTATTATTCGTACAAAAACAGAAATGATTATTTTCATAAACAAATTATTTTTTTTATAATTATGAAGTGAGAATGAATACATAAAGAAACATATTCATTAGTAAATACTTCATCAAATACTGAAAATATGAAAAGAATGCGACATACTTAAGGACCGCACCTTAACGCCCTGTGAAATGCTTCATAATTAACTGACGCTTCCAAATAGCAATAAGATGGTTTGTTATCTGCTCTGAATTTCGTATCTGCTCTAGATCTTAAGTGTGGTCTCGTTTGAAATTAATAAGTTAGACGTACCATGTACACCCCTTTTACGATATTCATTAGGAAAATGTGTACTTTGTCACCCTATTGTAAGTGCAATGAAATATTCAATAGCTTTTCATTCTTTTCCTCTAGTTCAAATGCAAAGAACACCTTTCGGGCCAAAGCTAGCGTAAGCAGCATGAGCAGAGCGCCAGATAATTTAGAATGTATTATATAGTCTTGTGCTATTCACAGTATGATCTTCGAGTGGCTTGGCGGAGGTTTGACGTCACAAAGCCCTGTGCTGTTATGACGTAACTCACATCATGCAAACTAATTATCAGGGATGTGGCTTAGACATCTAGCAGGTCGAGATGCCATTTCATCGGGTATACACCTTGAGCATAAACAAGAAAATTTTACTACTTACAAAAGTAAATTCCACCTTGCTAACATATTTAAAATCTGCAGTTTTAAATTTTAAGTTGGAAGACAAAAGCTTGACTTCCGATCTCAGAAGCTATGTTCAGTTTTCCAAGAATGTTCGCTGACAGACTGTCCATGACATAACGTGTAAGACCACAACCTCCAATGCTGGAAAAGTTCGTGTCTGTATTAGATTGCAATGCGTTTCAAAATATTTTACCCATTACACAAACCTTTTCAGTAACCTTAAGGTCATGAGTTGAAGATTTCCATAATTAGCCTAAGCAGTGGTCGATCTACTAATCCAAATACAAGGCCTAGTGTTCCATTATTAGTATTTTATTCAATATTTATTACACATTACTGTACATCTGTTTAGGGTTAAAGTTGCAACGAATGCCCCAGCATTAAATTTAGCTTCAACAACAATCAAATTTTACATTTCTTTGAACTGAGATGATGCAGTTAGTCGCTGAGAGAGGAATGTGACCCTTTTGTCTCATGACCTTTTGTCTCTTGACAATTTGTCGCAGGACCTATTGACGTTGGATTTTCTGTGATTTGTTCATCTAAACGTTTGCTTGACCTCCATATAGTGATATAAAATGATCTGGTGTGGAATTTTTAAGTGCTAAAGGTTTGTTGCAAAGCTTATTTACTTTGCCTGCCCACACGGCAAGATCTGTGTTGCTCTTGCAAGTGCAGAAAAACTGAAATGTCAGCCCTGTGTAATGATTGGTGACTAACATTCTGCAGTGTCTTCTCCAATACCCGTGAAGATGTTAACAGGGCAATGAAAAAATACTGAAGGCATAAGACAGCAATATTGTCTGTGACGGCAAGACCCTGTTCATACAGAGCGTCTCTGTCATTGGGGTTACTACACGCAGCAATGCACCATAGTTTGTTGCAAGCCTCCTGGAGTATTGACTAGCACTGTTCTTGCTCACTACACATATCCCTCTGCTGGCTTTACGTCACAGCTAAACATGACCCAATGTAGTCCTCCCACAATACATCGCTCAATATGTCTGATTGCAAGAAATCCAATTGGAAGTATAAACTATTGTGGGGGATGAGAATTTGACAGAAGGGACAAGGTGACACTTTATTTAGGAATATTTCTTGCAAACGTCTGTTGCCTATTAAACCTTGGTGACTCTTGGTTGTATCTGTCATGGATAATCAGTGTGGACTCGATCACAATATTGATGAAGCAGCTTTATATGGATAAATATTGCGATTACATTGATGTTTACATTTTAAATCTGGTGAGTACTGAGGTTTGAGCCATTCCCTTGTCTTCATTTGCATGCAAGTTGTTACTTCAGGGCGTATCTTCTCCTTTCTACTGTATTTAAATTAAGATTTTCATTTCACTGCCTGTTTTTAATTAAAATGAACATTGCTGGGGTTTCAATTGTTTGAAGTTTGAAAATAATTAAGGTCTATGCAAGTTTGCAAATCCTTAAATACCCTGTTGTGAAGCAGATATGGGTGGTTTAATATGATGCGCGTAAAATGAAAATGCACTTGAAAATAACCTGACACCTGCTATTCCCATCCGAGGACTGCGTTTAAGGAAAGTAACCTGAAATGTATTCATATATCTCTAACTTTACTGTGCAAACTAATCTTTCATCCAATTTAAAAACCAGATTAATTGTGGAAAATTACTTTATTACATTATACAATAGGGTTGCGAGCTGATGCAACTTGTATTAACCGCATGTAATACATATGGATAATAGGTTGGAGTACAATGTTTTGTGATCCAAGTATTTTTTGAAAAATATGATAAATGTATTTAAAGATTTTTATATTTGAATCTGGGTTGTATATGCATGAATAGCGACAAATAATTGTACATTTAGGCGCTAGAACGCTGTTACTGAAAGAAAACATAATATTGTGAGAGACACTTTTGTGCGTTCTCCTGTACAGGTAACTAAAGTTCATATGTTGGCCATAGGGTTTGGTGAATGCTTAGCCTGTATGTGTTGATCATGGGTTTTGGTGGTTGCATAGCTTTGTATGTTTACCATATGGTTTGGTAGTTGCCTATCCTTTGTTTGATGTCCATGGAATTGAAATTATTTATCACTGCATTGTGCAGTAATATTGTTCCAGCCATATATAATACCAACAAGACCTCTTGTTGCTTCAACCATATGGTTATAAGATGGTTTTCCTATGCTACCATTGGGATGCCCAGTTTGTAATCATTTGTATATGATATCCCCAAGAAATTATGTATAACCGTTGTTTTCTTTTTATTGTGAAAGTCATGGACTGGTGAGGCTTGAAATTTCATTGTTATGAAAAATTTGGGGTTTGAAAACCTAACATGTATACCATTTTTAGACAAATACATGGGGACACAAAGCGAAAGTTACCAGAAAAGCTACATAATCGGAGAAAATCTTTTATTGGTGCAACTTTAAGATACATGTTTATGAAGTGTCACTTCGTTTGTTTTTACAAAATGAAGGAGCGTTTTAGACATAAGTAGAGCAAGGACTTGCTACTAGGGTAATGGCGACATATTGCTGCATATTGTCGTTGTGTGTTAGAGGGTTTAAATATTACTAAACATCTGCTGTACAACATCAGTTGTATCTATACCGGCAGACTATAGCTAAGATGACGTCATTTTAACTGTAATCACAAAAAAGGCAACAGCTTTATCGAAAACGATTTATCGTTTCTGTGTTATAAAAAACGACGTACCAATTTCAATTTTTCACGAGTTTGATACAGTGCAAATACGTGACAAAATCTTTGATTTTTTTTTTTGCCTTTTCTTGCCATCTTATGAAAGCAAAATTGAAATAATTTAAACTGTCTGTTTCTCAAAAAGTTGTGGTTAGGTTCTGCGTGTGTTCTAAGAGATATCTTTGCCGTCAAGTGTTGAAGAAGGATCCGCACCAAGATTTTTCATCTTTACCCCTCTCTTCTCCCGTGTTATACATACGACTTTAGTATAATGATGTCACGCCCGGTCTTGTTTTGCAAAACAACGTAAAATTCCGATTAAATAAAACTTTAGAGATACTCGAGTACTGCTTCCCACATATTTCACAAGACGTCATGAGAAAAAATTTATCTGAAAATCCTAATTTAGATTGTGCTTCTTTTTTCTGTTGTCTGCAGCTGATAATTACAAAGGTTCCTGAGGCTTTGTCCATCCTTACAAATGTATGCGCCGCATATACGGTCTCGAAGTTTTTATCGCTTTTTGAATGAGTATAAAAAGAGCTTCCGCAAGTCAATATTTATCAGGTATTGATAAATGAAGTACATAATCAGAAACCGCCTTGGTAAATTGTAGTATTTGTTTATTTTGTATGACACTTTTCATGTTGACAGTTTGCTAGTTAAATTTAAACAAAATTCTTAGTAATTTTTCTGTTTAACTTGCATATATTCATGGTAATCAACAAGTAACGCCTCACAGCAAACATTATTAAATACATCAAAGATATATGATCAAATCAAGGGAAGAAGAAATGCTGTTTTCTTGAATCGCTGGTAAATAAGACGCTTTCTCATTCTTTTTAGGACTCTCTAGCATATTACATGGCCAGCGCTCTGTCGCTTTTGTACATTGCATTATGCTGAACCTTTGGTTGTAAAGTTTTCTCAGTCTGAAAGTTTCTGCTTCGAATGTCACATCTTAATTCTTGAATATATTTTCCTTCTTAAATGGTTTATTATATTAGATATACATATGTTGTACAAAAATGGCTCAAACATCAAGGTCTTGACCAAGAATGTTTTGAATGTTTGGTAGCCTGGTTTAAGGAGTACCTGCTACCTTTCTGCTCCTAAAAAAGTGATGATAAACAGGAAGTCTTTACATAAACTCCTACGTCTTCTTTCGCACTTGATGGGCTTCATCTTGTCGACGGGTATCTCTAAAAGTGTTTAAAAATACAGTTCTGTAAGAAAACGAAGAAAAATAAATTTGTCCCATTGTACATGTCAGCAGAGATCTAATATGAAGAATATAATATAATGATAGAATATAATGTTATTCTTTAATATGATTCAGTGATGACAACACAGTATAAGTGCATATTCAAGTATCTACAACGAAGAGTAGTCTAAATCTAATAGGGACAGAACGAGGGCAGAAAAAATCCTCGAAGAAGATCATACCAGTCTTCGCCTCATCCCCGAGGATTCGTTGACTTTCAATAGGAGTTCAGCATTCTCTTACATCTTGGCGCGGGGTTAAACTATACTAATAAAATAAACAGTCCAGGAGTATCCATTCAGGTTTCCAGTATAAAAACGGTAACAATGCGTCCAGAATAAGATATGTTTGAAGATCTATTCAGTAAAACACTAAACTAAACCTCAGAAACGCTACGTCTCGTAAAACCACCATGAGTCGCTCTTTTTTGAGGATTGCCCATGGATTTCAGATAGTGGGTGTTCGCTAGTCATCGAGAATTGTTTTTCCCCAGTAGTGCTTTGTAGTGGTAATGCAGTGGCTTCCAATACAAAATCCCGGTGTAACAGCATATTTTGCCCTTTGTACAGCTTCCTCAGGGGGGGGGGGGGGGAGAATAGTCTATCCCCCTAACCAACCTGGTATTTTTGCCCCCCATTGCTATCACTCTCTAAAAGGAAGTTTAAGTTGAACATACAAGAAAGCGCTTCCTAGATAATGTGGATGTTATTTAAGATAATCTTAGCGATCATGAGTATCCACATGCTAAAAAGGGTATTAAGAGAAAAATGAAGAACTTTCTGATCAAGAATTTTGTTTGAACTGTGTTGAATTTAGTCAAAAAAGTAGTTCAAGATAGCTTTATACGGTTTACTTGAGTCCATTTATTCACATGAACAAAAATTATCAAAATACATTTACACGCAAAAAATATCGTGGGAGGGGGGCTAAATAAACTGGAGTGGGGAAGATAACCTAGAGGGAATCTGTACCGGGGGATGGGATAGTCTGTTACACCGGCAAACATCTGGAGCATTTCTCACGTCCTTTTTCAGATTCTTGTTTAGAAACTAAATTTCATTGATGGTGTCCGGATCGAGATTAACCCTGAGCTTACTGACTACAAGTTCAGCTGCAGAAAATAGGCTCTTACTGCTAATGCTTGTCGCCGGAATTGCCAAATATTTTGTTGACAATAATAGAAACTCTCAGAAACAGTTTCTCGTTTTTCTGCCACCAGGCCAGTGCTGTAACATAGCGTAAAGTATTGGGTTTTCCTGTATTTTGTACTTATTACTATATATAATACTATTCCTTCAGAAGACCGAGCATTGGCCAAAATCTTCGAGAATTTTTGCATTCCTCGCCACGCCAGCGAGGACTCGGGGAATCGCTCTGTGTTCCAGAACAGCAGTGTGTCTAGGAATAAGTATAACTAGGTTGTAAGAATACCTGGGAACGAAAAGATATTTATTGGTTACTATACCAGTATTGCCTGGGTGTTTTGAAAGAAGTTTTCTTTGGTTAGGCTAGTTATTAATTAACAACTCTATGGGATGCAACGTGCGTTTATAAAACATCAAACTAATCAGTTTTTGTTACCGTAACGACCATAGTAACTGCTTTCAAATGCTCAATATTGTTGTTATCGTCAAACGTAAAACTTGGCATGCTCGCCGATTTGCAAATAATTTGCGGTTTTCTGAAGGTTTTATTCATTCACGTATGAAACAAGCACTTACAAAAATAGTATTTTATCGGATTTTTATCGGACTCGCAACTACTGGGATATTCTTCAATTAAAACTTCGTTCAGCTGTTATTAAAATGTTGAAATTTTGAAAGCATTCGCATCTTAAATTATCGCTCTGTTTCATGCACAACACTTGCAGTCGTGTAAATATTTCCGTCTGATTCGACCGCGGAATGTCTCTATGCCCAAAACAGGGCGTGCTTTACATTCATTAATTCAAAATCAGTGTCATTTTAGTTCGTATTTATTTGCAACATTGCAAAAGATAAAGGAATAATTACCCGTCAAAACGGTGCTTAATAAATTAAGTTTTATGCCACGCCAAGATGGAATCTTCCTATTTTTGCTCAATACACGGTAAACAATTGTATCACCTTCTGAGAAAGTGTTTAATTGAACTACTAGGGGTTCCTGTGGTAAACTCTAGTTATTCCCTCGACCAAGTTTCCGCGCGAATTGCGTGTTTGTTTCTCCACTGTTTTATATAGGCGTAGGCACTGGGGGGGGGGGGGGGGGCTGACCCCCTCCCCCACTTTTCAGAGTGAGAGGCGATGGTATCCTTCGCCTCTCCCCCCCCCTCCCCTCCGTTACGAACGTTTGCCCCCCTCCAGTTGTAAAAACGTGGCTACGCCAGTGTTTTAAATGTTGAGTTAAACTATTCGCTATTTCTTTTCTGTTAAAAACATCATTCCGTTAAATTAAAGTCTTTCCCCGCCTTTTTTTTTTTTTTGGCTGATTTGCCGGGTTTTCTAACTGGGACTCATTAAGTCCGCATTATATGTCACATTATGTTTCTTGCATTTTTTCTATTTACTCTACATGTTTTTTCAACAACGTCTTTCCAACTAGAATTTATTAATTCAAAACCATTATTATTTTAGTCTGTACATATTTTCATTCTAAAAGATGAAGGAATAACTACTGTTCAAAACACTGTTAAATTGAAGAAATAAATGTCCACAGCACGCCACGATCGGATCTTGGAAGACAATTAAAGGTGGGTTTAAAAGAAATGTCCTAGAACGAAGACATATATTTAATGCTTACATACCAGCATTGGCGGGTTTTGAGTCTCTTGTTTTACTTTTAAGGTAGAGAAGAAAACCAAAATATATAATCTATATTTTAACGCAACCTCGGCAAAGTGATGAGGATCAAATGCCTTGGAGGGTGATCACGTAGAATACTTCGATCTAATCTACCCGTATATTGTAACTGTAGCCACAAACGTTTCCATGTGGAACACACTGTGCATGGTATAGTCACATGTGGTTATATATAACTGCATAATTTTATCAACCGACATTTTTATACAGATGAGAGTTTTCCTCTCTTTTAATATTTTTCAGTTGATGGATTAGTTTTGGGTTTCGCTTTAATGTGGCTATTTATGACATGGTCCATGTTAAGCTGCTTAAATAGTTACACACACGCACACACAGACACACACACACACACACATATATATATATTTGTTGTGTGCGTGTGTGTGTGTGTGTCGTTTAAAGACGAAATGCTGACGTCAGACGACCAATATTGGATAATGCCAGGATGCACAAAGCAACGTCGGATTCCTACAAAACCAACTAGCAATTGCTATTTCCCAACTTTCAAAACTTCGACCTGGCGATATCAGAACGAGCTAATCATCTCCAAAAAATCTGCTTGGAAGACGTTTTTCTAAGGGCTCTTTCTTGAGATTTACAAAACCTTAGCCAGTCGTGAAAGCAAAAACTATGAATGAGAACTTAATTTTTCCAATCCAAGCACTATAATGATTAGTTGCTCGCCAGCACTCAGCCCTTGCATGCGTTAAACCATCAAGGTGGTCCACCTTGTACACGGCGTGGACAGTGTTCTGTTACTTTTATTATGTTTCCATCATTGATTAGAGCTGCGTCTGCCAAGGCTTTAGGTTATCCAGGCACCCCACCCCCACCTCCATCACTGCACAGAGCAATAAGCTACCACGCCATCTATTGACAGGTTTTTCTCGTCTACTTGAAACAACTCCTGAGATAAAAGCTTTTACGCTGTGAGGAAAATGAAATGCCTTTCTGTTGCCGTATTTCATTCTTGGAGCCTCACCCCTTCTGGACTGAACATAAGTGCAGTCATATTTGACAAGAGGGGTTCGGAAATCAGAGGGCAGGAAGTGGTCACATTTCAGGTAGATTTAAATAAGGAGGTGCAATAGTTTGCCATTTGGTAAATATGCCTTAGGGCATTTAGTCATGCTGTCCACCCCCACCCCCACCCCCACTCTCCCCCATGTGCTTCACGGAATCCGAGCCCGACGACCCCAATTGGTGACTCCTTTTACTCACCATCATTAGAAGTTGTTGTAATAACCAGAACCGGTCAATGTCCGCGCGTGGCCTGTTTATGACACAGCGACCTCTGAAAGCTACCAAAAATAAATAAAAAATCTGCAGTAGCGAGATAGTGTCTTCCAACGTTGTCTCACATTTAGCAGATGTTTAAGTCCTGAGTCAACACTGGGGCATGGTGACCACGTTGAAAATGTTGAAGTGTTGGTCAACATTTTTCAGCGTTGAACAGATATTCCACAAATAGGCGTTAACTAAATTATATTTTCCATCACCGGAAGTGGGAAGTGTATTAACACAACCAGAAAACTTGTAAATTTTAAAATGTTAAAATTTTAGTCGTGCACAGCCACCGTTCTTTCATTGTTGAGAAAGATACACAAAAGGCAACTTCGCACTTAATCTGCTTCATGGGATGATACCAGCTTGTAGGGTACTTAGTTGCGTGTGACTATCAATTAGGTATACCGCTTCAAATTCGTCGATAACGGATCAGTCTAAGCATCTATTCAACGTTGCGAGAAGTTGGCGTTTTCTCAACTCCAATTTTAAATTGTGGTGGACATTTTGAAAACCTTGTTCAAATCTCGGCCTCGCTCAACCGGTTGCTGAGCAACCAAACGTCACTGACCTCTTTCTTTCTTTCTTTCTTTCTTTTTTTTTTCTGTTTTACCCCTAAAATTTGGATGTGTGTACAAAGTCTGGGGACAATCGTATATTAATCTGCCGCTGTAGGCATAAAATAATCTTTTCAATATTCAAGAGGAATGGTCGTAAAATGACGTATTTTGTATTTAAAATAAGAAACACCTTAAATAGCTATAAGTAAACAATAATGTCTTAGTGCAAGAAAACAACAGTCAGCAGCTGCTTCACCGATCAATAAATTCTTCTGGTACAGGGTAATGCTGTCTTGGTACGATTTCTTCAGCGGAGTGTGTTTAATAAAGTAATTAGACCAATTGCTGCAGAGAAATGGGTCAACACTAACTGCGAGGCACTGAAACTCAAGAACACAATTCAGGAAAACAATATATATCAGTTGTTTCATAACAACGCAGTTCGACTGTATTGCGATATATAAGTGGCTAGTTTGTTGAGGAAAAGGGTGGGTGGGGAGGAGGGGAGTGAGGAGCGAATGTCACTTCGGTTCTAAAACAGCTGAAACGTCAGTTCCGCACTTTTTATTTGTTATCCTCGATCATGTCGCTTTATTAAAAAAAATTAGGCATTTTACTTCTGTCTTGTCGTATTTGTAATAATAAAATAGAAAAAAATCAACTCGATTTTGAATAAGTAGCGTAGGAAGGCCATTTGATTAAACAAATAAAAATAGCAATCCTACATCAATAAAACATACCTTTACCTATAAGCCAGTAACAGTGCGGCACCGCAGATTAAGAAAGTCTGTTAAAATGCAATGTGATGTCGAAAAAAAGTACCAGAACATTCGTAATAATACGATCATACCTTCTACTTTCCTCAAGCAACATAACAAAATTAAATAAAATGCAGTATATACAGTATAAAATACTGTATTTGCAAAATGAAGAGGAATAACAGACAGAACAACTAGGAAATGAGCCAGCATGATTTAACATATTTTACACATTTTACGTGAAATAAATATGTGAGGAGCATACTTTAAAAATAACTTTTTTTTTTTGTTTTCAGCACCATGGCAAGGTTCCACTCATTGACTGTACCCTCATAGAGGATTCGAACTCGGATATATTCTACTTCGATGACGAGAGTAAGTAAACTTGTCATCCACATTATTTATCCTATTTTAAGTTGCATTAAGTTGGTAAGTAAACAAAAAGAACTGGTCGTCACGCTTAGTGACATTTGTACGTTTTTTTTTGTTTGTTTGTTTGTTTTTTTTTTTTGTTTTTTTTTTTTTTTTTTTTGCTCTTAAGCAGCACATATCAGAGCGGCTGCTTTGGGCATCCTGAAGGTTTGCGGGGTTGCACCTTCTCTGCCCCTCCCAGATGTCCATGTGTTTAAATAGAATGGTGTGAATAAGCTCGATTTTTAAGAAAACAAGTATGTCAGTAAAACTGACTATAAGTCCCCCGCAAGCATGCAATCACAGGGTTTCAATACGACAAACACCCATTGAATAGGTCAGTTGTGCTGTATTTTCAAAGTTTTCCCATTTTCCCAATTTTTTCGAAAATCTCAAAAAAAACCCTCGTTGCACAGCTCCATTAAATACTCTTGCATATGCAAGAGAACAATTGAATCGCTTCAGTGGTACGGAGATATAGCGCCAACAAAAAAGTGCCGACGGACGGACGGACCCGAATCCTATAGTTCCCCGCCTCACGCACGACGCGGCGGCGGGGGACTAACAAATATTTCAGAACCTCTGATCTTGTAAAAAAAAAACGTTTATCTTCTTTGAATGAACTGCTGCGATGCCCAATAAAATATGTAAGGGGGAGCTTTTTGTACTAGCGTGGGAGATGGGGGCACTTTGTCCCATACGTGGTGGAGAAATACAGTATTTTAGGGGTATTTTCATTTCGTAGTCTGCCTATTTTTCACAAAATGGTTTGCTGTTTCGGGACCGCAGTCGGCGTCCTGTAAAAAGTGTTGATCCAAAAATGGCGCACATACTGCTCAGTTCTGGTTCTTTAATTCATGAATTCAAAATGGGTGTTTTTTTTTATAATTTTTAATCTGACAGCCCCCGTCGCTAACCCCCAGGTTAGCGTCACAGGATGTCCGCATTTTTTCTCCAACCTGACATTCCCCGTTTAGAGTTCGGTTTAAACAGTTATGGACATGCATGGTGACCCGAGTTGGGGGGGGGGGGGTTCGAGTTGTGGTTTATACTTCTGTTGAGCATGCGTAGCACTAATAAGGGTCACTGGCATTGTTCAATAAATCAGAAGTCAGAATAATGTTGAACACCATAAGAGAAAACAGACCATATCCCTTCCTGCTCCTCAGAGCAATAATTGCGCTTCTGCTTACTACCCGCAAGTACTCAAAGATTATAGAATAATTATTATTAGCTGCCTAAGACCTTCCCAACGATCGATAGATCCATAACCCCCTTTTGATATCGCCTGTAGCTTGCCCTAGAAAACCCAGTGGGAGAATCTGTGTTATAGGGAACCTCTCTTTTTAATTTGGTTTTATTCTGCTTTTTTGGCGGGGTGGAGGAGGGCACGTGGCAATGGAGAAAACCATTTGATTTAATTATTATTATTATTATTATTATTATTATTATTATTATTATTATTATTATTATTATTATATTTGAGCTTATACGGGTATTATAAATACATCTAAAACACAGGGCTTCTAGACGTTTCGGCCCAAAACCATTTCGGCCCATAGACGTTTCGGCCTTGTCCGAAATGGCAGACCTTTTCGGCCCAAGACGTTTCGGCCCACATTTGAACTGCCAAGACATTTCGGCCCACTTTTTCCCCCAAGACTTATCGGCCCAGTTTGCCAAGACTTTTCGGCCCAAGTCATTTCGGTCCACTAAAATAGTTATTACTTAGAAAGGGTTGAAGATTGAGGCTCATGTATTCATAAGTTATTTCAAAACGGCTGTGAAATTTTATTCTTCTAACCAACTCCAGCGTCTGATGGCTTTCAACAATTATTTGCTGATCATCTCTGGTGTGTGTTGGATTATTTTTCTATTGCAATTCCAAGCGCATTTCATACACCTACTCTGGTATTTGATGGGTTAACAGTTAATTAACTGACGCTAAATCAGCTCATAATCCTCTGCACTTAATCTGCAGAGAATTATGAACTGATTTACCGACTTCATACGGCGTGTGATGATTTTTTTGTTGATTGCACTTCGTAAATTCAAATTCACACACAATCAATTAGATGATTCTCGACTTGATGTGCCGGTGTAATGAAACGTTTTGACCCCCAAACAAAGCGCCCCCCGGTCGATTTGTTTTAAAACAAACAGACCCCCCGGTCGATTTGTTTTGGGAAAACCCGCCATAACAAACAGACCTCCCCCATAATAAAATGACCCCCTCCAAATAATCATGTTTAAATATAAAATGGAAGTAAAAAAGGTGCATGTGGTTTTTAAATACTATTTTAAGCATTTTCTACCTCTTGATGTAAAAAATTATTATTTTGAGCCTTTGAAATGCCATTATTTAGCTTGGACAATTTTTTTGGTGACTGTATGTTAGTGGTGTTGTAAGTGTTTTCGTGTTTGAAAATGTAGATGTTAGTTGCTAGATAAATTGTTATTCGTGGATATAGTTTTTATTTCAATTAAAGAAACTAATAAGGTGGCCATATATGGAAAGAAATAAAGAAATCAACAAAAAAATAAGAGGGTTAAAACATTTCAGAGGGGGTCTGTTTGTTTTAAAACAAATCGACCGGGGGGTCTGTTTGTTTTAAAACAAATCGACCGGGGGGTCTGTTTGTTATAAAAAAAATCGACCGGGGGGTCGATTTATTTTGGGGGTCAAAACGTTTCCTTACAACCGGTTAAATATGGGTTTTTCCGTTGAAACGTAATTCTTGTGCGATTTTGCGAAGTGACTTGCTAGAATTCTTACTTTAATTGCAATTTCCTTGGTTGACGATTAATTTATTGCTGTTTTGACAAGTCAGTGCATACAATTATCTTCGCTGCAGTGAAATTATGGTGTGCTGTTTAACAGAACTTGAAATGTGACCATTTAGTTTTTATTGTAAATAAAAGGTTTTGAGATAAAGACTTGTTACTTATTCGTAATTCGAACCAGAATATACGAAACAAAGTATGCTGCTCCTTTCCCAAGCAATATCTTTTCAGCCTATTAGCCATCCCTACCCTATCAACCTGGTAAATACCTCATTCCACCAAATTATTGCAGATTTATCAACTTAGATCCTGAGGCTGCCTATTGCGTTTCAGGTTAATTGCAATTACATATCATTTATCTAATTGCTGTATTCTTATGTATGTCTTTCAGGTTTTCATAAGTTGAAAATTTCAATCGTTAAAGAAATAGCAGTATAAGCAATCTGAGATAATACATAACATACGATTTAAATTCAAATAGGAATAGCTACAGTTTCGATTTTTAACAAACTGCTTTTGCATTGGCTTTGGAATTATCCATTAACTAAACGTCTAACACAAAATCAAAACATCTGTATAATGATAGTTTAGTGGGCCGAAACGTCTTGGGCCGAAAAGTCTTGGGAAAAGTGGACCGAAACGTCTTGGACCGAAAAGTCTTGGGGCGAAAAGTCTTTAGTTAAAAAATGAGTGGGCCGAAACGTCTTGGGCCGAATCGTCTTGGGTCGAAAAGTCTTGGGCCGAAAAGTCTTGGGCCGAATCGTCTATGGGAGTGGGCCGAAATGGTTTTGGGCCGAAACGTCTTGCTTCCAAAATACATTACTAAAACCTTAAATTGGACTCTGAGGTCAACTGGCAGCCAGTGTAATTGTTTTAATGTGGGTGTTACATGGCAGCTTCTATTTGTTTCTGTAATTAATCTTGCAGAACAATTTTGAACTCTTTACAATCGCGCAACATGCTTTTGTTGACACCAAGCAGGAGAATGTTGGCAAAGTCGATTGGAGAGGTAACCATAGCATGAACAATGGTTTTCATTGTTAATTCGCCTCACTCAATGAATGGATCGCAGGTAGAACAATGCACTTTTTACACTTGTTCCTGACGAACGAATCCATTGACAAAGTCGAATCAAACACTGCCCCAAGATTGCGTACTGCATCCCGAAGTGACACGCTGCGGGGTCCAATCTCAAGCGATGTGGTGGTCATTTTTCGAATGTTGTAATCCGAACCAAATCCTGTATACTTCCGTTTTGTCTTCATTTAATTTTTAAAAAATCGATTCATAAATAGTTTTATATTCAAAATACAACATTCTATGCTAGGACGTATAGAGTGGAGGCCATTGCGTGGTTCAAAGAACGCATACAGTTGTTAGCCATCACCATAAAAGTGGCCCTCAATTGTATGTTTTGCGGTTATGTCGGTGAGGGGTGCCACATACAGCGTAAACCTAATACGGAACCGTGTGGACGCATACAAGTGTGTTTTGCATCATGCTTGTCTGTTTTATTAACACTTGACAAGCCTTTGGCTTGCAAGGGTTATATGAATTAGTGCGAGCAAAATTCGTCCTTTTTTTTTCTTCACACTTTTTCCGATTTTTTGTGTCTTCTTCTTCTCTGACACTATGGGCCCTACGACCATGAAACTTGGGACTTATGAAGAGCTTGATCTGAACATGTGCATGTCACTTTTTATTTTCGTCTTTGATTTCGTTTTCTTTGTTAAAATGCCATGTGAAAAGAGTGTATTTTTGTCAAATAAATGCGTAGCATTTAACGACAGCACAGAATTCACATTTGCTTAGTGAGCTTTGTGCGAGCTCTCACTGCGTAAATAGATAACAAGGCGTATGCCTGATCAGTCAGTAAAACTTTAAGTCAACAACAACCAAACACTACTCGGCTTAAAAGACGTATTCAAGCTGTATTGTTTGCAATATATTATTCAAGAAATAACCCCTTGAAGGAAGTATTTTTGCGTTTTAATTTTTGTCAAGTGTTTAACATTTCGCTAGCCGAATGAGCTTCTAGTTTTAATCATGCAATAAGGATATGATTCCATGCAGCTCGCCAAAATTGCAATAAATGCTTAATAGTTTTATATTCACAGGAAAAGGTACGTGCAATTATCTAAATTATCTAATATAATCTCTCAACAAACATGAAAATTAACCTCACCGTTACGTCAGATACTTCCATAATGAAATTACATGGCTGATTATAACGTTATTAATTAGGATATTGACATGTTTAAGCTTATTTTTTCCACATTAATATCATTTTTTACTTCAGCACCGGAAATAAAATGAGTCTCTTTAATGATGTTTCTTTATGTGACACGCACGTGATTTGTACTTTCTTGAGCTGAAAGATCGCTCAAATACTGACGTATCGCTCAAATACTGACGTATCGCTCAAATACTGACGTATCGCTCAAAGGTCGGTATATCGCTCAAAGATAGATGTATCGCTCAACAATGCTCTATCGCATCATATCCATGTCCGGTTCTAATTTTTCACCACTGGCAGAATAATTTACGTATTAAGTCTCAATCAAATATTTTACTCGTTCAGTGCTAAAACAATGACAGGTATTCGTCAGTTCGCAAGACTGCTAGTTTGCATCAACTTGTGCGGTCGATGCTACGACTGTTTACGTTTTGAAGAAGCAACGATTGACCTGCATTTTGGAAGGATTTCTTCACTCAGGCATATCGACAAATTTATTAAAAGGATTAAGTAAAGCTGCTCAAGCTTCTTGTGATTTTTACTTCGCAAAAGCTGTGTTCGCTCATGCCCCTCCCCCTTTAGATGGGATTTCACGTAACAGTAAAAACGCATAAATTATGCACAAAACTTTTCTACACATGTAGGCGGTCAGTGTGAATAAACATTGTCAACATTGCCTCAGTCGGTCAAACAGGAAGTTGATGAATCGGAAAGATATATCATGTGACCCCTGACCAATGAGGATGTGTCTTTTAGAAGAAAAAATTTTTTCTCAGCTTTTCCTGGATAAGACGTGCTTATTTACTTTTGGGATACTTTTAAATGTACGAGCGTTTGTTGTTTTGTCGTAAGTACGGAAAAATCGGTTTGTTCCGAATTCAAAGTAGTTAGCATCAGGAATCGAAGTGCTGACCTTCGAGAAAACAAAAACTGTGTTTTATTCCGGACATTCTATGTTTTTGGTTATTTTCTACCGGTTAGCAAGACTAATCTTTACCTGGAGAAGAACGGAGCCTCTCCAATCTGACTATCTGTTGGATGTTTGGTGTCAGATTGGGTGTTGCAAAGGCACAGAGACAGGCGAGGGCATACAGATAAGTTCTCTTGCTGTCGAATGCTCCATGTAACCTCATCCCACTGAACAAAGAAACGTTTTTCAAGTTTGTAAAAGGGTTAAAACGTTTTCCCGACCATTTCTAACCTTTTATGTTTACTTCAAGGTGTCGTATCCGAACATTAAAAAGGTTCGAGTAAAAACGTTTTTAATACGTTATACAACCAGGTATGTTTGACGGGATTAACCTGCAAGGGCTGCGTGCGAGTTAGTAAAGCGTCGATGTGACCTATACGTTTCTAGCTAGATTCTCGGGGTTTGCTTTTGCCTGGGAAACAAATGGCCCTACCTCCAACCCGGGGGGGGGGGGGGTAGCAATAGGCAGGACTGGCTCTTTCTTTTTCTTCTACCGAGGCTGTCCTACGTGAGTAAACTCACACCGGTATCCCCACCGGGTATTCCCATGCGGCTATCCGCCCCTGGGTACACACTGCCTCCCGCCCCCTTCCCTCCCCCACCCCCCAGCTTAGAAGAGAGTGGCTTTATTTATAAGTGGGACCTGTGCGTTAACGTGACGGACTGTCTTTACCCTGCCACTCATCTAGCCTCTCTGTTACAGATATGGCGGAAACAGAGGGCTCTACCCACAAGGTAGTACGCGGACATCCACCACTTGCCGGCAAACATCCCCACCCCTTCCCTCCCTACATAGGAGAGAGAGCTTACGTCGTTATTCGCGGAATCTTCCCCATTGTCTGTGAAAGACATTCCATTCAGGAACATTGTGAAAGAAATCACGTGACTTTGAGTGTGGAGGCAGGGAAGCCATTGTGGTGAGGCTCCAGAACAAGAAATATTGTGACGGCCAGCCAACATGAATTCCGTAAGATGGGCGTGGGTTGGAGCAAGGTGAAGGCAAGATTCCACATATCCAAACAGCTTCGAGTGAGGCCGGCTCTATACGGAACTCCAGACTTCGCCGTCTCTGCTCCAGGAGCAGTGCCAGCTAGGGTAGACAAAAGGGACAGAATAGAGGAGACCGGACACTATCTCAGGCTCGCTACTCCCCATTAGCCAAGAACGAGAGGCAACAGGAGGTCAACATCACCAGCCTCCAGGCCTTGTGGTAATATAAATAACGAACCAAGAGTAACTCTTCTCCAGGCGATGTCGTTGGCTAGTCACAAGAAATAGAGGAGATACTGAGCTGCAAAGAATCTTGGTCCTTAGGAGGAATGCTATTGTTGCGATGTGTGGAAAACGATGGGAGCCCCTCGATGGGTAGTAAAGTGGCTTGTGTCCCATTCGTCAGGAATAGTCGAGGCAGGTGCCGCACTATTCCCCTCTGCCACATAGTTCCAAAACAATTAGCCATCTCCTATGGCCATTGCTTCAAGCAGAACCAGGCTGTTCAAGAAATGATCCGAGAGTTACTGAACAAACAGGCCATCCCAAAACAGCCGGACTCGAGCAGGGATTTTCCAGTTGGGTATTTCTGATTCCCAGAAAGAGAGAGAACTGGAGAATGGCAATAGATTTGTCAGTCTCAACAGTTCTTACAGCCCACAACGTTCTAAATTGATATGCAACTTTAATAGACCTGCCAAACCACTAAAGTCATGAAGTTCATTCTCCCCAATCACCCGAAGAAGCTTGCCGAAATGGAATCTTCACTGGCTTTGTTAGAACAACAGAAAAGGCAGTTCTATTTGGCAAGCTCCATTACAAAAAATATCAAAAATAATAAGAACAACAGTGGCTTGGTTAAACTGCGAAACAAGGTAGTAACCATCTCCCCACAAGCCATCGAGGCCTTCAGTGGTGAGTGACAGAATGTCTCACCGAGGGCTACCCATTTAAGCCTCGTCCAACTACTTTGTCGATGCATACAGATGCTTACTGCAAAGGGCAGGGCTTCTATTTTCAAGGGAAGTTGTGGAAAGGCACTGGGTTCCCCAATCCAGAATCAAGACACATAAATTGGCTCAGTTGCTCCACAGTCTGAAATAAGATCGGTGAACGTTCTGCAGGTTTCATTGTATTTCCAAATCGCACAGCGTGGCACAAATGGAGTGGTGTCTGAATCAGAACTGCTTTCAGTGGGTATACCCCTCCTCCTTACATAGATCTGTTCGCCAACTCCCCGACCCGTTAGTTAGCTCCGACTGTCTCCCCTGCCAAGAACCACAAGTTTGGGGATAGACTCGTTCAGATTACCAGACTAAGTATCGTAGGCTTTTTCTATACCGGTGACAAATTGTTGCTCAGAGCGGCAGTATTCATAAGAACAAAATCATTTTAATTGCACCGTGGCAACTGGACGCACCGTGATTCTTCCTGTTTTCACGGTATGTGAAATGCTTTCACATCCCATGCCACAGAGCCTCTCTCAAGTCCCACTTGGACTACCGTTATCCCACCCAACAACTCCTAGACTTGAGGGTGTGGTACTGTCCCCAAGTTTTTGCAGAATAAGGGTTTGTTTTCGGAGGGACTAAAAAGAAAAATGACTCAAGTACGCAAGTTCTCCATTACTAGAGTTTATCGATCAGAATGGAACAAGTTTTCAGGTTGGTGCGAGAAACAAATTTTTACCCTCTAAACCCTCGCCATGAGTAGCAGCTGATTTCCTGGATTATTTGCAAGAGGAGCTACACTTCAGACCTTCGTCGATAGATCGTTATAAGTCGGCTATTGCTGCTGTGCTCAAAAAGGTTTTTGCCTATGATCCTGACGAGCATCTCACTATCTCTCACCTTATCAGACATTTCAAATGTGTGCCACCAGTCAAGTCTATGGCGCAATTGGGTTTGGGGTAAATCCTTAGATTTCTGGCTTAGACATCTTTGGAGAAGCGATTATTTCCTCCAGATGGGTTACACTTAAGTTCATCTTCCCAGGTTCTATCCATCTGGGTCTACTCATTCGCTATATTGGCCCATGTGGATAGAGCCACCCTCAGTAGCTGACGCTTTCCAGGTGGCCTTACCCAATCTCAAAGTTGTGTTATCCTGGGAAGTGCCTCCCTAGGTGGTATTGAGCTTTATTTACTGATTTTACCCAACTTTTATACGTGGTCATATTTTAGCTGTGAATCGAGATTGTTATTTTTGGATAGAACTAAACGTTTCAGAGCTGTTTTGATGTCTTTTTTTACTCTTTTACAATGCAAATGTCAAGTAAAACAGTATTTCGTTATTAAAAATAACACTTTTCTACAACAGGCGTGCGGATTTAACCCTGACACATGTTTTTTTATCCTATCCAAGGGTGGAGATGAGCGAAAGTTAGCTTTTGCGAAGTAGAAGTGTCGTTTTATCTCGTAAAATGTTTTACGAGTAAAAGTGTAGTTCGCGTTCTGCACCGTTTGACGTTCCTTCGAGCCGCATTTGATCCGCCTCTACGTCCTTCTTAAGGGTATGGGGTTATGAAGATTAAAAGGACTGTTGGCCACATGATATCGATGAATGAAGGGAAATTCCTCTTGAAATGGCGCTATTTTAAAATATTTTGTCAGCAAATTATAAAATGCTTCTTCTCCAACAATTTTGTACGAATGTTTCTAGGCAGTTCTCTGTCAAAACTGGTCAAATGGCATAATTTTGAAATTTTCTTTTAGCCAATTTTCAAAATGCTTACTGTCAACACAGTTTTAATCTGATTCTTTTCAAATTTTGTACGAATGTTCCCTGAGTGGTCATCTCTAGAAATAATTACTTTTTCCAAAGTGCGTTTCAAGCTGCTGATATATTTGATTTATTCTCAATTTTTAAATAATGCTCTTCATGTAATCTTTTTTTAAATTAGTTTTTTGACGCATTTCCGACAAAAACTGGCCTCACACCACCGTTTGAAAGTATTAGGGGTTAAGTGTTTCAAAAACGTTCTGCCAATGATTTTAGACAGATTGTTTTAAATTTTTAAGCGTAGTCCAAGGTTAGGGCCTCCCTCTAATTTACCTTTTTTAGATCTAAAAATTTATTTTAAAAAGCTTTAGTAATCAGCTTTTAAAATGCTACTCCCACATTTGGGCTGTCCTACAAGACATTTGATATCTTTCTCTGGATTTCATCTAGTCACAATGTCCCTTAACATTCCTTTTTTCGGGGGTGGGGGTGTTCAATGTATGCATTGAGAAATTGCAAGGCTAAAAACGCAAATGCGCGGATTTGGGACATAAAAGCGCGGATAAAAAGGGCGTAAAAGCGCGGAGAAAAAAGACCTCAATGCGCGGATCTTCTGATGTAGCAAAAGCGCGGAAAATCACAGCTATATATGCAACTGGTACAAAGACAACGGTGGTAAACACAAATTACACAGCTTTTTAACCCCACTATCAATGTCCATCTACAGTTAAAATTACACTTAAAAAGTGACAGCTCGAAATTTATGCCCGATACTTCTAACAAAGTCTTTGCGCGTAATTTCGTGATTTGTCATCTTTGCGTGTTGTCTCATGAGAAACTGAAATTTTTCTTGCTCTTTTTTGGTTGCTGGTTTTGGTGTATCCAGGCTGCTAATGGTGAAGTAATTCGTGGTTTTCATACCGCGAGCGACTTGCAAAAATGCGAAAACCGACGGGTTGTGTGAATAAAACTCGAATAAAAACGATTGAAATGAGATAGAAATGATTCACACCCCTTGTTCGTACATCGCTTGTTACATGTGATTATAATTTCAGCAACGGGACAGATAATACACAGCGCAGCGCGTCTGCACGGCGCCGTTTACACAGAGGGATTATTTTATGTACACAACTGTGTTAACCAATTTTCCTGGTGTATCAAAAAATCGCCCATTTTACTAGGTTAAGGTATCTGCGCATTTGACTACTTTCTTTCCGCGCTTTTAATACCTTTGATGTGTGTGTGTATGTGTGTGTGTGCCTGCGTGTGTGTATGTGTGTGGGGGTGGGGGATCAGCGAAACTATAGTTTCGTTAGCGAAACTCCAGTTTCCCTGATGTCTATAGTTTCGTTAACATTTTTTCAGGGAAACTTTGGTTTCCCTGAATTTTGTCAGGTAAAACACGAAATTTCCCTGAAAACGAAAGCTAATTGAAATCTTTGGTGATTCATATGCACTTTTATCTGTATAGATGAGAAATGTAACTGCATATTAATCAATTTGTTTCCAATCAATTACACCGTTCCAAGTAATATTAATGTAAAACGACATGAGGAGAGGCGGATCACTGATCGAACCTAGGATTCTGTCAAAATAAATCTATGCAATTATACATAAATGGTGCTTTTTCGAAAGATAAATTTAATGATTGCAATTATACAAGAAAGGTATTTGGTAATTCCGTTTAACTGCCTTCTATGATACATTGGTTATGCATTTATTGGTGCTTAGTCCGGATGCCAAAATGTCATCAACTTTTTACTTAACTCCGGAACTACCGAGCATTTTCTCTACCAAGAAGAGCCAGAAGAAGGTATCTTGCTGACGGAGCATGAATACGAAAGCGTTTTAAGTGAAGTTCTTGAGGCAAAAACAGCCAGCTTAAAGAATAATCGACAGAGACACATGTTAAGAAAATACGATGTTCTCGCCTGGGCTGATGTCTAGAAAATCATCAAAAAAAAAATCGGAAAATTATGAATCCAAATACTTTGTGAATCTGGAAAACATGTGCCATTTTGATAATGGTCATGTGGGCAGCGATGATCCAAACGGCAGGGATGACGGACAAATTCGGTAGTACAAAGCGACAAATTTCAGAGGAAGACAAAGAGCGCCGCGACAGCTCAGACGGACCAGGCAAAACGCATGGTCAAATGCAGTCGCGAAGTTTTGACTTTCGGGATACCTGGTGATCATGTGTCAATCCCAACACCTCTCGTAGATCGGGCTTGATGTGATCCGACTTATTGGACATTACACAAAGTTACAATGAAAACGACATATTTTTGGCGGTTCGGGGTTGGGTTTTGAAAGCAAAGATTTCTAGGAATCAGTTTGATATTTGCAAATGAAGGTATAGCACACACAAGCAGACATTATGACAGCTTTAAATTAATGTACTGCCCATCATTAAAAGCGAGCTAATTTATTTGCTTTGCAAAATATAAGGCGTGTATTGAAAACTTTTAGCCATATATATATATATATATATATATATATATATATATATATATATATATATATATATATATATATAATATTCAGAGAATCCGGGACACTTTCCAACTGACACATTTTCCAACCGGCAGTTACCAACTGGACATTTCCATCCGAAATAGTTAATTTCAATTAGACTGAACTGCAGTTCAGCAGTTGAACATTTTGATAGGCTATTGTAATTGGGTTATGATTCCAATGTAAACTGGTTCTTAAGAAAATGCAATTGAAACAAACCGGTTAGAAAATGAAAATCGTGTGATTGAGAAACATCGGAAGGGGATAAGAACGCCATAAGCTCTTTTAGGGCCTTAAAAGGACTTAAAAGAAGGGAGCGGTGGGGTGGGGGAGTATGCAAAATTGGGGGCTTTTATCCGTTTACCTCTGAAAACAACCCATTTATTTACACCGAATATGTTCTCTTGCTGCAATATATTACAAAGATGTGCAGTCACCTGACGGCATTTCAAGGTGGATTGCAAGTAACAAGCAACATGAATTACCGGCTACTTCACACCTCAGTCAATATCTCTGTGCTTATCTCATCGAAAAATTTTCAGTTTCAAATCATTCATGCAAACTTATGAAAAGTGAAAAGCCGTGACGTGGTTGGAAAATGTCCAGTGTGTTTGGTTGAAAAGCGTCCGGTTGGAAAATGTGCGGTTTGAAAGTGTCTGGAGCCTCCTTGCCATCTTTTCCCTTATTCACTTCGGAACAATGTCGGATCGTATATCAGAAGGCAATATTTA
The DNA here is from genome assembly GCA_949752745.1 of Protula sp. h YS-2021. Lineage (NCBI taxonomy): Eukaryota > Metazoa > Annelida > Polychaeta > Sabellida > Serpulidae > Protula > Protula sp. h YS-2021. The sequence goes on along the minus strand of OX457024.1, from coordinate 83,191,277 downwards.
TTTGAGTACAGATTTAAATCACTGAAAGTCACGAGAAGAAAAACACCACGTGAATATAAAAAGCTGTTGTAAATTTAGAGCTATGATAAATAATTTTGCCTTTTGTTTACTTTCTAGCTGCCTCTGTCGACAGCAATATAAGCTCCCTGAGTGGTGCGTCAAACTTCCTGTCCTCCCATCTCACCGAAAAGGAACGTCATATTGACTACAATGGCCTTGATTTCCGCGTAATCGTGGATTATAAAAGCGGCCCCCCTGTAAATATCACGCTGGTGGCGTCAAGCATTCAGGAGAAGGCGGCCTGGTGTAGTGACATATCGCAGGTTGGTCATTTTCATTTATATGGTCCCTTATGTGGACTAGTATATCCAAAAGCTTCAGATTCTCTTGAACCATGGCTGGTCACCCCTAAAAGTAACGTACCCAACGTGAAAAATAACCCACCCATCACTGAAGTAACAAACAAATAAACCACGAGTAGTGATAACAGTAAAGGCGGTCGTGAATATTTTTTCCTTTATTTTTCCTGTAATGCGCGCAGGGCTGTGTCAGTCGTAATTATGTTACAAGTTGAGATGCGCCATGGATGCGCGAAATCTGAAACTCTGTATACGATCCCTTATATGGCCCCTTATATGGTTCTTTATATGGTCCCTTCTACGGCCCATTGTATGGTCTCTTACAAGTGAAAATAGAATGCCATTTTTTTAGCTTACTTTATTGATATTTTCTTTTAATTCTTACCATTAAAAATATAATTAGCGATGTGACAAATGAAATGAACGACATGAAAAATTGTTTGCCGTCTGATTTTTTATCAACGTTGTTGTTGTTTTTTTTTTTTTTTGACAATGTGCGAATAATAGAAAAAAATTATCTTTCCGTGAGAGAACTTGTTGTATTTTTACATAGAAAAATTAGTTGACTGCTATCGGCTGAGGAAACACTGAATCAGTTTTGAAGTTTTAAAGAAAAAAAATTATCAAATAAGTATTACGCCTGAAAATTAACCAATTGCTCAAATATGTTTTGCAAGAAGTGCGCCAGCGGAGCAATCCTCAGAGCTGTGTCGCCATTGGTCGATCGCGCTATCACTTCCGGTTCCTTCACTCCTCTTCGTGGCTCCGAACTTTTATATTCTCCACTATGAATTGCCTTCAAAAAATATAAATGTGGTTCGGTTTGTGCGGTTTGAAAATAATGCCACCGTTGATCTCCAACGGAATTCTATCGATGTAGGTGTGTCCGTATGTATGTGTATACATGTGCGTACCCTAAATGCAATTTGAATATAATTACTTCAGTTAACTCGATCATTTCGCTCCAGGTAAGTATTTCGTAGCATTACATTGAAAGATATATCTGGTCTTCTCGTTTTAAACGTGGTTAGTGAACTGCATAAATAAGTCTTAGTTCATTATAATGTAATAATTATATATTGTATACAGTGCATTTGACTAATGCAAGATAACAAGGTAAGCTAATAATAGGTTGATAAAAACAGTTTAAATTAATAACCATTACAATAAACTTTTAAAGAAGTGAATTTTTTTTTATTTTATGGCTATTTAATGAAGTACTTGAAGTTATATGCTTTAGGAATTTGTATTAAAATATGATCGATGTGAAAAAATGACTAGGCATGACTGTGAGTTTAACCGGCCTTTGCGCGTTTTCCTATTTCCAGTGCATTGAGGTCTCACAATATAATGACCTGATGAACCAGCATCTACACACCTCTGAGCCATACATGGTAGTCCCTGGCCTCACCAGGTACTGTTCCCAACCGCAACCCCCGCCCCACCCCCTTCACCACCACCATCATCACCACCTTCTCCCAACACCCAGCCACTACTAATACAAAAACACCTTTGCCTTCAGTCAACTCTGGATCGCTTTACTGTCTGTACCAACGGTAGAATGATCCTTTCAATTTTTAGCAATATTAAAACTGAATTCTTTTCGCACAGGGCTATTTAAAAAAATTTCAGAAAAAAGTTATAAATGCTCTGTCTTTTATTCAGGTTTATTTTTGGAAATAGCCTTGATTTTGCTAACAGAGTCATGTGAACATTACTAAGCTCACACAATTTCATATTCTGCCGAGTTCGCCAAAAAGAGTTCAGTTGTTGCTAAATCCTTGGTATAGTATTGAAGTGACGTTCTTGATGTTTGACCTCTCTCCACCAAAAAAAATGAAATTAAAACTAAGTGCAGTGTATGGGCAGAGATAAATTACCAGTTGAAAGATACTTTGAAAAGATCAACAACCGAGCTAGAACGGTTGATCTAATGACAACTACCTAGTCCCAGCTGATCTAATCATAACTGAGGTAGCGACAGTTGATCTAAAGACAATTGACCCAGTGAAAGCTGATCTAATGAGAACTGAGCTAGCGACAGCTGGTGTAAAACCCTGAAATACCGAACAACTGCCAATACCGGAAAAGAATTCTCAGTCCCGTTTTTCCCCATTGGTTTACAAGACCCTTGAAATACCGGACACCTCTATATACCGGGCAAAATCCGCCAGTCCCCCCGTTGTCCGGTGTAGGCAGGTTTTACTGTACCTGTTTAAAGTTGAAATTTCTATCGATTTCATTTACCCAGAGTAGCATTTTTCACTCGGCACGAAAAGAAACACTGTCAAAGAGTCTTTGGAGCACAAAACCTTTGGCTGAAATTCAGGTAGGAGAGGATAAAACTAGACACGATAAAGCATATCTCGACCATATGTTGGCGCTCTTATGAAGAGGAATTTACAAATCACAGTTTTTTTAAACTACCAAAAAATACAGTGGTTGAAAAATGTCTCATTTCACAATAACTATAAAATGGCCGTTTGGAAAATGTTCGTGATTTTAAATGTTCGTGATTTTAATGTAGAATAAAAATGTTAGTAAATTAAATAAAAATGAAAATGTAGATCAGTTGTCCCATCCTGCAGATTTGGATCAGTTGTAGCTAGATCAGCTACCTCGAAATCACGTGATTTGTTAGATTTGTTCTTTTAATGACTTGTGTTATTTTGAACAAAGATCGAAATGAACTCAAATTCGCTCTATCTATAACCGTATTGAGATAATGGTCAACTTCCTGTTTTGGGTCTTCACCGTTACCGAAAAGGTCAAATTCACTGAGGTGCTCTTAGGTTACGCCATTTACACCCAAAGGGCCGAAAATGAGCTTAAAAGGTAATAGTCAGCGATGTACCTCTTATGTAACGTCGTTTAGGCCCAAAGCGTAAAAAAATGCTCTATCTCTAATCGATGTTTTTTTTGTTTGCTTTTTTTTTTTTTTTTTTTTTTTTAGGAAATTTTATTGTGCACAACCATATTCGAGTATGCGCTGCGTGGGCATCTCTAATCGATGTTGATAAAAGTCGTCCTGTCGCTAACTGTAATCGAGGTTGCCAGAGCTGTGACTTTGACCTTCATGGCCAAGATTCAGGATGATGGGTTAACCCTTTCTCAAAACATTCATGCATTAAAACTGGGATTTGAGAGTTTTTTCTATCCCTAGGCATAAAATAAATGGGCATTTGATAAATAGGCGTTTTAAAAAATATTTTGACCCTACACTAATCTTGACCTTTGGGATCAGGGTCAAAACTATTTGCTGTTCGGGCGAAAGTTATGAAGTTGTGAAGTGTACCAAATATCAATTCCCGCCTATTTATATGTTAGGAAGAGTTTTCTGGAAACCGTTTTTTTTACCTTGACCTTGACCTTTGAGGTAAAATATTTCGGACTACGCGAGACCTGGTCATCCTCTACACGTGTGCCAAATTTCATCTTCCCCCGTCAAACAGTGTGGGGGGAATTTTCTCGAAACCATCCAACTGGAAAAAGGGAAGAAAAAAGGTTAAAAAAAAGACAGACTAACTCCAGACTAACTACAAACTTATTCCGATTTGCAAACGAAGTTTGCAAGTGGGAATAAACTATATTCTCACAGTCTTGCTCCCTGTTGATGCAAATACACGGCTTAGTGTATGGAATAATTTATCTCGTTGCTCAAACTGCATTTAGCATATTTTGTTACCGCATGCTTTCGAGAAAATGTTCATGTTTACATGTACTAAAACCACTCATGTTGTGATATGGCTACTAACAAATATACTAACTAATTTCAGCAGGAGTCGCATCACATGAAAACTAGATCGCATCCCCCCTCAACAGTATCGAAACATACATTCGGGCGCTAAATTTGTTATCCACTCCAGAAAACAGAAATCTGTGAGAAACTGGTCTTAAATACCTTTGGCGCTATATTAAATCCATTGTTTTGCGCTGAGCAACCAGCCTTTCAGTAGAAGGATATATTAAACGGCAGAATATTTCCTGAAAGACCGCAAATAGGCTATTCCTTACAGAATGTAGACATTGATATTTAGCAATTTAGAAATGCTCAAACATATGAAATTATTAGAAGATACACCTGCAAATAACGCTGATGTATTCCACACCTTAAACTGCTACCTTTATACAGTATACGACTGTATTTAAATGTGTATCTACCTAATTTGAGTTAATACATGTTTTACATTGATTGGTTTATGTTTCAGCATTTGTTTATTAACATGGTAATGCTAAAAGGAAACGACACAAGCGTTCAATCCTTTGCATTACACACAGACTATATTGTTGTATCCCATTTAGTTTCATACTTTTCTGTTTATAGGCACAACCCTCCCTAAGCACCCCTAATGCTTACCCAGCGTATGTACAATATACTCCGAACATAAACCAGCTGCACGCGCATCCTTTACAAAAACAGGCCGCTTATTTAAGTTTCTCAATGGAGGCAATTATTGGCAATTCCTGATAGCATTCAAAAAACTTCTGGCACTCATTTAAGAAAAAAAATTGTATTTTTTTCTTTTAAGTATATTTGGGCAAATTTTTTTCGTCCTTGGAAACTGAATGAGCGGCATGAGTCCAGTGTCTAAACCCCCTCTTTTAGTTTTATGAGTTGTGTCGTGATGTGTTTACAGTGCATAGAAAACCTACATTACAGTGACCTTATCAACAGCTCCATGACTGACATATCGTCCGTTACCATGCCACAGTCAGTCAGGTGAGTTTCCACAGCAGCGATGCTTTAAGGGCCTTGGACATTTAAATCCAGACCCTACAGATCTAGTTAGTAACTGCTAAATAGAATTTATGCGGCAATGTATGTTTAGTTTTTAAACCAAATCGAAGTGAACTGCATCACATATTTGAATGGCAGTGCAGGACAATTTGTATCGGACTTCACCCAGACCGATTATTTAGTAAGAGACATGTGTGTTAGTGCTAATGAGCTGAAAGGGTCTGTACTCTTAAGTTGAAAGTTTCGCAGTGTTCTTGCGTTTAACATTAACGAGCAGCTGATATTCAAAATAGCACTTAGAAAGAAACAAGTGCTATCATTTATTGATTAATTAATTAATTTACGTACAGTAAATATGTTTGGAGAAGCCCTGAACATGTTGAACCCTGTTAACCCAAAAGCGTTGCTTTAGATATAAGAAAGGGTTTTGCGCATCTTAGTGCTATGAGTCAAATCCCCGTATTACTTACGAAACACAAAGAGAGAATCGAACTGTCCGCTGGAAGTTCCCAAAGCCTTTTCTTGAGTAATATATAAGAATTGTACAATACATCGTGCTTTCCGTGAAACCACCCGATAGTCCTATATATATATATGGCAAGGAAGTTTGTAAGGAACTTCGGAAAGCGGTTTTAATGTAAATATGTGTTCTTATAACATTACTTATTTTCAAGTTTGCCTTTTCCAAACCGGAAACAAGCTTCAAGTTTTTTATTTATTGGCGCACAAAATATGCTGCATTTATTTTTAAAATTGGAACGTTTTAATGGTCAAATATTCCACAGCCTTGCGTTTATTTTATATTCAGATAAAATTGCTGTAAAATTTAAATTTTGGTTCCATGTAATATTTCTTTTTTTTTTTTTTTTTGCATCGCGAATATTTGTGTCAAGTATTTTTGTACATTATTTATCATTTCGTGATTTGATCGTTCAGTGAAAAGAGGTACATCCACAGCACTAAGATTTGGTAAGAGTCTTATTTAATGCCACCCCTTACAGTAGTTGTGTGTAACGTAGATCCGAAAACATTTTCGCGCACTTTTGTACATAACCTCAATGAATCAACACAAACCATGAATTTACTCATGTTTAATGACGAAAAAAAGCTTGGGTAGAAGGTGAATTTTTCAATGTTAGCCACCCAGTAAACATCGCGATGTTACATCAACGTTGGATAGGCGTCGCATCCTGCGTCTAGTCAACGTTGCATAAAGAATATAAATGAAAGTCAAAATAACGTGACGTTGTAAAGACGTCGGGAAAATATTAGTCTGGAATTGTCGTCTAGACATTGGCTGTCGTAGTGTAGTCATTCCTCCGTCACAGCACCACCACCCTTGGGTCATCCGGTCGTACAGGATATATAGTTGATTTCCACGAATATTATTCAAAAGTAGGTGTAAAAAGGTGTAGGTGTAATAATTTCGTATTGTGCGTCCTTGTTTTGGTCTATTTTCGAAGTGAGGTGTCATGGCTACCATTTTTGGTCAGCGATAACACAAGGAGGTTTTTTGGGGAGTCCGAAATTACAACCCAATAACAACCTTAGTTAATACTGTGGTTTGATCGGGTCGATCGCAACCTCAGATCGGCGTCGGGCCGATGTCGGAATGTTTACTGGGCAAGCACGACGTAAAATCTTTAAAGATGAATGGCTTCTGCTCAAAATATAGTCGTCAAACGAGGAGTGAACTTCCTGGTCAAAGTGTCTAAATGTCTTTGAACAATTATGCATCTGAATTAACAAAGCTTTACCGCTAGACTACGCAATTAACGTATATGTCTCCAAACAGCCACGCCACTCTCCAAACAGCCACGCCACTCTCCAAACAGCCACGCCACATGCACATTTTATATATTGAAGGGGTAAATCACGCAGGCATAATAGCACAAACAGATACAAGGCAAGATTAAAGATAAAGTTGCACCTTGTACTTTTTTTCTTTATTTCCCTTTAGCAAAATACCATAAATTTCACATTCAAACACATCTTGATTTTATCAGGTTGCACAGGCTCAACCCCCTCCTCCATGATACCCACTTCCCAAGACAAAATGCTCCAGTCTTTTGGACTTAAACCCTGGCACATTTCAGACTACCCTGCTCAAATAACCAACTTTACTTTGCTTGAGGACTTTTAAAGGTGAGATTTTCACATACGTTATTCTCCTGATCGAGGTAGCGGCTCTGCTGATTACTGTTGTTTGTTATTTTTTTCTTTTTTTTTCTCCAGCTTCAGCAGCTGGCCCAACCCCCCCCCCCCCCCCCCCACCCTCACCACCACAAAAGCAAACCTACTGAAACATGTCGATAAACAAACCTCAACTATAGGAATATAAAAATAAAGACGGAAGTGATAGAGATGAAGATATGTTCTGGATCCTTCCGTTAAAAGACAATCCTTAAAGATATTCGAACTTTTCTGTGCACATATATAATTCATAGCTTAAATTATGAACAGCTTTTTTGTTATATCTGCTCTCCTTTAAATCAATTTTTGCTGTTGCAATTTTTTTTAGTTTAACTGTATATGTATATAATAATATCTTCCTTTGTTGTCCGTTAATAAAACTATTGTCTCTTTTTTCCAAGATTATTTCAGCAAACTGTTTTTTAACGACAGAAATTAATCCTCTGCGTTTAAAAATTTACCCACGTTCGGTTTTTGAAAATGATCATAATAATGAAAAATGATTGTAACGAAAATGTGCAAATGGAATAATATGTTCTTGTTATCTTGGATATCTATGTGGGAAAATGTACAGTCATACAATTTGTTGTGCGTACTACTAATATTTTCGAGGCTGTGAAACTCATTCACGCCTTTGGCAAAACGTGCGAGGGTTTTCATTCATTTCAGCTGGTCAGTCTACAAAGTATCAGGTGTTCGCTCAATAGAGCTGTTCACTTAATAAGTTGTTCACTCAGCGGGGTTGCTCATGTTATACAGTAGCTCACTCAGTGGGGGTGTTCATTTAATACAGTTTTTCACTTAATACAGTTGCTCTTTCAGTGGAGTTGTTCACTTAATACAATTTTTCACTCAATGGGTGTGTCCATTTAATACATTGGATCACTTAATAAGTTATTCACTCAGTGGAGATGTTCACTTAATATAGCGGTTCATTCAGTAGGATTGTTCACTTAATACAGTTGCTCACTCAGTACCGCTTTCCCCTTAATACAGTTGTTCACTCAGTGTGATTATTCACTCAATACAGTTGCTCACTCACTGTGTTTGCTCACTAAATACAGTTGCTCAGTAGAGCTCAGTAGAGCTGTTCACTTAATACAGTTGCTCACACAGTAAGACTGTTCACTTAATACAATTGCTCACTCAGTGGGGTTGTTCACTCACCTGCCTGTGGAGTATTAGACAATAAGACACACACGTATTTTTAGTGTAAGTGTTTATAAATAAACTGTATAAAAAACAAACAAAACAGTACAGGGAATATTTTCTTCAGGTAAAGAGTTATTTATTCCTACAATATACTTATATATACCTGTAATAGTTAGAAATTGAGGGATTTTGGATGGAAGTTTTACCATTTTCAAACTAGTGTTATGTCATTGTTATTGTATGTCAATTACGGCTGTATCGGATATGCTGTCTCTGAGTTCATAGCAGGAAGAGCCAGCATTCCGTCAGAGCCGTGCGGACATACAATAACCGATAATGCTGTGTGACCCTTTTGTCCAATGAGCCCCTTTTGTCTTCCCGATGAAAATACGGCGAAATATATGTATTGTAGACAAAAAGCCCACACGCTTGAACACATATTTGTATATTTACTCGATCGTATCGGAATTCCACACACTCGCGGGCAGTATATGAGATACCGGTACAGTACTCATACACATACAATAACCATGACTATTTTGTTCTCTAGTCAGTACTGAGAGTACTTCATAACATGAAATATGAAGCTTTGTTTGTGCCATTTAAGGTCTTAAAAAGCTTATAGCCATCCTTTTCAAGTTAAGGAACGCAGGTCTGTGATTGAAAAGCCGTATGTTTGTCTCGTGTTTGAATTAAATAGGTTTTAATTAAAAATGCATGGTGAATCGGTGCATCGTCGGTGTATCGTATATTCATTCAACAATATAGGGGACCATATCACAGCTCGACACAAATTCCGCATTGGTTTTCAGTTCGCTCTCAGATTATGTTAAAAATTACAGTCACTACATTTAAAGGGTTAACTCAAAATCAGCCTACCTACCTGCCTGATTTGCTCGTGTTTCGCCAGACAAAACGAGCTGTAAGATCTACTTCTCGGTTCAAATTCCAGATTGAAAAAATATTATAAAAAACGCTGGCGATAGCTCCATTTCAGTAGCGCTCCCATAGACTCTTATCCGACCTGTCATAAACTCTCCGAATTTAAAAATATTCTGAAAGCGGATCAAAACGTACTTCGTCAAGATTGCTTTTAGACAGTTAATTCATTTTATTCGTTATGATTTGTGGAAATAAGTCAATTTTATATTGAAAGTATTTTACTTCTGATTTTCTAGTCTTAATATAATGTAACGTTACTGTTGTATAATTATTTTTCTGTATAAAACGCTTTGAGCAAAACAGTTGATATAGAAGAAGAAGAAGAAGAAGAAGAAGAAGAAGAAGAATCTGAGGTTCGACGTGACCGAATCGGAAATGGAAAATTATGTGTCCAAAAATTCAAATGAGTAGTCTTACTGATTGAACTTACGCAACTCACTGTACGATAAATCAGGCCCAATTCTTACGGCAATTCAGTGGATGATATGGCAGTTTGCGTAGAAGCTTTATCGCAGTTTTAGCTAACTATTTTGAGATTTTGAAAGAACGGCGTAGACCTACACTTTTGCAAATTCTATGTAATCATTGCCTAACATTCAGTAGTAATCTTTCTACGTAAGGTATCCTTACCGTGTTGTGACGCAGTTCTAAAACTAATTAACCCCATTAAGAGATACGAAAATATAATCTGCTGTAGCCATGTTTCAGTCATTACACTTGAAAGGTTTCATTTTCCTAGGGCAACTAAGTTCCTATTGGAAAGCAGTTTTTCTCTTTTTTTTCTCTGCAAATCGTTTTCGCGCAACTCGCAATTCCAAATTCAAAAATTTACACTTTGTGAAAATTTTGAGGCGCAAGATGCCCTAGATATTGTGTTTTATCGATACTGATTTTACACCACACATCCACAATATCAAAAAAGCATGAGTCTTAGCTTGAGAAACATTAAATCAGTATTGATGTCGCCATCCGTTGTTCTTAGAGCGTATTAATTTTCACTAATACGCTGTTTTTTTTTTTCAATAAAATACACTGACCTGAACACAAGAGTGTCCAGGGAATGTTATCCAAATTGTGATCCTTGAATTAATCATACACATGAAATTACAGCTGTTTCTAAGCGGATCTGTGGACGCTAGATATAGTATACGAAAAAGTGACATTTGTAGATCGACATCTGTACCATGTCGTTGTGACGCCACAAATTCAAGCTATTTAGCCGAATTTAAATGGTGCCATTTTGGAGTCGCAAAAATGACCAGAAGTCATGCTTACGTCGTTGTCATTTTTCAAAATGTCTCTCCCTTGCAAATATAAGGACCAAACCATGTTTTAGGCTCCAATTATGACAGAGTTATTGGCAGTATCCAATATGTCATTACTTGCACTCATTTCACATTTGGGTTAAACCACTAATTTGGCACAGTATATTCTGTTTGTTAGTATTGAGTACTTTTTAAACGCAAGTATCCCCTTTTAGGTCAAAGCATCACTTTCATCTTCTATTCCTGATTTTTAAAAGTTATGGATCAATCTAAGCCATTTGTTTTAATGGAGTGACTCGTTGAATTATGAAATCCAAGGAGTGTATTATGTTTGTGAATTTTTTTTAATGATTGACATTTCTGTTCATATTAGGTGTGTGTTGAAAACAAAAGACATTATAATAATTCTGAAAGAATTCAATATTTCTCTCAAAGAATACAAATTCAATATTTCTCTCAACACATACAACACAAGGTGACGTGGTTTAAATGAGATCAACCATTAGAAGTCATCGATGGTGGGCTACGCCACCCGCGATGTATTTCATTTCACGAATCAACTCCTTTTTCTGGTTTATCTATAACGAAAACAGTGTGCACTTGCATAAAAAGCCAGTGTTTGTTTTGTGTGGCGTGTTCCACGAGCTAAGAAAAAAATCAATGCCGGTGCTGCGTGCAAACAATTCCCTGTGCAAACAAACTCCCCTAACATTCTATAAGTCTTATGCTGAGACTTAATCCCCTGATGCGCTTGCGAGGTTTTTACGTGTGAAAAACAACCAAAATTTGCGAGGCGAAAAGCAAACAAATTCGTGAGAGTATGTTTGACCAGTGTCCGAGAGACAATATACACACAATTTTGCAACTCAGATTTTATAATATAATATCAAAGGTCGCCAAGGGCTCCATATCTGTCTGTGTGCTTAATTATGAAATTGAGAATTTGATATAACATTATATAATATGTATATAATACTATACTATGTGCTATGTATAGCAATGCAAAAACAGTTGAAATTTTAATTATCTCATCAGCGCACCTGTCGTGGTTGTGAGGATTTAAGGGTTCTGGATTTGTCATTTGCAGGCTTTTTCTGAGGGTGCCTTTACACGCCAAAAGGCGTTTGCAGCAATTCCAAACAATAAATCTCTTGGGTTATTCCTCTGCACATAAGAAAACCCATCAAAATGAGTTTTGGCTTTCCTTTGTTTGATGATACCACCTCAACTGCTTCTTGAAAATTTTACAATTTCTCCAAAATGTTTGCCCATTTTATTGTAATTTTGCAGACCGACTCCGGTGTGCGATGGATAAGCTGCTTAAATTTCGGCATAAAATAATTACGAATGAAATCATACCCCGGTGTGTGATGGATAAATCTTGAATGAATCTCAAGCTTATTCAGCTGAACACCTGTATTTTCATGAATTACAATTTCTAATTGCCCTTTCTCAAAATGTAATCCATTCCCGAGTTTCGGAAATACCTTTGTAATTATTGAATAGCCTGCAATGAAGCAATTACCCTCTTATCATGTCTTTGATGGATATAACTCAAGTCAAAGTGCAATTAAACAACTGCCTGAATGGATTTTTAGTGAACTGGGATGAAGAAATTAACTGCATTTTGGCTAGTCTGAACTAACCTTTCTCCACAGCATACCTCGGTCATTGATATGACAATAGAACAAAGAACGTTTGATGTGTTTTATTTAACTTTCTTATGTTGAAAATAAAATTAATGTTTACTAATCAATTGAAAAAATCCCGACCTTTTGTCGCGTTTTTAACTTTCGACCTTTCGTCGCTCTACCTTTTGACGCTCGACCTTTTATCATGGATCCTGTGTCCCAGTAAACATTTCAATGATAAAACGTCGATTTCTACCCCACAAGAGCGAAACACTAAATCTTCTAGCACTTTGGTTGTTTTTGGTTGCTACCATGGATTAACGTCTAATCAACGTGTTTTATACAGCGTTGATTAGATATAGGCTAAACAGCCTTGTAATCGTTGCTTTTGGTAGCAACCAAGCCTCCAACTTCTAATCAACGTGTTTGGTGCAACATTAAAAATGCGTTGGAAAATTGACATTGTACAGACGTCGGAACTCGTTTATATAAAGTCAGGAGAGGGACTTCTGCAGTCCATTCACAAGGTTGAAAAGTACTCGAACCCTCAATCCCAGTGTTACAGGTGCTCCACGCTAACCCTGTGACGCATGGCTGACTTGGAAGCTATTGTTTTTTTTAATAAATTCTAGTAAATACAAGTCATTGTTCAATCTGTTTATTACAAACATTAAAGATTTTCTTCAAAATGTTTTAGTTTTCACTTTTTGATAAAGAAATGAACTTAACCGCCACTCTCAATTAGGAAAATCCCATATCCGTCTGGAGACGGCACACAGCACAAATTACTGCTGGTATGAAATCTTTCTCGAATACTGAGGTTGTTGAAAGAAGTCGAACATTCTGCAGCTGATTTATTTGGATATGAATTATTAGTTGCTTGGTCTTTATGCTAATCAAAGGTGTGAAATAGTTCAAGCTATGGCTGGGTTTGCTCTTCTCTAGTAGCATATTACGTCTCTCTGGCAAAACGTTTTAAAAATGTAATTTTAAAAACGCTGTCGATGAAGTTTACATTAAATATGAAAATGATCTCCGAATTGCATAGTGAGAGCCGTTGTCATAGCTGTCACAGTGAGACATGTCCTTATTATTTAGTATGACAGTTCCAATACCATTAAGTCAGATTATACATTAAAACAATGCATAGACGCTTTTTTTCTTCATTGTTCCACAGGTCAGATCCAAAACTCTTCCGAGATGACTTCGATATCAAGTTTAGTCGGACACTGAACTCGTGCAAGGTGCCACAGGTATGTCGGTGTAAATGGCAAAAAGGTATCGAGGTTTATGTCCGTATTGTAATTAGGAATCATATTTAGCTGAGCTAGGACAAAAAGTATGATATCATCATTGCTGTTATACGAAATTTACTGTAGGCATCATTCCACATTCCCGTATCACATTATCGCTTCCTCTTAAATGCTTCCTGTCCTAGAACGAGAACATGAAATGACGCCTGCCGTAGTAGTAGTAATAGTGGTAGTAGTAGATGTAGTAGTAATAGTAGTAGCAGTATATAAGTAGCGGCAATAGTAGTAGTAGTAGCAGTAGATATATTAGTAGTAGTAGAAGTAGCAGCAGTAGTAGTAGTATTTTGTCTCACACAAAGAATGCATTCCATATTTGTGTCAGAAGGCACTTCGTAATAACTATCGTCCTTTAAGCTGCAATCCAAAAATCCTCAAACTGTTACCGAACCAGATGCGTCTGGTCCACACGTCAAGTTAAAGCTGAGGCATATTGTCGTCACAGTGTCGCTCTGTCTGTTTGCCTGTCTCCCTTCCCTTGTTACCTCAGTAACCATCCATTAATTCCTCATCGAGCATCTTACATAACGTAGCTGACTATTGATTACATATAGATCTGGTTTGGGATTGGTTTGCAGTGAAATCCAAACTATATATCAGATTTGTTACTTGTTCAGGGATAAATTTCACTGAAACAGCAACGCTAGTAAAAACTTCAAACCCCAAGATTTAGCTACACAGTAAAACCTCAATAAACGGGACACTCATAGGACCCATTTATCCAGTATCCAGTTTTAATATCGTGTATGTCTCCACGTGCTTCTTGAACTCTCGTCAATCTACGCCCCACTGAGGTGATCAACTCTTGAATCTTGTATTGTGGAATGTTGTGCCACTCTTCCACTAGCGCGTGACGCAACTGAAGCAGCGTCGCAGGTGCGGGATCGCATGAGCGTACGGCTTTACCGAGCATGCCCCATGCGTGGTCAAAGGGCGATAAATCGGGCGAAAATGCAGGCCAGGGTAGAATCATTTTATATTGGAACTGCACTTGGTTCCAGAATAACCTCGCGATAAATGTCAGCTTTGATAATACCTGGTATGAAGCGGGTCTCAGTGCGGTGAGAAAATGATATTCCAGCCCAAACATTTGTACTTTCATTCCCCAAACGGTCTCTTTCTTGAACGCAGGCGTCGGCGTATCGCGCGTTCGAACGTCGCCATGCGCGCATCCTTCCCTGGGTGTAATTAAGGCAAAACCGCGATTCGTCAGTGAATAACACATTATTCCACTGTGTTGCGTCCAGTGAATGTGAGTATTCACCTATGGCACACGACAGAGCCGTCTAGCACGTGTTAACAGTAATCCTCGATACGGGCGAGCGTAGATCGTGGCGACGGAGCCTGTTTCTCACAACTTGAGCACTTATGCGATTATTTCGAGCCCCAGGTGTTTGCATAGCAGTTGCAATCAGAAACCGATCTCTCACGTGTGATAGACGCATATATCGGTTCTGTCGTGGAGTGGTTACCGGTGGTCTACCTGGCCTAGGGGGTCCGCGGTATCATGCTAACGTGTTCTTAGCCGCACAACTGTTGACTTATTGACACCGAAGTGTCTAGCGAAGCCGAACGTAGATCTTCCACTTTCGACATCCCGACTGTGCGCTCGTGCTGAATATTTGTCAGTCTAGCCATAAGTTCAGGGCACACTTCACAAAAAATCTAAGCAAATTGACTTTTCCGTAGCTTTTATACGAGAACCGCACAAATTAAATGTCCATAAATTGTACAGAGAAGCCACTGCGTGTTTTTTATGTATTGGTGCAAAATAGCATTGACCTCTGTTAATAAGGAGTACTGCAGCAAGTGAATCACACAAAGTACCCATGTCCATGTGGGCTAAATTTGGACATACAGTACATCATTACCATGCCCCTGTAAGTTGCTGAAAGCAACAATAACCTCCATAGTTTTTGTTGCGGTTTTAAATTGGTTGAGTATATATGTGCAATCTGTGCAGAAATTGCCTCTGTCCTCTCCTTGGGGGATTTTCTCCAGGATTTGCTCAGAAGTGCTCTGAAGAGCAACCGAGTTTCAGCATCTAAGTTAAATAAATATGATCGGCTCTTTTAGTAATGGTTTGCAATATTTCAGTCCAGTTTGCAAAAAATCAAAATTAACAAGTGCTCACTTATTACATAATCATTGAAATCTAATATTATTACTTTTTCAAATTTTATTGAACCATCCATTTGATGTCTTAAAATCATCAAGACCGAATTGTATTACAAGGTACCAGGACCTTATTTAAAGCATCCGGTGTATTAGGGTTCTAAATACAGTTTGGAACCATACCGAGTGTCCGGCGTTCAGAAAAAATGTGATATCCGGTTTATTGAAATTTCGGAATGGCGAGCAGTCCAGTTCATCGTGGGTGTCCGAACCTGAGGTTTTACTGTAGTTTTGCACCTAAATACCTGGCTTTGATATTGATATTGATATCCAACTTTTGTGAGAGAAAAGAAAGGCATATCATTCCGAAATAAATATATAACACGTGCATGAGGCTCGACACAAATTGAATGCGGCTGTCCGAAGTATCTTCAGACATATTGCGACTAATTTGTAGATCCGACACGCTTCAGTGGAAAGACTCCTGGACCGTCTGACTGATCTGCGCTTCTTAAGTATAGATTTTCTCAACACCTTCTTGCTCACCTACCGCGTGTTCACCACCGGCGAAACTGTGCTCAATGCCCTAAAGCGTGTCTATAAGTAAGTACATATTTAGCATCATCAGACTGGGTTGAACCCGCCCCCCCCCCTCAAATGAAATAATAATAATAAAAACGTTCTGAGGTATGATCCACTCAGGCAGGACCCAGTATTTGAAAGAGAGACTTCAGATTTTTATTCGAATGGGTCAAACACGATAAAATTCAAAATATGTTTATTGGTGAACCAAAAAATTATCAGAAATTTTTAGCGGAGAGTCTTGCCTACATAATCTAACTGAAGAACTTATGGAATCATACTATGCAGCGGGAAAACATAGACAAGATGTCTTGTGAACCTATAGCAAGAGGGTGGTGGGCAAACATTTGTCTGATTTAGAGTCAGCAACACTATGCCCAGGGCGTGTCAACGTGTCATCATATGTACAATGCAAAAAATGTACGCTTAAAGTATATCTTCTTTTTTTCATCGTGGGGAGCCGATGTCCTGGAATATGAAGGCAGGGGAGAATTGGGTATTGTGAAAATTGCTATATTATTAACAGATTGCATATCCGCGTGTTGCGACCTTTTTGAGGATTACTATTTTACTCTTTTGCAGTCATGAATAGACCGGTAAATTATGATGTTTAAAGCAATAGGGTTTTTATTGTTAAATACATTACTTGGCAGCGGATAGATACCTTGGCAACCGCCAAGCAACCATCGTTTGTTCGAATATGGACTTCACTCATCATGTCTGTTTTCGAAAAATAAGCCGGGGAAAGAGTTGCTTCGACTTCAATACACAACCAAATCCTGTTGTTTTTTCAACGTAGCGAGTTGCGTTGGATAAAGATTCGCGATTTTGTCGCGACGCAAAACAACTAACTTTAACTTTATAGAAAGGTTGGTAATTGGTCGATAAACATGGTAACCTCAAACAAACGTTCATTAACCGCCAAAGTATTTATTAATTACTTATTTCGCGCCTAACAAAAAAGGGGGACCTAAAAAAATTGCACTCATTCCTCGCGTTTTCTGTTTTTGATTGCAGTCGCGTAGGTGTTCTTAATAGTCTGTACTCATGAATATATAACTTGATGAAAAGAGGTATTTTAACGGGTCTAGGCGGTCTCCTCCCAACCAATTTGTAGGCGAGTGCACTCCCCGCCTCCCTTCCCTCCCCCTCGGATAGGGTACCACTGAAAGTGACAAGTCACTGATTCCGTCTTCTGCCATGAGTATCATGGATATTTAATTTTCTGCTATCGCTCTCTACGACTCATCTCCGATTCTATTGGGCAGAGGGAGGGGGAGGTAGTTTTGTTTGGTGTGCCATGTTCCATATCATTTTTTGTATTCACCCCCCCCCCCCCTAAAGCAAAAGCAGTCACTTAAATTTTAATACAACATTTATCTCTTCCTAACTCTGATTAAATAAGCAATAAACTATAAAATGCTGTATGATTTGAAGCGTGCCAGTGTGCAAATGTTGCTAATTTCAGAAATCCAGAGTATGGAAATTTGGAATCCAGCAACGCCTCGCTAAATGTCAACAATCAATCTCAAGAGGTTTTACATAGGTAAGAAGAGCATGTCAAATCACGGACATTTTCATAAGGTGCTTGATGTTCTGCTTGATACGAAAAGATCGTTAGGCGATTTTTGGTCAGTTTGAAACGATCGTTCGCTGAGGACGAAGGAATGGGCCTTTTCCTCACGCAGCCAAGCAGCTATAGAAGTGATCCCATCCCTCGTGTGCCCTGCATGGAATGAACAAATCATTTTTTATCAAAGAAACTCTCCTGTTTCCTAAAAAAGAAAGGCCCCTCTTTCCTAAAAAAAACTTAAGTGGATGTTTTCTTTAATTTTATTTGGAGATCTAGAAATTTGAAAGTCGATTTGCACGTCCTTGACATTTCTAGGCATTCTTTTGATACGGAGATGCTGTCGGAGAGAGAATCGCCACCACACCGCGTGGAATTCCGCGATAACCCGCCAACGAACGGGCGACACCTAATCAAACCGCAGGTGGAGAAGCCACGCAGAACGAGTACCGGCTGCATGAAAATCGAGGTTACTGGAGAGAAGAGCCCCCTCTCATCCAGGGTGGCATTTAGAACATGTGAGTGGCAAGAGGTCAAAGTCTGTTAAATGAAGAGAGTCCGGGGGCGGGGTTAGTGTGCACTGCTTGGCACAGTTGCAAAGAACAACAACATCGGAGGGAAGGGCGGGGGTTTAGTTTTCGTTCTGACGTAGTGCAAACTTCTCCAGCGAGATTTCATATTTTTTTGTTTCGTTTTTTTTTTTACGTCATAAGTTTTACCGGAGAAGGGGGTAAAAAATTCAGAACTCTTTACGCGCGACATTTCTGGATGGCCCCTTGGCCAGTGCGTTTCGGTGGTGGAATTGTGAGTGTAATGGGATGATTCGTCCCTTCTTTTTTTACTTTTTTAAAAATTATTTTCACCTGCACTGGATTACAGGCTAGAACAAAACAATGAAAGTTAATTGCGATTGGTTCAACCAATCCGATTCAAGTGAATCCCTGAGAGAACGACCCTGGACATTTTAATCCATCCCACACTCACTTCTGCGACATTTTGTCCCAGGACATTTTGTCCCTCTGATATAAATCAACATTTTCAATCAGCATAACATTGTCTGTTGGTACTATTAATGCATTAGTACATATTTGTTATGCCACCCTGCTCATACAACGATTCAAATCCAAAATAACGCCTTTCCTAGCAGTGAATTTACTGTTTTAACGCAGCTAAAAACAATGTCTTCCTGACGTCGCTGTGAAACAACTCGGTGTCTTTTGGGTGTAAAATTAAAAGTGGTGACACGAACATTTTCTTAGTTAAAATATCCATGATATTTAAAATCTGTGTGCAGATGAAAAAACAGCGAACGGCGAAAAGGGAAGCGGTGAGATAACGGAACCTCAACCCACCAGTTTACTGATACCCATCAAGCCAAAACTAGCCCCTATTGCTTCGTGCGAAACTTTGTCAGAATTTGAAGCTCAGGATATGAGTGACTCGGCGGAGATCTCGCACGATTCATCGGACTCGTCCGAGGAAAGTTACGTCACCACCGCTGCTATAACGGTTACCACGACAACGAGCGTTACTATGGTGAGCTCAACGCCGATTACTTACATCACGTTTAGCCACAGTTCCGGAGAAACCTCCACTGATACGCTTGACGTCAACAATGAGATGAGCAACACTCTCACTGTGCCCTTTTCCATATCATCAGGTGTGTCGTCAGAAACTCTCACATCTAGCAACGGATGCTGTCAAGCGCTCAGCTCGGCCACCAGTTCAGACACTCTTGTGCCTGGTTCTCCGTGCTTTAGTCCAATTGTTTCTCCATTATCTAGCCCAAAACGTGGCTCAAGCCCGCTCAGTCCATTAGCTAATAAGCTTGGCTTTCGTTTTAAGAAAAGCTCGGCACCTCCTATCAAGATTCCAACGAGTAATCAACTGGATGCTCTAGCGTTGTCGCCAGCATCGAGCCCGAAATTCAAAAGGCCAGTGCAACCGATACGAAGAGCGACCTCGCCCTCTTGCGTCGTACCGGGTGGTACGGGACACACCCAGTCGCCAACCATTACGCGACCAATTGCTTGCTCGCCGGTCCATTCCCCGGCAGAAAGCCCGAAGCTCAAGCGAGTACCTTCGCCTATCAGCTATAGTTTTTCTTCACCCAACATCATAACGAATTTCAAAGCTAGAACAGGTGAGCAAAAATAGTAATTTACATGCATCGGTCTTAAAACAGCCGATGGAGCAAAGTTATCTTCCCAGCTGGATTCTTTGAAATCAACAATATTTTAATCGCTTTTCATTTAAATAATCTTGTGTAACACCCATTTATATCTGAATTATATTTATATGCACTTGGGGATTTTTAATGTTTGTGGGAAGGTCTGGGTATTTATTTTATTCGAATGGGCTATAATTACACACGTATTGAAATGACAAAAGCAGCTTGAAGTATTTTTTTTCTAAAATTTAGCAATGAATTTAACGAAAAAAATATATGTTTCTTTTATGTCAAACAACTTTTTATATAATAGCACTCCACCAAACACAATTTTTCAAAAACGCTTCGAAATCGAGGCAGGAGAAGGGTGGTGAGATGAGGCACATTTTACTTTTTCCATAAAGTTGACTTCTGTAATACCTTAAAATCTGCATCGGGAATTTGTAATAAATTGCC
Organism: Protula sp. h YS-2021; assembly: GCA_949752745.1. Classification (NCBI taxonomy): domain Eukaryota; kingdom Metazoa; phylum Annelida; class Polychaeta; order Sabellida; family Serpulidae; genus Protula; species Protula sp. h YS-2021. The sequence goes on along the minus strand of OX457024.1, from coordinate 83,170,794 downwards.
GCTCCCACAGGAATAGAGATGCTAGAATACTTCTTTCACTTATTCACTTTCAACTGCCGGTATTGGTTTTGACAATTTGGGGGAAAATACTCTTGTATGGATTTACAGAGATAACTTTGGTTAGGATTACATTCATTAATCCATTGACATTTTTTTTAGTAATACCTTTTCTTGTATGGAACGAAATAACCACTTAATCTTGAAATTTGAATATCTCATCTTCGCCTCACTGCAGTAGCATCAGAAGCTTAAGGTCAGTATAAGAACTTGCATTTGAAAATTGATAAAAGGTAAAAGAGGCAGTGAAGCATCGGATTATACGAGTTCGTCCTACTCGACACCTCGAAGCTCCTTCGCCGCTACCGAGGGCTCGCCACCTTCTGCAAAGGCTGGTACCGTCGTGACGTCATCACGGGCATCAAAAAGACGGTTGGTCAACCTCCTCTTTCTCTCTCTCTCTCTCTCTCTCTCTCTCTCTCTCTCTCTCTCTCCCTCTCTCTCTCTCTCTCTCTCTCTCTCTCTCTCTCTGTCTCTCTCTCTCTCTCTCTCTCTCTCTCTTTGTCTCTTTCACCCTCCTTCTCTCTCTCACCCGTCCTTTTCAAATAGAAATAATCAAATCTAGTACTTGATTTGCTTATTTTGTTAAAATATTTAAGAAAAAACGAATTAATTTTTTTATATATTTGTAGTATGCCTGCTGCAAAACAATTAACATATGATTTTGGAAAATAAGTCTTATAGCTTTTTTAAATCAGACTATTTTTCTCATAGCTGACAAATTATTCTATCCTAGATCAAGCTCGACAGCTGCCACAGCTGCTTTTGCAGCGGCTACAGCTGGCTCCACAAATCCGAAAGACCACCCGAAGGGAATCAACAGATACCACAGCGCAGGACAAGCTGACACAAAGCCAGGCAGTAACCTGAGCCTAAACAAGAAGAGAGAATCAGTCATATCCACCGCCGCTTCAATGAGGGTCCTCAACGTCCTCAGGCATTGGGTGTCTAAACATTCACAGGTCTGTAACTGTAACGTTACTATTGCTATGATATTTTTAAAAAAAAAAACAATAGTCTACATTTTCGAGACAATTACTTGTTTTGCAATTCGCCAACAGGTACAAAAATGGTGATATTCTTGGTGGGTTAGGTGACATTTTCGTCACGCGTCACTGCTCCGAGGGTTTTGATGGAATCATTTCAATATTATGTTTTGTGGCTCGGTTCCTGAACTGTGTCATTTGCACTTGGGACCTCAGTCCTGTGGAGTTATTGCTTTACGAAGAATGTTCACTTTATTTTCCTTTGTAGCCCCAGCTTTTATAGAAGTAGGTGTTAAAGTAGTCGTCGGTAATATTTGTGTAAGTTTTAAGTTGAAAAATCGTCTCTCCTCCTAGGCTTTTAGCCTGAATGTCTGGAAATTTGGTTGAAGGTAACGGACAAAATTTTAGTCAAAGATAACGGTCTTTGGTATTTATTCGGCTATCACCGTTTTTTTTTTTTTTTTGGCAGTTTGCCAAAAACCACCCGATCCGAATGGACGCAGTGATATGTTCTTATTGTCTCAACATTTTGATTAAAGGCAGCGTGCACTAGTACCTGCGTAAAATTGGCGGAAATATTGACAATAGACCCTTTTTGTATTAAAATATTGACTAACGCTGGGTGCCTAACCTTACTCTCTTAAAATTTTGATTCACGATTTTTTTCAAAATTCCTAACAGCAGCATTCGATAGCTGGGACATTGTCTGTGGACGGTCCTCTTGACTATTTTATGGCCTTTTAAAGCTACAGAGACCAAAGTTTAGGTCAAGCGGCCCCTTTAACTACGCGTAGGCCTCACAGACAGTATGAAAACGAACCCCTGAAAATGCTGTTTGGGTCTTACGTGGTGTGGGTCACACGTGCTGACACCAGGTGCCCGTCACGTGTTGCACATTAGCAATTCAATTCACCCAGCAACTTCGATTCCCCCCCCCCCCACCCGTCCCCATATAGAAAGGAGGTGAAATGGATCTCAACTACATCAAAACGCTTTCCTTTTTTAAATGATTTGAAATGCTGATTTTTTTCCTTTATAGGACTTTGAAGGTGATGCTGAATTAAAAGCGGTTGTGAAAGATTTACTAGAAGAAATGGTGTGCAACTCGACACTCTGTCCCGCAGAACATAAGGCAGCAGCAAGTATTTTACGGGTATTAACTAAAGAAGAAGAGGTCGTCAAGGCCAAGGTCGACCTCCATGTGCTACTCACGCCGCCTACGGTGCGCATTACCAGAAATGTTTTCATTTATGTTTTCTTGCTGAAAGACAAGCTTTGCAATTAGCACGGTTGTAATATTTATGAAATCTTCTAAAATACATATGTCTACGGGATAATCTTCTAAACGAATGGAATTCAACTCGTTTAAAAAACAGCAACTTATTTCTAAGATTTGTTATCATTTTATATATTAATCATTTGGGCTTTTGCTACGATCAACGAGGGATATTTTGGTCTCCGGTCGTTCTAGTTTTATTCAGGGACAAAGCAGTCTTTATGAAACTGTCAGTAATTGTATTTTGATCTCCACTACTTCATAATTCGTGGCTTTCTGTTACACAGAGGTTTAAAGCTATAGTATCACATTTGGTCACACTGTCTAGAAACCTTCTTTGTGTCACTCTACGATAATTAAAAAATAATACTCTAATTGCATTGATTTATAATACATCTTGGAGTATTCTATATCATTCTCTTTTTAATGTACAGACTCCGACAAGAGATAACTTCGATACTCTGTCAGCACTAGATATCGCTGAGCAACTGACATATCTGGACCACCAAATATTCATGTCAATACGGAGCGAGTAAGTCAAAGCTCGCATACAAGGGCAATTGCTGGTTTTTAATTTGTGTGAAAGCTGTCTTGAGTGGAAGTTTCATTCTAGCACATAGTTATAGTTTTTCTCAGGAGGCAAATATTTTCATTGAGAAAGTATAAATAGTGTTGCCATAACGATTGAGATATAAACACTAAGGCACATGCGCATATCTGTGGCATAATTTTTTTCCCCCGAAAAAGCACTGACTTCTACAAATCATGCTAAACAAATGGTTTTCCTGGTACTCTTCGAAGTTAAATTGTAGGTGTTATCTGCTACAGGAAAAATATCTTTATGCACGCTTTAAGTTTTGAGCCTTAATCAATCCCAACAGACATTCAGTCTTCACCATAAGAGTATTACCTGCTGTTTTCCCACTTTTTGTAGGGAGCTTTTGAGTCAAGCATGGATGAAGCCTGATAAATCCCACAAAGCACCTCACGTCCTGTTGGTTAGCAAGCGATTTAATGAGGTAATCCATTGTCCTGGGACGCTGCTTCCAGCTGCACCCTGCTGGAGCAAGATACTGAGTTATCACCTCTCATAAACTTTCGTACACAAAATGATGAAAAAATAATAAACAATATGTAAAAGTAAATCCAAAACAGTTAAACAAAGTTACTTGAATAGCTATAGTAAAAAACATAAGTTGGAATTGTGACTGCATTTATAAAAGATGTTCTTTTTTTCGTTATGTACCACTAAATATTATTATTATTTATTTCGAATTAAAAAAAAACAGCGGATATGAAGTTTAACTAATTGACAATTTGAACTTTTAGGTCAGCAGATTAGTAGTGTCAGAAATAGTTGGTAGGCAAAACTTACAAGACAGGGTAACATGTATAGAGAAGTGGGCGGCCATAGCTGACATATGCAGGTAAATATGGGATCACAACCCACCCCACCCCTCCTTGCCCGCCCCCCCCCCCCACCACCACCACCACCACCACCACCACAGCAGAGGAGTGGATGGCCATAGCTGACATATGCAGGTAAATGATATCACAAAAACCCCACCCCCTCATTTTAATTTGTTATCCTGTTAAATAAAATACAGTTGTTTTTCGATGACTCGACTCTCAGTGATTTAAATTAATTTTTCGAGATCTCGAATGTTAAGAATATTGAAACTATGACAAATGTGCTGGGATCAATACTGCGGAAAGTCTAATTTTTAATGAATTTGTGTTTACTAATAAATCTTTGTTGACCATTCTTTAATTCAGTGTGTTTATTTGTGCATTAGGTGCATGCATAACTACAACGGGGTTTTACAAATCTGTGCGGCTTTTGTGAACGCATCAGTGTACAGACTGAAGAAGACATGGGAGAAGATAGCCAAACAGGTAAGCAGCTCCCTTGCTGCATGAAAAAAACCTATTAAATTAGATATTCTAAATGGCTAGAGTTGTTTAACAAAATGACTTTAAAACTAGTTTCTCAACCAAATACCATAATCAAGCTTAATCAGTTCCTTCCGGTGTCATCAAATGAGACCGCGTTGTCGCAGAATGGATTCATTTGAGGCCCGGTATTTTATTATATAAAGGTGTTTTATTTTAAGGCTTCAGATGAAAATAGATAAAAGTTAATAGAAAGGGGCAATTAAATTGCATATTTTAAAAGCGGAAAATGTTTAATTATATCATTTCCTGCTCAAAACTAATCCCCTTTTGCTGATTTCCTTTATGAATTTTTATTATTATTGTTATTATTATTATTATAATTATTATTATTATTATTATTATTATTATTATTATTATTATTATATTGCCGAATTCTTTCATGAACTTTTTTTTAATTTGTACCCTTGTTTGCAGACAAAACAAATGATAGAAAAGTTACAAACACTGGTGTCATCGGAGAGTCGCTTCAAAAACATGCGAGACGCACTCCACAGGTGGGCGAAATCAAGTACAAGGGCCCGTTGTCGTCTCCCACTGCCACCCACCTCTCCCCCAGGAAAAATTATAACCTTCCCGCTTTCCAGGATGGTCCCATTTTTGGGTCTTTTTATTGGTGGCCATCCCCCTCCCGCCCTACTATCCGTCGTCCGTATGAATGTTTGTGAATTTTTATTCAAAATGCATCACCTACAGTTTTGATCCGATTTCTTTCAAATTTTATGTGAATGCTCCCCAGATGCTCCTGTTTTGAAAAGTTTTTTTCTTTTGGCGATGAGCCAAAAATGAATCATTTTTAGCCAATTTTCCAAGTGCTTGGTTTTTGATCGAATTGTTTTCAAATTCTTTACGCTTTGCCAAAAATTGATATTTGAATTGCCAGTAGTTTGTCAAGTGGTGGTGTTTCAACTTTTTCGTTAAATTAATCCAGTTTTTCAAAGTGGTTGTACAGTTTTAGTCGGATTCTTCTCAAATTTTATGAAAGTGATCAGAGGACAGTCTCTCCTGACAAATAGGCCTACTGTTTGTAGGGATTCCCCAAAGATTGACTAAATGCCGATTTTTATAATTTTTCAATAACCAGCTTAAAAAAAATGTCTATTAAAAATTTAAAATGCATCTACTCCTACTATGATAATTGATTTGGTTTTAAGCTTCACAGATGAAATTATTTCCTATGCATTGTGGATTGTGCTGTATGTCGAAATTCAATGATATCGAAATTTCCTATATTTGGTCTTGAACACTGCAAAGTATAATCATTTTGAAATTTGAATCTACTCTTTCAATTTCTTACGGTTCGTTTTCAAAGTTGGTAAGCTGACCCCAACATGGTTTATTCTGTCAAGAATCTTTTTCATTGATTCGGTTGGTCCTGGACATTCTTATTAAATATAGCTTGGTTGGGGACTAACTTGTTATTAACTCCCAACCAGGGCTTTAGCCCCGGAGGAGAACTATAGGTTTGGATATTGTCTGTCCGTCTAGTCGTCCGTCTGTATGCGCGTCCCGCCATCGCCGGCTGTAAATTGCACCCTGATAATCCGTTTCCTATGATGTTTGGTATATAGATGACCTATCATAGTAGGTAGATGCTCTGCTATTTTTATTTTCACCTTGACCCAGTTTCGAGGTCGTAGTGGCAACCATCTTGAATTTTCAATTCCGGTTAGGGGCTGTGCTCCCTACGATGGCTTGTTAGACCAGTCATCCATCGTGTAACGGAGGGATATAGTCATGAGCTTGTCCACCTGGCCGTCCGTCCGCATGCGTATCCAGGCTGTCCAAATGACAGCAATTTTTTTTTTTTTTTGGATTATTGGAACTCAGTTTATTTTCGACGTCGTACCCAGGCTAGATCTCCGAAACTATTAACTGATTTTTTTTTCAAATTTCACATACGGATTGAGCACATATTGAAGGTGTGCAATATTGCATTTTTGTTTCGATCATGAAAAATTGTCAAAATGACAGTATTTTGAAAATTTGGAAAAATTAGCATTCATACAATTCCGTGTGCGTAATGGAAAACGTCGTGTCCGGACTACATCTCCGAACCTATTGCTTGGATTGTTTTGACATTTCAAAAGCGGATAGATTAAATATTGAGGGTGTGCAAAGTCGTATTTTTGTTCGGAATCATGAAAAATTCTCAGAATGACAGTATTTTTTTCATTATTGGAACTCAGCATATTTTTGACATAGTGATCTTGCTAGATCTCCAAAATTATTACTTGGATTGTTTTGAAATTTCCCATACGGATTGATCCCATACTGAAGGTGTGCAACTTCGTATTTTTGTTCTGAATCGTGAAATCTTTCAAAAAGACAGTATTTTGAAATTTGGCAAAACTTAGCGTTTATGTAGTGTTGTCGGCATAATGAAACCTCATATCTGAGTTATATCTCTGAAACTATTTCTCGGATTGTTTTGAAATTTTACGCACGGATAAAACACATGGAATGTGTGCAACGTCGTAATTTTATTCGCATTATGAAATAGGGACAGCATTCATGATTGTTTTTGGATGGGATGGGGGACTATTGAAAAATCTCACACACGAACAGAGCACATATTGCAGGCATGTTAAGTCGTATTTTGTTCGGATTCATGAAAAACTCTAAAAATGTAACCATTTTGAAATTCGATGAAACTTTGCATTTTGATATAATTTTGTCCACGAAATTTAACGTGTCGTACAGGCTGTGTCTCCAAAACTATTCTGATGATTTTTAATTTCACACACAGATAAGACATACATTGAAACTTACCAAAATATTTTTTAATAAATTAAAAAAACTTAACTTTGGTCGAAACTTAAAAATACAAAACTGTTAGAATTGTGAAAAATGTGATGAAAGAGGCGATATTATGGAAGTGGACAAACTGACTTTAGCACCGATTGTTGTCTCAGAGAAGGTCCACTGATGAACAAATCAGTCTGATTTATCCAATCATGGACATAATAGATAAATATGTAAAAAAGAAAATGAATATTTTGAGTGTTACATAATGTGGTTAGAGGGGGAAATTCTTGGTCTTTGACGAACAGTACTTATTTTAAGTGTTAGTATTTTAAAGTACGCCTCCCTTTGTTTAGGTGTGACCCGCCGTGTATCCCCTATTTAGGAATGTATCTTACCGACTTGTCTTTCATTGAGGAAGGAACGCCAAATGTCACCGAGGAGAAGCTTGTTAATTTCTCCAAAATGCGAATGGTGAGTGCAAAATAACATCTAAATAGCAAGACGCTACTATTATTGATATCGGATACAAAAACTGTTGAGCGTGCTATTCCACTATTGCTTAGCCGGTCAATGAAAGTTCGCAAAAATATCGAGAGCGGTGTTAAGAATGGTACAATAGCGCTCCGGTGGAGCTATCATTATATTTCTGAGGAAAGACCCAATATTATATTTTCCTTTTTTGCAGATTGCTCATGTGATACGGGAAATTCAGCATTTTCAACAAACACCTTACCGAATAGAGCATCATAAACGGGTATATTATTGTTTCTTTACAAGCAAGAGTTCTTTCTTTTATTCACAATATGCCTCGATATGCTGAACATTAGGGACAAGGGTGGGGGGATGGGGATTAAGTAACTGGTGAGCGAACTGAGTGGTATAGCGCAGGCGTTATGCCCCATGGTACCCTACTTGCATCCCATAAACTAAATGGGTGAAAAAAAAGGTTTGAAGGACAGTTTTTTCTTCGTCTTTACTGGTGGTGTGCACTTCTGTTAGTGAGTGATCCTAAAGCGGAGATTTTTCACTTCATTTCTATGCTGTGGGTTGTAAGGCTATATATTTAAATATACCAGGGAACATATGATAATGAATATGTGTGCATGCGTCCCTTTTAAGATATCACGTTGTGGTAGTGTTTCATGTTTACTGTTCTTTCCAGGTGACAAACTATCTCCTGGACCCATCCAGACTGCTTGATGACGAAACAACATATAAACACTCGCTAGAGATAGAACCGCGGACTGCACGGGTCTCAGTGCCAACAAGCCAGTCAAGCTGCTAGCATCAGGTCACGTGGGGGCGGTACAGCAAGGCATTCCGTGCATCAAATGCGAACAGCCAATGATCAGCCAGAGTGGTTTTTGAACAGAGGATTGGCCAGCCAGTCTCCAATCAGATGTGTGTGTGTGAAGGAATAATTGGATCATATGATGACTGGAAGATTGCACACTGTGTGGTTACAGGTTATCACGCAAACTGTAAAAGTTCGGCATAGTTTTGCTATTATTTATGGACTGAATGGTTGTTTTTAGGAATGCAGAATAGTTTGCATCCAATAAATCAGATAACCTTTGAAAACAAAAGGATATATTACACGTATGGTAATCAAAATATTGGATATCAAAACATACGCTTGATTTAAAAAAAAATACGGGTACGGATACCTCCACAACAAAATGTCAACCGGAAGTACACATAAAATGGTATCTATTCCGGTATCAGCACGCAAAGCTTAAAGCGGTAGCGGTTTGCCGACGGTTTTCATGCATGCAAATCCCATGTCTGTGTTGTGTGGGAAAATAAAAAACGTGCATAACATGAGGGGTTTCAGCTGAGTATCTCAAAGGGAATACGTTGTTACAACAAGATGCAAATTCTAACGCAAACACGCATTTTTATGGATAGTTGAACAGACGGGCAGTCGCACTTTGAACAAGCTGACAAGGTTTGTGTGGCAGAGACGTGTGATTTGTGGAGGCAATAGGTGAATGACGTATATTGTGACATCAGTCCCTGATTTCTTGAAAAAATACTAAAGTTTTAATCACCCAATTAAATAATGGGTATGTCGTCATAGTCGTTACCTTATGATGAGATGAGACATTGCTCTCCTGCAAAGGTACGCTGCAAATATATATCCAAGGTCAAATACAGCTGCAGTTAAAGATATACACAGCAGGCAAGTGTGCCCTGGGAATTTGTTAAACCGGAGATTTTGTTTGGATATTCCGGAGAACAGAGAGAGAGAGAATAGATTATTTTATTCGTGGATACTTCGCTGCATTCTATTTATGAATTGTTGTTACATAATGTGTTGATTGTTTTATTCTCGACTTCTAGGTTTCATAAAATTAGGCTCGGGGCTGTTCCAAAAATTGTCACAGCAGAGAGAGGTAGCATTTGAAAAAGCGCCTCGATTCAGCTTCCTGTACGGGAAATGTTTGGGTGAAAAGGGGAAAGATTACTCTCGGAGCAGTTAAGATGTGAAAAGTATTCTCTGTATTCGCCCTACGGACGAGTTCTGGAACAGCCATCAAAGTGCGCGTTGTGTATTTACTTCTGTTGTACAGCCAATTAAAGGTTTTAAGATATTGTATTAGGAAGCGATGGATAACGTTTGAGGGCATCCTTGCCAACTAATTTCGTTATAAAAACACTTCTGGAATCTCATTGTTTGTGTGATAATACTGACGGATTCACTGTGTCCATGTGATAACACTTCGAACTGTGTTGTTCTTGGTTGGAACATGAATCATGTTATCAAATTTATGGTTTTCTCGTTTCATGTTATAAACCTTGTGGTTTCTTTTTTTTCATGTTATAAAACTTACACAAGTTAGTGTTATGAAAACATTGGTTCTCTGTTTGTCCGTGACAGGAAAAACTTTTAGATGCTCGTTTTCCACCATATTTATAAAACATGAATTCTTGTTATCCTCGTTAGAATCAAGGAACAGTTATGAAGTTTGTGCATTCACACAAGAGGAACTATAAGCTCTTATCATCTGCAAAAAATTGCTTTAAAAAGTGAAGCAGTAAGTGCCGAATTTTTTCCCCAAAAAAATATATTGCAACGTCCATAAGTAAATATGGCTACCTACTAAACATTCCTCAACCACTTTTAAAGATTTCTGCATGATCTACGTCTCACCTGTTCCTTAAATGGCATTGTAGGGAAGGGGGTTAAAATTCCAGTTTAGTTTCAATTTTTCACCACATGCACTTCTGCAATCTCAGTATCATTTCACCGCTTAAACCAGGAATAAAAATTGCCCTGTGTACCACCCAAAATTCTTCTCCCCAACCTTATTATTTCATAGAAGTCTCCATGACTGAATAGAAATTGAAAGTTTTTTATCAAGGCACACAGCAAGGTGTTCTGTCAAGGCATGCAACAAGATGTGTTTTTTTTTTTCAAGGCATACAGCAAGATGTTTTGTCATAGTGTACAGCAAGGTTTTTTGTCAAGGCATAAAGCAAGGTTTTTGCTAAGGAATATAGTAAGGTGTTTTCAATACAAACAACAAGGTATTTTGTCAGGATATACAGCAAGCTGTTTTGTTAAGGTACAGCGCAAGGTGTTTTGTCAAGGCATACAGCAAGGTGTTTTATCAAGGTATAGAGCAAGGTGTTTTGTCAACGTATAGAGCAAGGTGTTTTGTCAAGGTGTACAGCAAGGTGTTTTATCAAGGTATAGAGCAAGATGTTTTGTCAAGGTGTACAGCAAGGTGTTTTATCAAGGTATAGAGCAAGGTTTTTTGTCAAGGTCTAGAGCAAGGTGTTTTGTCAAGGTATAGAGCAAGGTGTTTTGTCAAGGCATACAGCAAGGTGTTTTATCAAGGTATAGAGCAAGGTGTTTTGTCAACGTATAGAGCAAGGTGTTTTGTCAAGGTGTACAGCAAGGTGTTTTATCAAGGTATAGAGCAAGATGTTTTGTCAAGGTGTACAGCAAGGTGTTTTATCAAGGTATAGAGCAAGGTGTTTTGTCAAGGTCTAGAGCAAGGTGTTTTGTCAAGGTATAGAGCAAGGTGTTTTGTCAAGGTATAGCGCAAGGTGTTTTGTCAAGGCATACAGCAAGCTGTTTTGTCAAGGTGTAGAGCAAGGTGTTTTGTCACGGCATACAACAAGGTGTTTTGTCAAGGCATACAGCTATAAACGCGACGAACCACATTGTGTTCTATCCATTCTTGCTATTATTAATTAAATTATAGAAAAACAAATGATTAAACAAATCTTTATTATTTGCAAACAATGTTTTCGTTACAGCAATGGTGGTACAAACAGAAGTGGTTGAATCTATCACTTAGATTGGTGGATCGTTTAAGCCACTGAATATTACTACTTGAAAGGATTTAGTAAGTCATGGGAGGTCTAATGGGATCCTTCAGGTTGAAGACAACTGTATTTTTAAAGTACTGTATTTTTAAACAGTCTGAAACAGTCCACACTTGTAACTGACTTCTAGTAGTACTTTGAATATATTGTTCCCAAAAGGAAATATACACTTGCTTACTAACAGATGCGAGTAAGTCGTAAGTGAATGGAATTGTAGTCAGTGTAATCGAAGCTAGTCTCATTTTAAAACGCATCAATTATATTTTTTATTAAATAGTGCTTAGTTGTCTCTTTGCTTAATGTTAAACGCTTAAACACGAATTTTAGGTTTGCCGGTTATTGTGTTACCGAAACTTTGTGGATAACAAATGTAATTGAATTTATCAGGGTCTAGTATAAAAGAGTCATTTTCAAGTGTTACTCATTTCTTACACAGACAAAAGCCTGTAACCAAGCAACGCAAAGAAGAGTAGGAAACTTGTTACCAGTGACGAATGGGGGAGGGAGAGGGGACAGTCATTATAAACTACCCATGGTTAAATACAATTCGGCCATAACTCGAGGGTGACATGTAAAATAAGGTGTACAGATCAGCCCTAAGTTTACTTAATGTAACATTTAAAGTTTAGGAATCTCAATATTTTGTGGTTTAGACCAATAAATGATTAAAGGTTTTAAGTCGCATGCAAAAATCTGAACCACTTTGAAATTATAAATTAAAACAAATCCAATTTAAATGTAACTTTATGTGTTATTTATATCTACACTAGCTAAACACTGAATAGTGATTTGCAAGAAAGAACGAGTAAAGGTTTTATTCTTGTAAAACATTTATTTTTGTGATTTTATCAAGTAGCAATCTAGTCACGAACACTCATGCACTTTTGCTCAGTTTGGCAAACGAGCTATATTTATTGGCAGTCGCATTTATTTAAGACCAAAGCTTCGTACTTCTTTGTTAATTTGTGGTCAAACATATGAAAATAAAAAATAAAAAAAATATTTGTGAGTGGTGTTAGTTACGTCTTCGGAAATGCCAATTAACAAGTCTAGAATACATCAGAGCCATTCTTGATAAATCTAAGAATCTAGCAGTCCCATGCAAATCTAAGTTTCTAAGAGTACGTGCAAATCTAAGTTTCTAAGAGTTCCATTCTAATCTAAGAATCTACCTGTCCCATACAAATCTAAGTTTTGGAATTTCAATGTAAATGTTAGGTTCTAAGAATTCCATGAAAATGCGCCTTCGATGCATCCTTACTTGAAGAAGGAAACTGTTTGTTTTGGGAATTCCAGTTGGTCATGTAGATAGGAGTACGTATATAAAATGAACAAATTCTTTACAAACAAAATTTACCTCTTGTTCAAGATGAATGCAAAACCACCCCAAAATACAAAATGTTAGTGAGCTAAACTGACAAATTTACCTTTTATAATAAAATATGCAGTAAGTCTTCAAAAAATATGTATTAAACCTTCAAAAGATATTTATGCAGCAAAACAAATATCAAAACCACAGTGATTTTCATCATATATCAGTAAACTAGATCTTATATTGATAACCCAGCCCAAACAAAGCTCCTCTGAAAGCTCTTAAACAACAGCTTTTACAATTAAACTTTATCCCTTTAGAATTTTAAAACATTTTAATTCTGGCTTACTTTTCCTTTACAGATAAGCCAATGTTTTTTTTTTCAGATTCTGAAACCTTTCTTAGAAACTGTTTTCCACTTCTGATTCTTTCCAGGAAAAAACATTCCTTGGCTTACTCAATGAAACGGCACCCCCTCTCTCAACCCTCACTAGGAATATCATAACTGAAGCTGATTATGGATATGAACAGTCAGTGTATTTAAAATGACCAGGTACGATTTTCCATCCAGGCGTCGTACTTATAAAACGAACACAAGCATTTCACTTTGCTCAGAATATTTAGCGTATGTAAATAAAGCACACATCAATTATGTAATGCTCAGTATGGCTGTTTGCGGGTGCGAGAGGCTTATGCACATGTTGCAGTCCTTACAAAGGCGAAAACAAAAAGCCAAGTTCACAGCTTCAAATCAAGCAAAGACAAAATGACGGTCCGAAACAGTAAAAAAGAAGGTCCGAAACAGTGGCCCCCTACAACTTTAATATCTCTGTGCAAGTTTTCGAGCTGCCAAGTATTAACTATTAAATACCTTTTAGTACGACTGTGTTCAGTCCTAAATTATCTAGGCATAGATACTGGTAAGCAACAGCATTTTGATTGTTCATTAGCTTAAAATTCGCGTTTTTATATCCAATTAAAACGGTTTGTTGTTTGGACAAATGTGGTCTCTTTTTGTGCTTGAGAGGCTTCTCCCCTTGTCTGTAGTTCTTTTTGTTCCCGCCTCGCTATCTACATACAGAATCATATGCGTGCTAGGCTGGGTTCGATCATGTTGTCCCCCATTACCTGAATTAATCACTGTTTCGGCGGCCACAAAGGGCAGCCTGCACAGCCTAGAAACAGAGTCTCGCGTACAGTCCTGCAAATAGAATTTAATGAAACTATTGGGGGGGGGGGGGGTTGCCAACAGCCCGATTTTAAGATTTCTTCCATGAGCAAGCCACCTGGTGTATTTCGTGTGGGTGAACGTTGGTGGAGGACTCAGCGTCAGGCTTAGACTTGGTATCTGATCGTTTACTTTTTTTCCTGTGTTGGCCCCTACCGTGGGGTTCTGGGTTCTGCTGGGCTTCTAGAGGGTGTGGGAGCATCTGATAATCCGGGACCCCCAGCCATAGTTGGCCCCCCTCCCCATAGTCGCGCCTTAGGTGGAGCTCGTTGGGACCGTCGTCACTGGTGGTGTTTCCACACTTTCATTCACGTCTGGTGGTCTGGATACTGTGCATGGAGCCGTTGAGCGTGTGTGTGCACGGCTGCTGTTGGAATGCTGCTGTTGGAATAAGAATGCTTGTTCCTGTAACGCCCTCTTGACAACTGCTTCTATATCCATATGTGGGGCAGATAAGAACTGCCCTCGTGGGCCCTTGGCGTGATGACAAATGTACTAGGCGGAGTGCAAGAGTTGGGGCCCATGTCTGGCTCAAAGTTTGTGATGTTGAGAGGTCATGGGTTGGCACGTTTGTTTCGCTCGGGTCCTGAAATCTGAGGGATGTGATGGTTGCTTTACTTTCAGCCAGATCCTCAATGGAGACGAGTGAGCCCCGTTTGGTGGAACTATGCTTCCCCCCTGCACGAGGTTTTGTGTGATGGGGACCTCTTGTTCTCAAAGTCCGACATGTCCATCGCGTGGGGTGACGATATTTCATCGCGTAGTGGTGTGCCGACCTCTGGCTGTTCCGATTCCTGTGCCGCAGTAGCCGTCGGCATATTGCCCCAGAAACGTTTGACGAATATGCAATTTCCTGTGCCTTTGTCTTTGACAGGACAGGACAACACCTCAGTTCATTACGCCCTTCCCTTTGTATATTCCAAAAGACTCGCATCGTACCTGTGCTAACCCCCCCCCCCCCCCTTGTGTTCAGAGCCATCCTGATGCAGCCCTACAAATCGATCCCCTATACCCCCTCTAATTCTCTTCCATACCCTGGTCGGTCTGCTTTACTATCGCAACATACACTCCTCCCCCCCCCCCCCGCCCCCCTCCGATTTCCTCTGCAGTACGTAGTTTCTGGAACTCTGCCCTTTTCGATATCAACCGTTCTTTTATTTTCTGTGAGCCAGGATGTCCTCTCTAGGGGTTCTCACCCCCTCACATTCCTGGATCAGATGTTCGAGAGCCTCGTCCAAAACCGATTAACAGCACAGACATTGGAACGCCATCGACCCTTCCCAGTGCTTCCTTTATTTGACGTATCTATGCCCCTTATTTGCAATCGTGCTAATCACCTAGACCTCCATCCATCCATCCATCCAGTAACCCTTTTGCCCCCCCCCCCCCCCCATGCTCGGTTCCATTCAACAAGACTGATGATGGCTCCCCCAACTTCCCTTTCCCATTTGTCCCTTTCCTTTTCTTTTATCATACCCTCCACATAATGTTTCCATCCCCACAAATTCCCGTTTCATTTTTCCACATCTTATACTCACTTCCCTCCGCTTGTTCATGTTAGCCTTTTGCGGCACGTTAATTACTCTCCTTCCCTTTGCATCCTCCCTCCCTCCCTCCCTCATACCCCCCCCCCCCCCAAACCGGCTCCCACGCCCACCCTTTACCCCTTGAGACCCCTCCCAATATCTCGACCCCTGCTTTCCCTCCCCATATACCGTCCCTTTTCCAATCTTTTCCCCCTCATCTAACCTTCATTTCCTTGCAAAACACCTTCCCAATACCTTGCGCTAGAATGTCTAGCCCTTGATACGTTACATGTAACCCGTCCCCCAAGTATCTTTCCCACCTCCCCACTAGTAACTCCCCGAACCGTGCTACCCCCATCCCCTAGCCCTCATATAATGCCCCACCCTCTCATTCACTTCCCTTCTGGCCATATCAAGTTCCCCTCCACAACAGGTTTTCTACAATGTCATCTCCTATTCCCCCACATCCCTCTTAAGTCCACATCTGTCTCCCTCGTATCCCCCCCAAATCATTCGTTTCCAGCATGAAGCAAACCTCTACCACCCTTTGCACTGACAACCCTCTCTTCTCCATTTCCTCCTTCAAGTCCCACGCAATCATTGCCCCCTGTTCCCCCGCACCCCTCGTTGTCGTTCCCTCTATCCCCTTTACTACTACTGCCCCCTTTGTCCAACTCTCGAACCGGGGTCGGAATTTCCTCCATCCCTAACCATTGAATTGCCCAGAACCAATACTATGGGGGGGGATTGACCCACCTTGCCGCCTAGTCTCCTCCAATCCCTTCCCCCGCTTTGCCTCCTCCCGAACTTCCGCCCATATCTTACCCAGCCAATTGTGTCCCTTACCATCCTCCCTTCCCCAAAATTGGTTTGGCGTATCAGCGCTATGTGCCCATTGAGTGATGTCACATTCCCACAGTTAATCCAAGCCTAAGGCATTTTTTAATTATAAAAAGGCTAAGGCATATTTCATAAAAGCGTGAGGGGGAGGGGGATGGACGATCAAGCGTGGACCACGGATTTTCGTTTGAGGGTGGTAGGGAGTATCATGACAGCGAGAAAAGCTGTGTCTATTTTCTAGAAATTCGAAGTTAAAGATTTTTTGTAGATTGTTTTCTTTTGTCTGCCTCTATTATTATTGGGGGGGGGGCGGAGAAGGGGGGAGTGGATTACGATTCCTAACTTAAATATTTCCATGAAATGTAATTTAAACGCATCATCGACTATCGTTTCGACCAGCCCTTCCCCCACCCCTACCTGAAAAAATTCATCCTCCTTGACATCGTGCAGGGAAAGTTTTCAGTGCTGGGAGGGGGCGGGGTAAAACGTCCACGAAAATTATTGCCCTCACGTTTTGACTCATATACAGCTGGCAAACCACGCAGGCATGTAATATCAGTAATTATTTCGCCAGAGAATGCATTGCAGCAAAAATTATGAGAAACATTCATTTCAAATTTGAAAATGACACAACTGTATCTATCAGAAGCTGATCCGTTTGAAGACATAGCGAATATTTTTTTTACGTTCCGCTATTGCCCAAAACCACTATATCATGGCAGGGGATCATTTAGATAACACTCACATTAATTTTATGATCGAATCATCATCTTTTATAAGCGTTTAGAAATGGAGCTGTAACAAATTTCCAAACTCAAACTCAAATATTTTTAAATTATGCCGCCGATTATCCAAATTTAATAAATTCAAAGAGTTCACGAACAGAGTCTCAGTGATAATAAACGCCTGAGTTTAACGCACTCGGTTGTAGGAAAAAGTAATCACGGAAAATGGTAATAAAAAATTGTCACCGAAATAAAGGAAACGATAAAAAAACGCTAAACGGAAAAAAAGGTAAATGCTAAAAACGGTAAATATGGCAACAATAAAACAACGTGTCGGTAAGTATCTGTGCAGACTTATCAAAGCCTTGCTTGGCCCGTTTTTTTTATTTCAGCACGGCATTTGACGGGAGGGAGGGTCACAGAATGATCAACTTGGATTGTGATTCATAACCAAAAGTGGCCCATCCAGGTTCATTGTTGTTTTAAGTGCACCGTGGTAGTCAATTATTCTCTTGACGCACCTCCAGCGTATGTGCTTTCTATTTTTTCTGGGCTTTCATAATGTTCCGGAGACACCCGAGTATAATGTTCTGGCGGGGTTGGGACATTTTGTACCTTTGTCATTTTGTACCTCTGTCATTTTATACCTTTTTGGACACTTTGTACCTCAAATTTTGGGACACTTTGTACCTCCGCGAAAGACGTTTTCTACCTTTTCTGCCACTTTGTACCTTACCATTTTATACCTTTTTAACCGACTTTGTCGTGATTTATCCCTAGTAACTTTTCTTACCAGTGTTAATTGCATTACTTGAGTTTATGTGCGCTGAATGTATTTCCAACACAGACGATGTGGAACGGGCATATTACAAGTAGAATTTTTAAAAGCAAAGAAAGGTGAGGTTTTAAGATGTAATAAAATACTGTATGTTTTAAATTTCGCTAAACCTTAAAAAAAAAACGGGTAAACAAGCCTCACAGGGCATAAAGTTAACGGGGTCCGGGGATTCCCAGGATCGCTGAAACTTGGCTTGGGACCCATTTAGTTTCTGTCTGGGGGACCCCAGTGTCTTGTTATAATTCGTCCGTTTCGGGACCCCAAGACATTACCACGGGACCCCTGGTTTTCGACAACCGTGCACGTCAAACTAGCGCCCGACGCTAAGTTACAACGCGCACAGACCAGTAAATTCCGAGCCGCATCCACTAAAATACAATCGTTCTTAAGGAGTGCCGCAACGGCTCTAGATCAGTTTCGACGTTACTCAAGGCTGTTGGACATATCTATGCGCCTGTGCCATAGACTCAGATTTGACATGTGAACACTCGATTTATGTGGAGTGACTGACCATAGACTTAGTGGTAGCTACAACTAGACTGTTATCGGTGACAGTCAGAAAATTCCGTTGTTATTTTGCTGGTTACACATTACGCGACAGCAAAAAACGTGTATTGTATTGTAAAGAAGCGTGCAAATTACAATAAAATGTGTAAAATTAATCTTGGATGTAATTCTTCTCATCTTAAAAAGGGTACAAAATGACTTAAAAAGGGTACAAAGTGGTAAGGTACAAAGCGTCTTTCGCGAAGGTACAAAATGGCAAGGTACCAAGTGGCAAAGGTATAAAATGTCCCAAGACCGTTCTGGTGAAACCTGAATATAATGTTCTGGAGACACCGGAGGAGTCTAGGAATTAACTACACGAGGTATGAAGACGCTGCTACTCCTGTAGCAAAGTACACAGAGGTATTTTAAAAACTCCAGTATAAACGCAAGGCCCGCCATTTAAGACACGGAGTGCACTTTCTTTGATGTTGAGAAAGCAAGGAGGTTCGTTTCTTTAATAAAAATTAACCCCGATATGCTGTGATTAAATCAATTACCATATCTTACGTTTTCAGCACTTTTTCATTTATAATTTCTGTTTACCGTTCTTTCCGTTACTATTTTTTTCCGTACCGAAACGCACTCAACCTGAATATTTAAACAGACCTTGGAAAATACTATGTAATAAACTGTTCTTAGAAACAAGCGAAATAATTAAGGCATGTGGTCGCACTTGTACTTGTTTATTGAGAACTCAACAAATCGAGCATAACACACATCTCTGCACCCTCAACAGGGTCCCACGGAACCAAAACGCTATAAACTCTGGCCTCTACCGTACAGTACATATTCGATAAGTCGAAATCTGATAACTCGAAATACTCGACAAGTCGAAGGTTTTTTTTTATCTTTTTAAGGTCGCAAGCTTTGTTTTATTGCTGCAGGACTTGCAGCTATTTGATAACGCGAAATATTTCTAATTCGAAGTGACTAAGGCGGATTTTTTTTCCTTTTCGGGGCTACGCAATGCAACTCAATAGTATTTATCACCATTCTAGTTCACACAGGGAACCGTTTAAATAAACAGTGTCATTGACTTCTGTCTGACCACTTACGTAACTGCTTTTTGACAAAACTTGTGCTGGGGCTGCAAATATACATTACTTTCTACTGACCGTACTTGTATCGCTGTTTATTTAAGGTCCATATTTCACCCAATTCTTCTATTGTCTACTTGTGTCATAACTAATTCTTATCTGTATAAATAGGCACTGTAATTGTTACTCATTCAGTTACTGATTATGGCGTTTATTGAAAACATTTTTCACTCAACTCTTATTAAAATATGTACTTCAAAGCGATTATTAAAAAGATGTGTCTTGTTCAAAACTACTAAAAAGAAAACTAGTCCCACACGAAGTTGAGGTTAAATGCAAAGTAGTGTTGGAAGATGAAAGTGGCAAAAAAAGCCAAATAAAAAAATTTTAATTTAATTTTCAGATTTTGCAATCTGAACATCAATACAAACATTATATTGTGAACATAGTGAACTATATGAGCTTATGCTTTATACAGTACCTTGGATATCAGCCTTGTTAAAACATAGTTTGACACATAAGTGCAACATAAATATGCTGAAAATAAATTTCAATACACCAGGTACATATATAACATTTTTTCCTGTTATCCTAAAGGAGGATGTTACGAAATGTGAATGTGTACATAGTAGTTAGCGGCCATTTTGAAAATTTGGTTACTCGAAATATTCGATAACTCAAAGTTTTTTTCTGGTCATAAGCATTTCGTCAATTGGCTAGAATAGCAAACCAAAAGTGCAAAAAAGAAATACAAATTAACTGCTACAGAAATCTGTACGTGGCCAGAATAAATATTCAATGACTGAAAGCGAACGATAGCAATAGAAACCATGACTGCACACCACTTTTTAATATATTTTTTATTTACTCCGTAGGGGGGGGGGGGGGGGTTAGAATCCAACATCGATCTGTCTATCGGTTTCTGAAATCAGTCTTTTTTGCATACTTGACCCATGGTCAAGGTCAAAATCTTATGTTGATAAATTATATATAAAAGAAAATGTTAATGTAGAGGCGATGGAGTCTTAAGACGAGGTCAAAATCGGTTTTAGATGACACGTCACGTGACCGTTTACCTGGAAAATGTAGATCAAAACTCACAGCACAAAGCTCAAATCACCAAGTAACCTCTTATATTACTCTGTAGAGGTAGTGAAGCCCAAAATGACGTCAAAATCGCTCTAATGATGGCGTGACATTGGACTTTGTAAATGTAGGTCATAGTTCAGATCACTAAGTAAGCTCTTATATTACTCTGCAGATGGGGATAAGTCCGGAAATGAGGTCAAAATCTCCGGCGGTTGAAGATAGCACAGGTCACGTGATCTGTGACCCTGGAAATCTAGGTCAAAGTACAGATCACGAAGTTACCCCCTAAGCAACTCTGTAGAGGTGGAGAAGTCCGAAATGAGGTCAAATTGTTCAATCTCTCAACGGTTACCGAGATATACAGGTCACGTAACCGGTAACCTTGAAAAAAGTGGTAAAAGTTCAGATCACGAACTAACCCTTAATACAACGTAAAAACGTGATGGGATCTGAAAATGAGATCAAAATCGTTTTATCTCTGAGAGTTTATGAGAAAACACAGGTCATGTGACCTGTGACCTTAAAAATCTGGGTCAAAGTTGACATTACGAAGTTTGTCAACTTTGGAGTGGAGTCCGAAAATAAGTCAAAATCATTCTTTCTCTAACGTTTTCCGAAATAACACTGGTAGAAAATAACAAATAAATAAAATAATGAATACCTGTCTGCATCCTACATGATGTACTAATATTATATTGGAAGTTTCCCCGGAATATCCATTCATTATATTTAAAGGTATCCCATACACATGCCATGGTTTTTCCATACCTGCGTTGCATCTTTAAAAACTGATTTCACCTGGCATCCTGGCAACAAAAAAGTGTCTGTGGATGTACTTTGTTTCTTGGTCATATAAGCACGAGGTTATGGGAATTCCCTGGGTATTATTCTGACTGGATTGAGTTCTAAAACTAAACTTGCACTATTCCGACGCTCGGATGTTAACAAATATTTTTCAAACTTTACCATTGCGCTCTACACTTTTCCAGTATTTTATGGTTGTGTAAAGAGGTACCAAAATGTGACTACATGGCCTGGATTACTCATGCAATCCTCGCAAAAAGGTGGAACCAAAAAATCATGTTTTCCATTCCTCTCTTTATTTTGTCTTAGCTAAAGTATGTGGAGTTTCCCAAAAAGTGTGATTCTAAATGTTAGCTGCTACACAGGGGAAACGGGGGCAGCAGGAGGTGTAGGTGTTCAGTTTTGGGTATTAGAACTCAAGCTACGAGAATGTTAAAAACTAGAGCGGCAAGCGATTCATCGCATCAGTATTCTGAAAAATGATACACGCATAACACACACTCCTAGAAAAGCTTCCATCACAAGCAGCAATATACTTCCAATATTAACGCAGACGTTTCTTGAAACTATTAATGGACTTTCTTCCAGCTATTAAAATAAGCCGACAATTTTAACTGTGAAAAACATATTAGCAATCTGCTTTGTGCTATGAATAAGCGATTACTTCATCATAAGGTAATCATTCAGTGTATTTGGTAGTTCTAGTTCGTGAATATGTGCACGCATTTTCACGCCGATCAGTCTTCGTACGGCTATCCGCGCAAGACACTTGAGGGAAAGCGGTGCACTTAACAGCTGCATCCAGCGACCACGCGTGCACGCGTCGCGCGCGTCCACTGGCGGCGATCCCCGCAATGCTCCAATCCACGGCTCAGTCTCCTCATCCACACGCGCGCCAGCCAGCAGTAACAGCTTGAACAGCACCGCGCCTCCTCCTGCACCTGCGCCCACATGGCGGCGCTCCCACGCCACGGCGAGCGGTGTCCGTTCGTCCGTGTACACGTGCTGCACGGTAGACGACATGGAGTGCTGCTGTATCCCCTTACTGGCCACCTGCAGGCGCACGTTGCACTGTAGCAGTAGGTGCACAGTCTCCACGCACTTGGCATACACTGCGTTCCAGATGGGCGTCGTCAGGACCGCGTTCTCCGCGTCCGGATCGGCACCGCGCTCGAGCAGTAGCCGCGTCGCCTCCGCGTTGCCGTTGAAGGTCGTGTAGTGCAGCGGCATGTCCGCGTCTTTGTCCTTGTTGTTGACGTCACAATGGCGCTGTAGGAGGAGCCTGATGACGTCAAGGCGGTTGCCATGGCAGGCCAGCGCCAGTGGCGTGTTCTTGTCGCCCGTCCGCGCGTCATGCACCGCCCCTGTATAACAGCACATTCTCCCACGAATCTCTTGAGGTGTCTAATAGGTGTGTCCATCTTTATAAACAACTAGCTTACATAAATGTTAAATAAAAATGATCTGGTATTTTTAAACAGGTGGGAAAAAAACTTGAGCAGAAAATCGAAAAAAAAAAACGAAAAGGGAAGCTTCGTTTAAGCTTTCAGGCAAGAGAAAGGAGAGGATGTGAGGAACGCACCAGCGGCGAGTAGGAGCTGGCAGATCTCCAGCAGGCCGTCCCAGGCGGCGTGGTGGAGAGCGCTGTAGCCGCTATCATTGGACTGGTTCACGTCAGCGCCGTGATCTATTAATAGCTACATAAAAAAACATAAAAACATAAGGAAAACGTCCCCATGCTGTGCATAACTATCAACAGCTTTTATAATAATTTAGTTAACACTTGGCAAGTCGAAGACTAGCAGAGTATACTGAAGTTGTACGGAGCCAATGTTTCGGAGCCAATATAATTTTCTGACAAAGCATTTAATATTTCGCCTTTGACAAAGAGGTTCTCGTTTTTTTTTATTTATCTTTTGTTTATTGTTTATCTTTGTTTATTTATCATTTTTATTTGTTTAACAACCAGACTAAGCTTTTGGACCCCCTCCCCCACCCCACTTCACACACACACACCCCGCGCCAGCTCGAGAGGGAGGGGGGAGGTATCGGGAAATACAGTCTTAGTTATTATAATGCTAAAAAGAATACCCGGTATCAAAATTTTCGGTTTCGCGTTACCAACTTTGCATCAGGAAACAACATGAAATTGATACAATCGCCTTTAAAATCTATCACGCATGAAAGTCGTGTAATTTATTGAAACATGACAACATTTCCAGTCTGATATTCTGACGTTAACCTCAACCATACCTTGGTTGATTTCCGAAGATCGGAAAACGCAGCGAAGTGCAGCGGGAACAGGCCATCGGGAGACTTCACGTTGGGGTTAGCACCCTTCGCCAGCAGCTTTGCTATGATCTCTACATTGCCTGAAATAAAATGCAACCTTCCAACGCTACGGCTACAAACTGAATTCAAAACTCTAATAAAATTTCTTGGCGTTGAATGAATATTCACTAAAAGAAAAAGTCAAATAAAGCAGAGCTTTAGCAATTCGTTAAACAAAAGTCGCGCTTTCAATGTCAGTCATCAGTGGGAAACAGAACTCAAAATATGTAGAGGTCGTGATTGTTTATTGAACTATGGCCCACCCTCACTTGCTCGGTTCGCACAAAAAGCCCGGTTTTCAACACGCTTTTCTTTTGTGGGCCATTCACACAAACACACTCGTGCATATAATTCGTTCTTTCTTTCCCCGCACATGTTGGATTTTATCGTTTTCTTGGGTCTTTGGTAAGAAAATGTACCGAACCGACACGACAGGTTTCAATTGAACCATCACACTCCCAACTCCCACCATATCTCCAACTCGACCTCAGGAGGTAAATCACTATATCCCTACAGCTACGTACAACATAGAGAAGACATTTTCAGTTACTTCACTTTCCGACTCCGAGACTTGCGAACCAAGTATACGAAACCTTATTTCCTTACTTTCATCCTCGGTTATCCGGCATATAGCCACGTGCAGAGGAGTGAAACGATTTCCGTGCCGGTCCCTGAACTCATGGTTCACACAGGCATCTCCCTCTAACAACAATTTAGCCGTCCGGAAATGCGAATGCTGTAAAGCTACACAAAGCAGTGACTCTGCTTCAAACCCAGTCTGAGCCTGGTCCACCCCGGCTCTAACCAACACCTCCACACAGAGGGCGTACCGACAGCGCACGGCGTGCAGAATGGGTGTCGGTCCATTCGCTATACCCTTGTTCACGTCAGCGCCTCGTTCGACGAGAAACTGGAGGATGTCGGGAGCGTTTTGCTGCACGGCGTGCATTACAAGACCTTGACCCGTGTGGAGACTGGCTGACAATACGTCCGCGCCGTGTTCCACTAACATCCGCACCACCTCCATGTTACTCCTCTGCACGGCCAAGTGCAGTGGGCTGTCGCCATAGAAACCTGTCGCTGCGTTGATGTCAATTCGCGTGTTTTTTAACAGCCATAAAACAGTGTCCGCGTTGCCGCATAAAACAGCTAAGTGTAAAGCGTTCAGACTTGGGTGACCTGACTGTTGTTGTTTCAGAGCGAACGGGTCGTAGCCATTGGTTACGGCGTGCGCTTGGGCGGGGTCGGCATCGCAATGGCTGCATTGGCCCGTGGAAATG
The DNA here is from genome assembly GCA_949752745.1 of Protula sp. h YS-2021. Taxonomy (NCBI): domain Eukaryota; kingdom Metazoa; phylum Annelida; class Polychaeta; order Sabellida; family Serpulidae; genus Protula; species Protula sp. h YS-2021. The sequence goes on along the minus strand of OX457024.1, from coordinate 83,145,877 downwards.
ACGGGCAGAAATTGCTCTCGTAATTCGTCTCGTGAGTTCCTAAAGCGTTCGAATGATGAGGCACATCGACAGCCGCACGTGCTTCCAATGATCGTACACGACGCCCCTACAACGACACAGAGAATATGAAAAATCACGGCATATTATCCTTTTTTTCCCTTTCACGTATGGTTTAAAGTACAGCTAACAAGCTTTAATTTGTGCATCTATTCCAGTATTAAAACTATCATTTCGTACAGATGAAAACCCACATTGATACACACCTGAAATGAACTTCATAAGACGCTTATATATAACACTTACTGAATCCAATAGGGTTTTGAATAATTCCTAGTTTAGCTAATTCTACCAATCGTGCAATATCACAGCTAAGGATGTCTTCAAACAAACGCCTGTTCTGTTCCAGCTGCTCATGGGACAAGAAAACATCTGCAACAGAACATAAATGTTGAAAGGAAATGCCACTAATAAATTCGCACTCGAACCGTTATCTGTAGAAACATATTCCCTTTAATTACGCACGTGCACATATGTGTATAAGCTACATAAGCGCGTATCGCCACATACGTGCATACTGGTGTTTACGCCACAGAAGTTCTATATAAATACGCATGGCTACACAAGTGTACACTGGTGTAGGCTATACAAATTGGTTAGGTTTCGGTTAGGATCAAATCGGAAACAGAATCGGCAAAACTTTAGAACTTTATAATAGTCGTGACGTTCTCCCGAAAGCAGTCCTATTAAACCGCGCTAAAATTAAACACCGTTTTAAATACACTGTTTGAATCTCAGGCCTGACCTGGTGGTTTGTCCGATTTTCCCATACAAAGACACGGATTAAATGAATCCGGCTGCTCCATCCCGAGATGCTGCGCGAAATATCCACCCCCGTAGTCATCGTCGGACGATTCCGACTCCGAATCCATCGGATCCCTGTACTATCTACCCTACAAAAACACCAAAATAACCACAATTATTTTCCACGCCGGGTGATAGTCCTTATTAAGTATTCGCATCTCCGAATCATAACACTAAAAGTGATACTTGACGCACTGGACCACTGTCACTGCTACAATTGTCACAGATACGTTCAATGACGCCAGATTTCTTCACGCCATTAACTGTTCCATTCTCATTTTTTTTTTTTTTTTTGCAACACTTTTTTCCAATAAGTTGAAAATCTGTATTAAAACCACAGCATAAAAAGAAATCATGCTCAAAACGATCAATTAATCGATTAATCAGACATCTGTTCGACACTACCGTCCTTTCTTTTGAGGGGAATCCCAGAAAAGAGTTGCAGATTTGTAAGTATCTCAGATGTCCACCTGGAATCCGAAATGAAATTCCCTGTGTTTTCCCTGAGTTTTCCAAACATTTTCCATACAATGAATTTTGACAGCGCAGGTTTTCAGAATTCCAACACTTACATGTATCCCATTATTTCTCTTAAACGCGTATAAAAATACAACGGTCAACAAATTCTTACTAAATCTATCCAAGTTTGTAAAAGTAAAATTTACGTAGAAATACCCTGGAAAACCTGGAATTTTCCAAAAATTACATTCCCTGATTTTTCCCTGAGATTTGCCGGAATTACCAAATTCCCTGAGTTTTCCCTGACTGGAAAATGTCGATTCATTTTCCCCTGAATTCCCTGATTTCCAGGGTCGATGGCCACCCTGTTATCTTAATGCCTGGCAACATCGCCAAAAAAAAAGACCATCACAGCCAGTTAAGTTAACGTGTAGGGAGTCTCAACGGAAGACTTGAAGCGATGAGTCGGCCTCTCCATACGGAGCCGCTTCTTGGAGCTACATTTTTGCAGTCAATTACTCATTACTGAGTAAAATCCAATCTGCCATTATCGCTCGTAACAACAATCTATTCGCAATAAGCGGATTCACAGTTTCGTCTACGAGGACTCCCTTTTCGTTTACGAGGACTCCAGTTTTTTGGGGATAAACATAGAAGCAGAGCAGCTTAGAAACATAGAAAACAATGGAGAAATACATTTAAAATCACTTTGAAACAGATATAGTCCAATATATTCCAATAAAGTTTTTAACACCTTATAGATACGCCATGGCAGAGAAAGTCAACTTTTAGGTTATTTTTCTTATTTGTTTCTTTATGTTTGCTCCCACTGGAATCCTTCTTCTGCTCAGTATGTCCACTCGAAACCGGAACTGGTTTATTACCAAAAGACTCATTACTGAAGTTGGCGGAGGTAGGATGGGGGGGGGGGGAGGGGGAGGGGAGCTTCCTCAAGTCTACAAGCACAATCACACTTTCAACACCAAAAGGGCTACACAGTGAAACATTTTGCTAGTACACACCCATTGTGCACTTGTCCGACTTTGCAAAATATTGTCTGAAAATATTTATTATCTATTATTATACATAGATGACAGTCATTTGCCTTTGACTTGCCTATGAACGTCGCACTGATCGAATGTCATTTACTTTGCCCGCACAAAGAATGCATCCCATTTGTCGCTATTACTTGGTTCTATTTTGGGAACCCAATCCCTTAATTTACATCTTACAAATGCAGCGTTCGCGCTGGTCTTCCAGAAAACCGCGTCACACATAATTGTGTGACGCGGTGGGATCTAAAACACCGCGTTACAGTCTCACCACCAAGCATTTTTCAATACAAAAGTACTGGTGCCTTTTGAAACACCTACCCCCCCCCCCCACCTCCTTCATGCACAAATAAGCTGTAGTAACATTTATTTTGATTGCAATTATATTATATTGCAATCGATTTATAGGCTTAAACTAATTACAGGGAGGGCGCATCATTGATCTGCATTGCAATCCAGGATTCATCATGTGTTAAAGTAGCTTTACATTCGTTTCTAAATATAAATCAAAATGGAATTCATTGAATTCATACGAGGTGCTCAAATGCTATTGTATGAGGGTCATGTTTATGTTAAACACTATAAATGTAAATTTATTGCTGAAAAAATTGTTGAAAATAACAATAAACAATGATTACAATGTGCATTTTTTGTTCTTAAAAAATGAGAAAAAAAAACTTTCCACCGGACAGACGGACAATCGCTAATTTCAAGACATATTTCTTTTAAAATACATACATTAACACCAAAAGCTTGGAATTTTCTGTCCTATTTTTATGTGTCGCCGAGTTGACTCCATGTGTCACTGACTTTCACGTGTCGCCGACCTGAACAAAAATCTGTCGCCGAGTTAAAAAAAGTGTCGCCGGGTTGACCTGTCGCCCAGCAGGTTTGTTGCCAAGTTGACCATAAACCTTTTAATAATATTTTTTTCGCGCTAACACTTCTCTCGCAAGTAGCAGAGTTCATTGTATCGAGCAGAAAATATTCCATAAGGATAGCAAAGGTCGGGTGGTCCGTACGATATGTGGTCAGGAGCTCCTGCGCAAAATCTGTCAGATTTTGCTGTGGTGCTGTGCGCGCAAAAACTTTAAATTCCTTAAAGTCATTTATACACTCCAAAAAAAGACGAAGGACTAAGTTTTGTTGAACACTTTTCACATATAAGTTTTTTCTATAGTGTGACGCGGTGGTCTCATAAAATCCGCGTCACCGTGACGCAGTGGGTTTTGAAAGCCGCGTCACAAGCTCCAAAAAGTGCTAAAATCCGCGTAAAAACGCCGTCATCGCGAACGCTGAAATGAGAACAGGGAAGTCTGGTCGAGACCACCAATAACGAGAACATCGTTTTAATCCACGGATAAGGGAGAAATTAGCTCGCAGGTTTGCAAATAAACAATGGCCGGAATGCGTTTTTATCCCCAAACACTTTCGATGCCAGGAGAAACCCCTGCAGCGGAATGGTTGATCAACTCTTGTGACGCTGATATGTACAGAAGAATATTTTCAGCTGCTTAGGAGAGAAATGAGATGCAATTTAACAGTAGATCCAAACTAATTAAAAACTAAATTATTACTCTATTATATGGAAACGGTTTTTCTTTTACAGTTTGTTTGTTTAGGTTGTTTGTAGAAGATCTATAAATAAATTAAAATACCTTTTTACAGCTACAATTTCTACTTTGTAGAGATTTTCACCAATTTCGATCTAACGTTTAATTTCTTCTTGATCCTTCTACAGCTAATACGGATTATATAGCTTTTAGAAGTGGCTCGCTACTGAAAGAGATATACAAAGTAAAACTAATGAAGAGCTGGGTTCGAGCTACGGATTAAGAGTACAGGGACAAGTAATATACCATAACGTCAAAAAATCATGGGTTTTTTAATGACTTCAAAATTATAATTAGAAAGTCTGTGTTTTTGCTGAAGCTCAAAACGGACATGTCTCCCCTAGCGCCACAGTCTGTCAAAGGTGAAGATACATCGTGAAATGTTGAAGTCAAAAATTAAAAAAAAATCGCCAAAAATAAAAAAAATAGTCAGCTATGAAAAACAAATATTTAACTTTTACTTTCTTACGTTCTGGTTGAAATATCAGTTCAAAGTTTTTTGGTGTATAACTGTGAAAATTATTTTTACTTTTAAACACAATAAACTATGCTCCCTGTATACAAACAAATGTCTGTCACTGTCGGAGATCTGTATGTTATGTATCATTGCCTTTGTACTTTGGCAGCCTGTAGCGAATAGTGGTGTGACGGTTCGTACCGAAAACCGAGAACCGAGATAAGGCTTCGGTTCGGTTCGAACCGAAAACCGAAAAGTCCAATTACGGTTTCGGTTCGGTTTTTTTTTTTTTTTTTTTTTTTTTTTGCTGTTTATAACAAGATAATGCATTAATTTGGTAATGTTATTTTATTTCTTTTAGCATAGTTTAGTTTTAATATACATATATATCACATCGGACAAACCAACAAACATATTTCACACACTTTTTTGGAACCTATGACGAATTCCATGCGTTTATTATGGCTACATGTGAGCCTGTCAGTCAATAACAATGTAAATTCTAGTGTAAGTAAGCTTGGAGGTAATAAGTATAAAACATTACCGTCAGGGTTCGCGCTGGGTTCTCAAGAAAGTGAGTCAAAAAAGGAAAGTGTGACTCAGTTGGGTCCAGAAAAACTCGGTGGATTCCGAAAAAGTGAGTCATTTCGTAAAAAATGCCCACAAAGTGGACAAAAAACCCGCCAATGCGAACTCTGATTACCGTTATATGTTAGGTTTTGTATCTGTTCTAAGGTAAAAAGAAATATCGGATTATCGGATTAAGTACAGGCAATTATAAATAAAAAAATAAACACGCATATATATATCAGGGCTGGTATGATTTAAATCAGTGATTTAAATCAGTGATTTAATTCGCGATTTAAATCACTATAAAAAAGTAAAAAAGTCACGATTTTGACTTTTTTTGTTCAAGAGTAATATTTGTCAATAAAATGCTAGAACAAGCCCCTTGAGTGTACACAGTGAATATGCATTGTTAGGTTATTAACGACTTAAGCTGCTCATGCGACGCGGTCACCCACACCCCCACACCTTTTGTGCCTTATGTACACACTGAGTTAACGGTATTTCTCCATTGTGGTGCCCGTACTAATTTCCAAACAGTTGCTTGCTGATAGCAAGACTGCTTAATAAATAACAGCGCCAAGACTATTGTCTTATACAAATAAGCCCTGCCAATAGAACTACTCCCGTTTTGAGTCACTATCATTGTTGATTTTAAAGTCAAAGAGTAACAAGTATTCAGTGAACACTAACAGGCCCCAACGCCCCCGAAATTGTAAGGGGTCGTCTATGGTTTTGAAGCTGTTGGCCAAGTCGAGACCTTTCAAATGAGCCCAACATCAAGTCTCTAGGCCTCTGCGTTCTCGAGATATCGCCTGTACAAACACAAGTCGATTTTTTGCGTTTTTGGCCAATTTGGTCAAGATCACGTGATCGAATTTGGCCAAAATGGCCAATAGGCACATTTACAAGTCGAGATCTTTCAAATGAGCCTAACATCAAGTCTCTAGGCCTCTGCGTTCGCAAGATATCGCCAGTACAAACACAAGTCAATTTTTTGCGTTTTTGGCCCATTTGGCCAAGATCACGTGATCGTATTTGGCCAAAATGGCCAAAAGGCACATATACAACACGGGATCTTTCAAATGAGCCTAACATCAAGTCTCAGGCCTCTGCGTTCTCGAGATATCGCCTGTACAAACACAAGTCGATTTTTGCGTTTTTTGGCCCATTTGGCCAAGATCACGTGATCGAATTCGGCCAAAATGGCCAAAAGGCACATCTACAAGTCGAGACCTTTCAAATGAGCCCAACATCAAGTCTCTAGGCCTCTGCGTTTACGAGATATCGCCTGTACAAACACAAGTCGATTTTTTGCGTTTTTGGCCAATGTGGCCAAGATCACGTGATCGAATTTGGCCAAAATGGCCAAAAGGCACATCTACAAGTTGAGACCTTTCAAATGAGCCTAACATCAAGTCTCTAGGCCTCTGCGTTCTCGAGATATCGCCTGTACAAACACAAGTCGATTTTTTGCGTTTTTGGCCAATTTGGCCAAGATCACGAGATCGAATTTGGTCAAAATGGCCAAAAGGCACATCTACAAGTCGAGACCTTTCAAATGAGCCCAACATCAAGTCTCTAGGCCTCTGCGTTCTCGAGATATCGCCTGTACAAAAAAGCGATGACGGACAGACAGACGGACGGACAGACAGACACCCCAAGTCCATAGGCCCCCAACCCTGTAGGGTTGGGGCCTAATTAACCCAGCAAATTTGTGGTGCGCTATATCTGAAAAAAAAATATTTTTTTCAAATAGTTGAAACGTAAAAGCTATTTGCAAATGTTCAGTTATTCGATGTGATATTGCTGAGAACTGCAGTGGCATTAGACTAATAAATAGTGAAAAATCAGTTCTGTATGATTTAAATGTTCTGTGACATTTTTGGTGATTTAAATAAAGTCAATTTAAATCAAAACAAGGATTAAGTGCATCTACCAGTCCTGAGATATATATATATATGTATATATTTGAAAAGAAAACTACCGGTTGGTTTTGCTGAACCGAACCGAAAAAAACGGAACCGAACCGAAAATTTTTGTTGAACCGAACCGAATCGAACCGAGCCGGAGGTGAACCGTCAGACCTCTAGTAGCGAATGCCAGTAAAGCCTTGTGGGTCTTGGAATTTTGCACAACATCGCTACAGGGGTGCCTCAAAGCGAGCGTAGTTGACTTGCATATCGCTATATAGCGAGGATTTGAAGCAGGTACGCCGAACCTCAGTAGCGGGCCGCTTCTTGGAGGTATCTTATTATAAGTCAGATAATTTTCTACAGCTGACAGACCAATTTGTGGTGTAACCAACTACGATATGCTGTTAATTTGAATGTTTTTTGCCTTGGTGAAGAAACTGTGAATCCACTTATTGGGTATGAACTTTCTGTAAATGTCTCAATAACAGAGGCTGCTATGCAAGACTCGGGAGCAGGACTATTCCCTCCGGGATTATTCCTTTCGGACTACTACCCCCTCCCAATTGCCCTCGGGATGATTCCCCACCCGGACTATTCTCCCGGTCCGATAATCTCGGGAGGGGGATAATCCTACGGGGAAATCATCTAGTCCCAGCTGACTCCTACCTCCAGAGAGGAGGGAAGAGTGGTGATGAACTAGGGTCACTCGGGACTTGGGAATCATCCCGGGGGAATTGTCGGTAGAGGGAGGAAATGGCCGTCGGGATTTTTCTAGACCCGCAAGATTCGTGCCTCAGATCATATGAGGGTCACTCCTACTTTGCTAAACAAATGAAGGCTTCGCAGCTCGCACAAAGTAAATGTTAAGAAGAGCAGACTCGGAGCAACGCGTGTATTCTACTTGCATCCGGGCGAAAATTCTCGATTTCGGACCAACGCACCAGCAACTGTTTAAAACAAACTGTGACGACACTGTAACCAAACGAAACGCACTTCACACAACTAGTATCAAACGTTTTCGTGCACGTTCACAGGTCACACATAAATCTCTTTCTGTGGGTTTGTTTACACCGGAAACTCGTTATTGTTAAACAGCCGACCTCTGATGATCTCTTCTGTTTTAATATACACAGCGAAAGGTTATTTTTAAAAGTAACCCATCACTTTTATGAGTTCTATTTTCGCGGATATCCTGTGGGGCTACGGAGTAAAAGGGTGTTATACACAACAGGCCGAAACACTATAGAGGGTGTCTGTTGAACAACAACGCCGGAAACTAATGCATGCACAAAAAATGTTTTGTTAGCAAAAAATATGATCGTTCTACATTTCTTTCCTTATTCACAATCTGTCAAACCGTTTTGGTTATGAACACATTAAGATGATGATCTTCTTCGCGTTTTCTCAACGAGAAATATGTTATCTCGGAGGCAAAACACAAACCCTGTCTTATCTTTGTTTTAAATGTCAAAATAATGTACCTAGTATATTCTTGTGAAGGAAAATGTCCGGCTGGAGAAAGTCTTAAAAGCTGAACTTTATTTGGGCAAGAATATTTCCTTTAGCTAAAATTTGTTCAAAAAAAAAAGAGTGGAATTGCCAATAAAATAATCTAAACCATTGCAGAATCAAACCACTTTCAAGATCCAAAATCCGGTAATTTTGTTCGACAAACAAAAAAAAAAAAAAAAGAATTTAAAGAGAGAAGAAGTGCAAGACATTCTTCTTGAAAGCGAAAAATATACAACACAGCACAGTTTCCATCAGTTTAATTCATTAGCTTTCAATGGCATAAAAAAGCTAAATTATGTGAACTCCAGCTATAGTATCCATAAATGTCCATATTTAGTGAAAAAATTTAGTATCCAGTTGTAAAATAAAATGTTTGCTTTATTTTGATTTCTTTATATTTATTTCACCCTGTGTTTTAAAACCTGTCAATCTATTTAAACATCCACTGCATATATATATATATATATATATATATATATATATATATATATATATATATATATATATATATATATATATATATATATATATATATATATATATATATATGCAACATCCAGTATTTCTGAGTAAGGAATGTTGTTGCTGCTTCTTAATATATTCTCTTTTTGGGAATCACTGCGTGATCTGAAGTCGCATTAAGAAAAGCTTCTTGATTACTGAGGACATAGAACAAATAGATGCTCATCAAACATGACAACATAAAAATTTGGAGCTTTTAACATGCACTTGAGAACAAACTATAATTCTCTGCCAACAGTATGTGTTAATAAAAGTTTAAATAGAGATGGAACTGTAAATATAAAAAAAAATTAAATATTGTACATATTAAAGTTAAGTCTGAAAAGCAAGAGCTCCAACGATGTTCTTAATCCTTTACTCCCATAATTAATAGTGTAAGTATAATCTCAGAAACAAATGTTCATGCTCCATACCTCAATTTTGTACATCGAAGACTGAAGAATCCTTTCTTTCCTTCAGTTATATATATATTAATTATGGGAGTAAAGGATTAAGAACATCGCTTGGAGCTCTTGCATTTCAAACTTAACTTTAATATGTACAATATTTAACATTTTTTTATATTTACAGTTCCATCTCTATTTAAACTTTTATTAACACATACTGCTGGCAGAGAATTATAGTTTGTTCTCAAGTACATGTTAAAAGCTCCAAATTTTTATGTTGTCATGTATGATGAGCATCTATTTGTTCTATGTCCTCAGTAATCAAGAAGCTTTTCTTAATGCGACTTCAAATCACACAGTGATTCCCAAAAAGAGAATATATTAAGAAGCAGCAACAACATTCCTTACTCAGAAATACTGGATGTTGTTGGACAAGTTGCATGGAAGAAAATCCTATCCAGGAACTTGAAACCGGATAAATTGTTTGAAGTTACCACCCAATGTTTTTTGAGGCACTGTTTCATGTGGAGATGAACATTACTAACTTTGCAAGAGACACGTTACCTAAGGTGGAAAGACACATTTAACGCCATCCTGAATAATGTGTTGTATTTTGCAAGTCATACCTGGGTTTCCTTACAAAAGCTCACTACAGCTATTTTCATGCGTGTAACCCTGTTTGAGCGAAAATCGGGGTTTCGGTAACAATGTTAAGTGTTTCTTAAGGCAAAATACATACTCTTCATCTCTAATTGGAAATGTATCGAAAAGAATATCTTGATTTCGGTAACAGTATCCATTTTGATTAGAATGTATTTTCAATGTTGTTTTTCTTTCATTCTTGAGCGATAATAAAGGAAGTTGTTTCTTGTGTCGCGGAAGAAAAGGGCGCTTTCATAAGCCGAATCACACCTTTGGTTTCGAATAAAATGCGCAATAATTCCAGATTTCGACTGCAAGGGAACCTGGTAAAAAGGAAAGGAATGACATAAATATAGAAGAAATGCCAGGTATAGTAGCAACAGCTCATACTCGGAACGGGTGTAGGAAAAAATGGCACTGAAAAAAAATGGCACCGGAAAAAATGGCACTGGAAAAAATGGCACTTTTGAACATACGGAAAAAATGGCACTTTCATTTTTCATCATATGTATATTAAACCCTGAATAAAAATAGAGTTTCAGTTAAAAAAAGAATCATTTCATGTATAAAGGATCAATTTTTAAAAGTTATACAAACAACTCGATGATACATATTTACGTTAGCACGTGATGAACTTTTACGTAACGTTTTATCTATGGAAATGTGGCATAGTATTACTCGCTGGGGTTCCTTTATGGTCCTTTAGCCTTACCCTGAACGTTTCCTGGACGTATCCGCAGGGTTCCTTTCCCCTTAACTCTTGACATTTCTTTGATATACTTCTTATATAAACGCATGTATATCGCAGTGTTTTACTCAGAAATGCTAAAATTTTATGGTGAACAGTTAAAATGGAAATAATTCAGTGAGTTATATAAATCGTACGCAGTATACTAGAAGAGAACATTTTTATCTAAACTATGGTCCTTGTAATAAATAAATGAAAAATGAAAATTAAGTGAAATTTAATTTACAATTTTATGTAAAATATGTAATAGGCAAGACTTTTCTTTTGCTAAGGTATAAAGTGAAGTAAATAAAATATTAGAAAATGTAAGAAACAAAGGTGCCATCTTTTCCGTTATTTCAAAAGTGCCATATTTTCCGGTGCCATATTTTCCAATGCCATTTTTTCCGGTGCCATTTTTACCGGTGCCATTTTTTCCGGTGCCATTTTTTCCGGACCCCACTCGGAACATAGTCACCTGGGACTAGGAACATACCAGTAGCCTACAAGGCCCAAACCGTGGAATGGGACGGAGGGTAGAATGAGACAGTTGACACAGATAGGCTGAAACCTGCTGTACTCATTTTACTATTGGATATCCTTAGATCCACGTACTTGGGAAAGTGTATCTCGTAATATTGTAACATAAAATTGAAAGGATCATTTGTTGTTCAAGAGAAAAGTTAATAAAACCAGCCAAATTGATCAGCTATTTATTTGTTGACGTCGCCATCTTGGTTCTGGGACATTGGTTGTAACGCTGTTTGTGATTGGTTCATGTCCAGGCCGACATGTTATGTCCCAAACTGGTCTATTGTTTACCCTAGAAACACAATTAATACTTTTGTGTATTTTAATGTCCGTATACTGGGAAGTTGCTGTGTTTTGTATTAGCAATGTTTGGTTCACGCGTAAGTTGAGGGATATTTCCCTAAAATCATTAAAATTCCATAATTTTGTCCCAATTACTGTCTCGTCTTTGTAGGTCTTTCGCCAGTGTTCATGGAAGTTCGCCATCCCGGAAAACAACATTTATCCCGAAAATGCAATGTTGGTCAATTTTGCCAAATATTACCCGAGAAGTCGGCTAAATAAAAAAAAACCTTTAAATGGTAGGACTACCTAAGCCAGTTCATGTTCGGCATTTTGGTTTACTTTTTCTTTTAATATCAGTTGTTTATGCAGTTATCTAATAAATGAATTCGCAAAATTTCGGGATGACAAAATAATATGGCGGATTAAAGTTGTCCAAAAATATTTTGCCCGGAAATATTTAATTTCCCTATAACTCAACACAAACACTACAATTTGCTTTGTAATCTTCTGGAAACATGTCTAAAATTCTACACTTTCGACATTCCAAAGGGGAACTCCATTACAACGAAGACAAAAAAAGTAATCGTTGAAAAACCACCCAAAAGTGGCGGATGGTCGTAGGTTACTGGTAAAAGAAATTGAAACTTAAAACTATTTTTTAAAACTTTCAATCTTTTTTTAAAACAGCATTCGGGTTGTTAAAAATACGACTGCTGTTTGGTGCAAGAGAAATTTGGCATTTAGGCGAAATTTCTCTACCATTTCTTTCCCTTTTACCCGGTTTGTTTATATTCGAAACGCAGAATATATGCTTTTCTCACTACTCGTACTTAATAAATCAACCACTTTTCTGACAACCACCGCACCATATTGTAGGTCAAACATTGAAGTCATTGGCTGAGCTTACAGAGGAAAACAGGTTATTTCTGGTGACCGCCACATGGTTGGATGCTGAAACCTAGTCATAGATAGCTTAATTAGACCCAGCGGATCCTTTTCATCTTCCTAGCACAGAAAGGGTCACAGATCCTGTAATAGAAATGGCTATTGATCTCAATTTTCCAGGCTCTGGATACTTCGGCGCACGTTCCAGGACACCCGAGGTTCGAACTAGCAGACCTTTTCTTAAAAGGCACACTGAGTAGTACCCTGGAGCATTATTTTCGACCTCGGCGAAACTCCCAAACTAGAGTAAAGAGTGGTTTTACAATTGCAGATTCATTGTTTCGTGGGCGATAATGAGGGATTCGATATCCTAATCTCAAGAAACATATTTTTCTCAGTAAAAATTATTATTTGATCATAAAAATTGTGGGCCATAATTTGTAATTGGGTCAGTTATGTGATGCACCCTTTCTAAAATAACGCCATTGGTCCCAGTTGTGCGCCGAGATTGGGCCCTAAATTGTCTAAAAACCTCTTTTTAACCTTTTTTACTGATGTTCAGTCCTATGTTATGCACACTCTTAGGCGTTTACCATTTTGTCTGTCCAGTGCAGTTGTACTGCTTTCTTCTAAGTACATTTTTGGACCTCTGTTTATCTCTTTTTACTTGGACCTTTTGTTATAATTTTATCTTCTTTCAATTGCCAGAGGTAATAAGTTAATTAATACATTTAGACATTGTTCATATGATGTGAAGGTTGTTCTGTTCTAAACATTTATTTCAAATTTCTATTGTGCTCACTTGTGGTGCAATTTCAACCAAAGTGTATTTCAAAAGTTCAAAGTCGCATACAACAATGTTTTTCGTAAATTTTTTTCAATAAATCATATATGTAGCATTAGCAAAGAAATGGTGGATATGAATATTAATGTTGCGAATATGGTTATGCGATCCTACATAAACAGTATAATGAAGCGAATGTATAAATCAGAGAATGAAATAATAAAAAGCATCGTGGGTAGTGATTTGATGTTAAACTCAAAGCTGTTTATGAAATGGTATGACATGATATATATAATTTCCAAGCGTTAACATTACTGAACTATATTTGGTAATCGCTTCATTGTATCAATTTTTTTTCTCTTACGCCACTGTGTGTAATGTCTTAGCTATATCTTAAATTACTATGTTTTATCTTTTTAGAATTATATATCATATATGTTGCCATTTAACATATGGTTATTCTGAGAATACTAAATCATCAACTAAATGTTTATGGACCCAGGAGTCTGAAATAAAAAGATAAATAAATAAATAAATAAAAATAAATTAAGTGTCAGTGTCAATCTTTATGGTAATCTTTACGTAACAGTAAGAATTTATGTCAACTGAAAAGGTATGTTTGACGTTGTTAAGGGCGTGTTACTTTGCACATTATTGTGTTATATTTTCTGGAAAAAAGTATTCAGAAACCTTTTTTATCCTTTTTTTAACCATTAATGAACCTTTTTTAAAGCAATTTTGGAACTTTTTTTTTGTTGAAAATTTGGCGTGGCAGCACTGTAGCGGCATGTTCTGTTATACTCTATGACTATGACTCTTGCTGTCATAGAAATACCGCAAGAGTATTCTAAGACTATAGAGAGCTTAACCCCGAGTCAGTTCTGACTTTAATAACATCGTATATCTCGCTGTCAGAACTACGAAGACTTAGATTGTTACGCTAATAGGGGTCAACTTTGAATGTTCTGCGGCACGAATCCTGCATACCAGTCCCAATTATTCAAACATTTACTGTAAAGTCATGCACAAAATACCCTTTTTGCAAAACAGGCACGATTTTTATGGGATACATTCCTTTTATTTCTTCGTTAAAGTGCAGAAAAGTCAGCTTCCTCACTCGGCTGTCAAATGTTTGTTTACGGTCTGGGCTATAAATGTCATATGACCGACGTCAAAGGACCAAAAATTTAATTGAAGGGATTGATGATTATCTGTAACTTTATGTACTCCCGTAATTGGTAGATGTAGAATTAGGCATAAATTTATTCCATACACCAACAGTATTTCACTTTTAATTTCTTCCATGCTTTTTGAAATACCAATTCAAAAGTTTTTTGGTGAATAATTACAAAATGCTCTGTTACTTTTACGTAATAAACCGTGCTTCTTGGATGTAAACAAATATCATTTATTGCAGGAAATTTGTGGTTATCTCCGTATTCTTTTCTTTTAAGTAAAGCGTAACGCAGAAGTTGTATATCAGTGGCTCTGTACTTTGAGGGCCTTTAGCTAATGCCAATAAAGACTTGTGGGTCGTTGAATTTTGCATAACATCTCAACAGAGGTGCCTCAAAGCGAATGCAGTTGCCGTGCATATCGTTATATAGCGAGGATTTGAAGCGGTACGTCGTACTTCAGTAGCAGGCCGCTTCTTGGAGCTATTGATAACTTGGTCCTAGCTGGCTCTTTACTCATGTTTAGGACTTTCGCTGAGGTCGAAAATAATATGCCAGTGTGCTTTTTAAGAGCCTCAAAGTTGAGATAATGGTCATTTCTATTGCAAGAACTGTGACCCTTTCTGTCCTAGGAAAATGCAAAGGATCCGTTGGGACTATAGATGACTGTAAGCAGATGAAAATATTTGTTTTCAGGTGCAATGCGTTATGTAATATCACTGGTAGGGGTCTTATCTTTTGAGGCGTGAAACCTGTACATGATCGTGAAGTCAGTAAATGATGATTTCAGAGATAATATAGCTGTTTTGCCTAACAAAACAAATCTTTGCAATGCTTATAATTGTTGTTTGTACGAGCGGAGGAGAACAAATGGTTACAGTAGATCCAAACTGGTAAATAGAAACGAACATCTTCCGTAGCTGAAACCAATTTTCATTTCTCAAATATCGCAAAACAAGGAATATTTGTGTTGAAAGGGTTGCCAAATTTGCATCTGGCTTATTTACCCAGCAAATATTTTGACGTAGGGTTGACGTCTGACCTGACGTTTTTACGACGGATTGATGTGTCGGTTTTCACGCTAGAATGACGTTGGCCTCCGACATCAATCCGATGTCTGGTTTTGGTTGTACGAGGTCAGTGAGGTCGAAAGGTAAAATTGAACTTTTGAGGGATAACAAAATGTAGACACAGAAAGCACTATGGTATGAAACATGTTAGGTGTAATAGACAAATAACACCATGTTATTCACACTTGGCAAGGCGAAGTCTTGCGAAGAGTTAATTGTTTTGGTATTAGGACACCTGTGAGATTTTCATCGTTTTTTTTCTTTACAGTCGCCCGTGATTTTGCCCGTCATTTTGTCATCACAACTCGTCAGAAACTACTGGTTCGGTTGACACCAAACTTTGGAATTATATAGAACTTGATCTAAACGAGTTCTATCAATATTTCTTTTCATCATTATGTTTGTTTTCAAGGTCAAATTAATACGCAAAGAAAGGGAATGTTTGCAGCCTTTGCTGCCTGCATAGTGAACGCTGAGCACAAAGCAAAAGCTTACTGTGCGCTGTTGCAGTTACATAACACTTAAGGCCTCTTGATGTAAACACTGTGGAGGCTTTGGTGCCTTGCTAAAAACTATCCATATTTTTTTCAGTATTAAGGTTGTTTTCAAGGTCAAATCAATAAGCAAAGACACGATATTTAGCACTTGGCAAAACGAAGTCTTTCAGAGTTATATGCTTTGGTGTTAGGGCACCCGTGAGATTTTCATCGTTTTGAGGCCCCAACCCTTCGGATTGGGGCCTATAGGTTTGGGGTGTCCGTCCGTCCGTCTGTCTGCCATCGCTTTATACCCCTATGAATTTGGGGGCAGTTGGGGAATGCTTGTGTTTCACAAATACTTACTTGTTTCTTTACATTTTGCCCGTCGTTTTGTCATCACAACTCGTCAGTAACCACTGGTCGGATTGACACCAAACTTTCGCAGTATATAGAACTTAATATGAACTAATTCTATCAATATTTTTTTATTAATTATTAAGGTTGTTTTCAAGGTCAAATCAATACGCAAAGACAGGGTAATTTTTCCTTTCTTATACACTGAGCAAAAGGCTGATGCTCGCTGTGCATAGTTTGCTATATTACCTCACAGCTGAGGCCTGCTGTAAACAAAGTAGAGGCTTTGGCGCATTGCTAAAAATAAGTACATGTGTGTGCATGCAATATGCAATAAAAGCCAACAAAAACCAAACACTACTCGGCTTATAAGACGTATTCAAGCTGTGTTGTTTGCAATATATTATTCAAGAAATAACCCATTGAAGGAAGTATTTTTGCATTTTAATTTTTGTCAAGTGTTTAACATTTCGCTAGCGAAATAAGGTTCTAGTTTCTTTTATGGCAAATGGAGTCGAAAGTGACGTGTTAAGCCAATAAAAGGTTCTGGAAATATAAGATATTGCTAAATGTACCCGTAGTTTTTTTCACCTTTAAAATGCGTGGTTTCGTTCAACATCCGACATCTTTAAAATATTTGCCAACCGTTAAGAATTCCAAAGCGGTTTCTAAACTTCGCTTTGAATTTCCCAATAAAATAATAAAATATAAAAACAACCGGCTTACAAGCCCGAAGCGTTGTTTACAATGCATGAACGGCCCAGAGAGTATTTTCTAGCGACGTTCGTAAGTAATCAAGGCCATGACGAAAGCCAATGAAGAGTTGTACTGGATGACTGACAACAAAATTTGTTAATTTAAACTCCTGTGGCTATAACAAACACAACCATCACGAACGAACGAAAACGGCACTTGACACCATCACGTAAAATCTGCGTATATTTTGAACAAGATGGGTATTCCTTGGGTCAGTCGGACGACTTGTTATGCGTGTATTGAAATTAAGAAAGCGTCATTATGTACAAATTTTATATGTTGTTAAGCAGAATATCTCGACAGCGAAAAGTCAGATCGACTTCAAACTTAGCGTAGTTATTCCTTGGATAAGTCGCGCTGTTTTGTTAAACAATAAACTCGAATAGAAAATTCAGAAGGGATTATGAGACTCCCTACCACCCCCCTTTTCCCGCCTTCCCTGTCTTGTCCACTGATTTGTTAACTGAGCATAGCTGTTAATTGCGCTGGGGATTTCAGCGTTTTCCAGAAAATTTTCGAGTGTTCCTGCGTTCCTTCGAATGCTTGAAAACAGTACAACATTACTATTGATCCATGGCTGTTTCTTTGCCATTGGCCATTTCATTGCCTGTAGTTGATCTTTTTGTGCGGTACTAATCTACGTCTGTTACGTAACATGTCACTCAGTCAGGGATCAGTGTCAGTTGTGGTGCAATATGAAGTCGTTCTTCCTCTCCGCCTCCCCCCACCCCACGCATCGAGGTGAGCTATCTGTTGCACAGTTATGAAGAGCGCCTTTCTAGTGCTTTTTGGCCGATGGGAATATACGAAGACGGGAATCTACGAACAAGGTAATATATCATGGCTATAACTGCATTTAGGGACAGGCCGTTATCGCAGCCTTGGGTAACAGGGTTAGGGTTGCATTAAGAGTCGTAGCTACATTAGATGACTGGGCGGGATGGGATGGCGGTTAGCAAAAAAAAAATCACCAATGAAGAAAGGATTTGGAGATTTAGCGACCCGGATCTTCTAGACCCGGATAAAAAAAGACTGCAGTAATATCTCTTTGTAACGACCACCCTCCAGACTCGGATAAAAAGTTAAAAAGTAAAACCTGTTTGTCGTGACTCATTCCAGATTCGGATTAAATGACGTACGTTAAAACCTGCCTGCAGACTCGAATAAAAATGTAACAAACAGTAAAACTGCTGTAGTGACCAACCTCCAGACCCGAATACAAAGGACGTGCATTAAAACCCGTTTTTGCGACCACCTTCGAGACTCGAATAAAAAAGACATACAGTAACATCTGTTTTAGTGACCACCACCAAGTTTTGTTTTTCGGATTTTTGACACTGAATTATGATTATTTGTGCAGAAATGAATCCTTTATTTCAGTAGTAAGAAAACGGAAGATGGCTATTGGGGATTGTGGTTTAGACGTTTGTTTTTGTTTATAAAAACAAGAAATTAAATAATTGTTGAATGAAAGTGTGTAATATAAGCCTGTACTGTTATGTTTTGTTTGCACTGGCCGCTCTATTTTATTCTGTACGAGCTGGAGGAGATAGACTTGCTTACGGTAGAATCATAATTTATGACAGCAAGTGTTACGTTCGACACCACTAATTTGCAACCCTTTCAACTCAAATGTACCTTATTTTGTAATACTTGACAAAAGAAACTTGTTTTAAACAAAAGAAGATGCTCTTTTTCATTTCACCAATTTGGATCTACTGTAACCATTTTTTCGTCGCTAATTTGTCAATGGTCTTTACCATATCAATTCAAAAAATGCCCGTTTATAAACAAATGTCAATTGTGTTAGGGGAGGGAGAAGGGGGATTTGTGGTTATTTCCCTATTATTTTTCATTTAAAAGCGTGACACAGTTGTATACATCGTCTTCGTAGTTAGAGGGCCTTTATCCGGCGCTATTGAAGACTTGTGGGAAGTTTTATCTCGCAACAGTATAGCTACAGCGGTGCCTCAAAGCGGATTGAAGTTGACTTGTATAAGAGTTTAATGTGAGGGATTGAAGCGGTGAGTCGATCCCTGAGTAGTGAGCCACTTCTTGGAGCTAAGTCCTGGGTTACTCTTGTGTAGTCCAAGCGGAGAATTGTGCGTAGTCGCTTTACAAGCTAAGCTCTAGCCAAGACCTTTGATCGGCCGGACCCTTTCTTCCTAGCACAGAACGGGTCACAGATCCACTAATTGAAATAACAATAGATGTCAACTTTTTAGGCTATGAATCTTTCGGCGCCGAGGTCAAACTAGAAGACTTTCTGTTCAAAAACACGAAACTTCCAAACTATCTCTCTCCATCTCACTTCAGAGATGAAATAACCTATTTGTACATAACACCACCTTATCATCCAATCAACTGTAGCAGAAGATTCCCCCTGGCAAACAAAACTGATTCGAGAATTCATTGGCTCGGGTGTGCGTCAGTGGCCAATATTCTAAGGCTGAGCCGTTGACACCATCGGCGGATCAGGGGTCTTGGCTAGATTACGCACAGTTCTCGGATGTTCTCACCAGGTTCTTACTGCTGTGTCACATGTACGCTGACGAAATCCTTGTAATACAACCGTTCAGTTCCAAATCACGAAAACGGAATAATCGGAATATCAGAGCACTAGATAAATGTATTGGAATTTCACGAAAAAAATTATTTTTTGTTGCTTTTCTGCAGAGTGAACCGTTCAGAACCTTTCAATAACTTAAGTCTCTCTGAAGGAAACGTCCTTGTCTTGCGAACCGCACGGAATTTAGGAGTAACCATAGAGCCATATGACCTTAGCCTAAGCTTTAAGTTAGACCACCATGTAAATGAAGTGCGGAACACATGTATCTCCTTGCGGAGTTAAACAAAAAGCTGCGGGGCTTCTTGGATGTGGGTTCCGCGACGTCAGTAGTCCATGCGTTCATTACTTCGGATGTAAACAAAAGTAGTTCGGAAGTCGTCCGTTTATGCCTACACGCCAGGTGCTCTTAGAAGTTCAACGTAAATAGTATTAGGCACTTGCCGAAAGAAAGTGATTGGGCAATTCTGCTGAAATGCTCAAAACCTTCGGAGAAGTAAACCACAACGTACTTGTGACAACAATATTTTATGTATAGCAGAATTATCCATACTAAGCTCGGTAAGTCCTCAAGCCTGAAGCCTTCGATGCGGGCAATACCCCAGGATGCCTTTTTCTTTTTTTCTTTTTGACATGGGTGGCTTCATCATTTATGTAGATGACATTAAAACTGAGTTACTACTGTACCAATACCTGCATGTCACGACAGCATACGCAGTACTTGACCAGGATATAAACGACTCTATACTCCAAATAAAAATCTTAATAAAATATCGAACTGGAGCACCTACAAATAAAATAACCCATCGCCGATCAAATTTGAAAAAAAAGTGAGCGCAACGACACTCGTGGGCCAAACAATTCAGGACGATCTGAAATGGGATAAACATGTTGAAACATCGTCGCAAAAGCATCAGTGATTTTTTTCCTATGGCAACTGAAAAAGAGCAAAGTATCCATTGCAGATATGAACACATACTACTGTAGGGATAGATCATGGGGCTGAGTGCTTTGTATGGGATTCGAGTACGCGTGGGAGGCCTGTGAACGAACCGCGCAGCGGTTGAGTTCACTGGGCTTCCACAAGTGCTCGAATCCCATACAAAGCACGACTGCACCAGGATCTATCCCCAGTATAACACAAACAAGCAAAATCGATTCATAGATAGCGGAAAAAAGCCAAAAACTGGAGATTTTGCTCGAAAATTTTTCATGGTATTGTGCTGCTATACGAGTGTCGCACAGCAACTTGCGCAATGCAAAGGAAAAAATATACACCAAGACAGAAGAACACTACCATTCAGAGCATTCCTCGGTAAAAAAAATCCAACGCTGTGCCGCAATACTTGTCTATAAGTCTATATTTATCTATATCTTTCTTTCTATCTTACCGGGGGCACAGCCTCAACCGGACTTGTGGTAGTGTGAACTTAAAATTGGGTCGGGGTCAAAAGAGAAATGATCTACCCATTATGACAGGTAATTCATAAACCAAACGTCACAGGAAACGGATTATGAGTTTTGGTGTACCAGTGTGATGGACAGACCGATGCTATATGTAGTTTCCTTTACATTGTTCGGACCAAATATCGTGAGATCTAATGTCTTGTAATCAAATGTTGGGATACCAGTTTACTTCGGCGCTGTTATATACGCAGATGCACTCAATGAGATCAGGTGATCAGTATCCTCTAAAGGCACCCACATCCTAAATCAAATCCACAGGTCGTTTCGTGTTGATAGCCCTCATATGCAACGCAGTGGAGTTGGTTTTCTTGTTAAACTGCGTTGTTGTTCAACAGCTAACTCTACGGCGGTCGGTCTGAATAGATCCTTTCAGAGGTCAGTTTTATATGACAACGGTAAAGTTGTTATTTACATTAAAAAATTGCCGTGTGCTTTGCAGAGACATTATGACAAATATACATGCGTGGGTTTGGATTTCCTCTCTAGAAGTGAATATTTTTTCGTAAAATTGGTGTTTTGTGATGAATTTTTATGGGTAAATCGTTCTTTGTGGAGCGTGAACTGAATTGCATTCTTTTCTATGCGCATCTTCTGGAGTAAAAGAACCGTGCTCCAGAAGAATACAAATAAAGCCAAAGCACGCAGTTCAAATGTTGTCGATCCGCAAAACAAGAGCCTTGATGACTGAATACTTGGATTGTGAGAAATACTCAGAACATTTTGCAAGTCATAAACATGTTTTTTATTAAATAATTCTCTCGCACAGCTGAATGTCCTGAAGACGATCTTGATGAAGATTGGAGCAAGAGTTTTGATGAAACTTTTCACCATCAAATACCACAAAACAAAGTTTGTACATCTGTAACTGAATGCAAGGATGTAGGAAAAAATGAGCATGTAAACCATGGTAAAACCTTTATGCATATATTTTTTATTTTTGTTCTTAACAGTGTGATGAATAAATTTCTTAAATGCACTAATAAGTAAATTTTGGAAGCAATATATAGGCACAATTGTACATCAGCGATACTTAGATGACATTTCTCACTTACCAGTAATTAATCTTCCAAAGTGAGTGTTTAGCCACAAAAATAATCCTTATCTGGAAAAGCAAAAATTCATTTTTGGTATTCTGTCGTGATCAGTCTTTTGGCAGTAAGAACGTTGTGTTTTTTTTTTTACAGTTTTGTTAAACAAAATAATTTTGTCCTCTTTGAAAACACAAGACCCTTAACAAGTAAAGTAAATAAGTAAAGCTTCGGAATAAAAGGAAAACTGCCACACGTTTCCAGAGCAATTGTGTTTGTTCTCAATAATACAGTTCACCTCGTCCATTTTCTTTTGCAGATAAAACAAAGGAATCAAACGTTTACCACCCAAGGACGGTCGTACATATTGATGTGGATTGTTTCTATGCCCAGGTTGAAATGATCAGAAATCCTGCTTTAAGGACCAGACCTTTAGGTAAGCGTAACCCTGTAAACTTCTGACCACAAATGTTAGACTTGGACCTTATTACAGAAACCGTGGGTCGTAACGGACACTTAACAGTAGATTCCATATAGGTAACTGATTATGCCGAAAAAATAGACCCCGAAGAATACAAATGTATGTTTAAATTGGCACCGGTGTAACAGTATATCTTGCCCCCTGTATAGCTCCCCCCCGGGGGCAAGCTAGCCTAGTCTAGCTCCCCCCCCCCCCCCTGGGGGAAAGCTAGACTATGCTATCTTGCCCCCCTCTGGGATATTTTGCCCCCTGTTCAGCTTCCCCCCCCCCCCACCTGAGATATTTTGCCCCCCCCCCTTAATAAAAGTTTTTTTAGTTGTATTTTAAGCTAGACTAGGCTATCTTGCCCCCCTCTTGGATATTCTGCCCCCTGTTCAGCTTCCCCCGACCTGGGATATTTTGCCCCCCCCCCCCCCCCCTAAGATAAACGTTTCTTTAGTTGTATTTTACATAAAGGGTAGTCCGTTTGTATACTCGCTCTCTATTCACAGTTATCGGGGGATTTAGAGTTGACTGCAATAAAGCCACATCTCTTTTTATAATCCATTTTGATTGATCAATTGTATTCGACAATAATGCATAACAGTACAAACAATCTCAGGGAAATGGATTTTGCGGTAAAAGTTTACTCCGAATTGAGAAGTTTAAAAGGGTATGCAAAAGGGTATGAGCATTTCATTTTTTTATTTTGATTGTAAATTAATTACTTGATCAGTAGAGGAAATATTGAAAAGAAGTAGTGAATGAAAATAAATAAAAATAAATGAAAATAAATCGGCATTGAACTGGTTGGACCAAAAGCGCAGTGAACTGCAGTGAATTGTGTAAATAACTGTTGAATTATGCAAAAACTTGATAATTTTCAAGCACAGAAGAAATTGTACTCTATAGAGATCTTTTACCATTAAAAGTTCTGTTGCAGTTAAGTATTTGTTTCATTTATTCGGATTTTTTATGGAGGGGGCAAAATATCCCAGAGGGGGGGGGGGAAGATAGCCTAGTCCAGCTTCCCCCCCGGGGGGGGGGAAGCTGTACAGGGGGGGGGGGCAAGATAGCCTGTTACACCGGGAAATAAGGAAGATCCTGAATCAAGAAAATATTTCCGTCGGTTATTTCGGGTTAGGGTAGTTTGCAACTATATTTATACTACAAGAGCTTGCTTTATCACTTCTGATTGAATGTGAACTACGTGTGATTGAAAATAGCCTGAATGATGTAACAAAAACCGTGTAATTTTCTTCGGGGTCATTTATGTCGCTGATACATGTACAGTAGATACTCGTGAACTTATCGCTAAAGTACGTTTCTGGGCTGTGTATTTCCAGTCTGTTTTTCACGCGGATTGTTCGCGTTTTCGGATAGTTCGAGTCATTTTGCCGATCCCAAGTGGTGCGAATTAATGAGCATGTGGTGTATAAGATACGCTTCGTAATTCTTGTAGGAATACAGCAGAAGTATATCATAGTGACGTGTAATTATGAAGCGAGAAAGCACGGGGTTACCAAACTTATGCTCGTTTCGGATGCGCTCAAAAAGTGCCCCGAGCTGGTCCTGGTGAAAGGGGAGGATCTAACGCATTACAGGGAAATGTCCTATAAAATAACCGGTAAGTGGTACCACTTGAAAATTGCATCTACTGTGGTCGCGGGTCGCTGTGCTTTCAGATGGTTGGGGGATGGGGAGGGTTAAGCTGAAGGCTTTCTGACCTTTTCTGAGGCTCATTGGTTTATGTTATTACCTTAGTGTCTTGCTGAGGCATTTGTTTATGTTTTAGAGCATCTCAGCAAATACATTGGATCCGTGGAGAGATTGGGTTTTGACGAGAATTATGTGGATGTCAGTGACATGGTTGCCATGCCCCCATGGAATACCAATACCTCTAAGCCAACGGGTCATATTTACGCTTGTCCCTCTGGTAAGTTACAGCGCACCTGTTAACAGAATAATATCGTTATAACGACGTGGAAAGGACACGGAAAGCAAAACGCCTTTACCAATACTTATTGCAAGCAATGCTTTCTTCAGGGTGAAAAAACTACACATTTCTAACGTTATATCCGCTATTACAATAACAAGGTACTCTCGTAATATCTGATGAAAATTGACAACTTGCTAGCTATGGGTTTGAATACGTAATCCATAAAGGCGACTGGAAGAAGGGGATTGTTTCAAAACTATTTAAAAAAGAACCTAACGTAAATTTTCCATAGCCATTTTGAGTTGAAAATCGATATTTTTGAAAGTTGAAAGTTGTCATTATCCGCCGGGAACCGGACGGATATAGTTTTCATTCTGTCCGTCTGTCTGTGCATCCGTCTGTCTGTCCGTCCGTCCGTCCGTCTGTCCGTCTGTGCAATTTCAGTCTCACGCGCCTACAGCCCGCATTAGTGAGTGGATTGATTCCAGATTTTACCCAGGGGTGCTCCTAAGCATCCCGCAGTGCAGTGACCAGGATTCGACGGGATCGGAGCAAAATTGCCAAAATGGCAAAACTTTAAAAAATTGCAGAAACTGAATAAGGACTTTGCATAACACACACCAGTCTCACGCGCCTACAGCCCGCATTAGTGGGTGGATTGATTTAAGATTTTACCCATGGCTGCTCCTAAGCATCCCGCAGTGCAGTGACCAGGATTCGACCGGGTCCGAGCAAAATTGCCAAAATGGCAAAACTTTAAAAAATTGCAGAAACTGAATAAGGACTTTGCATAACACACATCAGTCTCACTCGCCTACAGCCCGCATTAGTGGGTGGATTGATTTAAGATTTTACCCATGGCTGCTCCTAAGCATCCCGCAGTGCAGTGACCAGGATTCGACCGGATCCGACTAAAATTGTCAAAATGGCAAAACTTTAAAAAATGGAAGAAATGAATTAGGAATGAGCATATCACATATCGGTCTCACGCGCCTACAGGCCGCATTAGTGAGTGGATTGATTTAAGATTTTACCCATGGCTGCTCCTAAGCATCCCGCAGTGCAGTGACCAGGATTCGACCGGATCCGAGCAAAATTTTAAAGCATCCCGCAGTGCAGTGACCAGGATTCGACGTGATCCGACTAAAATTGTCAAAATGACAAAACTTTAAAAAATGGAAGAAATGAATTAGGAATGAGCATATCACATATCGGTCTCACGCGCCTACAGGCCGCATTAGTGAGTGGATTGATTTAAGATTTTACCCATGGCTGCTCCTAAGCATCCCGCAGTGCAGTGACCAGGATTCGACCGGATCCGAGCAAAATTTTAAAGCATCCCGCAGTGCAGTGACCAGGATTCGACGTGATCCGACTAAAATTGTCAAAATGACAAAACTTTAAAAAATGGAAGAAATGAATTAGGAATGAGCATAACACATATCGGTCTCACGCGCCTACAGGCCGCATTAGTGGGTGGATTGATTATCTTCACACCAAATCAACCATGTACCACTGGCTCTACAAACCTCTACTTCACTGACCACAAGGCTGTATGGTATTCTTTGGAACAGTTGTTCACAGGAACATCATAATCAGGTATACAATTTGCGCGAACCCGGCGGATTCATGCTTCTCGAGCATCTAGTTTTTGGCGTCCCCAAGTATTTTTTAAAAGAATTCGACATATTTGGCGGCCCCAATGTTTTTCAAAGGAACTCAACTTTTTGATGACCCCCAGTGTCTTTGGTGTCTTTCAACGAACCCTACGTTTTTGGCGGCCAGTAATGTTCCTCCATCTCATCAGACCTGATTAGCTTTGGGCGAAGAGCTGACTGCCCCATAAATTCCCCTATTCCAAACAGTTTTGTAAATAGAGGGAGGAAGGAAGAGGGAAGAGACATTTACTTTGCGTGTGCTGTAAAGATATTTTAGCAGAGTGTATTGAATAAACTATTTTTCTGTCAGATTTTGAGTTCAGTATGCCATGAGACACGTCATGGTTCACTGTGTATTTTGTTCAGAAGAAGACTTTCAGCAAAAACTGGCCGCCTGTCCATGCGGCTGCGGCGAGCGGCTAGCCATCGGCTCACAGATCGCCGCGGAGATGAGGCGGAGCCTGTTCGAGGAGCTTAGCATCACGTGCTGTGCGGGCATTGGACACAATAAACTGCTGGCAAAGATGGTGGGAAGTGTTCACAAGCCCAATCAACAGACGACCATCTTTCCTGCTCACGTGTTTCAATTTATGCGCAGTTTGAAAAAAGTGCGGGAAATTCCAGGCATGTCACCCATTTTATTTTTGAACGCTATTTCTTATTAGTTGGATGTTAGATTTTACTTTGCCTTTACTTTTAAAGAGAGAGAGGTTGGGAAAGTTTGCAGTTTTCCGTTGACGTTCGGATTTGTAGAAAGGCGTTTCTGCTCTGATTTAACTCTTCACGTCGGTTCCGAACTCATCTTATAAAAGTTGTATCTTTATATGGATTAGCCAAGGGAAAGTTGAACGTGTCCGCACACCCCTTAGAGGAAGTGAACCCGACGTTTTGTACTAGTCCTTGTCTGTTTAGTTAAGTTCAAAACACGGGATTTATTCTATCGTTTGGCACTGTCACAAAATTTCAGCACTTCATTGGTCCAGTTGTGGTAATTATTGATTACTTTATAATGTAGTTGTTGTGATACGGCCAAGCAAACACTGTGAATATCCTGTCTTTGTAATATTACCGTTTATTAGATGTCGTGTCTTGTAATTAAGTTTAGTTGATATCGCACTAAGTTTAACAAAATCAGTGTATTTTAAAGGCATTGGTCGCAAATGTACTCAGACTCTACGCGTAAAACTGTGCAGCTATTGGTCATAAATGTACCCAGAGTTTTCCCTGTAAAACCGTGCAGGGATTGGTCATAGATGTACTCATACTTTACCATGTAAAACTGTGCAGATATTGGTCATAAATGTATCCAGACTTTGCCCTGTAAAACTGTGCAGCTTTTGGTCATGAATGTACCCAGACTTTACGTGTAAAACTGTGCAGGTATTGGTCATGAATGTACCCAGACTTTACCCTGTAAAACTGTGCAGGTGTTGGTCATGAATGTATCCAGACTTTACCCTGTAAAACTGTGCAGGTGTTGGTCAGAAATGTACCCAGACTTTACGTGTAAAACTGTACAGGTATTTTACAGACTTTACCCTGTAAAACTGCAGGTATTGGTCAGAAATGTACCCAGACTTTACGTGTAAAACTGTACAGGTATTTTACAGACTTTACCCTGTAAAACTGCAGGTATTGGTCGCAAATGCAGCCAGAGACTGGAATGCCTGGGCGTTTACAGCGTTGAGGACTTACAGCAGTGTGATGTAAAGACCCTGGCCGAGGAGTTTGGAGATGAGACGGGCACGATGCTACAACAGCTGAGCTTTGGTGAGGACAAATCTCAAGTGGTTACCACGGGCCAACCCCAGGTACGTCACCAGTCAAGAGTCTCCCTCCACCCCCCTCCGCCCCCCTCCACCCCGCCCGCACTCTGAAATTGAGAGGGCATAGTTATGTATTCAAGTAACATCAAGTTCTGCAGGAGATAACATTGCGCGGATTTGTCCGTATCCTATCCAGTTATTTATGTGTGAACTCTTTCGCAGTTGATTTCCATATTTATCTCGAATGTAGCCTTGAATTAAAGTGATTTCATCGAAAAAAAATGTGATTGCTCAAAAATATATGATTAAAAAATGGACAATAAGAATAGACCATGTTTCCCAGCCATGAATTGGCTTTTGATCTTGAGTATGTGGAGTTTTAAACTTGTTGCCAGCGCATTAGACACAAAATGTTAACTAAGAGTCCTAACTAAAAGTATAAAGATGAAGATAACTGGTACAAGTGCTTGTTTATTGTCATAAAGATACATTGCCTTCACAGTAATACTTTACAGTTTGACGTAAATTAGATTTAGAATAATACGCCATTTATTTACAAACTGATGTAAACTGTATTAATAGTTACACCTAATAATTTACAATCCGACGTACTCTGCACTATGTTATTTGTTATTATTCTAAAAATTACGACCATTTACTGTTGAACCCTCAAAATAACTAATAAATGCAGTCAGCAATTGTAACCTTTCATTTAATAGAATAGTGATCTAAATTCATGAAAAGTGAATCATTTACAGTTTGCTGGACAGTTGTTGGAAATACAGAATGGTTTTCCTTAACTAGCGGTAAAACATGTACCAAAATTCTAGTATATCCTACACTATACAAAATATAGTTATAATACACGGTCACAAAACGATTAACTCCATTGTCCAATAGAATCCATTTATTCAGTCAGAGCCAGCTGGCTTTTAGGGGCTGTGAGATAAAAGATCCCCTCTGGGCTCAAGCTGGAGCCAATGTCCTTCGGCGCTACTCCCTGCGGTAGCGGGAAGGAGCGGTACAGCTTCCTGACAAAGTAACCGTTGGGTGTGTCTTCCTTGTGTTCTGCTGAGATTTCGATACTTCCGGTGTCTTCAGACACTTTGAGCTTAATGTCATCGTCTGAGAATCCGCGCATGTCAAATTGCGTCAGAGTGGCACTTCCGGTCTCAGTGACGTCAGTGGGTGTCTTGACGTCAGTTTGAACTTCGCAGTCCTGCTCCGTCTTAGCTTCCTCTTTATGATCACTGTTATCACCCGTTTCCACGTTTGATACTTCTGTGTCAACGTCATCCGGTACTGCCTCTGCTTTGTCCGTTTCCATGGGCCTATTTGTATCGGAGAAATCGTCTGCTTCAAGAGTTTCACCAGTCAGTGTTGTTTGTGTATTTTGGCCGTCGCCTTTGAAACTGATGGCGTCATCAGGCAAAGTGTCAGAGTTTTTGATTGTCTGACCAGGGGCCTTTTCGCTCAGCGAAACGCCTTTTTGTAGTGATCGTGCAGTTTCTGTGCTTACGTCATTTTGGTTGTTCTTTGACTCTTTGTCTTCGGCTTCTGCAAGGGCTTGCTTCTGGGTCGTGACTGCTTCAGGCCGACGCGTTGCTTGAAGATGTAGTACACCTTCAGGACTCAAAAAGGAACGGATATCCCGAGGGGCTATGCCTTCTGGGATAGGTAACACGTGACTGTGCTCACTCTGCATGTAACCAAATGGCGTTCTGTGTTCCCTTTTTGCCGAAACAGTGATGGTTTTCTTCTCGTCATTGGTTTTCACGTCGATGTGGCTTGGATCAACTCCTCGCATGTCCATTCTGGAGATGACGACATCTTTCGTACATTTGCCTGGATTACAAGACGCGTCTGCCACGGAAATATTTTTACTTCCGTCTTTCGCTGCCTCGCATTCGTTATTGGCCGTTGGTCGTGCCACTTGCTTTTTGGATTTGTCGCGTCTTTTTTGCCTGCGGCATGTTCTGTCGCAAGGCAAGTGGAAGGACAACAGCTCTTGATCATCGGAGTCACTTGTGGTGGAGTACTCCTCGCCGACGGGGAAGCCCAACATGTGTGACAGCAAGTCGTCGTCGCGGGCGCGTTGCACATAGCGCACCGGCATGGTGTGCGGCACAGGTCCACGCATGCTCACACTGTGTGGATGATACGCCATTCGTGTACGGCGAGGCTGTGACGTCATGCTCACAGGGTAGACACTGCAATGTACGAAAGAAATACTTCTAAGAAAATACGTTTCATATAAATTACTCACATGACAAAGCTTTGGAACAAGCTTAACTTATGCTTGTGAAACGTTTTACGTAACGGTTAAATTTCACTTCAGGTCACTTTCATTCATTTCATTTAAAATACTGACCAAAAATTATTTTAAAGCAACTTATTGACTATTATGATTGTTTTATGTTTAATTAAGTTAAATTGTTTATCTTTACTTAATTTTGCAATTCAGAAGATACAAAAAGAAATAAAATCGAAAAGAAAAAAAAAGTCACTTAGACAATTGCACATACCTTGACATAGGATCACTGTAAAACAGCATGATGAAATTGTTCTTGTTAAGTCGGCAAATGAATCGCTTTTGGAAATCGCTTGTATTTTTTCAGTTCCTCTGTGAATTATCCTCGTGTGTTAGTTATTAAGCGCTCTTGTGCTTAATCTCGAAAGATCTCGCAGTGTTTGTTGCCTCTACAGTTTGTTGACTGAATCTGATTAGCGTTGCACACTGTGGCCTCTTATATACTAGCAAGGAAGCCGTTCTCGTTTGTACTAGAAAAGTACGAGAACGTTGTGGAGCATTCACGAGTGTTCTAGAATCAATGCTTAATGAATTGGCGTTGCCTTATTTGTACCAGCCGTAATGTTGCAGCCTTATCGATCGATTTCTGCACACATTATGTGCTCGTATATGTCACTGTTTCAAGTTTCAGTGTTTCACACAAGATTGGTGTGTCTTTGTATTTTGCGAGAAGCTGAAAGTAGAACGCTCTTTTCTGTTTTCAACAATCTGTGCAGTATTTTGAAGATTTCGGAGACTTTCGAAAGGTCTCCACTGCCATCATATACGACAGGCAAAAGTGAAAACTATCTCTCTAATATTAATTGAAAAAGAAAAGCGTTGGAAATCCTTAAGTTTTCTTATTTACCTTAATGCAGTTTATATTTGATAAGAAAGATCTATGGAACATGTATTGATGGTGCATCTTTTGTAGAGTTTAAGTGATGAAGATTCTTTCAAAAAGTGCGACAATTACAACGATGTTAAAAGCAAAATCGAGGAACTTTTAAACAGTCTGTTAAGAAGGTTTGGAATATTTTAACTGAACATTTTAGTTCTTCTTTATTGTTGGCTAGAAGACGAATCAAAATAAATAAACTAAATAAAAACAATGAGAAATAAATAGACAATTCTTAGCAAACGTAAAATATTTTTGAATATTTTTCATTTTAACAAGTAAAGTGCATGTTTTATTCAAAACGGATGCCAACTAATTAAGTATATTGAAAATAGCACTACCGTGTATTTCTTAGCAAATATAAAAAAATGTAATACCGAAAGCAAAAAATAAAAAAAAATAAATAAAAAATAATCATATTTCAGTCCACTGTACTCATAATCCACTGGTAAAAAGTTGGTTTCATTTGACTTAAAAGATTGTTACTGGATGGACGCATAGCACAGACTCTACGCGTAACTGTCCGTAAGTACGTAACTGGCGAACGTTACCATGGACACAGACAGGCGAGACAGGGCCCCATTCCAAGCCTAGTGTTCAGACAATTCAACGCAGGTAAGAGGGACCTTCTGAGTGGTTCTGCTGTGGTGTACCAGAAAAAAAAAAGAATGATCATCCTCGACCACATTCGGCGTCTTTTTTTTTCTTGGATCGATCTGGGAGAAACTTCATGACCGAAAATGTGTTTAAGCTGAAGAGAGGGCTGCCACAGTCAGGAAAAAGTCGGGTAAATTCAGGAAATTTCCCTAAAAAGTCAGATAAACAAGTCAGGAAATTTGAATAAAAAAAATCATGTTTTCCAGTTTTTATTATTTCTGTTATTGTGTTTTGTTTCTTCTGATCTGGTTTGTTTTGTTTCACTAGATTTAAACTCAGATTGATGGTTGTATCAAAATTTTGACCACTTCAAGTGCCTTTTCTTATAATGTAGACACCCGCGTTAATTCGATGGTCATGAAAAACTCAGGAAAATTTAATTTGAAAATTGTGTGAACACCCTGTGAAGGTTTTCGCGATCCAGTCTGATCTTCGGAGCATTCGGATCTGCCGATTTCTAATCATTCGCACAAGTTTTAGCTGAAAGTGGATAGCTTGCAATCAAACCCTATAATATATGTGGCTGCTTTGGTAGTTCCATCTACCGCGGTATTCACAAATGTTAACTGCACACGGAAAAACAGCTGATTTAGCTAAATTTGGTGAACAATTTACACAAGAAATACTTTTGATATGAGGGTGAAATTTATTAATTGACTTTCAAAAGTTCTGTTTGCTACATGAGCTGTTAACGGAATTTGTGTTAACACGGCTACTGACGGTTTAATTAATATAAATTTCACTTATATGAAGCTGTGCACTCCATGTGCTGGGAGGAGGATAGCATGGGGGAGGGGGTGGGGGGGGGAGGGCTGAGTAAGGTCTTATTTTAGAGTTACTATACACATAGCTGTGCAGCAAATTTGTTTAAAGGTTTACAAAGGTTTACTAAAACAAATTAAATCAGGAATGATAAAAAGGCCTGATATACAAAATCCCGAAATTTTTCTAAAGGTTTTAACACTGTGTTTGTAATGCCTGATAGTAAAAGTCACCTTTTGACTTGGAGGTTATTTATGTGTGAAATATCTTTTCAGGTAATTTGGACAGTGTGAGAGAGAAACTGATGCCACTGGCGACGAAGCTGTTCCACAAATCAGTGGACACTTCGCAGCCGTTTCACCTAACGCTCATCAATGTGTGCTTCAGTAATCTCACGGAAGCGGGCCAGGAGAGAAACAGCATCATGTCCTTTTTCAAACCACGGAACGAGTCACAAGCCAAGGAAACCAAACAGCCCACAGTGGAACCATATCGATCGGATGGAACATGTTCCGATGGTTCCTTGCATGACTTAGTGGGGCATGAACCGCAAACTATTCCTTGTGCGCGAAAAAGTACAGGCGGTTTGGATAAAATGAGAGAAACTGCTATGCCAGCTCCAGTGACACCCCTACACTTGGAAACAAACAATAATCTGTCACGTTGCGACGCAGGTAAACAAAGCGGTGGTGACGTCAGCATGAGCCCTGCTGCTGCTGAAGACGCTCACGCTGACATTGAGAATAGCAAGAAGCAAACGGCTGCCATTGGCAATAACGCCCAAGCATGTGACAGGGACTTAAACGCTGCTGACGTGGATCAGAACGACGCAGATGCTTTGGTGGAATACCTTCGTAAGTTACTGCCGAGCGATATAGATCCAAGTACGTTCTTAGAATTACCACATTCAATTCAAAAAGACTTGTTAAGGCAAGCCAACTTAAGCTTTAGTAAAATGGCCTCGATTTTGGTAAAAGTAGATGCATTGTCAGGCTTCAAGGAGGAGGCAGAAGACACCTTATCTAATGATACGAGTACAGGGTCATCATTAAGAACGTGTGACGTGGCACTAGATAAGCCATCTTCATCGGCTTGTCTCAGTGTTGATACAAGTACCAAATCAGTACAGATAACAAAGTCAAGAGTATCTCATTCTAGTACAGGGCCTTCTAAAGTTCTGCAAAAAACCCAAACAGTATCAACATCAGAACATTTTAATTCTGAAAATTCAATCTCAGACACTTCTGACTCCAGTCCTGCTAGCGGAGATTGTAGTTTGAGTCAGACAGACAAGCAGAATCCAGTGAAAGAAGACGTACCCCCCGGGGTTGATAAGAGTGTCTTTTTCGAATTACCCCCCGAAATGAGAAAGTCTCTTGTTTTAGAATGGAAAACTAAGGCAGAATTTCAGAACATGAAAAAGAGAAAATTAAGTAGCCCAGAAAATAAACAGAATTTAAAAAGAAAATCTGGTAGCATTCTGACGTTTTTTCAAAAGAAATAGAGCCATAATGTTCAACTTTTAAACCTCATTTACACCAAAATTAACCATTCTTTTTCTTAAAAAAAGGTTCATGCACTGTGCAGTCTATAGTCTTAACACTAAAACTGCACATCGAAGACAGAATAATTGTGAGCCAAAAAAGAGCTTCGAAGACAAATCACTAAAATATCAACATTTCCAGAAAGTCGCTCGATATATCGTTTTGCAAAGAAATGGCGTCTAATAATTAAGCTTAATTTAAAAATATTTGGGTTAATTTATTTTCTCGGCGTTAAAATATAGAACTTTTCTTTAGAATGCCGCGTACCTTGGTCTGTATAGCAGTGTTTATTTTCTAGAATTTTTATTAGAAACAATTTTTATTAGAATATACACGAAGGTTGTTTGGGTTCTGTCATTTTTTCATGACTAGGCCGCCATGGAAGTGATTACGTGCAAAACATTTCTTTGATAGTGTTAACTTAATTTAATTTGGTAGTGTGTGTTTAAATAATTCAGAATGACATCCATTATTGATGTGAAGTCTTTGTCTATATTAACAATAAGAGCATTTTCCTCCTGTGTTGGTATTTCAAGAGTTTTTAATTGCGACTCTAAAAGTGAACTGGGCATAAAGTGCCCTCGACGAATCCCCATTCTTTGCGAAATAACCTCTTTAGTTCCGTGCAGATGAACAAATAATATTTTATTCAGTTCTTGAGTTGATCCAGTAGCTAAATGTTCTCCCCCATGAATTAGAATATTCCTGTACTTCTTCTTCAATGCAGAACAGGTTACGATCCCATCGGTGTTGTTGTCATGCCATCTGAAATAACATTGCATTATAATGTCGTTTCGAATCAGATTTCCAGTGTCTAAGTGTATTGTCCAAACAATTGCTCTGAGTGGTTTTTCACTCGGGTATTTCCGTGACTAGCCGCTGTAACCACGACAGCTCTTCCAAAAATATCTGGTATCTTATTTACTTCAGAATTCAGATTTTAAATAATATGCTGTTATCTGCTAAATCCCGAAAATTTTAAATATTTAAATTTGCGCTATGCTATAAAAACGCTGTATTTGTGGTTTTGTATTATTTTCATTATTTGTAATTAAGGTAATGATGTTGGTAAGATCAACAACTACTCACTCTCGAATGACCTCATGCAATGAAATCAGCCAAGGAAGTCGGTCCTGAAATGTTAGAGGAGTCCAGTTAAAGCAAAGTCTGTCTTGTACATAATCAGACCAGGGGCCTTCCCTTAATTCATTATTATAAAGCACATTTCACAAAACAGACAGGGCTCAGGACCCTGGACCACCCCCCCCCCCCCCCCCCCACCTCGACCTCTCCCTAATTATACCAGCCAAGAAACTAAATATGATGGAGTGGGAGTACCAGATGTTGATTGTACAGTTGTAATAATAGTTAAATGAGTAATAAAAAATTAATAATAAGGTACGTTCATGTTGTTTTTTTTTTAACCCGTTTATATTGCTATTTGAACACTAGACGTGGCTGGTAAAAAATAATCCACATGCGTTTGGGTGAATACCACGCAATACGAGGCAGAATTGCAAATTCCGCGATAACTCCTTTAGGTACCTCTGTTACACGTAAATTCTTTATACCTCGTCGACCAGTGGTATTCCAGCAGCCATTTTTGTTTTGTTGCATTCTGGGTGATAATCATCTGCTTCTGCTATTGGCCATTGCAACTGTCAATAAAACTTGATGCTATCATCCGGTTTCTTTATCTTTTTAACTGGATTTTTGGTCAGGCCAATCAAAAAAGCTGCATTGAACTGCAATTATCCCCCGTGTAACGTATGGATATAGTTATGAGTTTGTCGGTCGAAATTTAAAAGTGAAAAACTGTTAGAATTGAGAAAAAAAACGTGATGAAAGTGGCAGTACTAGGACACTTTGCAAACCGATCTTAGCACCGATTTCACAGGTCATCCGCCCTACACGGGGGATCGTGTCTCTTTGAGGTTTTAGTTACAACTATATTAACTTTAAAATGCAAGTTATGGCATTTTAATGACACCCTGAGCAGCATCTCTTTTATTTTATAGTTATTCAAAGCTCCAAAGTATGGCATACTCATTTCACTCTAAGTATTTTTTTCCTGAAGACTAAAGGTTATTAAAAAAATCTTGTTACAGTACCATATTTGGTTTGGAATGATCTTGTAAACTTACTTTCTTGCCTAGTTCCTCTGCAACAGCAGTCCTGAAAATACGAAACTAAACCATCAGCCAGTTATATAAACTTGTATGATCTATTCATTTTAATCATTTATGATGGATGTATTTTACATGCATATGTCATACCTATTAGGCGAGAATATAAACTTCACACTTAGATTTCTTTTGTATAAGACATATTGAGCCAATAATTGAAGAATGGTGTAAACACTTGTACTAGCTCTGTTGGACCTTACTTCATAAATTTAAAAGGCAATGAAAGTTGGTCATTTTTTAAATACTTCAAATAGCAGAAGATAAAAACCCTTCCTTAAAAATAAAAGTTATTTTGCCATTCTCATTTGCAGTTCAAAGCTCTAATTTTTTTCTCAGAAATTTAATTACCTCATATATTGGTTGTATTGCAAAACTTGAAAGCTTATATTTTGCATGTGAAATGCCGATGATACAGTCCAAATACAAGGCCTCGAGTTACAACAAAAGGAGTGTAGAAAACAAGGTCTATCCTGTGTTTTTAAGATGCGTTTTCGGATTTCTCAACGGACATGTTTCCATGGGCTTAAACTGCAACCCAGTCTCACCAGGCCTTGGTTGATTTTTGTCATAAAACATAGAAAAACACTCGCATTTTCAAGAGCATAAAACTGGGGACTTGTTTCTTGGCCTTAAAAGATTCTCTGGCTTCACTGACGCCAAGCTTAGTGCTGTCGCCCCCGTGAACAGTGGTCGAGTTGTAAAATACCATAGTACGCACCATATGGTAAAATCCCATGGCAATTCAACGCCAAAGTTTCCACGCCAAGCGAAGGTTCTTACAGTTTTGATAGTTTTTCGCAGATAAGAAATAGACTCAACATAGTAAATGCAACACAATTCAAGTGAACAGTTCGTGTATATTTCTATGTAGCCTCGAATGGCTGTTTTGAGGAGGGGCACTTTGTAGCATTTCTTTTATCGCTTGTCAAAATGTCAACAACAACAAAAAAAGCCGAGCAGGGGGGGGGGGGGGGGGTAATACAAGGGCCAACCGTAGTCCGCGCGGAGTGCCATTTTTATTCTCGTTGAACAAAAGTGCCACTTTCTTTTAAAAAAAAGGGGGGGAGGGAGGTGGTAATTTTCATTTGATACTCCACGTTCCGAACAAAAAGGGATTCTTTATTTCAGAATTACACTCCACGATTGGTGAAAATTAGCACTCCGCGCTTTGGGTAGGTTTAAAAAGTCATGGGACACAAATGATAACCATTTGGTTGGTGAGTGAACCTTCCTCCCCCCCCCCCCCCCCCCGCCCGGGGAAACGCGGAGTACTGAATGAAAATTGCCACCTTTTAACGAAATTGGCACTCCACGCGGACTGCGTCTGGCCTCAGATTTACCCTCCGCCATTCTCTGCGTTTTTTTTTTATTTTTCGGATACGCATAGTAACACATACGATACCAAGTACCCCCCCCCCCTCCCCCCCCCCCCCACGGACTCAAATATGGCGATACTTGCGTAGGGTGGGGGGGGGGGGCGGGGCACAGGCGTGAACCATGAAGCCCTGATACCTGAATACGAGACTGAGTAACAACCGCAAATGCAGCCCCGCCCTCAACTTCCCCCCCCCCCCCCCCCACCGCTCTTAAAAAATGAACTCAGAATAAAAAGAAAAAGACAAACACTTACTTGCCTGAACCACAGACACCCATTATAATCACAATCATTGCTCTTCTCATGCAAAGCTGAATCAAAATGATGGCTTCAGTAATTGGATAACTATTGGTCATCGCATTGATCACGCGGCCTTGAAAAGCATTAGTGTGCGCAAATTTGCGCATTCAATACCACTCTCATTTTATTTTTCGATGTCAGTTGGCTCGTTGATTTCCTCGGCGGCCATTTGCCTAGTATGTAAATGTTTCACAAAGTGCAACAAATGCCTCACTTTGTGAAACATGTGTTTCACAAAGTGAAAATAAAGGCCAATCAGACACCTTTTCTGTAGTGGCTCGTTGGTCTAGGGGTATGATTCTCGCTTTGGGTGCGAGAGGTCCCGGGTTCAAATCCCGGACGAGCCCGACAGTTTTTGAGCAGTAATTATAAGCTGTGGTTTTTGTTTGTAAAATTGAAATCATGATTGTTTGTCAAATAAGAATTATGATGTCAGTCCAGTCAAATGTCATGGGAAAATGTTTAATAGAACAAGTGTACATTAACCAATAGAACAAAATTCCAGAAAGTCAATTAGGTTTAGTACTTCGTGCCTGCACATACAGGAATATTCGCCTCATAATCATATCATATCAAGGAGTCATTTATATTGCGCATATTCAGCAAGCTACTATGCGCTACAAAAGTAACTAATGTCAACCATAATCCTAGAAATAATAACAAAGCACAAAACATTATATCACAGCTAAAATTGTTGCAGTCATGAGTGTCCCTAAAAAACAATTCGTTTTATATTCACGAGGCATAGCTTTCAAAATAGTGACAATAAAATTTGGTGTTATAATCAAAACAAGGGCTCGTCCGGGATTTGAACCCGGGACCTCTCGCACCCTAAGCGAGAATCATACCCCTAGACCAACGAGCCACTTCCTGTTAAACAGCTCCTCAATGGCAGTCTCATGAAAGCCCAAAGCTAAGTACCGTAAAATCCTAAATTTTTGCTATTCACACACGCGAAATGAACAGAATATATGTGATATTTTGAATGAATGATTTGAGCTTAATGATTTGATCGATTTTCAAGCAATAAGATAATTCCTTAGTTATTAAAAAAAATAGCATATTTTACGAGACATAAGAGATGTTAATCCGCTATTTTGTGCTTTTGCAGTAGATACTCAATCCTCGTCCTGCCTCAAGTATATTCTCAAAATTATCAAATATCGAATAAGAAAAAAAGCATTTGGGCATTCGTACATTGAATTTCGACAAAATGTTGTGCACTCAATTCTTGTGCCAACAGACAATTATCAATGGGATTAGAGTAATTATAATCCTCCGTTTTGTTTAATTGTTAATTATATATGTCGCGTCGTCCCTAAATAATGCATGCTCATAGGAATTACTATAATTGGTATTTCTATTGTTTATAATAGTTATGGTATGTTTATAATTGTAAAACCCCTTTTGTTACTCCTTTGATTGTTGTCACCTGTTTGTTACCCACTCTTATAATAAGTGTCTTTGTTAGGATCTACAAGTATATAAGCTATGGAAAATAATATACGGGAGAATCTAGAAGCGCATATCTGAATGATAAAACGTTGATTGAGAAATTATATTAATTATAAACTCGGATATATGTTATGTTGTGGATATCCGATCATGTATGGTACGTGACTATCGTTCTTAAGTCTAATAACCAAAATGCTTTTCTTGGCGTAATAGACCCCGGTACACCCCACTGCACTTAGTATATTTATATCAATAAACACTTGTTATTTCATTTAATCATTCTTTTTAATTTATAAGGAAGTGCCCCGCTGTGAGTCAAAAACGGCTCACAGAGGTGTACTTCATATGGTGGAGATTTGCAGTGTAATTACGCCTTGAAATCATAATAATAATTATTTCACAAAATACACTACAAAATAAAAGAAAGAAACATTTTAAAAAAAATGGCACAATTATTTTGTAAATATTTACAGAAATAAACAAATAAACAAATAAAATCAGTGTCATTAGTGAAGTGAGGGCCAATAATGCTCTTCACATGAAACTGAATTTACAGAAAAGAATAAATGCATTTCTTCTATTTAAAAAAAAAAAGCCACAATATTCTGCAAAGCAGTGACGGTGGTGCTCATTTTAAAGTGGGGGAGACATTTGACGCCCCTGAAAACACTTTTATATTCTAGCTGAAATTCGTTTTTGCATAGCATAAGTACTTGCACAGCAACGGTGTTCATATTTCATAAGTCGATTTGTACCAGCAATTTTGGCAGGTCGAATGGAAATTGTTCTACAAAACTTTGTATAATACGCATACAGCATAGAACATACTAGCCTTTTAAATTTGTAACTAGCAAATTGCAAAAATTACTAATGATAATATCATCTACATTGCCAATACTTTACTGTGTTTTTTATCACAGTTAAGGCTACTCGCACAACAGTGGTGATCATAAAGTTTTTATATTTGTTGTCTTTTTCTTAAACTAAACTTATTAACTATAAAGGCATATGAAATGTCACAAATACAGACCACGACTACACGCGCAACAATGGTGGTCATAAGTATCAATCACAACAAATCCCAAAACACAATATAGTTCGTTTGGACTAGCAGTGTTGACATGGGAAAGACATCAGCACAATCCTTCATCACCATGGATTTCTTTTAACATCCAAATTGTCTCAACATTCTTATCATGCAGCTCTCACAAAATTTTAAAATGCCAATTTCATATCTGGCAAAGGACTTCTTCTGTTTCTTGAGGGTGCTGATATGTTGAGTTGTTTGGCCATGGATTGATTTGTTAAGCGTGGTTCAACAAGTGACTTCAACATTTGATTACTTTGCTTAGATTACCTTTTATTCTGATTTTACAGTCGTTTCAAAGGTCAAATTTTCAGCTGTTGTTAAGTAATCACTTTGTTGCTCGAATACCGCCTTATCATGTCTAACCTCAAAATGTCCTACATAAACCAACATCAAGATACCCCGTTCGAACGTTGGCAATGTCCGCTTAAAGAGCCGATAAAAGTACCTCTCCCAAAATATTTTTCTGGGTACTCAAAGGAGGATGGAAAAACATGGCTTAAGTATTTAGAGCTATTTCATCATTGTAGTGGAATAGGACCAGACATTGCACCACGAGTTTTTCCAGTTTTCTTAAAAGACCTAGCGCTTCAGTGGTTTGATAATCTTCCAGATTTCGTCAGTTCAGATTATGTTCTGCTAAGAGAGGCATTTCTCGATAGGTTTCACAATAAAGTCTACACTTTCAGAGATGGTCTCGATGAACTTTACGGAATGTCTATTGACAGCGTTTCCACTGACGTAGATTGGGATGAGTTTGTTTTTAGACATGGTACTGTGTGTGATAGGCTTGGTTTTTTACAAGAATTCCAAAGAGTTCAGAGCTTTATCAGTCTAATGCCCCGGGAAATAAAGCCATGGTTGTATGCTGGTGTCTACAATGACACAAACAGTTGTGCCAGAAGTGCGAAACATTTCTTCCAATCGCATATGGCGAGGACAGAATCATCATCCGAACCAGTTCGTCCTGTTAACAGGGTAGAAGCAAACTTGATTCACGAATATACCAAAAAGCAATATCAACCAAGGAAAACTTATGAACAAAAACAAAATAGAAAAAAAGGCTGGAAGGTTCCGTGTACAATCTGTGGTTCAAACAAACATCACAAAGACCAGTGTCATGTTACTGTTAAATCAGACACCAATGATGCAAGCACTCAAACCAAAAATGCAAACAAACACCTAACGACGAAAACTGCACATACACATCAAACACCTAAAGTTTGCCCCATTCTTGATCTGAGTGACAGCTCACACATAGCAGTAAAATGTAGTGACGGGGTTGAACTACATACTCTTTTGGACACCGGAGCCAATTGTAACTGCATCAGTGTTGAGGCCTTCAAGCGCCTTAGGCAGTGTGACAAAACGGATGTCGAATATTCCAAATTCAATCATGCACAGTCGGCCGGTGGTGCCCCTTTGTCTATAAAAGGAACTTCAACAATTTCGTTTCACCTCAAAAACTCCAGCTTCCGAGTTAATGCGTATGTTATAGAAGGTTTGGTTGTTGATTTTATTTTGGGAAGAACATTTCTTGAAGATCAGGGTGCAGTTATAGATTTTTCTAAGAGCACCATAAAACTGAACGATAAATACACGCTGGTAGTATCCGATGAGTGCGTTGTCGATCCGCAGACCCAAAAAGTTGTTTATGTTGATGTTAAGGGGAGCATCCCTAATGCAATCGACGGTCTAGCCCGTCCAAACCACAGAATACAAGCTCTCGGCCTATTTATGGCAAACACACTTAACACTTCAAAGAACAACAAGATACCAATACGTTTGATGAACCCTTTAGTATCACCAATTACACTTAAGGCAAAAACAAAAATAGGAACTTTTAGTCCTCTCAGCTCAGCTGATAGCATTAGCCTCGTGGAAGATACGGGTCAAATCAAAGACTTACCATTTGTGAACCTTGTCTCTGATGGTAAAGCTACAAATCAAACAAACCTTGGAACTGAAAAACATAAAAATTCAACCTCCATACATCATCACAATCTTAGCTTTGAGGAGGCTCGGGCAAAGCTTAAGAACTCTATTGATCTGAGTCAGTCAGATCTCACTGATGTTCAAAAAGATCAGCTGCTTGACGTTCTTGCAGACCGACGAGAAGCATTCTCGCTAGATGGTGAACTAGGCAACTGCAAACTAATAAACCACGAAATCGCTCTAAAGCCTGAAACAAGACCTATTTATCAAAGACCTTATCGCTACTAAATGTTTGCAAACGACGAGGCACGGAAGCACGTAGCTGGCTTGCTAGAAAAAGGTGTTATCGAACCTAGTACATCTCCTTGGTCCTCTCCAATTTGCATTGTCACCAAGCCACGATCTGATCCAAATGCTCCAATTGAAACAAGGATGACAATCGATTATAGGAGGTTAAATGATCAAACGCTGCCTGATGTCCATCCTTTGCCACGGCTCGATGATACACTCGATAGAATTGGTTCCCAAAAACCAGTTTTCTTTAGTTCAATCGATCTTCTTTCTGGGTTCTTTCAAGTTGAGCTGGATGAGAAAAGTAGGCCTTACACAGCATTTTCTTTCGAGGGAGGACATTATCAGTTTACAAAATTAGCGCAAGGTTTGAAAAACTCACCAGCATCTTTTTCTCGGTTGATGCAACTCATACTCACAGGACTTCAATACTTTATCTGCTTGTGCTATATCGATGATATAATCATATTTTCGAGCTCGTTTGAGGAGCATTTGAAGCACATTAGTCTGGTTCTTGGAAGTCTGATTAGTGCCAATCTCAAGGCTAAGCCGCAAAAGTGTCAATTTGCTAAGAAGGAGGTCAAGTTCTTAGGCAACATTGTTTCGAAAGATGGAGTTAAGCCAGACCCTGGGAAAATAAGCGTGATTAAGGATATGAACCCACCGAAGAATGTCAAAGAGCTCCGTCGGTGTCTAGGTCTCATGGGTTTTTACAGAAGGTTTGTCCCTCACTTCCAGCTGTATGCATCTCCACTTTACAATCTTTTGAAGAAGGACAAGAAATGGGAATGGACAACGAAATGTCAAGAAGGTTTTCAAAATCTGAAAGATTCCCTGATAAATGCTCCAATTCTTGGATATCCCGACTTCAGCAAACCTTTCATTGTTTATACTGACGCATCTATCGATGGGCTTGGTGCTATGTTGGTTCAAGAGCAGCAATTTGAGGGCAAAACAATCCCAAGGGCTCTATGGTACTCTGGTCGTTCACTTAACAAGCACGAGAAAAAGTACAATATCAGTGATCTTGAACTCACTGCCATTTTTTACGCAATTCAGCAATACCGTCCATACTTGCAATACAACAAAGTCGTTTTCTATACAGATCACAAAAGTCTTACTACTCTTATGAAATGCAAACAACCTACAGGGAGACTCGGTAGAATTCATCAAGCTCTTACAATGCTCAACTACGAGGTTATACATCTCCCTGGTAGCAAAATGGCTCATGTAGATGCCATAAGTAGGTTTCCACATTTAACTTTGCCAAAAGAACACGAAGACGTTGTCGAACCCGATTTTATTGATCCACCGCTTGTCGAACCAAAATCCAGTGCTGATCTTAAGGTTTTTGCAGTCAATGCTAAGGCCCAAAGTTTTAGATCTAAGTTGACCCAAGACAGGAAGAATCATGAACTTAACAAATTCAACTTCTCAAAAGAACACATTAATCGTCTTATTACTTTACAGTCCAAAGATCATGAAATTACGGATCGGTTGAAGCTTATCGAGGAGCAACAGTTGGATGTCCCTCCCGAGCGTTTTAAGAAACTGCTCGCAAATATCGACGATTTCATTGTTGAAAACGGCGTTTTATATAGGGTTCATTATCAACCAAGGTCCAAAACACGTTCCAAGGCAGAGAAATGCGTACTTCAACTTGTTGTTCCTGCAGAGT
Source organism: Protula sp. h YS-2021 (assembly GCA_949752745.1). Classification (NCBI taxonomy): domain Eukaryota; kingdom Metazoa; phylum Annelida; class Polychaeta; order Sabellida; family Serpulidae; genus Protula; species Protula sp. h YS-2021. Next base: position 83,101,502 of record OX457024.1, on the reverse strand, counting down.
TGCGTCACGAGGTCATGCGAGAACTGCACTGTGATGTGCACTTTTCATACATGAAGGTTTGGTACAAGGCTCAGGAGAAGTACTGGTGGCCCGGTATGTTTAAAGACATCAAGTCTTTCTGTGAGTCATGCGTGCAGTGTCAGCAAGCAAAAGGATCTCAAAAACGGCCTCCTCTAATTCCAATAGAAAGTAACTTTCCTTGGCAAATCGTTGGTGTTGATATAACAGAACCACATGTTATCTCGCAAAAAGGGAACAGATACATTTTGGTCTTTGTAGATCTTTTCACAAAGTTCGTTGTTGCTAGGGCCATTCCAAATATGAAAGCTGAAACTGTAGCAAAAGTGTTTTACGAGGAGATTATTTGTCGATTCGGTGCCCCACAGAAGTTATTATCTGATCGTGGTGCGCAATTTTTGTCCTCGCTAATGAAGTTTACTCGAGAGTTATTCAGCGTTCAAGGTCTTTTCACTTCCGCTTGGAATCCACGCTGCGACGGGATGACAGAACGCTCAAATCAGACAATCATGAAATGTCTCAGTTTCCTTTCTAACGCACATCATGACAACTGGGATGAACGCTTATCTTCAGCTGTGTTTGCTTACAATACCACACCGTGCTTTCGTTCTACGGACTATACTCCGTACTACCTTTTGTTTGGTCGCCACTGCAAAGGTCCTGCCGACCTCAGGCTTGTGATTCCTGAAGATGTTCCTCATAACATTCAGGACTACGTCACTACTCTAGTGAACAGCCTAGACGAAGCTTGTACCATGGCCCGTGAGAACATTCGGGAGCACCAAGCCAGCATGAAAGAATACTTTGATAGGAGTGCACAATCCTGCAGACTACAGGAAGGTGACAAAGTATTTCTTTATATTCCAGTGACTCCTAAGCACTTGTCACGCAAATTGCGCCATCCTTGGTGCGGCGGCTACGTCATCCATCGGTTTTTAGGTCGAAACACAGTCAAGCTTAGAAAGCTAAGCGACGGTAAAATACTGAAAGCACCAGTAACTGTCAAGCGTTTGAAGAAATGTATAGACCCTCAGGAACGCCCTCAACAAGTTTTGGCAAATGACATTTTCCCCGCATTGGACGAATTAACTGATGACGACATCCCGGTCTATAATTTTGCTCCATTCATGGCTGTTCGTCCCAGTGAATCCTCGGACACTGAGGAATCGCTACACGATGCCCCCATTCCCTCTCAACAAACTTCTCAAAGTCAATTTGTAAATGTAGAGAAAGTTCTTGCTAGACGAAAATATAAAGGAAAAGTTCAATACAAAGTAAGATGGCAAGGATACGGTCCAAAAGATGACTCATGGGTGAATGAGGAAGATGTAAATGATGTCCTTCGCGAGTTCGTTGCTAGCAATAACCTACCGAAAAGGCGAAGAAAGAGGAGACCGTAGATTTAATCACATTCTGCCATGTATTTATTATGTATTATGTATTTATGTATTATGTATTGCTTTATTTTCTGTCAGTATATCGATGCTCACGATATAAGATACATATTGTATGAGTTGAACTGCTAAAATTGTTACATAAAATTCGGCTCAGGTTTGATATTATGCCAGAGCATCTCAAACTCTAAAAGTGTGAAATTAAATGTCGGCATTATGAGTAACTTAAAATATGTAGCTTACAAATTGGTAATATTAATCCAAATACAAAGCACTAATTGCATATTTAAGATACCGTATTGTATCATTTGCGGGTTCCGTTCAGACGTTTCTTTCTGCAACGACCTACTCTGTGCAAAGATACAAAACATGTTGTACATTGTATTCTACAGCTTTTATTTTCTAACCATACTTATTTGGTGCTAGCTCATCCTCAAGACAAACTTATGTTGTTAAACATAGATGTTTTGTGTCCAAATACATCTGCACCTTCATGAGAACTACTTTGCGGAGTATTCGACCTAATTATTGATCTTAACATTTCCTTACCTTTATTGATTTTGCAAGTAATTTTTTTCTGCAAAGAAATCAGGTGTATATAAACACTTATGGCTATTTCATTATCTTCAATGTAGTTAAATCTGTGTTATATGTATCATTTTGTGTAATTATCAATAATGGTCAAAATTTGTATATACTGTATAGGAGAAAACATTATTATTAAGGCGCATTATTTGTCTTCACATGTTTACATTTATTCACATGTTCATTTACTCATTTATTCTTTTAAACAGTTTGTTCATGTGACTTTTATAAGTGTTTCAGAAAAATGGAAAGGTGCTGCTATGTTGGGTACCGCGCATATCGATGATTGCTTTGTATTTTTATGCTCTTGGCTTCACGTAAAATAGTATCTCCATGGTGGAAAGTGGCAAGAGAGAATGTTGTGAGAGAATGTGTTGCAGAGTAAAAGCTCTGAAAGTATCAAAATTTTAAACCCCGGCCGGGTCCTTTTCGATCAGAATGTGTCTGTGCCACCCGAAACCACGGAGATCCATTTAAAATTTCAATAAGTTTCTAAAGAAATTTAAAAAAGGGAAACAACGACTCAAGCTGTAGCAGATGAGACGTTTCGAACGGCTTAACCACACAGTCTTCGGAATACACCAGTTCCCAGGCATCAGGAACCAATCAGCTTGCGATTTGTGATTCTATACCGTTGAAAAAGCAACAGATGCTCGAATAAGTGATACAGAATATCGGACATTTGCTTGATTTTACATCTCTGCGGAAAGAACCCCGCCTGTTGTGCATCGGGCATGCCATCTTATAGACATTCTCTTTATATACTAAAGACGGTGTTGCAGAAACAAGAATATTTTTTTTACGCTACGCTTTTTACCTACTGCATTTTCTACATTTTTGATTTTCTCGGCTTCATGATAAAAAAATCTGCCGGGTAGTATTTGATATTATTTGTATGCCATGTTGCAATGTATAAATATTAGCATTCTTGTCTAAAATAGTCCAAGTCAAAGGACATATGCCAAAATTTAAACTTAGATATTTATGTTTAACTAAATTTGCAATTTAGTCATAAAGTGGGGGAGATGTTGTGCACTCAATTCTTGTGCCAACAGACAATTATCAATGGGATTAGAGTAATTATAATCCTCCGTTTTGTTTAATTGTTAATTATATATGTCGCGTCGTCCCTAAATAATGCATGCTCATAGGAATTACTATAATTGGTATTTCTATTGTTTATAATAGTTATGGTATGTTTATAATTGTAAAACCCCTTTTGTTACTCCTTTGATTGTTGTCACCTGTTTGTTACCCACTCTTATAATAAGTGTCTTTGTTAGGATCTACAAGTATATAAGCTATGGAAAATAATATACGGGAGAATCTAGAAGCGCATATCTGAATGATAAAACGTTGATTGAGAAATTATATTAATTATAAACTCGGATATATGTTATGTTGTGGATATCCGATCATGTATGGTACGTGACTATCGTTCTTAAGTCTAATAACCAAAATGCTTTTCTTGGCGTAATAGACCCCGGTACACCCCACTGCACTTAGTATATTTATATCAATAAACACTTGTTATTTCATTTAATCATTCTTTTTAATTTATAAGGAAGTGCCCCGCTGTGAGTCAAAAACGGCTCACAGAGGTGTACTTCAAAAACATTTTGGCCTTTCAACGTTATAAGTTGGGACGAAAGTTTTAAGATACTATAGAAAAAACTTTAGAGTCTAACCGGCTGAGTAGTACAGAGACGGCGATTCTGGAAGAGGAAGTGACGTCATAATGATATCATCAAGTCACGTGACCACCCCCCTCTAGGCAGCAGGCGGCCTAACTCTAGGGCATGCTATATGGGAAACACATTATGATGTCATAATAGGCGGCGTAACCATGGTGAGGAAGTGACAACCCCCCACCAGGACATACTATGTGCTGACCCCCCCCCCCGGACATATGTGCAGACCCCCCTTAGGATATACTATGTGCCGCCCCCCCCCCCCCCCCCCGGAGAGCAAAATTCAGCCAAATCAGGAAAAAAAGTGTCTTTTGGCGAGTTACAAATCATTTTGACGAAATCTAAGTGGTATAAAAGGATGGGCGAGACCCAACTCATATTAACGATTGATGCAACAACAATGGAAGCTAGTTCAGTAAGTGGTTATATACTATTTACATAGGTGATTATAAGCATAATTGAAATTTAAAAAAAAAAGTGAAAAAGTTAGATAACTTTCGTTATGGTTTACTGATTTGCATGAAAATTTACCGTTTGATTCAGTTTTATATCTGGTTTTGACGTAAAGTGATCACAGGCTATTTGCACAGGTGGCTGTATCCATAATTTTGACATGTCGCCATTTTAACTTAAAAAAGTGAACTGGGAAACGAACAGTTTGGCCGCAAATCCAAAGCCCTGAGTGGTATAAATGGATGAGCGAGACACACATTTCGCCCATATCAGTTCTAGCAGTTGACGTGACAACAACAACGGCAACTAATTCAGACACATCAGTCTTCTGTCATGATTGCAATGTAACATTTCCATCCCTAGAATTGTTCGTAGCACATACATGTAAACCAGCTAAGATGAAACGTGCTCGTGAAGAGCTTGTTGAGGAGATTGAAGCCAAGAGACGAAAGGCGGAACAAGAAGGCATTGACAGACCTGATCCAGCCCTCTGCCATGGATGCACTAAAATATTTCAATCTCTGGAATTGTTTGAGACACAGGCATGTGTGAAGATTTAAGATGTGCTTCATGAAGAACAAGCTACAAAGAGACAAAAAACGGTACAAGTAGGGAGAGGCAGAAGAGTTAGTCTTGGTGAAAATGCGCAGGAAAATCTGTTTGAGTCTGAGGATGGATCGGATTTACTGCTTGAAATGCGACAGCAAGATAACCGTATCAAGGCAAATTTGTTGGAGACGTTAAACCATGGAATGAAATGGTATATTGTGGTGAAGGCACGCTTCAAGAAAATGACACCAAATGCTGAAGGTATTATGATAGAACAAGTGGATAATGCATTTATCAGCAGTCCAACATATATAGCACACAATCCAGCGGATATTGAGCAGGACTTACCAGAAGCCTGTAAAGAATTGTTTACCAAGTTTGACGCACATGAGCGACGAGACTCTGGCTGGATGTTCGATAACATACTGTACATTGAAGGACATGCATCTACATCAGCGCGAAGGCTGTGTTAAACATTAAGAATCAAGACAACAAGTGTTTCTTATGGTCTGTATTGGCTTACCTTCACCCTCATGGCGACAACCCACACCGCGTGAATCATTACAAGCCATTTGAGAAGGAATTAAAGGTAGAGGGCATGACATTTTCCACACCGATTACCGACATTCCAAAGTTTGAAAAGGAGGACGATGTGTCCATCAACGTGTTTGGATATGAACAAGATGTTGTTCCTATACAACTTAGCCGAAACGTCAGTGCGAGAGAAATCAACTTACTTCTGATTAGCAATGGCAAGAAAAGGCATTACTGCCTCATTAAGAATTTCAGCAGACTTATGGCCTATCGATCAAAGCATCAGCATGCAGCATATTATTGTTTCAACTGTCTTCACGGGTTTATGCGACAAGATCCTTTAGACAAGCATGAAGTGTGTGGCAAGCATGGAGCGCAACGTTTATTATTCCCCAAGGAACCTTTTATCAAGTTCAAAAATGTAGCCAAACAACAGCGAGCACCTTTTGTGATTTATGCCGACTTTGAATGTTTCACACAAAAGCATCAAGAAGGAGACAAGTATCAGCATAATGGACCAAACAGCTTCGCTAATGTGGTTGTCAGTCAGTACGACATACGTGCACCACTCCTGTATCGAGGGGACAATGCCATGAAAGTCTTGTTAGACCATATGGTGAATGAGCGTGATCGTACTGTGCGTGGTTTAGAGCTGCCAAAGGATATGGTGATGACTCGTGAAGACCAAGAGAATTTCAAGAACGCTGTGGATTGCTACATTTGTCATGAGCCTCTAGGAGCGGATCGTGTGAGAGATCATGACCATATTAATGGCAAATACCGCGGAGCTGCACATAATGACTGCAACGTGCAATTTCGACTTAGAAAAGATAAGCAGGGGGATAAAGATTCTTTTATCATCCCTGTGGTTTTCCACAATTTGCGAGGTTATGACAGCCATTTGATCATGGAGGAAACTGGGAAATTTAAAAATGAAACGAATACAGTCATTCCCAAAACCTTTGAGGAATATATTGCATTCACCATGAGCAATCTAAAATTTACAGACAGCTTCCAGTTTATGAGTACCTCTCTACAGAAGTTGGTATCCAACTTCTACAACATGGCTTCAAAAATTCACGATAGTGACCAACAAGATTTGCTGCTGAGAAAGGGAGTGTACTCCTACTATTACGAGCCATCCCAGTTTGCTGAAACACAGCTGCCGTCAAAGGACAAGTTTTACAGCCAACTCAGCGATGAGGACATTAGCGATGAGGATTAGGCTTAGGCGCAGAAGGTGTGGGATACATTCAACTGTACCACATTCGGTTTATACCATGACCTGTACCTGAAATCAGATGTGTTATTGCTGGCTAACGTGTTTGAAAACTTTCGTCAAGTATGCTTAAACACGTATGAATTGGATCCTGTCCACTACTATACAGTGGTTGAACAAGGTCTGCGTGGAAGAATATCTGTCATCACACACAAGTATGCGAAAGCAATTAACCCCTATGTAGCAGATTGCAATCCTGAGATACCAAACAACTACCTGATGTACCTGGATGCAAATAACTTGTATGGCTGGATCATGTCGCAAAGCATGCCAGAAAGTGGATTTATATGGGTGATTGAGCCAGAACCCCTCGACTTTATGAATGAGGATGAAGCTGATGACATTGGATACATTTTAGAAGTGGATTTAGAATACCAACAGTCAATCCATGATCGTCATAATCACTGTCCAGTGGCTCCAGAACGGAAATATATCAAAGGTGGAGAATTTTCCGAGCACAGTCAGAAGCTAGGGAAAGATCTGAACATGACAGGCAAACCTAGTGAAAAGCTCATTCCAAACTTGTGTGACAAGAAGAAATATGTGCTTCATTATAGGAATTTACAGAAGTATGTTTCACGTGGGTTGAAAGTCACTAGGGTGCACCGCCCCATCATGTTTGCACAGAGCAAATGGTTGGAGAAATACATCACCTTAAACTCGGAAAAAAGAAAATTGGCCAAGAACCGTTTGAGAAAGACTTCTTCAAACTCATGAACAACTCTGTGTTTGGCAAAACCATGGAAAACGTGAAAAAGGGAATGAATGTTGAACTCGTCCACAAAGAAAAGCAGTTCAAGAAACTTGTAGCCAAACCTTCGTTCTTCAAATTTAGAATTTTCAACGAACATTTGACCGCTGTACATTTATGCAAAGTGGATTTGCTTCTGAATAAATCCATACAAGTCGGATTCACCATTCTCAACCCTTGCGAAGTGCTTATGTTTCACTTTTATTACAATTACATCATGGTCAAGTATCCCAATAAAAAGCTGTTGTTCAGCGACACCGACAGTCTATGTTATGACATAGAAACGGAAAACATCTGCAAAGATATGCAGCAAGATGATGACCTGTTCGACACAAGTGACTATCCGCCAGATTATTTCCTACATTCCAAAGTGAACAAAAAGTGCTTGAGAAAAAGAAGGATGAGACGGCAGGCATCCTCATTGAAGAGTTTGTTGGACTTAGACCGAAAATGCACAATTTGATGTGTGATGGCAAAGAAAAACATGCGGCCAAAGGCATCACTCGAGCTTGTCAAAGACGTATGAAACATAAGCAGTATAGAGACAGTTTGTTCAACCAAACTCAAACGATGGCTAAAGGACACATCATTCGTCATGACCACCAGATTTTCTCGGAGAAGTTGAGGAAAGTAGCTCTCTCCCCATATGATGACAAGCGATACGTGCTGAATGACGGCTATTCCACGGCGCATGGAAATTACAAGACGACATTATAAAAGTGGGAGACTCTCCATCTTTAGAGGTATTTGAGGTGTGAACACTGACGTTTTAACATGGATCATAATCGTAAGATATCGGCAACGGATATGGATACTCTTGCTGATACAGTAAATCAATACCACCATCAAGAAATTAAAAGTGGAGACGGTACCAGTGGAGTCTTGGGAGGGAATGCTTTCTCTAGGAAATTGAAAGTATATCAAGATTATGAAACAAAGCAATGAAGGAGTGGCAAACATTCGCAAATACCTCAGAGATGAGGGGACTGGAAGAAACCGTCCTACGAAAAAGGATATTTTGCTGACAATACCTGAATGAAAAATGCTGAAAAAGCAGGTGAAAGAAGTGGATAAAAGACTTCGAAGACAAGAAGACAGCTCATAAAAGGGTACTGTCATCATCAGCGCATTAATGTTTAACGATGGTGTTTACTTCACCGTGAATGACATGAGTGAAGTGATGATAAATTCTGCTTATCGGTTTAAACCTGAAGTGTGGAAAGACTTTCAAAGATACCGCTTAAACCTGGGTTTAAACGCAAACTTACAGATAATGTTGAAGTGTTAGGGTTTTTATATGATTCTGACATACGTGTTAGATTCTGGAAAAAGCTTTTACAGAATTTTCCAGATGATTATAACGGAGTTGTTCCAGAAACTCCATATACAGATTTGATTGACTTCGATGTAAAGAATATTGGCGCGCAGTCATACGATTCCAAGAGGCTATACAACATCCGCTGTTCGCCATAATCTGAGCATAAATACCCCCTTCACAGACGAGATAGCTCATAGCTGATCCAACTGTTGATTGAGATGGAGGACTTTTTATCAGATTACGAATTCATTACAGATGGATTCTCATATATGGGAAATGCATGTGATGACATTGTGCTAAGACATTTTGGAAAGTATATCATACTATCGCCTGAAGAACAATCCGTGTCAAAGGATCATCTAGAGAAGCTGGGGATACCTGGCTTTCTAGTGGCAGTCTCAAATGTACAACTGTACAGACGTGTTTGTACAATTTCGCCAACATGACGAGCGTACAGAACACTACGACTCCATCACCTTCAGCACAGTGGAGTGGAACGCGCTGTTACAAGCATTGGATTGGGAAGAACCTGACGCTTGAATTCAAAGAGGAACGAGTACAACTCATGCGGGGTACCAAGTCCATTGAGCTGACACATCCTATGTGTGTTATGGTGATGGACATAGATATAAATGAAGATGGATATGAACTGAAATTGTCTGAGCATGAAACTGTTAAAGTTATAAAGTTTGGTGATATGAGTTATATGAGTTTTCATAGCATTCACAAATGTTGGTATAATGTCCATGATACATATATTAATTTAGATTCTAATGAATGGCATTCATTTATCAATGTATTGAAAAAATGATTGTCATGTATTGAATGTGTTTTTAAATAAAGTTTGTAAGATAATTGTTTAACATGTAAATAGATTAGAAACACAATAAAAAAGAAAGTTGTGTGAAACTTGTTTTTTTATTATTTATTAACAGTTCCCAACAACTTAACTAATACAATATAACTCTATATACAAGTTATACAACATTAATAGTGTTATCTAATTCAGCATAGACTATGACATTGACTGTATGTTGCAAGTCCCGGGCCAAATTCATTTCTAGCCGCAAATTCCCATGTCTGATAAGGGGATAATGATCACAACCATCATAATAAGGTGTTAAGTCGAAAGTAAATAAAACATATCCTCTAGGTCAATCTGTCCGTTTTATGATGGAACTTTTCTCACCATTTAATTTATCAAAAGATTTGTAAAGAGTTTCAAAGGCGTCTAGGTATTTGTTCCGTGTAATATCAAGCGTGAGAGGTTTGGATAGAACTGGTTCACCATCCGTGTACAGTTACTCGTCCCGGGCATGACGTTAAACTGCCTGATTTGGGTCCGACCCTTTATTTTTAAAGGAGCCCCTTGACCCAAAGGGAGGCCGGAGTTGATATTCCGACCCCCCTCGGGGTACCAGTCTTACTGGGTATATCTCAGTTCTACTGGTATCTCGCCCCCCCCCCAACCATACCCTCCCACCATTTCATCATCTCACCATCATTTCCATTTTCACAGGTACTATAAAACCTTCCCAAAAGCACACATACCAAATTAACAACAATGCCCTTCCACCTAACAATATCCCTTTTTTGATAAATATGATGTCGTTAATCGCAATAAAGAAATCTTTCCTTACCTAATTGTTTCACATTCAATCCATTTTTTTGTATTATCATCTGGGGTCTACTTAATTGTAGTACTCCAGATACGGTATTAGCTCTGTCACACCCTTGGCAACGACTACTAGCAGCCAACAAAAACCTGCGTTACACCGTTCCCACGCAAACCGCATAAAAGCGTGGCAACCTGTTGTGCGTCCACCAAGATGTCCTACAGTAGCTGGTGATAATACCAGACATAAGAACGCACTTTGCCGTGGGTTGCATCCCGTAGTGGAAGGAGAGCGGTTACCTGGGTATTGAGGCTTCTTGTCTCTTAGGCAGGCCTTTCAAATACACATTCTGCTGAGGGACTTGTTTGCCAATACATGCCTTTGGTCCTTCTCTTCGGCCCAAGAAGGGCGTTCGTGAACTGGCCCGTCACGATCAATAACGGCTGGTCGTTCAGTTTAACCATACTGCGGCTCTAGGGTCAATCGAACGGCGTTGGATGGAGAATACCGCCGCGTCTAGTAGAGTATTCCAGGTGTCCTAGCCCTAGGCGGGTAACCCCCGTTGCCGAAATAGGTGGTCATAGTAAGGCCGGGGCCGGCAGACCTGGAAGAAAATTTTCAAAAAAACACTTAATGGATAAGACAAAAGAAAAACAAAATACATCACCGACACCCAAAAGACCAAGGATTGAGGTGGGGTCTCCCCCTGCTTCATTTCCACAATACCTAATTATCACACCGATAGAGGGCACGTTCAAACTATCCCCCTTCGCTATCCAGAAGGGGGTGGCATCGATAGTGGGAAATCAATTTAACATCAAAAGGCTCCGCTCGGGGGACATTCTAGTCCAAATAGCCACTTTACAACAATGTAAAAACCTCCTGAAAATAACATCTTTTGTAAACACCCCAGCTAAGTGCTCTGCCCACCGAACCTTAAATTTTTGCAGGGGAGTGATCACCCACCCTGAACTAAGATTTTGCTCAGATGAAGAATTAGTCGACGAACTACAGGACCAGGGTGTGACAGCAGCGCGACCTTTGGGCCAACGAGGAACATTTGTCCTTACCTTCTGCAAGCCTACTTTGCCAGGCAATATAAAAGTTGGATATTTAAGCCTACCAGTGAAAATATATATTCCGAACCCTATTCGTTGTTTCCACTGCCAGAAATACGGGCATAACAAAGACAAATGCAGAAATCAAAAACCCACCTGCGCAAAATGCGGGGAGGAAGGGCATGAATATAGTTCATGTACCTCTCACAACCCCAAATGCATAAACTGCATGGGCAGCCACCCGGCTTCATCCAAGGATTGTCCGCGGTGGCATGCTGAAAAGAAAGTCCAACAGATAAAATTTGAAAAATCGGTGTCTTATCCCGAAGCCCGAAAACTGGCTGCTACCCTCCTCCCATCAAATGCGAAAACTTATGCTAGCTCAGTAAGACCCAAGTTTCAGGATTCTGCCTGTCAAACTGACATCACATGGATTACGGAACAAAAGATTTTTTCGCCACCAAAGCAACAACGGCCTTCTAGAAAAACAAAAGAAACTAAAACTGAAACGGACTCTAGTCTTTGTGAGTCTTTACCAAGCACATCTCCTGAGCTGTCAGGGAAGAGAGACGGGTCTTGTACTCCAAGCCCCCAATCCTCTCAGCTGGGCCACGAAACAAAGGCAAGACTCAAACAAAGAGCTCAACTTGCCAAACAGAGGTTGCGCACAAACCTTACGGAGGAAATGAGTGGGAATAGATACTCCCCTCTTATGGATGCTGGCGATGGGAGACCTGCAGGCAGAACCTCCCCTAAGCCACCCCGCTCAAATGAAAAGCCTCCAAAAGTAACGATTAACAGAAATCGAGCTCTTAGCAAGTAACGATGAGAATAATTCATTGGAATATCAGAGGTTTTTGGACCAACTACCATGAATTGTTAACACTTATGCACTTAAATGATCCGGCAGTATTTTGTCTTCAGGAAACATTCAGCAAAAACGACAATCCACCAAAACTTAGAGGATATACGTCATACAACAAACCCTCATCGGATGACAGAGCGACAGGTGGAATCGCTATGTTTGTTCGAAGTGATCTCTTACAAAGCGAAATTAAACTAAATACGCCTTTCCAGACCCAGGCGATTCGTATCACGCTTGGCAAAACTTTCACAATTTGTAATATTTATTTGCCACCACATTTGAGACCTCAACCAGAAGAGTTGAATGACCTAATAAATCAGTTACCTAAGCCAGTCCTATTCGTGGGCGACTTTAATGCTCACAGTACATTGTGGGGCAATAGTTACGTAGATTTGAAGGGAAAATTGGTAGAAAATCTCCTTAACCATCATAATTTAACCATTTTCAACGACAAGTCATATACATATCTTCACCCTGGTACTGGTTCAAAAACCTCTATTGACCTTTCTATAGCATCTGCTAATTTATATCTCGATTTTAATTGGAAAGTGTTGGGTGATCTCCACGGCAGTGACCACTTTCCTATTTTATTGTCTGAGTCTAAACCATACCACGAAAAAAGATCCCCAAAATGGAAGTTTCAGAAAGCAGACTGGTCAGAATTCCAAGAATTATGTCATCAGAGTATCAAAAGGAAACATTTTACTGATGATGAAGACGAACATATCTCATTATTTACCTTTCTTCTCCATGGAGTGTGTGAAAAATCTATCCCAAGGACATCAGGATCCCGCAAGAAACCACACAAACCGTGGTTTAATGACGCTTGTAAAGAATCCATAGCGCTTCGTAAACAAGCTCTCAAAAATTTTTCAGACTACCCAGACATTACAAGAAAAATAGAATATCAAAGGGCCAAGGCAGTTGCGCGTAAAACAGTCAAAAAAAGCAAACAAGAATCCTGGCATGAATATGTTTCTCAACTCAACACAAATAATTCTCTAAAAAAGACCTGGGACATGGTTAGAAAAGTATCTGGTAAGAACACTTTTAGCACAGTAAGCCATCTAGAAGCTAACAATAATATGATCACCGACCCAAAGGACATTTTAGATACCCTAGGCGAAACATTTGAACATAACTCATCTTCCGAAAATTATAGCCACGAGTTTAGACGCCATAAAGAAACAGAAGAAACTAATCCTCTTAACTTCTATTCTGACAACAGCGAAGCGTATAATGAGCACTTTTCTCTCAATGAATTGAGAAAGGCCATAGATAGTTCCCATGATTCAGCAGCAGGACCAGATGACATACATTATCAGATGCTTAGACATTTGCCAGACCATACCCTAAAGATCCTTTTAGAATTGTTAAATCATACCTGGAATTCCGACACTTTTCCAGAAATATGGAAGGAAGCCACAATAATACCAATACCAAAGCCAAACAAAGATCCACGAAATCCTCAGAATTACAGACCAATTTCCTTGACAAGTGCCCTGTGCAAAACATTTGAGCGAATGGTAGCTGAAAGATTAAAATGGTACCTGGAAAGAAACAGCTTGCTTGCCGACATACAGAGTGGCTTTAGGAAACAAAGGAGCACTCTGGACCATCTTGTAAGATTAGAATCTTTTGTGAAAGAAGCTTTCAATAACAAGGAACATGTTGTTACCGTTTTCTTCGACTTGGAAAAAGCTTATGACACAGCATGGAAACACGGAGTACTAAAGGATCTTTTTGATTTCGGCCTCCGAGGCCGTCTGCCCCAGTTTATAAAAGGATTCCTGGACGACCGTCGATTCAGGGTTCGCCTTGGTACAATATTCTCAGAATACTTTGAACAAGAGGAAGGCTTCCCGCAAGGATGCATCCTTTCAATTCTACTTTTCCTGATAAAAATCAACAATATAAAAGATACACTGAGACAGGGGATAGATAGCTCACTCTTCGTGGATGATTTTGCCATGTCGTGTAGAGGCAAAAGTATGAATTTAATACAGCGTCGTCTTCAGCAGAGTATTTATTCTCTCCAAGTTTGGGCGAATAAGAATGGTTTTAAATTCTCACAAACCAAAACGGTTTGTATACACTTTTGTAAAAAACGAAAACAGCACGACGATCCAGTTTTACACATCTCTAACGTGCAAATCCCTGTTGTCAAGGAAAACAAATTTTTAGGTTTAATTTTTGATAGCCAACTTAGTTTTATCCCACATATCAAACACCTCCGAAGAAAGTGTCAGAAGGCCTTAAATTTACTGAGAGTCATCTCCTCCCACGATTGGGGAGCAGATCGGGATACTAAACTCATGTTGTATAGAGCTCTAATTAGATCGCGACTGGACTATGGCAGTATAGTTTATGGCTCAACTAGACCATCATATCTCAAGATGCTAGAACCGATACAGAATCAAGGCTTAAGAATATGTTTAAATGCCTTTAGAACATCCCCAGCCGACAGTTTACACGTTGAGGCAAATGAACAACCTCTCAATATACGGCGGTTAAAACTTGCCATGCAGTATTGTATAAAACTTTACGCCAATAGAAATAACCCTACTCATCAGATTGTTTTCGGATCACATTATGCGTATAGAGGTACCAATGCTATTCCCCCCCTTGGAAGTAGGATTATACCACACCTGCAAGAAGCAGGTATAATCGTTGAATCTGTTGCAAATTACAAAATACCTAACCAACCCCCTTGGAAGTTAACGAAACCTGTGGTCTTGAAGACTCTTTCTGAGTCCACAAAAGAACGAACTAACCCGTGTGTATTTCAGTCAAAATTTGCAGAATTAAAGGATAATTATAATGACTACCATTTCATATATACCGATGGTTCCAAACTTGAGGACAAGGCTGCAGCAGCTATTGTCACAGAAAATAATACATTTAGAACCAGGCTCCCTGATGGGTCTTCTATTTTCTCTGCAGAAGTTAGAGCCCTGCAGCTAGCTATGCAAATTGTCAAGATTAGCCGCTACAAAAAATTCATATTGTGCGTGGACTCCATGTCAGTGCTTGAGTCACTAGAAAACTTACAGGTATCCAACCCAATAATTTTGGACTTGATAGAAAAACACGACGAAGTGGTAAAAGCTGGCAAAGAGATAATATTTTGTTGGGTACCGAGCCACGTTGGAATCCCGGGCAACGAGGCAGCCGACAAAGGCGCCAAAGAAGCGTTAAACCAAGACTGCTCAGATTTCCTTATACCGTCATCAGATTTTAAGTGCCATATTTCTAGATATGTCAAAAATCTATGGCAACAATATTGGGATGAACAAACAGACAATAAGCTATACCAAATTAACCCTGTGGTAGGGCGCAAATTGCCCTCCCTAAATGGCCTTCGCGACGATATGGTAATTCACAGATTAAGAATAGGACATTCTTACACTACTCACAAACACCTCTTAAGAGGTGAACCACAACCCGAATGTATAAGTTGTCAGGAACGGTATACAGTAAAACACATCTTGATAGATTGTATAGACTTCAATCACATTCGTCCCCGTTATTATAGAGTTGATTCCATGAGAGAGCTGTTTGAGAAGGTAAATTCCAACAAGGTCCTAGAATTTTTAAAAGAGATTAATATGTATTCCTATGTGTAGACTACCATTAAGTCTATTTTTAGTATATTTTTTAGTATATTCAAGATTTTATTTTATAATCATTTTTAATCAATAAAGTATAAATTCGACAAAGTTACCAGGAATGACACAATATGACCTACAACAGGTTGGCGGTGTCGTTAAACCAATCAAATAACTAACTAACTAACTAACAGTTACATGTAGTCAAGATTAAAATGTTCGAAATTGTATAGATTTCTCAATGTTGCTCCACCAAAGGATTCATTATGAACCAGTCCAATGACAATGCGTTTTGGTAATTGACATCAAAAGATGTTATCTTTCACAAAAAATTGAAATCCTGCTGGAATGGCCAAAATTTTACATTCTTTTCTAGTTATAAGAAACTTGTCAGGACTTTTCATCAATGCATCTGTATGTCTAAACTGAATACCTGGACTAACCCTCACTTTGCGAATGATTAAAAACGCCTCTTTCACTTCTACTTTATAGGTAATATTTACAGCCATTAATACATATTCATATTTTTGCCTATGTTAGCGCAATTTTAAACTGATGCCATTGGGAAGATAGCATCCTGCTCAAACAATCTACCCTTAAACCACCTGTCAATATGCAAATAACGATTATGTAAACCATTATTTCCTTGCTCAGCTAGGTCACCACCGTTAGGATTTACATGAAACCCTGATACATATCTTTCATGATTAGCTCTTTTCACCTCATAGCTATTCATTGACCCGGCAGTATCCTTATACATGAGACGCATAGAGCGCTCAGAATGGAGACTTTCTTCCGAGTCATGAATGAGGTCAGACATAATGCTGGTATAACCATGGGTATTGTTACTATGGGATACCAGTCGATCATTTAGAAATAATTCAATATTAGACCATAACCCATTAAGCAAATCATTGATGCATGATACATTATCATGTGCACCGCACGCTGTTCCATCACCCTTTACAATGCGGTATACAATATGAAGTTTTTGTTCTTTAAATCTAGATATTCTTCTGTACTCACAGGAATGTAAAATTCTATTGGATCGCCCTCTCTAATGGTAGTCAGTGGTTGATAGTCTACATTATAATTTTTCTCCCCAGTAGTTTGCGTTGGGGGTATGTCAAACCATTCCAACGGAGAAAGACTGCATTCACAACTAAAGACATTTTCAAAAGATATCTTTTTTAATGTTTTTGATGGGGTCTAGGACAAAAGCCAACAGGACAAAAGCCACCGGGCAAACACCACCGGGTAAAAACCAACCCTATGACAAAAACCACCGAGACGAAATCCACCAAAATGATTTTTTTTTTTCTTTTTTTTTTTTTTTTTTTTTTTGGTTTTTGTGTTTTTTGTTTTTTTTTGCTTCTCTTCCAAAGTAAGAAGTTTTGGCTTTCCTTTATTTGATTCAATGTACTCCATGTTTTACAGAAGTTTTGGCTTTCCTTTATTTGATGCAATGTACTCCGTGTTTTAACAACGATATTAAAGATTAAAAACAAGTACTATTTATACCCTATATACTATGCCATCCCGAGTATGTCGGCTTTGTATGAGGCTGTGGTAGTCTCACCAATTAAAATAGGTTTTTTTATTTTCCGGAGTCGGTACAATTAAGGTTGATCAAATGAGAACACATCTCCGTAGTGGTTGGTCTTTGGTTTGCCCACCCAACACCGCACAACCTTGAATAATCCAAAGGAACCCCTGAGTCAATAAGATTTACTGGACTCCAAATGCAATTAATGTAATTGCGCAAGTTCGATTTATTTCTTAAATTAAAAAAATCATTTGGGTGGATTTTGTCTCGGTGGTTTTTGTCCTAGGGTGGCTTTTGACCGGGTGCTTTTGTGCGGTGGCTTTAGTCCCGGGGCTTTTGTCCCGGGGGCTTCTCTCCTGTTACCTTTTTGATGTTATTCGTCTGGCTGTTTTTCGTCTTCTGGTACTTTTAGTCGGTTGCACTCTCTTTTGTCCTCCTAACACATCACCAATCACATGGTGTGCAACTCGGCCCGTAACATCTTTCGCGACATCTTTGCAGCCTTTTTCAGATGTCGCGCAACGATCTTAGCGCCTGCCTTAAGCAGTGAAATAGCTCTACGAGCCAATGATCCCAATATTGAACCAATACCATCCGCATATTGGATTCGCGCTCCTTGAAATCCTGGTAATTCCCCACCCATTTGACGAAGAAAACGGCTGCGATATGCAGATGGATCGTGTGTGTAGGCTTTCATAATGCTTTGTGTCGAAAATGAAGTTTACAGATCACCTTTCCAGTTTGAAATGTGACATTATGACCTGTGTCATCCTTAATATTCATTTCTATCACGTCAAATTTAGATGTGTTTACAGTAACATAATGAAGTTCACCGTAAGTTTTCATGATAATATCACCATTATGACCTTGAATGGAGCACAGAACAGAACAGAACGTAGCAAAGGAACATAGTAATCTCCAACAACTTGTGGTTTTCAAATACTGCAGTACATAAAGTGTATAAAATCCCTTTTTCACCTCTGCTTTATGTTCAGCTGTACACGTTTCAGTATACCATTGATTTGGTATAAATCCATAAATCTCAGCTAATCCAGCGGAGAATGACACTTCAAAGTTATAATTCATAAAAGAAAAACTATATCATACTTTAACCGAATAGCTTGTTTAAGGTCCTCTGTCATAGAATTAGCCGCTTCTTCATTGACTGCATTACATATCTCTTGTATGGTTCTGTAGTAACCATAAGGAATAGTGACTGTGCCAAGGACAAAATCTGTAAGTGGTTGTTGTCGATACCTAATAGAATAGTTCATTCCATGTCTCATGGTTGTCCATGTATGTGAATATTGAATATCAGCTAAGGCCACTTCATATTTTCCTTTCAGATAGATGGTTCGAGGCATACGAATTTGGCCTTGTTGTATGGATAACAGTTCATGCTAGCATTCATAGGCAAAGTAACGCAAAAACTTGTTGACTCCATGATGACTAAATTGTATATGTGCGTTGACGGAATGGATGCCTATATACATGACTTTGTGCATAGCGCGCGCATTCTCACAACTACGTGCATGATGTTTCACATGATCTACAGTGTCTTTTACTTCTCCTTCACAACAAGCAATTGCACATCTTATTTTTACAGGAGTACTCGTTTTCGTTTCATTTTCTTGACAACAACATATCTTACATTTTATAACTCACAACAACAAGTTTTCATTTACAAATCAAGTATAGATACAATGGTGTGAATAATTGAAGACCATTGATCTGCAATGAACACTAACCAACTACTTAATTCTGCTAATGTTATAGCATCTACACCATATTTCTCACAACGTTTATTTGTAATATCTAACATTTTATCTAAATGAATATAATATTTAGCTTCATTCCAATATGTATAGACACATGTAGCATGACAAGCATATTCTTGACACTCTTCATGTTGACAAGCGGGACATAATAAACATGCAAATTGTTTTACAGCTAATAACATTTCGCAATTTGCTTTTTGCACAATATATTGTCTCAACGTAATGTGTACCATTGTACTGCAATATAGATTAACCACTCTTTCACTTCATTAAACAGTCTTGGATCAAATCGAGCAAACTGATATGCTGCTTCCACATCAAACTCCTCAGCTTCGGCTGTCTAAAAGCACACACTCTTCGATGAAATCCTGACGCAAGTTTGACAAGTTCAGCGTGGAATGAGCAAGTTCCCAATAGATGTTGATGTGTTTCAGTTGTTGTTCAACAGTCCCAAAACGTGCCAGTTCACTTATCATGTAGTCCACATACTTGCTCTTGAAACACCTTTCAACATCCACTCTTGTTTCAAATTTCAATACATTTCCACACGTCTGCACACTATGACATACAAATGAAAAGCTGCACACTTGTTGCAGAAGTATTTAACACCACTACACTGCACTGATTCAATTTTATGTACAAAACATCTTGCATTTTGCTTCTCCTCACTGTATGACACAAAGAACATGGCTTTATCACTTTGGCAATAGGTTTCGCTTTATATCCATTTCTACATGAAACAATAGCTGAATCAATATCTTGACGGTGATGAAAAACTACTTTCTCATTTTGATACAAAGCTTCACTTGAATTGAACGTGTGTCCATACTTTTCAAGTCGTGTTGGAAACATGTTTGAAAGAACATCCTTGTGACCACTAAATAATAACACATTCTCCATGTATCCTTTTCAAAGTCATTCACCAAGACGTTATTTCTTTGTTTATTCTTCCGCTGACATGTTTGTTTCTTGCTGTAATAGGATAATGGTGAACATGGTATGCTTCTTTTAAAATGTCTGCTACCTCTTCAATCATTTTCTTCCTTTGTTCACTTTGAAACAACTCGTATAACATTATATTTGCTAGAAAGAAAAACATTGCTATATGTTCATAGTTGTTAAAAGGTTGTTTTTTTATTCCGCCGTAAGAAATTGTCCTTTGTACATACAGCATTATCTACATTATACAAATGAGTAAAATAAATGTCTCTACAAACATTTTTCGAGTATGTAACAATTAAGGTTGTTAAAAGGTTGTTAATATATCTTTAAAGTTGTTTAAAAAGGATCTCTTACCTGATCTGTGTAGAGCTGCTCAGTTTCTTCTTCTCTGCAACAATCTCTGAAAATTTCAACCACGCGAAACTACACTTCTACATTAGTGCGGGCAGAATAGAGCGCAGATTCAAAGTCAAAGTCAACATTTTCTATTCCAATTTTATGATATTCTCCGTCCGTCCGTCTTTTCGATATGTTGCTTGTGGCTTCTACTTTGCTTCACAGACTTTAAGTACTCCACTCTTGCTGCAGAAGTTGTTAGGCTCGCACATCTTGCAGTTGTACTTGTGACAGTGGCAATGATAATCCTCAACATGTCCATAAGCACCACAGTAGTCACAGGTAAGTCCAAGTTGATTTTGCACGTTCATATTCTCCAATTGAACTTCAGCCAGTCTTTTCTTTTCTTTCATCCGATCATCCTTTTGCAGTTTGATAGGAGTTTTCTTATATGACTAAGTTGATGTTATCCATCTCCTGAAGCAGTGTCTCCCATTCACCATCATTCATGTTGATGTAATATATATATGCTTTCCCTTCAAACAGTGATGTGCGCACAAAACGCACATAACGCATGTCTAGGTATGAAATGACTTCAAGCCACTTCGTTTGCGTTAAGTAAAGTTTGAAGCCGATGATGCGTAAATTTTTCAAACTCTGACACACAATCTTCCACAAGGATGGTGCTAAAGCAAACCATTTCTCTCCACTTTTGAGTCGAAGAATTCTCCATGCTCTACAGTAATGGTTAAGTTTGCACTAATTTTAAAGCTACTTGTCTTCTCCATGACTGCACATTGAATGATGACTTTGGTCCTCCCTACTCCTGTTACGCCATCAAAAATTGCAGAGTCAGCTCCCTTTCACTGTTCTTCAAACATTTGACTTCAACTCGTCCATTTTTGAATCGAACGAGTTCTGATACATTCGTTGTCAATGAAACATTATCATCATAATGCAAAATAATTCTAGCAGCTACAACTAGCATGAGGTCAACTGCCCAAACTGTATTCGCGTTGAGAAATGCTGAATCAATGTCATAAGTTAATGGTAAATGCAGTTCTGCACATTTGCGCAGAAACGAGTGAATGGAACGATTGCCATTCCGGCAGATTCCCAGTGTTTATGCAAATTCTTTACTTGCAAAATCCAATCCGATCCAAAAGCAAGAAGCTTTAAAAACACATAGACGGCATATTTCACTTTGAAGACATCATCCATGGTCTCTACACATCGGTGAAGAAGTAATGTTAACATTTAAAGCTCACAGATGCCACTAAAATGTGGGATTTTTCGGTTAACATTTAGGAGTTTTTCCCGCTAAAATGTTCAAGTGAACAGCAGAGACATCTAGCGTCAAATGCTTCTCAGCAACTTGATCTTGTTCACGTGTTCATGAAGTTTCGATGATGTCCTTGCCGTTTCCCATACAAGAAAGTAGAGGCATCTAGCGTTAAAGGCTTCTAAGAAACTCGAGCTTATTCACGTGTTCCTGAAGTTCTGATGATGTCCTTCTTGGCCTTTGCCCCAACAAGAAACATCGCTTTTATACCAGTTTCTTGCTGAATTAGCTGAATTTTGCTCTCGTTTTTTTCGGGGGGTCGGCACATAGTATGTCCTAGAGGGGGATCGGCACATATGTCCTAAGGGGGAGGGGAACTCAGCACAAAGTATGTCGTAGTGGGGGGGGGGGGTCGTCACTCACCTTGGTTACGCCGCCTATTATGACGTCATAATGGGTTTCACACATATTATGTCCTAGGGTTAGGCCGCCTGCTGCCTAGAGGGGAGTTGGTCACGTGACTTGATGACGTCATTATGACGTCACTTCCTGTTCCAGAACCGCCGTTTCTACACTACTCGGCTGCTTCTAGCCAGCTACGACATCCAAATAACTTAATCTTAATTTAACAACAGACTGTTGAATAGCATTGACCAAACTGGAGAAAAGAAGATATATTGGGAACAAGTAGTTCACATTCAGAACTGCTAAGCAAAAATTAGGAACTATCTATTCCTCGAAGCAGTACAATAGTTAGCTAGTTATATTGTTCATATGGCTTACTAGGAAAACGATAGGGGGAAACGACAGCTCTGGACCACCTGTGACGTCATAATGACGTCAAACCACCTAGGCGGCGTGACCGTAACCTTAACCTGAGACCATGCTATGTGAGGACCCCCCAGGCAGCAAGAGTTCTACAACAGTCAATCATTGGTACACCATCCATCACGCGACCCACTAATACAATCTGTTTATCATCTGTCAATCATCGTGACGTCAGACCCCCTAGGCAGCAACAGTTCTAGAACAGTCAATCACTGTGATGTCATCAATCACGTGACCCACTAATACAATCTGTCTATCAACTGTCAATCATCGTGACGTCAGACACCCCCCTAGGTAGCGTAATCCTAACCCTAACTTTAGACCATACTATGTGAGGACCCCCCTTCCCCCGCATTTTCTGGGAATTTGAACATCAAAATTTTGGCGGTAAATCACCATTTTGGCAGGAAATCGAAAACCTGGGTGGTATAAATGCATGAGCGAGACCACATTTCATCACATCAGCTCAAGCTCATTGATGGGACAACAATGGCAGCCAGTTCAGACACACCAGTCCTCTGCCTTGAATACAATGTGGAAATTCTATCTATGGAAATGTTTGAGGCACATACATGCACACCAGCTGAGATGAAAACTGCAGTGAAACGTGCTCGGGAAGATCTTGTTCAGGAAAAGAAGCAAGGAAACGAATGACGGAACAAGATGGCAGAACGATGGCAGTCACACCAGTCCTCCTACCTTGAATGCAATGTGGAATTCTCCATCTATGGATGTGTTTGAGGCACATGCATGCACACCAGCTCAGATGAAACGTACCCATGAAGAGCTTGTTGATGAGTAAGCTGCAAAGAGACAAAAGATGGAACAAGTGGGGAGAGGCAGAAGGCTTAGTCTTGGCGAAAACGCGCAGGTAAAATGGTTTGAGTTCGACGTTGGAACGGATTTACTGCTTTAAATGCGACAGCAAGAGAACCGTATTAAGACACGTTTGTTGGAGACCTTAAACCATGGAAAGTTAGTTAATTAGTTAGTTGATTGGTTTAACGACACCGCGAACCTGTTGCAGGTCATATTGTGTCATTCCTGGTAACTTTGTCGAATTTAAACTTTATTGATTAAAAGTAGTTATAAAATAAAATCTTAAATATACTAAAAACTAGACTTAATGGTGGTCTACACATAGGAATACATGTTAATCTCTTTTAAAAATTCTGGAATTCTGGCTCATGGAAAGAAATGACACATTGTGGTGCATGCTCGCTTCAAGAAAATGATGGCGAATGCAGAAGGTGCCATGATAGAACAAGTGGATAATGCATTTATAAGCACTCCAACATATACGGCATACAATCCAGCGGATATTGAAAAGGACTTACCAGAAGCCTATAAAGAATTGTTTACTAAGTTTGACGAACATGAGCAACAACGCTCTGGCTGGGTGCTGGAGGTATACTGTACATTGAAGTATATACAGCTACGTAAGCGCCTCTGGAGGCAAGCAGTTCTATCTCGCTGCCGAAGAAAGTGAAGAATTCAAAGGCTGTGTTAAACATTAAGAATCAAGACAACAAGTATTTCTTATGGTCAGTATTGGCTCACCTTCACCCTCATGAGATCAACTCAACTCACGTGTATCAATACAAGCCATTTGAGAAAGAATTAAAGGTAGAGGGCATGACATTTTCCACACCGATTACCGACATTCCAAAGTTTGAAAAGGAGAACGACGTGTCCATCAACGTCTTTGGATATGAGCAAGATGTGGTTGCTACCATACAATTCAGTCGAAACGTCAGTGCGAGAGAAATCAACTTAATTCTGATTAGCAATGACAAGAAAAGGCATTACTGCTTGATCACAAATTTTAGCAGACTTATGTCTTATCGATCAAAGCATCATGGAGCAGCTTTTTATTGTTTAAACTGTCTTCACGGGTTTATACGAAAAGATCTTTTAGATACGCATCGTGAAGTGTGTGGAAAGCATGGAGCACAACGTTTATCATTCCACAAGGAATCTATCATCATGTTTAAGAATGTAGCCAAAGAACAGCGAGCTTTTGTGATTCATGCTGACTTTGAATGTTTCACGCAAAAGCATGAAGGGCATAGGTATCAGCATCATCGCCCAAACAGCTTTGCCTATGTTGTTTGTCAGCCAGTACGTCACACGTGTACCAGTCCTGTATCTAGGAGACAATGTCGTGAAGGTCTTTTTAGACCATATGGTCAACGAGCGTGATCGTATTGTGCGTGGTTTAGAGCAACCCAGGGATATGGTGATTACTCGTGGGGACCAATAGAATTTTAAGAACGCTGTGGATTGCTACATTTGTCATGAGCCTCTGGGAGCGGATCGTGTGACAGATCATGACCACATTAATGGTAAATACCGCGGAGCAGCGCATAATGAATGCAATGAGTGAATGCAATGAATGAATGAGGCTATAACAGTCATCTGATAATGGAGGAAATTGGAAAATTTAAAGATGAAAAGATTACAGTCATTTCCAACACCATTGAGAAATATATTGCATTCACCATGAGCAATCTGAAATTTACGGACAGCTTTTAGTTTATGAGTACCTCTCTACAGAAGTTGGTATCCAACCTTGCTGCAGAAAGGAAATATAACTTCTACAACATGACTTCTCACATTCACGATAGTGACATCCAAGATTTGCTGCTGAGAAAGGGAGTGTACTCCTATGAATACGTGGACGAACCATCCAAGTTTGCTGAAACATTTGTCAAAGGACAAGTTTTACAGTCAGCTTAGCGAAGAGGACATTAGCGATGAGGATTATGCTCAGGCGCAGAAGGTGTGGAATACATTAAACTGTACCACAATCGGTGAATACCACGACCTGTACCTGAAATCAGATGTGCTACTGCTGGCTTACGTGTTTGAAAATTTTCGTCAAGTATGCCTCAACACGTATGAATTGGATCCTGCCAAATATTATACAGCGCCAGGACTGTCGTGGAATGCTATGTTAAAAGCGACGAAGGTGAAGTTGGAATTAATCATTGACATTGATATGTACCATATGGTTGAACAAGGCATACGTGGAGGAATATCTGTGATCACGCACAAGTATGCGAAAGCAAATAACCCCTGCGTAGCAGATTACAATTCTGAGATACCAAACAACTACCTGACGCAAACAACCTGCATGGCTGGGCCATGTCGCAAAGCATGTCACAAAGAGGATTTATGTTGGTGAGCCAGAATCCCTCGACTTCATAGATGTAGCTGAAGATGACGATATTGGATACATTTTAAAAGTGGATTTAGAATACCCACATTCAATCCATGATTGTCATAGTCACTACACAGTTGCTCCAGAACGGAAGTGTGTCAAAGTTGGAGAATTGTCAGAGTACAGTCAGAAGCTACGGAAAGATCTGAACATGAAAGGCAAACCTAGTGAAAAGGTCATTCCTAACTAATGCAACAAGAAAAAATATGTGCTTTATTATAGGAATTTACAGCAGTATGTTTCACTGGGGTTGAAAATCACCAAAGTGCACCGTGCCATCAGAGTAAATGGTTGGAGAAATACATTGCCTTGAACACGGAAAAGAGAAAATTGGCTAAGAATCCGTTTGAGAAAGATTTCTTCAAACTCATGAACAACTCAGTTTGGCAAAACCATGGAAAGTATGAGAAAGCGAATCAATGTTGAACTTGTTCACAAGGAAAAGCGTTTCAAGAAACTCGTGGCCAAACTCTCTTTCCACAAATTCAGAGTTTTCAACGAAGATTTGACCGACGTACATTTACGCAAAGTGAATATGCTCCTAGATAAACCATTTCAAGTTGGCTTCAGCATTCTCGACCTCAGAAAAGTGCTTATGTTTGACTTTCATTACAATTACATCATGGTCAAGTATCCCAATGCCAAGTTGTTGTTCAGCGACACCAACAATCTGTGTTATGACACAGAAACAGAAGATACCTACAAAAAGATATGCAGCAAGATGCTGACCTGTTCGACACAAGTGACTATCCGTAAGATCATTTGCTGCATTCCAACGTGAACAAAAAAGCGCTTGGAGAAATGAAGGATGAGACGGCAGGCATCCCCATTGAAGAGTTTGTTGGAAATGTACAGTTTAATGTGTGGTGAGAAAGAAAAATATACAGCTAAAGCCATCACTCGAGCTTGTCAAAGACGTATGAAACATATGCAGTATAGAGACAGTTTGTTCAACCAAACTCAAACGATGGCTACAGGACACAGGACCAAATTTTCTCGGAGAAGGTGAGGAAAGTAGCTCTCTCCCCATATGTCGACAAACGATACGTGTTAAATGATAGCTATTTCACCTTGGCACATGGACATTACAAGGCGACATTATAAAAGGGAATGAGGTCTTCCAGCTTAAGAATTATTTGAGGTGTGAACACTGAAGCGCTAACATGGAAGTTGGTAGTCGTAAAAGACCTGCAACTGATATGGATACTCTTGCTGATACAATCAAGGACTTGAAAGTCAAAAATCCTACCACCGCCACCACCATCAAGAAATGGAAAGTGGAGACGACGTCACACCACCACCACAGTCGTGGGAGGGAATGCTTTCTCTAGGAGATGGAAAGTACATTAAAATTATGAAACAAAGCAATAAATGAGTGGTGGACATTCGCAAGTATCTCAGAGATGAGGGGTCTGGAAGAAACCGCCCTACGAAAAAGGGTATTTTGTTGACAGTACCTGAATGGAAAATGTTAAAGAAGCAGATGAAAGAACTGGATAAAAGGCTTCGAAGACAAGAAAACACCTCATAAAGTGTACGTACCTCCATTATGAATGCATTAGTGTTTAACGGTGGTGCTTACTTCGCCGTGAATGACTTGAATGAAGTTATTATAAATTCTGCCTATCTGTTTAAACCTTAAGTGTGGAAAGACTTTAAAAAACATACCAACATACCGTTGACAGTACCTGGGTTTAAACGCAAACGCAAAATCATGTTGAAGTGTTAGTGATTGGACATGATTCATCAAAGATACATGTCAGATTCTGGAAACGTTTTTGCATTTTTACAGGATTATCCTGAGGATTATAATTATGGACCTATGCCAGATACTACATTTTCAGCATTAATTGACTTTGATATGAAGAAATGGCGCGCAGTCTTACGATTCCTAGAATTCATACAACATCCGCTCTTCACCATCAGCCTAACATAAAAATGCCTTCGCAGACAAGGAGACAGCTCATAGTTGATCTGACTGTTAAACGAGATGGAGGACTATGAACTCATTACAGATCACTTCACATATCTGAGAAACTTTTGTGATGACATTGTGCTAAGACATTTTGGAAGGTATATCATACTATCACCTGATGCACAATCCGTGTTGAAGGATAATCTACATGAGCTGAGGATACCTGGCTTTTTCCTTATACTCTCAGAGGATTTAGAAGTGCGTGTGACTGAGAACTCTCTAGAGGTGTTTGTACGATTTCGCCAGTGTGACGAGCTTACAGAACGTTACGACCACATAACCCTCAACACAGTGGAATGGTACGCTCTGTTACAAGCATTGGATTGGGAAGAACCTGACGCCTGAATTCAAAGGGAACTTGAAAGAGCAACTCATGCGGAGTACCAAGTCCATTGAGCTGACACATACCATGTGGGTTATGGATATGGACATAAACATGAATGAACATGCATATGAACTGAAGCTGTCTGAATTTGAAAATGTTAAAATAATAAAGTTTGGTAATGTGAGTTATGTGAGTTTTCATAGCACTTACAAACGTGGGTATGATACATATACTAATTTAGATTGTAATGAATGGCATTCGCTTATCAATGTATTGAATGCGTTTGAAAGAAAAGTTTACTGTAAAATAATTGTTGAAATGTAAAATAACTTTTTTATGTAACACAATAAAAAAGAAAATTGTCTTGTTTCTATTTATAATAAATGAAATTAACAATTACTACAACTTAGCTAATACAATTAATGCAACATCAACAAAATCATGGTTTATAATGTCTATATACAAATTCCTTTACAACAAAATCACCATCACTTCTTCTCAATACATCAATGATTTCAAAAGGACTATGTCCTCGAGCTCTTTGAATAATATAATACACACATTAAATCTACATGTAGATGATATAAGTGTTTGTAATGGAACTGAATTATAAATGGAATTAAACTTCAAAAACTTATTCGAGCGACTATCTAAGTAAAAGTCTAAATAAAAGTCCATAAGAGTCAAAATATTCTGCAGGGTCTTTGTTAAAATACACTCCCACCCAACGCTGTCCTGGTTCATCATGATCATCTGTGTTGATGACACAGGCACCACGTTATAAAGATGGCAACTGGTCCATGGAAAACACGCCTTGAAGCAATTCTTTTGTCATTACATCATGGGTCAATATCGCATCTATCTGCTTCGTGACTGGTAGTCGAAATGAATGCTGCGATTTGCACTTATTTCAATGATGTTATCAAATTCAGCAAAAGTAATCTCTAACCGCAAATTCGCATGTTTGACAAGGGCATAATGATCATCGAAAGAAAATAAAGCATAACCTCTAGGCCAATATTCCCGTTTTATGATGGAACGTTTCTCACTGTTCAATTTATCAAAAGATTTGAAAAGAGTTTCAAAAGTGTCAAGATATTTTTCCCGATTAATGTTAAGCGTGAGAGCTTTGGATAGGGTTGGTTCAGTGTAAAGTTGCATGTAGTTAAGATTAAAATGTTCAAAACTGTATGGATTTCTCAATGCTGTTCCAGCAAAGGATTCATTATGAACCAGTCCAATGACAATAAGTTTTGGTAATTGACTCAAAAAGATGTTATCTTTCACAAAAGATTAAAATCCAGCTAGAATGGCTACACTTTTACATTTTTTCCTGGTAATAGGAAACTTAGCAGGAGTTTTCATCAATGCATCTGTATGTCCTAACTGAATACCTAGACTAACCCTCACTTTGCGAATGGTTAAAACGCATCTTTCACATCTACCTTAAAGGTATTATTCGCAGTTATTAATACATATTCATATTTTTGTCTATGTAAACGCAATTTTATACTGATGCCATTGGGAAGATAGCGATCCTGCTCAAACAAATCTACCCTTAAAGCACCTGTAAGCACAAACTGCAAATGACGATTATGTAAACCATTATTTCCTGCTTCACCTATATCACCACCCTTAAGATTTACATAAAAACCTGATACATACTTTTCATGATTAGGTCTTTTCACCTCATGAGCATTCATTGATCCAGCAGTATCTTTATAGATAAGACGCATAGAGGGCTCAGAATTGAGACTTTCTTCCGAGTCCTGAATGAGGTGGCATATAATACTGGTATAACAATGGGTGTAGTTGCTATGTGAAATCAATCGATCACTCAGAAATAACTCAATATTGGACCGTAACCCATTAAACAAATCATTAATACATGATACGTTATCATCTGCAGCACACACTGCTCCATCACCCTTTACAATGCAGCATACAATATGAAGTCAACTTTTCTTTAAATCTAAACATTCGTCTGTAGTTGCAGGAATATAAAATTCTATTGGAGCACCCTCTCTAATGGTAGTGAGTGGTTGATAGTCTACATTATAACTTGTTGCTACAGCAGTTTGCGTTGGGGTATGTGGAACAATTCCAATTGAGATAGACTACACTCATATGAATGATTATGAATTAAAAAGACATTTTTTGTTTAAAAGATATCTTTCTTATGTTTTGTTGATGTTATCCCTCTAGCTCCCTTTCGCCTTCTGGCACGTTTTGTCGGTTGCACTTTCTTTTGCCCTATTAACACATCACCAATCACATGCTATGCTACTCGACCCGTAACATCTTTTGCGACATCTTTTGCAGCCTTTTTAAGATGTGGTGCAACGATCTTAGCCATAAACAGTGGAATAGCTTTGAGAGCCAATGATCCCAGTATTGAACAAATACCATCTCCATATTGCATTCGCGCTCCTTTGAATCCTGGTAATTCCCCACCCACTTGACGAAGAAAATGGTTGCGGTATGCAGATGGATCGTGTATGTATGCTTTCCTAACGCTTTTTGCCGAAAATGAAGTTTACAAATCACTTTACCGATTTGAAATGAAACATTATGACCTGTGTGATCCTTAATATTCATTTCTATCGTGTCAAATTTTGATGTGTTTACAGGGACGTAATGAGGTTCTTCATCAGTTTTCATAATAATATCACCATCATCACTTTAATGAGAACAGAACGTAGTAAAGGAATATAATAATCTCCAACTACTTGTGGCTCGCAAATACTGCAGTACAGATAAATTGTATAAAATCCATGTTTTACATCTGCTTGATGTTCAGCAGGACGGGATTCTTTATACCATTTATCTGGTATAAATTCTAAAATCTCGGCTAATCCAGTAGAAAACACAATATCATAATTATTTCGTAAAATAAGATAAACTCTTCGACTAATTTTATCATACTTTAACTGAATAGGGTTTGCATTAATAGATGTTTGTAATTATTCATTTATTGTACTGCATATTTCAGGTAAGGATCTGT
The DNA here is from genome assembly GCA_949752745.1 of Protula sp. h YS-2021. Classification (NCBI taxonomy): domain Eukaryota; kingdom Metazoa; phylum Annelida; class Polychaeta; order Sabellida; family Serpulidae; genus Protula; species Protula sp. h YS-2021. The sequence goes on along the minus strand of OX457024.1, from coordinate 83,070,544 downwards.
AGTAATCATATGGAATGGCAACTTGAAAAAAGGCATCTAATGATGATTGATAATAAAGAGTATAGTCTATTCCTTGCCTCATTGTCTTCCATATGTGTATGTATTGAATTTCAGCTAAGGCTACTTTATATTTTCCTTTCAAATATAACGTACGAGATAAACGAATTTGATACATAGAAGCCTTATTAGTAGTATAATAGTTCATGCTAACATTACTGGGTAAAGTAATGTAAAAACTTGATGACTCCATGATGGTTAATTTTTTTCTGTGATGTGGATAGACTGGATGTGTATATACATTATTTCATGTCTGACACAGGTCATCCACTCTGTCTACATGATCTACATTGCTGTCTATCACTTCCCTTGACAACAAACACTTACACACCTAATTTTTACAGGAATATTATTTTTATTTTCACTTTCTTTAAAACAACAATACCATAACTCTTTAAACCATGTTAAAGAGTTTCTCATCCTTCTGGAAACAGCCTTTGTTGACGCTGTTTTATCTCTTTTGTAATATCTTCACGAGTCGTCGTTTTGCCAATTAGCGTCTACAATTTCCTCAATAAACTGCTTCCAACCATGTGGTATTTCTTGTCGTTCTTTTCTTCTTGTAGCAACCAATGCTTCTTTCATGACATGACCCGTTTTTAAAACAAGTTCATTTTTATCTGTCCATCTCGTACCATGTTTCTTAAGTTCTGCCAGAAGTTGTGTAACTTTTACATGATAAATAGGTTGAAAATGGTTTAGAAACTGTTGCGACTTTCCTGATTTATCTGCATTGGATGATGCAATTGGCTTTTCTTGTTGTTGTTGTGATTGAATTGTTTGTAAATGACGACCAAGAAGTTGAGACATTTCCATTGACTTTTCACGAGTTCGCTTCCCACATAAAAGTTTATACACTTTCGTTTTGATTCCACCATTATATCCTTTCTTTTCTAACAACATTCTATATTCGTATTCAGGAAAGAGGACCATTTTCAAAGTATGTTTCATTTTAACAGCAACTGAGCTAACAAGGATAATGCAAATTTAGCAGTAGCTCCAATGAATTCCCCTTTCTGATTGACTAATTTCTTTTTCCTTTGAAGTTATATCTTCTTATCTGCAAGAGTGCCCTTCCGCAAAAACTATATTTTTAGAAGAGTTTTTTAGTTTTATTTTCTCCCTTACTGATATTATTGTCGCCAGTGATATTAACTTTAATTTAGATATTAAGAATGACCCTGTTGTTATCAAATTTTATTCAATTTTAGAGGCGTGCTCTTTAGTTCAGTTCATCGACGTACCTACGCATTCTGGAAACTACCAGTTAGATGTGCTCATTGCTATTGATAACAACATTATTTCGTATAATGTTTCAGTCAGAGATATCAATATATCTGACTATTTTCTTATCACTTTTTCGATCAAACTGGAAAGACCACAGAAAGAACAAAAAGTTGTACGTTATCGGAAATTTACTGAAATCGATATGAATGAATTCAAAGCCGATATCTCAAACATTGATTTAACACATGCAGATACCGTTGAAAACATAGTACTCTGATATGAAAGTGGTATCAAAGCAATAGTTGATGAGTTGATGAGCACGCTCCACTTTTTGAAAAGAACATTATTATCAGACCTAATACAAAATGGTTCAAAAGTCATATTCGCCACCAAACAACCATTCGACGTAGACTTCGGAGAAAGCAAAGTCAATCTGGCCTCGCTGAGGACAAAAAAAGAAGTACAAGGATCAATGCAACCATGTTGATGCCCTTTGTGATGTGGCCAAGTCTGAACTGTTTACCTCTCAAGTAGTTGAATCACAGTCCGATCAAAAGAAGTTATTCAATGTTACAAAGGTTCTTCTCGGATGGTCGGATTTACAGTCACTTCCATCCAATTTGTCGCCAGAAATACTCCCAAACGTATTTTGCGAATTCTTCCTAGATTAAATAATAAAAATCCGCAATGATATTCCGTACGAAGAGCGTGAAAAGACTTTCCAGGAATTTCGGTTTTAGTGGTAAAGTATTAAAGGAATTTGGCCCGGCTACACCAGAGGAGTTAAGGTCAATAATCGCGAAATCATCTGTGGCTACCTGTTCACTAGACCCCCACCCAACATGGCTCTGTTACGTGTTCAAAGTGATACCCTACAGAGCTTGGATAATCGATCAATGGTTGCTTTGGCACTTCTCGACCTCAGTGCCGCGTTTGACACGCTAGAACATTCTATACTTTTAAATCGGCTCCCATGTTGTTTTGGGGTCACTGCTACAGCAATTCAATGGATCCAGTCTTACCTATGTGGGAGAGTTAAACGCGTGATCATCAATGGCATTTCTTCGAGTCCAGCACAGCTTGCCCAAGGTGTCCCACAGGGACCGGTCTTAGGTCCTATACTATTTTCAATCTATGTATCACCATTAGCGGATATTGCAAAGCAATTTGTCATGGATTACCACTTTTACGCCGATGAATCACAGCTATATATATCTTTTGAACCAAAGAAAAACATAATGGCCAATCTAAACCGTCTTGAAAGGTATATAGAAATGTTTCGAAAATGGATGTGTGCAAATTTTCTGAAGTTAAATGATGATAAAACTGAGTTAATCCTCTTTGGCTCAAAACATAATCTGCGATGCATCAGTTCTATTAATATCAATGTTGGATCAAGTGTCATTAATTATGTATCAGAGGTAAAAAATCTTGGTGCAATTTTTGATCGTTCAATGGCAATGGATAGATTTGTTAATAGTAAAGTTTCATCATGTCTGTGCTACCTTAGAAATATTTCTAGAGTTAGAAGATATCACACGCCAGAGTCTACTAAGTTACTTGTTCATGCATACGTTATTGCTAGATTAGATTATGCCAATTCATTGTTGTATGGTGTGTGTAAAAGTCAAATCCATAAGCTTCAGTTAGTTCAAAACTCAGCAGCTCGTTTGATAGCTAGAGCAAATAAATATGATCATATTAGTCCAATTATGCAAGGCCTTCATTGGCTTCCTGTGGAAAAAAGAATTGTTTTCAAAAATCTTGTCATAATTTATAAGTGTTTGGAAGGTAATGCACCTGATTATCTAATAGAACTGGTTTCACTATATGAGTCGTCACGCAATTTGCGGTCTCGTAATCAATTATTTTTAACTGAGCATAGCTCATGTCATCAATTTTGCACCAAGAATTTGGAATATGTTACCATTTTATATCAGAAACAGTAGTACGGTTTACAGTTTTATAAAGAATTTGAAAACCTATTTATTTAGGCAAGTCTATGAATGTTAGTTAATATGTAGTTTTACAATTTTACCTTGTCGTTATCACATATGATTTATATGTAATGTCTAGTATTATTATGTCTGTAATGATCTCTACTAGTAGTTTTAGCTCTATAATGTTTTATTCAACCTTTATTTAATTTTGTAATGGTTCAGTCACATTGTTCTGCGCTTAGAGCTAACGTAGATCAGGCGCAATATAAATGTAATGAATAATAATAATAATAATAATAATAATATGACGCTCACACTTGAATTCTTTATACCTTTTAGAGCTTAAGGGTAAATGTTCTCGCAATATATTCAAACAAATTTCAAACAAGCTAGTTAATTCCTCCTTAGTACCTTGCTGTAGCAAAGATTTACGTCGTTTAGGCCCACTTCGTGCAAGCAAGTGAAGAAAAGGCTGGTTAGCTTGAATACATTTAGACATCTTGACTGCGAATGGTGAAGTGACTTGGTTCTTGTTCATACGCTACTTTATCAACATACATAATGTGTATCTTTTGGTAAAATGCCTGTTCGAATAGTATTTGATCATTTGTCTTTGGCTTCAAATCAATGAATAAATAGCCATGAGGTTTGCTGGTAGCATCTTGATAGGCTTCTATGAGAAATTTAGATTTTCCAGGATACATTTGTCGCGCTAATATACTTATTTATTGACTGTCTCTAGGATTTTTAAGCAGAGTGATGTAATGCGTATTCAAACTAATATTTCGCATTTCTCTACCATGATGGAATAAATTATGCACAATAAAAATGTTGCTCAGATTTTGATGACTGCTGCCAACACTAAAGAGATGTGTCATACGCTCATCACTATGGTATTTGGTCATTAAGACATTAATGATGAGTAAGTTTGGTTTTTTCGGGTTAAAGCGCTGTTCAATGTCGTCTAGAATGCCTTGGTAAAATTCCACACCTTTCATTCTCTTGTGCAAAGGCTGATCTGCTGCATAGAGCCATAAAATGGTTTTTGGAGAGGGTTTAATCAACTTTTGTTCTAAAATTTCCTTCACCAGAGACATTTTACCACTGCCTGTAGGTCCAGAGACCAAACATGTAAATGGATGCCTCATTTTTGAATGTCTGTTTCTTTCACCCGACTGTTAAACTTCTTTGGCCAACCTAACCACTTGACAAATAATTCTTTAACACCTCGTCTTTTTCGTGTTTTCAAAATCTTTTCAATTCTTTAGATGGATTTAATATCTTTTGTCACTTTCTGCAGTTCTTCCTCATAGAAATATCCATCAATATCTTCGTCCAAAAAGTCTTTCACACGATACAAGTGTATTCTTGCTTCTTACAACGATGTGTGATAATGAAGACTTCTTGCGTCCACTTTATATGATAATCCCGTTGAAACACGTATTTCATGTGGGAAATGCGAACATGTTCATCAATTTTAAATTTGTGGGGTTTTTCTTCTTCTCTGGTTTTAATTTCAGTTTGTCCACATACATATACTTCCACACTTTAGATTCATTTTCCTTTCGAATATCTACAGGAGCATACTTATTAGGGAAGGAGCCATGAGGTCAATGGTTGTATATTATACACCAAGTCTGGAAAGATGTCCATATAGAGATAAGTTTGAACATGTAGGAAATACCGATACATCAATCCCTTTGGAGTACGAATGACTCTCTCAGCAAAGTTTGCTTCGGTTTCATTCTTTGTCGTATAGGCATGAATTCCCTCCTTCAAACATGCTTTTACCCATCTGTTTTTAAATTCAGTTCCTTTATCTGACCTTAGAGTTGTGTTACATGAAAAATCTTCTGGAAGGCTTGTATGGTGTGTGATTTGTTGGGTATTGGCTGCACCCACAAATATTTGGAAAACACATCAGTGACAACCAATAAAAAGTCGGTGTCATCATTATAGGAGGCTATGTGATATCCCACATGTCATCAATACCACGTGTAATGACACGTTGCCTTTTAAACCTGTATTTTGCAGAGGTTGTAGTAAACTGAATGCATCTTGGTCCTGCAGCCATTTCTTCAATTTGTAATGAGTGACTGGTTGATTATGCTTTTTTAATATGTGATAAAGTTTGTAAGGACCAGCAAATGCCCTGGGTTGACCAGGTCTAAAGTAAATATTGGTTAAGTAGTCTTTCCACGTTGACATGCTAACACTAAATGAACACCACTTGTCAATATATCTTACATTTTATTTCGTTATCTAATCAACATATTCTTTTATTCTTTTCTTGACAAATCAAGTACAGAGACGATGGTGTGAATAATTGGAGTCCATTGATCTTCAATGTACATTAACCAACTACTTGATTCATCAAATGTTATAGCATCTACAAGATATTTCTCACAGCGTTGCTTTGCATTGTCCAACACTTTATCGAAATGGATATAATATTTAGCTTCATTCAAATATGTATAGACACATGTGGAATGACAAATATATTCTTGACACTTCATTTTGACAAGCAGGACGTACTAAACATGCAAATTGTTTTACAGCTGGTAACATTTCTTCACAATATTGTTGCACAATATATTGTCTCAATGAAATGTCTGCCATTATACTACAATATAGATTAATCACTCTCTCTTCATCAAACAGTCTTGGATCAAATCGAGCATATGATATGCTGCTTCCTTATCAAACTCCACAGCTCCGTCAATGTCTGAAAGCACACAATCTTAGAAGTGCGATGCCGTGGATACCCCGGAGAGCCTGCAAGCTGTTGGGTATAATTGGCAAGGAAAGGCGAGAAATGATAAGTGAAGTGGGGAAAAGAGCTGAGTCAGCCTTATGCAAGAGAAGGAACTATGGTACCGGAGCAAGCGAACCAGCAGTATCCTACCAAGACCACCACACAGCCACACCTGTGATCACTGATGCTCAGGTGGGCCAAGTGTTCAGAGTGTGCAGAACAGCTGAACATTCAACACTCAGTACCACATGTCCCAAGCGCTTTAAGAGACCTTTGAACAATATCACACCATTCAAATGCAAGTTAGACGTCCTGAGTAACTTCTACCCCTTTGCACTAGAAGCGTTTGAACGTATGTTCAAATCAGCAGAGCATGCTTACCAGTATATGAAGGCGCGGTAATACGACAAAGCTCAACTCGCAGAAGAAATTTGTAAGCAAAACAATGCGTGTGCTGCCAAAAAACTGGGGAGAAGCTTGCCGACTGAAAGAAGATGGGAGAACAAAACACTGGACATAATGAGGCACATCTTACACGCTAAGGAGAGGTGTGCCGCTGAATACAGACGAAACCTACAAGAAGCCGAAGAAGTCATTGCAGAGGCAGTACCTGGAGATCATTTCTGGTCGAGCGGGCCTACCTAAGGAGCAGATCCGATGTACAGGCATCGAGAACTGGCCTGGGAAGAACATGTTAGCCAAATTACACATGGAACTGAGAGATAACATCCGTGGGGAAAGAAGCGCAACGAATGAAGATGTTGGATAGAGTGGTTCAGATATAGCGTGCTACCTCAGGAATGGTTAGGACTGATCAACCTAGCTGACGAGCCCGGCCGAGCGTGTCGTCCCTTTATCGTCGAAACACGTGACGGCGTCGGATGGGGACCTGAAGAAGGACGGAGGTTTTGCTGCAGAAGAGCAGTATTGAAGGTATTGAAGGTATGAAATCCTCACGTAAGTTTGGGAAGTTTAGCTTTGAATGAGAAAGTTCCCAATAGATGCCGAAGTCTTGCAGTTGTTGAACAGACCCAAAACGTGCCACTTCACTTACCATGTAGTCCACGTACTTCTCCTTGAAACACGTTTCTACATCCATCCTTGCTTCACATCTCCGTATGGTGGTTGAATAATAACATAACACGTCTGCACACAATGACAGCTGGTGAGCAAACGATTACTTTCCATATACTGTTAGTGAGCCACACTTGTTGCAGAAGTTGTCTGGTTCACACATCTTGCAATTGTACTTGTGGCAGTGACAATCATAATCACTGGCATATTCGTAAGCACCACAATATTCACAGATAAGTCCAAGTTGATTTTACACGTTCATATTCTCTAAATGAACTTCAGTTGGCGCTAAGTACAGTTTGAAGCCAATGTTGCGTAAATTTCTCAAGTTCTGACACACAATCCTCCACAAGGATGGTTCTAAAGCAAGCCATTTCTCTCCACGTTTGATTCGAAGAAATGGTCCACAGTGTTTAAGTTCACACTAATTTTAAAGCTGCTTATCTTCTCCATGGCTGCACAATGAATGCTGACTTGGTCCTCTCCACCGGCTCCTTTTATACGATGTATGTTTGTAAAAATTGTGGAGTCAGTTCCTTTACTGTTCTTCAAACATTTTACAAATGTCTGTATTCACTTCAACTCGTCCATTGTTGAATAGTGCAAGTTCTGATATATCCGTTGATGTTCAAGTCCCCAGGAGATGTCTAAAAATAGATGTTGTAAAATTTCCCAACCGACAAAACCTACCCGACATACTGTCATGTAATATGTATACAAAGGTAAATTTGGCTAAATTTTGCTCTCATAGGGGGGGGGGGGGGGGTCAAAAACCAAAAATGTTCAGAATTGTCCGAAACGTGTAAATATGCAAAAATCTGAAAATGGCCCTGGGGGGGGGTCCCACATACCATCATGTAATATGTGTTCAAAAACTCAAATGTGCAAATTTTTCCCACCGTGGGATCCCACATAACATCAGACTTGGCGTGGGAAAATGTCAGTCATCGGCGTGTTAAAATGTCATTCCTTCTCAAATTTTTTTAGTGTTCCCACGGTGTGTGAGAGTCTTGGATCGATTGACCTAGATTTCTCGTCGCACACAAACAATCAGCTCAGATTAGAGCTAATGACACACACATTCGCAGGGAAAAGGAGAAAGTGAACAAAAGTGTGGGCTGATCTCGTCTTTGAATGGACTGGCGTTCGAGCACATCTTTGAATGGGGAGCTTGTCATTCGAACACGTTCTTTGAATGGCGGGTGCCCTTCCCTGCCACATAACAAAAGAAAAAAATTTCACCCACCCCTGTCTCCAACAACACTGTCACTTTCCCCTTGCACATACACACAATGTCATTTTAACGAAGGCTGATGAATCATGTGCCAAGGGGGGGGGGGGGTCTGATGTCACGATGTTTGACAGATGATAGACAGAATGTATCAGTCGGTCACATGATTGATGACTTCACAATGATTGACTGTTGTTGAACTCTTGCTGCCTGGGAGGGGGGGGTCCCCACATAGTATGGTCTAAGGTTAGGGTTAGGGTTACGCCGCCTAAGGGGTCTGACATCATTATGACGTCACAGGTGGTCCAGAACTGTCCTTTTCTCCCTACTGATTTGTTTTAAAATGGAATCACAATTTATCCCATTCAATTTTAAATATTTGACTAGAATATTAATTTCTAGCTAAATGAAAAATGAAATGTTCTACGAATATAAATTGTAATTGGGATGTCCATTTTGTCAAGTATAATCATAGTGATGTGAAAATATGTGAGTCGCAAGCAAGCGGGGCTCGGACTGGGAACCTTTCGCTTCATAAGCGAGCGTGTTAACCACTAAGCCAAAAGCTGCAACTCATGGGAACAGCCAAGCACAAATGTACATATAGTTACATGTTTGTACATATTCATTTTCACAACACACATTATAGATACCAGCTTCACGACATTTTTCCCTGTTGTGTTTTTTTCACCGCCCTTAGCCGCACGTGGCTTTTCACATGCCCTTCTTTCCATTCGTATCAGTGTAACACTACAGTGGTTGAGCATCGTACGAATTTCCATATTTTTCTCCCGTCTTTTTCTCTTTAGGCCACCCATAGCCGCACGTGGCTACTTTACTCAAATTTTCACACGTTCCCTTCTTGGCATTCGGACCCGCATAAACGTTGCATGAGTATCTACAATACATCCGCAACAGGAACGTACTCGTATACTTTTGGTATGAGTACCAAGGTTGTGAAAATATGTGAACTGGGAACCTTTCGCTTCATAAGCGAGCGTGTTAACCACTGAGCCAAAAGCTGCAAGTCATGGAAACAGCCAAGCACAAATGTATATGTAGGTACATGTTTGTATATATTCATTTTCACAACACATCAACAGATACCAGCTTCACGACAATAGCGAAAGTTTGTAGCGCTACTAACTTAGAGTGGTTACTTTTAGACTGGCAAGCGTCGTCACCAATTTCGATTACCTTCGATTTTTTAAAATAAAAACAAGCTATTCTGTTCTGTTCTGCTGGTGTTGCGGAGAATCTTATATATGCATAACATCAGTGGGCTGATGAGGTGCTGTGGTATAACTTAAATCACGAGTACACAAAATAAATTACTTTGCTATTACATATATCAAAAGTTCATGCGTTTCATTCATTTAGGAACATCGTTCGCTATTTTATATAGACAATGCATTGTTAGAGAAGGAATAAAATGCATGCTTCAGTTTTAACAGTGACTTAAAAATGTTTAGATTGTGATGAGGAGTCTTTATCACATGTTCTATGTCCCCTCTGTTCCAAATGTTTTGCTAATCGCTTTATCTGGTTCGGGGACCAGTTTTGTTGTCGTTCGTAACTTGGCAACAAGTGTATAACTTCTTTTTTAAACTACATTTGCTGCAGTTTTCAATTTATTAAAATGAGTTTGTCTACATCTTATCGATATGAAGCAATTACGGAGAAAACTGGTCTTCAGACTGCTTTGCGCAGACAGCAAGAGCGTATACGGGTAAGATACCCTATTATCACTCATTAATACCAGTTCGTAGCTGATTATGATCTTTTACAACACCGCTCTAATCCGATTGTATGTAGGATACCCACATGCAGGAGCACCCCAAGACTGAGACGTGTGATACCATGTCGGAGATCTAGACTGGGAAACAATTTATGGTTTTCATTTCCTACGTTGTTGTGTGTGTGCCGCAGCACAACATCATCCAGTTCATCACAAACTGCCAGATTGTTTCTGTGTCTTGAATGTCAAACTGGAGTTGTGCTTAAGCCCGCCCTCAACTTAGCTCATCTTACCCTAATCTGAATGACAACAAAATACAACTGCTTGAAAGCAATTATTAGGACATGCAAGATAAACTGCTCACACGATAATGAGAGAAAACAGGGACTTTTGATGTCTTGGCTCGTGACATGGCAGTTAACCACTAAAACTGAAGCTCAGAAATGACCGCGAATTTTGTTTTGCAGTCTGGCCTCGTGACATCACAGTGGACCAAAAACCGAAGCTTAGAAATGACCGTGAATTTTGTTTTGATGTCTAGCCTCGATCGTGACCCGTAACCCTTACGTACTAAGTTCCTTTCAGCTGTATCAACTCATGCAATAATGAAAAGAAAAATAGTAACTGCGGTAATTTGGCAGTTCGCCATTTCGCAATGATCAAAAGACTTATTTATGTACAACTCAGAACGAGGCTCGAATGTCTGCAGCAATATTTTCAGGGTCTTCCTGCTTTCATTCGGCAAAAAAAAATGAGACGTGTAAAACAGCAGAAACATGACAAACATGAATTATTTGTTTTTCTTTTTTTATACCGGAACATTTTTTACGCAATATCTTACAAAACTACCTCACATAAGTTATCTATATTGCATATTTAGTCCTTTGAACTGCTTAAATAAACGGGAACTAAAATGGAATAATGCATTTTTCACGTTTAATAGATCACAATTGATGCGAAAGGAACCTTTCTAGATTGATTACGAAGTAAATCTGAGTATTGAGGGTTTTCCGAGGTTGTGACTAAAAAATAAAGGTTTTGTAGAGTTTTTGGACCTATCTAAAATAGGGCTTTTCGGGTTTTCGCGACCATCAAAATTAATAATACTTAATATGTGACCCATAAATTTATATTTACAAAAATTAATCAATCATAAAACATACATTTAAACTGGTTAGAATTTTAGAAAAAAAAATCCGGTAACATTTTATGAGAATTTATGAATCAAAATACCTCAACAGAACACATAGCCCTATGAGAATTGGTTCTTGTGAGAATCATATATTATCACCCACAAAATTCGTCAATATGCTGTTAATATAAATGAAATGCAACAATGGTGAGTGAAAATAGCTTTTGAAAATTCACTTGTTTATTTCCTATACAAACATATATACTTATGCATGTATTTGAAGACACTGAAACTGGAATGCACCCTTCGCTAAGTAAAGACTTCAAGAAGAAGGCATTTGACCTGTGTTCCTTTTTCTGCCACTAGATGGCGAATTAATCATTGCGAAATCGGGAATTTATAGTCTACTTTCAACTGCCCCGAAACGTTGGACTTCCTGGTTTATACTTCAGTTTCTTTCATAATATCTTACTGCCATTCAATGAATTTGGTTTATTTTCCGTATTTACACTCATTTCACATATATAAACAGACACTTTTCATGTTTCCCCATACTGGTTGAAGGTACATATCATACTGATATCATAGGCATGAGTATCTGCAAACAGACCGGAACAATCAATAACCTGTTTACGAATTTCTTTATGTGTAATTTATTACAATGAAACAAAAGAAATCTCATGTGTTAACGATGAATAATATAAAGGTCGTCTTGATAAATACACGCACTTTTAGATATGACAAGTTTCATAACATAGTTTTCACTCTGCTATATTGTGTTGTCATTCAATTTTACCTTCCGACAAATTTTACCCCACTGACTTCTTACCAGTGAATCCACATTGGAGCTGTTGTCAGTAGTTTAGCTGCGGATATGAAACAGCGAAATGCACTTGCACGTAATAAGCGGTTATCCTTATCCAGAAAATTGAAGGTTGAAGGTACATATATACTGATATCCAAGGCATGAGTATCTGCAAACAGACCGGCACAATCAGTCAACTGATTACGAATTTCTTTATTTGTAATTTATTACAATGAAACAAAAGAAATCTCATGTGTTAACGATGAATAATATAAAGGTCGTCTTGATAAATACACGCACTTTTAAATATGACAAGTTTCATAACATAGTTTTTACTCTGCTATATTGTGTTGTCATTCAGTTTTACCTTCCGACAAATTTTACCCCACTGACTTCTTACCAGTGAATCCACATTGGAGCTGTTGTCAGTAGTTTAGCTACGGATATGAAACAGCGAAATGCATTTGCACGTAATAAGCGGTCATCCTTATCCAGAAAATTTTAGACTATTTGATTCCACGGTAGAAAATATCTTACTGTTTGGATGTGAGGCGTGGACTTTAATATCTTAGCCCCCCCCCCCCAATAAATTAGATGGAACTTACATAAGACTCGTAAGAAACTCTCTTGGACAACGTTGGGGAGACCATAGCACCAATCAAGAGCTGTATGGTGAGCTAAGGAAGTTGACGGGCAAAATCAGAGGTAGAAACTTGAGGGTCATTGCCATCGGCACCCAGAACAGGCGGCGTCCAACCCTTAGGAAACGACGTAGATGTCGTCCGCATGAACATATGTCCAACAGCTTGAAGAAGACAATGCAAGATGGAGTCCATTGGCGTCATCCAGGTTGATACATATCGTCTTGACTTGGACAGGTGCTTAGAATACGAGTTAGGTGCAGTAGTGCCTGCATCTGCTCATTAAGGCCCCGATAATAAAAATCTTTGTTAATCGACATATGGCTGCAGAATTTTATCTTCCTAGGACAGAAAGAAATAGATCATATATCCGCCAGCCCAAGTAACTATTGATGCCAACTTTCCATGCTATGAATCTTTCGGAGTACGGTCCCAGCCTTGCGAGGTAGAAACTTGCAGACCTTTTCTTAAAAAGCACATTTTGAGAAGTTACCCTGGACTCATCTGCTACTCTGTAATTCACTTAAGATGCTTCGGCACAGAGCCAATCACACATGCTGAAATGCTCTGCACAAATGTAAAACACCTTAATTTTTCTAAACAACATATGCTGTTTACTTGTCGCAGTTACTGAGTAGTAACCCTTTGGTTTTACATAAAAATGGGGGCCTGGGAATGTAAATCAGTTGCCGTGCCCAGCCCATTTACATCAATAGCTACTAGACCTATTGCCGTGGATTTCTGACGATTATATGCACTGATTTCATTTTTTGAAGAAAGAATGATTAAAATAGCGAATTGTTTAGTTTTTTCAACCATTTCAATTTTGGTATCCTCTCATGGCCCTCTTGGTCTATTGTGTTACATTTTCTAGTCGATTTCCAATCCTGCCTCCTCGTTTTACTTGGTTTGGAGAGTTGAAATATTTCCACATGCAAAACTCACTCATTTTAGTTGCATTTTACCCCATCATAATTTCCAGTAAATCGCTTTTTAGGAGCCCTTTATTTTGCAAGTAAACAATTTTTAGGGATCTAGTCTACTGCGTGGAGGCTTCAGTCAAACATCTTCCCTATCTATTGGGGACCAACTGCTCCCCCGTCACCCTTCTCCCTCCTCCTCATTGCGGAAAGTTTTACAGTGATTTTCGACGACTTTCTGTCCTGCAGTTTCTTCTTTTTCCTGTAAAGTTACAATTTATATTGCTTTACTATTTCTATTTTGAATCTTGCTGTTGAATGTTAGTTTCCAAAACTTAATTTTGTTTGAGCGGTTCGTCAAGTCTGGTTTGGAGGTCCTCCCTTTTCGTAGTGTATCGTAGAAAAAGCGGAGTGCCGCTCTTTTTAAAATTGATAGTATCGTGTGTTGTTCAGGGAAGAAATTAACGTGAAATACGCAACATCGGATCTATTGGAGTTTTGACTGTAACATGATATAATAAGTAGAAAGAACTTTATGATTATCGTCCGGCTCTCGGCCGCGGCATGCCACCGTAAATAATGTTCGCACACCTTCGTGCTAACCACTATTTGCTCAACTGGTTGGATCGAAAGTTTGGAAAAGCACGAACCCGGGCTGCAGCACTTAGGAGCAGCTGTGAATAAACAGGTAACAAAATTGGCGAGACTGATCAGCTGATTGTGGTGTGGATGATCAGCTGTTTTTGGTATGGACTCTGTCGTCCGTTAACTTAGCGGTCCATTAGTAAACAATTACCTAACCTACTTTGTCCGCACTGCTTTGCCAATAAGTTTTCATCCTACAGTTTTGTAACATCAGTTAATGATGGCGTGACTATTACATCAAAAAATTATTGTAATGGGAGCACTCAGAAAACTCTTTTGATTAAATAATAAACATCAGTAGAATGGTTAGGGAAACTTACGATCGATTGTCACGCTCGTTCCGGCTTATGCGTTTCATTTAAATTCACATCCACGTCAGTTACAGAAGCATTCGTTCTTTGTAGATATCAGTGATATATGCGTAGGGGTGGATTGAGACTTGATGTTTATAAGATTGATACGGATTTTTGATCGTTGCTAATAAATTTTTTAGTAAATCATTGATATGCTTCGATACAGAGTAGCTGATACAAAGTGTGTCTCAGAGAGAGTAAGCGTGAAAGTAAAATACAAACGCTGTGACTAACATATGTTTTGTCTCGTGCGTTACAGACTGATGAGATGATGGCCATGAGAGAACACCAGGCTAAGTTGTACGTATCCGACTTTTATTTTTTAACGATTTTTTTTCTGAAGTGCTTATTAATGTGGTTAATTTATACTTTACATTTATTTGTAAAATGTCGTGCAGTCTTCGTTGAACTTCACTTTTTCTGTTATAGGAATGCCCATGTGTTCTCCATTTTTAAAAAATATATATGTATTTGTTCGATTCTTTCTGAGCGGTATAATTTTTACAGAAACACAAAGTAGAATTGATCAGCGGATCTCGAATATCTATAAAGTTGTATGATTTCTAAATTGTAGAGAAAACGATATAAATTTCAAGTCGAACTGGATAGAATCACTCGAGAGTGTGGCCGCGGTGCAGAAGGCTAAAAATGACGACAGGCAATTTAAAAACGAAATACAGCTTGCCCGAAGAGCTGGAATCATGGTATGTGCAGTATTTAACTGAAAAAAGGGAGTCGCTTTACCAACAGGTAATAATGCGAATTAAATGGAGTGCAACGAATAGGCTTGCCTGGTCATAACGTATATTCAAAGATGATAATATGACATAAAAGTAGACTAATTTGACTCACTTTAGTAAAGTTTCTGTTTATGAATGTTAAAATGTTGTAAGTGAATAAAATGTGATGAAGTACCGGTAATACCTCTATTTGTATGAAGTACCGGTAATACCTCTGTTTGTATGAAATACCGATAATACCTCTATTTGTATGAAGTACTGGTAGCACCTCCATTTCTGTAAATTATTTAGGTGAGAAGAGCAGCTTTAAAACAACTTTTAGAAAATGAGTACAAACAGTATGAAAAAGAACTTCACAGCCAAGGCAAAGCCTTCTACATCAAGAGAACGTGAAACACGCAGTGTTCATGAGACTGAATCACGACATAATGCCTCCCTACTCGCAGTCTTCACCGCGGTGGAAAATGCAACTTGATTTTGAGAGGCGACTGAATTTTTTGTCATATATTTTATTTTAGATTTTGGCTAATTGCAGAGTCAGTCAGAAAGAAGCAATACTTTAGCTATATATTGCGAACTATACTGGCTTGAATGAATTGATATAAATGCAACAAAATAATTACCTTCGACGCCAGTAATCTGCTTCTTATATTCCGTAATTAGAGTTTTAAAAAATGCAAAACGATAAAAGTTGCACTCTCATGTTTTTTTGGTTTTTTTTTTCATTTCATTTTTTCATTAAGAAGAGGCCTTCTGTAAATGAGCTTTTGATGAGCTATGAGCAGTATTTGTGCTTTAAAGGGAATATATGTATCTCACTTCGAGGCTTAAAGTGTAATTATATTAAAACACTTTTATATTTTTAATAGATTTATATTTAACTCATTTGTGTTTAGTTTATTACAATTGTGTCAGAACAGAAATAATTTTGATAAATTTGGGTGAGGTGGAGTAGAGAGGGTTACATTGAACGGCTGCAATGAATTTGGGACTACAGTCAGTTGAAAGATCTGCTCTAGTTCACCCTAATCCAAACAAATATAGTACAATGCGACTTTATCCCTTCGAAACATGGCATATGTTCAGGTATGAGGGAATTTGGTCGTCAGAAGCACTTTGGACCCAATAAGATTGTGAAAGTTCGGGGCTATCAACTCAGATATTGTCAAATTTTGATAGTGTAGGAAGTAGGCTGTCGAAACTTGCCTTTTTGTAAACTCTTCAGTCCCCGAATATTTGCGGGCTCATAAGGATTTTTCTGGAATATCTTAAAGATGTGCCTTACTTTATTTTTAACTCACCTGAAAATTTACAGTATTTGTCCTTAAAAGAGAGGGCAGGGTTAATTCTGAAAATGCAGCTGCATGTGCCAATGGCTCATCTTTCATCAATAATTCGCTATAATTATTTGAAACAGTCTACATGGTTCAATTTGTCTATTGGTGAAACATGACGCTCGTCAGAATTATCCCTGAGTCAACATTTTAGTATTACTACCATAATACTGATATATGTATAGAGCTGTGCAAAGTATAAACATATCCCACTTATTAATAACAACGTGATGCATACCTAAACTGTGATAACATGATTGTAAAAATCAAACAACACAATGTAACTTTTACAAAACGAAAAAATAAATGTTATTGTTTAGAAAATCTTTCATTTATTCGATTCTTTCATTGTATGACTTGCCAATATTATCCTTTTTTTTTTTTCAAAAAAAAAAAAGTTTAATCTTTGAACAGGAAGCCTTTTTTGATTCCTAAAAGGGTTTACATAAGCGAGTTGAAATTTCTCAAAGTAAGTTTTCACGGTGTTCACTTGCTTGCAACAACGCGGGCTGGCTAGACGTCGCGAGGTCTATCAACGGATGTTCTGTCAGAATGCAACAAAAAAAAGAGAAAAATTCTCAAGAGCACCAATTCTCCCCCCCCCCCCCCCCCCCAGGCATGTTCGTAAAGTCCACATTCGCCACCGGACACTTTGTCACCAGATCATAAGTCACAGTCACCACATAATTACATTTTCGGAGCACATCCTTGGACAATCACTTTGCTGCAAGCCTTATCATTTTAATTATAAAATAAAATTTCAAAAGCCATTGAAAAAAAAAAAAAAAGAAATATGTATACCTTCTACGGTATCTATACTTTGTTAGTGGATACAAACAACAGCCATTTGCATAAAATGTCAGTAAGAAAAATCACATGCTGCGTATTAACCTTCAAATGTTCTCTTGAAGGGGAGGGAAGGGGTGGGGGTATGCGTATCCACTCTTCTTGAAGTGCAATAATCAGCTGTACCCTGTTGCGTGGGCGATTTCACCACGGGCGGTCCCATAATGCTTGATAGGACTAAGATCGGGCGAGAAGGACGGCCATGGTATAACTGTGATACCGTCAGCATGTAGATAATCTTATAGTTTCGGCTGCTGCATGGCAGCGCGCGTTATCATGTTGGAAAATGTTCAGCTCTTAATGTTGCTTCAAAAATGGCAGAACATGGGCCACTACAATTTCGTTTATGTAATGTAGGGCTGCTAACGCACATCAGTAATGACTAAAGGCTATTGACAATTTGCGTAATATTCGTCACATCTTCCAACACGCGCTCGCGTCCATCAACACGATCAACGCAAAATCGCGATTCCTCACTGAATACTGAATTTAATCGAGACTGCTGCGTCAAAAACAAGCGATTTCGGTGGCGAATTCGTGTCAACATGGCTCCTCAAACGGGCTTTCGAGCCCTTCAAGTATGCTCACACAGCCGGTGCCTCACTGTAAGGCTACTAATCTGAGGGTTATGCTTTACGGCAGATCAAAAGCGGTCTCGCAAACGCGAGTCTAATGTTGCGATGTTGCTGGGATGTTTCCACTCTTCCCTTCCTTATCGTCGTATCGTCCTCTGATCCAGTTTCACAGTCCTTATCGCGGTTTTGCTGCGACAAGACCCGATGCGCTATTGTCTTGTAATTAATGTCTGCCTCGAGCAATCCCAGCGCGCGAAAACGTTCATGGCGTGATAATCGCGGCATCGGGGCGTTTTACAGATAATCTTACTTTTGATCAATAATTTGCTTCGATATCGCTGTTCATTAACACTGTTTAACAAAATGTGTTCTAATACTTTGGCTCTCAAAATTGCATGTAACCATTACACTGCGATCTGCAGCTTTAAAACTCATTCATGTGTGACACCGGACAATGCGTCACACATATACTTACTGGGAATTTAATATTATATGGAAACATATTAATTTGCTAACAACAGTCAGCAATGCTTAGCTACAAAAAAAAACCTATACATCTTTTACACCGGAACTTTTTAATGATGAACCGTCTATATGTAAAAAAAAAAAAAAACGAGCACATAGTTGTACTCATATCAGTCAGAGAGACTTAGCAAAGCTTCGTTTCGTGTCTGTTTTCGATGCTACAAATCAAATATCTTCACTTTGGGTATGATTCACCTTGTTACATTTTTCTGAGCATTTTAGTGTCATCCCAAATGGTAAGTCACACATGATTTAACATGTAATATTTGATGATTTAATTGATTTTTTGAGATCAAAAATTGAATTTTTTATATCAGTACTTTTTTTATTGATATCAGTTTGAAAATTAAATTTATGACATCAGTAAATAATTTATTGATTAAATTAAGACTAACTGAATTAATGATATCAATACATTGAATTAGGCACATCAGTAATTAAACTCTTTGATGCTAGTTAATCAATTTTTTATACTAGTCATTCAGATGAAGTAAAACGTTCAATATTAATGCTCTTAATATCAATAATAGAGGAGTGAATAATAATAATATAATAATAATAAAGAATATTTATATAGCTCCCTATCAACATTAGCTCAAAGGGCTTTACGATATAATACTGGAGACAATACAATATTGTTAAATAGAACTATTACACGTAAAATCATGTAGCAACAGTATGACTAGATTACAATAAAATTAGACTAGAAATTAAAAGATACATCACATATACGCTTGTCTAAAAAGATATGTTTTGAGACTTTTTAAATAAATGAATCGACTGGCAATTCTGAATTTCTAGGGGCAGGGCATTCCACAGTTTTGGACCGGCATTCTAGAAAGCTCTATTACCATTAGTAGATTTGACCAGTTTTTTACTTAGCAATTTGTTTGCTGTTGACCTGGTGACACTCTTTCATGTTTTTTAAAAGTGACTAGATTACACAAATACTGCGGTGCTTGGTCCTTAATGACATTAAAAATAATCACTAAAATTTTGTGTTCAATTCGTTGATTGACTGGCAACCAATTTAAGTTTTTGAGAACTGGCCGAATATGGTTTCTTTTGTCGATACGGCATATTAGTCTGGCAGATCGATTTTGGACAAGTTGTAGCTTGGTCCACAATTCCTGCGAAACACCAAAACAAAAGAGAATTACTATAATCCAAACGTGAAATCACACAGGCTCGAACTAATGCCTGGGTAGTGTCTTGTGTGAGAAATTTGCGTATTTTCCCGATTGATTTCAGATAAAAAAAGACAGGTTGATATTCTCCCCTTTACAAATTTTGACATGGTCAATCTCTGGTCAAAAACTGCCCCTAGTGACACAACGGATTCACCGGACAAAATTGACTGATCCCCGACACGTACCGAAATAGATGAACAGGATATCAGACTATGTGGTGATCCAAATAGAATAACTTCAGTTTTGTCATCGTTTACCTGCAAGTAGTTGGCTATCACCCAGTCTTTCATATTACCTATGCATGAATTTAGCACATCTAGACCGTCAGCATTATCCAGCGCAAGGTATAGTTGGGCGTCGTCTGCATAAAAGCTATGACCAATTGAATGGTTCCGTGCGATGTCACCCAGTGGTGCCGTATATAGAATGAAAAGGATCGGCTCAAGGATGGCTCCTTGTGGTACTCCAAAAAGAAGGGTGGCTTTATTTGACTTTTGATTGTCAATAAAAACAGTTTGTTGTCTGACATCCAAGTAGCTTTCTATCCAGGCTAGTGCATTGCCTTGAATACCATATCGCTTTTTGAGTCTATTGAGAAGGGTTTTATGATCTATAGTATCAAAAGCGGCCGAAAGGTCAAGTAAAACAAGAGCTGATTGCTTTTTATAATCGAGATTATAAAGAAGATCAATTTGAATTTTGATTAGGGCAGTCTCTGTGGAGTGAAATTTCCGATATGCCGATTGCATAGACTCACATAGGTTATGTTTTAATAAGTGAGATTCAAGACGTATGGATACTACTTTTTCACATGGTTTTGATACAAAAGATAAGTTTGAAACAGGTCTATAATTTTTTAAAATTTCAGGATCCAAGATAGATTTTTTCAATAAAGGATTGAATATGGCTTCTTTTAAAGCGGATGGTACGTTAGCATTTGCTAAAGAAGTGTTGACAATTGAGGTCAGTGGTTTGACAATTTCGTCAATACACTGTTTTAATAGGTTCGTAGGGATGGGGTCTAGATCACAGGTTGCGTTTGACATTTACAAAACAAGCTTTTTAATCTGACATCTTCGCCCGCCGGTTCGAACATTTGTAGGCACGAAGACTGTTCTAATGATAGAATATCAGATCGTAAGGATTCAATGTAAGTAAGAGTATCCTGTTTTTCCCCGATTACCTGTCGAATTTTAACTATTTTATCTATGAAGTCTGAAAAATGATTAGGCAGATTCACAATATACTACTAGGATAAATGGCTTCTTGTTTCCAATTCAAAATTTGCTTTGCCAGGTCGAAAAGTTTCTTTTTATCGTCGATAGATTCTAACACTTGTTCAGATGAAAATTTAGCTTTGACCTCCGTTATTAATGAGCTGTAGTATTGGCATTGTTTTTTGTATTCCGTTTTATCTGATTCAAGGCCTGATTTTGTATGTTTACGTTCTAATCTTTTTTTAATGATTTTTTGGCGACGACAATGATCATTAAACCGCTTGCTGTTTGGCCTGATAATCACAGTTTTTTTCCACTATTGGGGCGTGTTCGTATAAAATAGATTTTAAGGTGGAATCATAGTTCTCTACGTGGCAATCTAGTGATGCAAGATCATTTGAAAAACAGTTGCGCTTTTTGATGTCAAATTTAAAGTCTGAAATATTTATGTTTTTTTATTTTTCGAAAACGTACAGTCTTCGTTAAGGGTTGAAATTTATTGTCGAAAAGATTGAATAAAACCGCAGAGTGATCTGATAAGCACTTGTCGAGTGCACGCATTGCATGCACAAGGTTAGTACCAGTTTGCGTAAGTACCAAATCCAGTGTGTGTCCATGAATATGGATTGAGAAATTTACATGATGGTCGAATCCATTTGTGTGCAGCAGAGTTGCAAACTTTGTCGCTTCTGTAGAATCTGTGTCGCAATGAATATTGAAGTCTCCGACAATAATGGGTCTTTGATGGTGTGTTAAAATGTATGCCAAAAAGTGTTCAAACTCTTCTATAAAATTCCGAAAATTCAGACCATTTTTAGTGTTCGGAGGGGATCTGTAAATAATAAACAATTTGACGACGGTAAATGATAGGTGAAGAGAACCCGCAAGTATCTCGAACATAATATAATCTGGAAATTCTATGACTTGGAATTTAATAGAATTCCTATGGAGAAGTCCAACTCCGCCCCCACTGCCCGATGACCGCGGCCTGTGTGCAAACTTATACCCATTTGGTGTGAGAAAACCAATGTCGATTATGGAATCTTAAGATGTCCAGGTTTCAGTCAGAGCCAGATAATCTTAGACATTTTGGACCGTCAAATTACATAAAATGTCTGCTTTATTGCATATTGACCTACAGTTTAATAGTCCACACTGAAATCATTCATTGCTCGGCCGATTTACTAATTGCGTTCTCTTAATTTCACATAAATTTGTCAACTTCGGTCCTTGGTTTGTTTTATATCGTTTAGGGAAATCAACTGATTTATGCTGTCTACTGGACTCAAGTACTGGTATTTCATTTCCAGGTATAAGATCTGCAGTGTTATTAACGTTTATACCATTTATGTTTATGCAAGGGTATTTAGTAGATGGTCGTGTTACCCGTCGTGTAATCCGTCTAATAGAGCCTCCTCACTGGTTTCTTTGTGCTGGCTCATGCATAGAATCCAATCAATAAATATCCTGCGTTATTCATAGAAATCAGTGTTTCCGTTGCCAAATCGTTTCCTAAAAGTTGGAACTTTATATCATCAAGTCACTCTTTTTATTCAACAAATTAACTTTTATGTTCTCTGATCATTCACAATGATATCCATTTAAAAATATATAATAAAATATCCTTCGTTTCGTTATATTTACACAATTTGCACGAGTTAATGAAAAATTGCAGCCATGCAAGGCGAATACATAAGTATACAGTTAAACAAGAACGAGACTGCACTATCGAGTGTTTGATATCAAAAAAATGTCAATTTATTGATATCATCCTAGTTTGGAAAAATGTCGTTTTAATAACTTGTTGAGCGCAATCGAAGAGATTTAATGCAATACCGAATATTTAGCACGACATCAAGGACTCCATCTTCGGCATATAACAGACACATTACGGTTGACTTGAACGTAGACAATGCGTAAAGCCACAGAAAGGAGTTAGCATTTATTATTTACAAAATAAAAGAACGAACATGGTTTGTTTTTATATATATATTTATTTTCTTTAAAAAAATTATTTTTTTTCGTTAACATTTTTATTCAAAATATACATAAAGCTATAAGCAAAAGTTAAAGCTTACGTATTATATACACTCTATGTTAGCATGGCAATACTACTACACATCAAAGCTACTTGAAACTATAAAACAGGGGGAAGAACGAACAATAAATTAACAATGAATTCAGCCTAAGTTAAGTGATTCCTCACGTTTACTTTTGAATTAAGCGTTAAAATATTTAAAACATTCCTCAGAAATTATATATTGTCAAACACTGCTGATTGTCCTTCATCTTTCAAAGCCTAATTCAAAAGAGACAAGGTTTGGAGATCAAGTAACGTATACTCTCTATTCGTGTAACAAAATTATGAGCAATGTTTTACATGCATGGTAACAGCTGCACCCGGCGTATCGGACATACAAGGGTGCGTTATGATGAGCATGGAAGACGTTCTGATCGTTAACAGACCACATTCACGTGAACAAAAAAAAAACACACAGTACACACACCGGTTACAGAGCAATTGCAATTATGCTGCAGACGGAAGTTTCCCCACTATTCCGGGACAGCAGGTTCCACAGCCCCACACTGCTGTACGATTGACTTCTACGCTTCTTACACTTTTCTTTGTTAAAATACAACTGTACGTTTTAAACACGATTAAAATCATCATAGCATATATTGAAGTCACGATTCGCAAAATGAAAACCGTGGCCAAAAAAAAAAAAAAGAAAAGTCAACAGTTACTTGTATGAGCAAAAGCATAGTTAATTATAACTGTTAAATGATTTGGCCTAATGTTGTAATATGACTGTCGATTCCCAAGTCATTGATTTTTAATGTTAACCAGAACGCAAAAAACGACAGATACTGCAGTTATTTGGTATCCAAACACCAGCCAAGTCATCTAACAAGGCATATATTGACTTATTTCCGACTGAACATGAAGGTACCACCTATAGGTCAACATTTTTATTACTGGTCAATAATATTTCATACCTACTAAAATAAGTTAACATGTGCTTAAAATGTGCCAAAACACATATAAATTCCCTGGCGAGTTTCCAGCCACTGTGATTTTGAAGAAGAAAGCTTATCGAATTCACCGGAAAGTTCCTCAATCTGTCCGATGACTACAGAGGATACTGTACAAACTATGGGTACCCCGGTGATACTCTTTCAATTACGTATGAAAAGATGCAGTAAATTGTAATCATTTTTTTTTTATTTTGCGAATAGCAAGCCTTGTCTATTAAAACTGCATTAAAGCGATACGCAAAAATTATGCACTATATATAAGCTAATCCGGTATAACGATAGGTCTTGGCTATGTGAACATAAAACATCTTGCCTGCATTTTTTGTGTGTTTTCTCACTTAGTCTCCACGAAAACTAATTGCACATAGAATCAATCACATTTTAAGTGCCTGGATCCTGCAGGTTTCAACTTCACAATTAGGTCAAAATTCAAAGCCAGACAGGACTATCGTCTCACTGGGATTTCGCCAAAATTTAGGACCTTCTTCAAGAGACAACGAACTGACAGCAATGACCTCCTACTGTTACCACTTCTGAAACATTTCCGTTATTTTTTTAATAACTCTGCTTACCGTTTTATCCGCTTCACATTACACAGTGATGGTTTTAATTGAAAGTCGGTTAGTTTTCTCTAGTTATATACCCCAAAAATTTTCTCTTCTTTTATTTAAAAAAATAATAAAGCAATTTTGATTTACAATATATCATTTTGCTCTCACTTGGCATTAACATGCTTCAATTTTCACATGCACTTTAAAGGTCCCACGATAATTAGAACATAAAAACATCTGCCATTTTTTTTAGTAATTAGCACAAAATAAAAATATTCATACAAATTATTTTTGATCTATCATTTGCTAGAGATTTCCCCTGAAAAAAAAAAACAAAAAAAAACAGTACATAAAGAAAACGTAATATCTACATTCAAATGGAAATGGACACATTGAAACCAGAGAATTTCAGGAGCTGCATAAACGTTTCAAAGAAGCCTTCAAGGCCCACCTAATAAATTAACAGCTGATTGTTATTTTGTCTTTAATCATTTGTTCTAAAGTTCTCAGAGTAAAAATAAATTCTTTCGAACTGAACCAATTATCGGAAGCAAGCATCAAAGTGTTACTCATTTTGATTGAGAAAAGTGCCATGTTTTATATCTATGGCAGATTTAAACAACTTTGGAATTTGAGATTCGAATCCACACAAAGCACGCCAAATACAGAGCCAAACCCTCGCTGTATTTCAATTAAAGCGATTACAACACTCTATTGTTTAAAATAAGAATATATTAAGCAAATAAGAATTCACATATGTTTTCGTTATTTATGAAACAGGGCACAAAAGTCAAAGTTATTCTATTCCGGAACAGATAGATCAAGAACAATTCAACTTCTACTATTCTCTATATATTTCGATTAAGACTGAGCTTCAAGACTCTAAAGTAGACTCACTTTGTCGATAGTGCCTTATTTTGCCTTCAACAAAAATATATGTAGAGTCTCATTTGCTTGATGCATTCTTATTTCAAATGACAATACCATAAGAATAACATTTCCATGGTACGCGTTTCATTGGACCTTTAAAACAGTAAGCCACTCACAGATTCATGCCAGTGAGCCATGTGTTATATTAACTTAATTTATAATCAAGTTCTGTTTTATATCAGAAATTTTCTTCTTTTTTTTTTTTTTTTTGAATAAAACCATACGTTACAAACTCTAAAGATACAGCACTGCATTGTCACCAATTGTTGTTGCAGCAACTATGAAAAAAAAAAAACTTATTTTCTCATGATGTTAAATTTTCTAGTTTTAAAACATTTTCTCATGACAACTGACGGTACATCTCAGTCTTCGTGCACCTTATAAAAGATGCCCCAGCTGCTTGGGACAGTCCGGGGACATTGCTCCGGCTCTGTATGTGATCCATGCCCAGCTGCTTAGGACAGTCCCGGGAGCTCTCGACGTGATTCGTGAGGACGGGGATAACCCATAGCACCCTCCTGAACGATACATCAAGTTATGACAACCACAACTTCCGAGGGTAGCCTTTTGTGTTGTGCTAGTGCATGGGTGTATGTGAGATCCATGGTTCTGCGTGGTTTCACCTGATATTGTGTGGGCGCATGATATTTGATGAGATCTATGGATCTGTATGGTGATTTTCTCCTGCCAGTGCGTGGGTGTATGTGAGTAGGTGAGATCCATGGCTCTGTATGTTGATTTTCACCAGATACTGTGTAGGTGTATGTGAGTAGGTGAGATCGATGGCTCTGTATGTAGATTTTCACCTGATATTGTGTGGGTGTATGCGAGTAGGTGAGATCCATGGCTCTGTATGTAGATTTTCCCCTGCTCGTGTGTGGGTGTATGTGAGTAGGGGAGATCCATGGCTCTGTATGTAGATTTTCCCCTGCTCGTGTGTGGGTGTATGTGAGTAGGTGAGATCCATGGTTCTCCTGTGGCAGTCTGCAGTCGTCTTACACAAAGCATGATATGATATGGAATATGTGTACGGCACGCGGAAAACACGTGAACAGTATGCGTAGACACGTGCTCAGCACGCGAAGACACGTGCTCAGCATGCGTGCTGTGGGCGCTGGTTAGGGAGAATACGGACACTGGTCTTGTACCACCTGTGGTATACACGTGCCGTCAGGCTGGCTTAAGCACTGGTCCTAAATCACAAACACAAAAGCTTTACTCCCTTGTCGAAACGTGCAATATTTTCTCTAGACTCTCTAGACTCAACAAGCTTGACAGGCGAACACTGTTTTTAAAAACTTGAGACGTTTATTAATTTTACACATATAAAGTTTAACTAAGCACGTACTTCCACATCCACGTTCTAGACAGACATAATAAAACAATACACTTTATCACCTTTAAGCAAACCCAGTTGTTGAATTCACGTCTGTAGCTGTCGAAATGATTGCACCATTCACGGAAGTTCTTCTTCCAAATACACTCAGTATCAGCACCACAATCTGAACAGCAGAAAGGCCAACATGATCCGAGACCGGACACAACCTCTGTCCCAACTACTGTCCGCTGTACACGGGGTTAACAAACAATGCTGGGCGAGAAAACAAGATTCCCCTAATTCTTGGCAATAGCAAAGGCAGAATCACAGGTGATGCGCATGATTGAAATATCCTTTTTCACCTAGGACCGTCATTCATTTGTTCTTATGAAACTAATGTGTGTAACCTGCATACGCCAATATATATATAAAACTGAAATTTCCCATTTGAATATGGACACACTCTTTTTATAATAAAATAAAATATTAAAATAACAACAACAAAAACATTGGGTCTCAGAAAGGGTAAGGGGTACCAAAGCATCAATATATTCGAGTTTATCATATAGGTCAAGGTCACTCACCAGCATCAAGCTCTACTCGATGCGACGCCAGCATGACGTTGCGACTGTAGCACTCATATGTACCCGCGTCGGACGCGGTGACGTTGAAGATGACGAGACCGTTATCACTGGTCTGCGTGTGTTTGCTGTTGTCAGGCGACACACGCTCGTTGTCATGGTACCACGTGACGTCATCGACATCGCAGCGCGATTCGCACGCCAGTTGCACCGCGTCACCGGGGATGCGCACCGTGTGTGAAATGGATCCGCTGCTACCTGTTAACACAACAGCCGCATTATATGACAAAGCCCAAATTGTGAAGTGCATCGGGAGGGTGTGGTGTTGGCCCATTGAATTTAGAATGTTGGAATACTGATGACAAACTTGTAAACCCCCACACTTACTTTCCAGGTCTATCAAACTGTAAACATCAAAGAAATCCGATAAAGGATTCGAAAACCACGCTCAAAACTCTTTCGTCAAGAAGAAAAACAGTATTTTTTCCCATTAAGATATTTAAGAAAACTGACTTTTTATTTTATATAAGTTAGACTTGTTTTTGGTGGGGCAATGTGAGTGTCGAAGGCGCATTAGCAAAAATTTAAGATAATTTGATAGTCAGAAAGGAAAATGTCAGCACTTTTGAAGCTTTTTGGGT
This sequence comes from Protula sp. h YS-2021, assembly GCA_949752745.1. NCBI lineage: Eukaryota > Metazoa > Annelida > Polychaeta > Sabellida > Serpulidae > Protula > Protula sp. h YS-2021. The sequence goes on along the minus strand of OX457024.1, from coordinate 83,042,542 downwards.
AGCAATTTTTAACTTATTTTTTTTACAATCTGCGCGCCAATTTCAAACAGCCGTTGCACGGTGAATCGCAGCTGGGTAATTTGCTGGAATGTCACAAAATACTACTTTTTAACGCAATAATTTTATGACCTGCTCAAATAACAAAAAACTCACTTCGATTAATTTTTGGTAAAAAGCCATTTCACAAAATTACAAAAAGTAAAGTGTAGACACACGCCAGATATGTAAGAAAAAGCGTCAGTGTTAAGACTTTCTTACCTCGGCAAAATGTATTGCATGTTTCAAGTGTATCCACATTCCACGGGTCGCCGATGCGTACAGAAGTGCTGCTCTTTCTTGAGACACATCTACAGAACAAAGGTTCGGGTCATAAGTCGATGTTGTATATTTTACAATACCCCAGCCCACCCCCCCCCCCCAAACATATGAATTTTTTAAAAGAAACGGTAACATCAATGCCAAACAGGCGTACAACAAAAAAAAAACAAATAAATAAATAATCTAATCAGTATTATAGGTCAAATCATTCACTGTATCATTATTTTATTTGTGCGCTTTTACTGAATTCCCTAAAAAACTGATTTTACAGTGAATAAAACTGCCATAACAAGAAACATAAGTGCACCTATTTTGCACGAATCCACAATTAACCATCGCATCTCATTAGCCCACAACCACCCCCACCACCATCCACACCCCCACCACCCCCGGTTGGTGTGGAAGCTTGGGGAGAGCCGACCTGTTATCCCACGTGTGCCAGCCACAGTGCGGGTCGTGCAGGCACTCTGTGCACGTGCTGTACACGTGGCACTGGGCCACGCTCAGCTGCAGCACGGCCTTGTCTGACGCCAGGTACAGCTGGTCATCCTGCAACACACAGCACTCAACATCCACCACATGTGAATATAAATTCCAATTGCTAATTTTAGAAATTCTTCGCATAATATCTCTTGGATTTTCCCATAAATCGTTCTCTCAAACAGTAACGCGTGGCCTTTTTTTACGGAATAATGTATTTTCAGCAAGATTTTGAAAATACGCAAAGAATGCCAGCGTTCATTCACAAAACACTGCAGTTCTTCGACTGGTGTGGTTTTACACTGTTATACAGTATTTGCTTACGTCACTGCTTGAGGTGCTGGGCACTAAGTGCATTTGCCACACCGTCGTCACTTCTTCAAATGGCGTCCAGATGACCAGCGTGTTCGATTTGACGTCATTTCTTTCTTGCCATTGGACTACCTTATGGATCTCGCCTTCGTCTGCCAAAACACACAAATACCTCCTAAAACTACATCATTACATACATCAAACTTCCGCACTGGAATTAAGTAAAACAGCCATAATACACAGCTGTGCACCAAATTTCAAACTCAAATTAAAAATTCAAAAAGTAACAATGTTCACCGGTTAGAGATTAATTAAAGCCTTTAACTGACCGCAGTTTCACTGTCTTCTTTTTACAATGAAATTACAGCTGTGTTTTTTATTTCCCGTCGTTACAAGACAAATCAAGTCTGGAACAGTGTAAGGCGACTCCTGCCCCCCCCCCCCCCACTCAATATTCCCATACTCTTTAGGTGCTAACCTGTAGCCAAATAATAAATAGAATAGTCAGGAAGGTGCGCGGTATCAGCAGCAAGCCTCGTGAAAGTGTCCCCACTCTTGTGGTACAGCGGCACGCCAGTGTCCGCCGATAGGTGGCGTACTTGCTCCCACATCAACGGGCGATTCTTGATAAACTGCTCCGTGCTTTCTGACAGCCTTGTGGAATCATCTATGCACTGTGAACACATTCAATTCTTTCTTCTTATTGCCGAATAATTCTGAATGAAACATGACGTGCATTGATGGGAAACTATTTAGCCGTTAAAAGGCAGACCCGATTTTAATTACGTATAATTTGCTTTATACCACACAGACAGCGATCCAATGCATATCAATTATAAATGAAACATTTTTGTTCATTCATACAAAATTAACTAAATATGTTGAGACGATGTATTATGATTTTCCAATAGGAACGTCTGTCTTATTGTGGTTACCTAATGATCCAGTATGAATTTCGCTCAACACCATGCCAGTGATAAATCATACCTAACATTTTTATTACACATATTCTTCCATATTTTATTTAATTCTTCAATTTTAGAAGCATATAATACATGATAAATCATGTAATAATGCAATCACAGATCTCCAGAACATATACCTGACTGACGGCATAGCCGAAGTGAAATCACATATTTCATGGTTCAACCGAATATATTTCTGCGAGTGTTTTTGTCCGTTTACTATATTTTTTTCTTTTGGACATCCTCTAATCTCCATAGGTCGCCAGAACTGTCCAATCTCTTAACCCCCGCCCCCTCCCCCACCCCGTCAGTTTGGACTCTCGCCCGTCTCACCTCCCCAGGCGGCTAAAGCTCCCCCACTCCTTTCTTGGGCCGCCGTTCAAACTGCCCCTATGTAGTCTTTTCTTTCAAATCTCCGGGTCGCTTACGCTGACCACCCTCTCCCCTCCCAGGAGCGATGGGGCAGTCCCCTACCGCCCTCCCCACCCCAGACCCTTTTCCCCGTTTTACCTCCCAGGGGAGCTGGGGTTATCCTCCCTCACCTCCCGGGCCACTAGAGTTGACCCCCCTCTCATCTCCCTGATCCGCCACAGCTGTCCCTATCTCCTCTCAGTATCACCGGTCGAACAGGACTGTCCCTCCCCTCCCTCTCACCTCTCCCAGCCGCTTGTACTATACTCCCTTCCCCTTCTCACCTCCCCGAACCGCTAGGACTACCCTCCTCCCCCTGTCACCTCCCCGGGCCGCTTGTAGTATATCCCCTTCCCCCTCTCACTTCCGCAGGCCGCTAGTACAACTTTCCTCCCCCTCTCACCTGCCCGGGACGCTGGGACTACCCTCCTCCCCTTCTTACGTCCCCTGGCGGCTAGGACTACCCTCCCCCCTCTCACCCCCCTTTGGCCTCTAGGACTACCCTCCTCCCCTCTAACCCCCCTCCCCCCTGGCCCCTAGGACTACCCTCCACCCCCCTCATTTCCCCTGGCCGCTATGACTACGCTCCTCCCCCCTCACCTCCCCCCCCCCCCGCCAGCTAGGACTACCCTCCTCCCCTCTACCCCTCCCCCACTGGCCGCTAGGACTACCCTCCACCCCCCCCCCTCATTTCCCCTGGCCGCTAGGACTACCCACCCCCTCTCATCCCCCCCCCCCCCCTGGCCGCTAGGACTACCCCCCCTCCCCCTCTCACCTGCCCGGGCCGCTGCGCCGGTATATCGTCCTCGTCGACAGCCCGCCAGAGGGAGTTGGACGTAGGTTGTTCTTTAAATGTGCCGCTGAAGGCCGCATCTATCTGCTCCTGGCCGAAGGCGCAGACGGCAGAACCGTGGAAACCAGTTCTTTGAGACAAGAAAGCTAAATTCAATAACTGTGTAGAATTTCTCTCTCCGGTATTTTCGATACGCTTAATAACATCATTATTAAACATAACAATAATTTGCTTGTCACGTATTGTATACCAACCACCTACGGGTGCAGATATTGGTTTCTGATTGAACAGTTTACAGTCGCAATTCGAATCAATTATTCTACAATTTTCCAGAAGGCTGTCAATCACCTCTCAGTAATTTGTTTTTGAAGTAATCCGATTGCTTTTTTTTTTTTTTTTGCTCCTTTTCCACACAATCTGTTCTTGCCAAAGTTGATAGTTCACTTTCAAAATAATAAAATGTATGCTTAGTTCTTTTATCCTCACCACATCTTTTTTATAATTACTGATTAAGACCTGCTTTAAACTCAACAACATTCCGTTATATAAAACATCAGTGAAAGCTCCATCTCAGAACTGTCAAATCTGAGAAATGTAGCGTTTGGCAGGGTTGTATGTGTAACGCTCCCTACTTTTTTTACAATACATTCTAACTGTTTTTTTTTCATCAAGCCACTTCAAAATTTTGGCACCGAAAAACAACACATGTGTAACATAGAAGATGGAAAGGGAATTCTCACTTGGCTGTTGTGAAAACTCCATAAAACGTGTCCCCGATCTGCTTCACGTCATCTGAAATGACAAAAAATATACACAGTGCGGTGCCTGTCACTTCTTTTTTGTCAGACAGTGTTAAATTTAAACGAAGCAGCCCATGTGTCATAGGTGCTAAATATAGCAGTGGCAGATCAGTCACAGAAGGTGCATCTAAACAGTGAAAATCACGTGATCACTCCGAATCAATCGCGTATACACCTCTGCTGGGTGGAATTTCTCCAACGCGGTGCAATCTATTATGGCACTGCTTCCGGGACCCATATCAATTTCTTGTCTCAGTGACACGCAGTCGCCTTCGAGCAACAATCAAAGCATCGACCATTGTAGTTCAGCCGACTCATGGTTTGCCTACCTATCTGATGTGACCCGTTTATTATTTTACACGAAAATCCTACACAATATCCGATATGTCCTTTTTAGACTGTTTAGGAATCATATTTTAAAGCTTTAAGAACGGCAAGTGAAACATCATTGGGAACTACTAAACGTCTGCGCTCAACCCCCACACCCCCCAAATCCCCCCCCCCCCCCCCAACTTTGTGGTGTTTTCTCTACACGTTCAAGATTTTCTCCACTAATGTACCGGAAAAGCGGACACACTTACGTAGACGATCAAAATAGAACGGAAATTCTCCAGAAATTGAGCAATCAAGTTTGGCTTTAAGGTATGTAGTCCACGAGTTCCTCAACACCGTGGGCCCGCCACGGTCATTCTATAACAATACATAAGCAAAACAAATCGAAAAACCTTGTACTGCAAAAAGTTCGCTTCTCATAAGTTTCAGTCACATACAACAGCTTACGCTCAACAGCCGCATCTTTGTCCTGTCTTGAAATATAGTCCATTTTGATATCAAATTAATATTCCAAAATTACTATTTCTATTTTGGAGAGTCCATTCAAATCTCTCATATGACAAGAACGTCAAGGGACATTGCAAAGAACTCAGGACCCACAAATAAATTCGTGTCAAATAACAAATACACAGCAACAGTCTGAAAGGTGAAGAATTTCTTTTGGTGGATTGCTAAACAAGTAAACTTTTGGTAGAATGTCATTTAGGGAAGAGCGGCCGTTGCCATCCCCCCCCCCTCCCCCCCACAAAAAATTCTAGAAAGTTCTTAGATAATAGTGGGCCAACTAGGGAAGACTGCACAGAAGTTTGGAGGAAAGTTGGCTTTACAACGCTGTGACGTATGCTCACTTCAATCTGATTTTATGCTGTTTTTTTCTTCTTTTTTTTATTCCTTGGGGCTTAGGGGGGTTGGGTGGGGATAGTTTCGCTTTTTAACGTATTATTATTTTTGTTGCTTTAAAATTTTATCTTGACCATTAGGAAAACGCTCGAAAATCGCCGTAAAAAGGACACAGATAATTGAGGAGTGTTAATAGGCGCGTCCTTACCTTACAGACGCGCGCTACACGAGAATAGACCGCGTCGCCACAGTTAGCATACTCCAGCGCCGCCTCCCGGAAGAAGAAATAGATATAATCGCCGCTATCAAACGAGCGCACAAACGTCGGGTCTGAAACAGCCAGTACAATGGCGGTCGGGTTTTCTATAAACCTCAAATTTGACTATGTTCAATATGCAACATCAATATACAACATCAATATAGAATCATTTCACCAATCCAGTGTGCAACGGAAACACCAAGATTATCATACTTTCTTCACTAAATTTCAAGCTCTGTGAAATTTTCCCCTAGACGCATTTACTTCTAATACGAACCAGATACGGCCAAACCGCTTTATAGCGAACACCCTCCCTATCGGCTGAAAAGTCCTGCTACACGTTCGGTGAGATACAAACTTTGCAAACCTCTTGTGAAGCAAACATCTAACTTTGAATCCGTATCTGATTAAGACATATCACTTAAGTTTATAAAATGGAAGTGTTCACTAAACAAAGATTGCGAAAGTTTAAACTTCAAAGAAAATAGTTTTCACTTATTACGGACTGTGCATTAAGTAGAGGTGTTCCCTTCGGAGGTTTTTTTGTTTTTTTGTTTTTGTTTTTTTTTTTTGTTTTTTTTTTTTCAAAGACTGCGAATCAACGCTGCTGTTACCATTTAGCCACAGAGTGTCCCTGATCTGCGTGCGCAGGAGGTCGTCAGAATCAAGATTTGATCTCACTATGACGCTGATGTCACCACTGGCATCGATGAATGTGGCCGAGTAGAGAGCGGCGCCATTAGGGTTCCCACTCGCTGAAAAATGAAGAAAAAAAAACAGGAACAAAGGTTGAGAATGTGAACAGAGGATGAGTCGTGCCAACATTGAGAACTGAGCCAACATGTGCCACCCCTCCACCCCCCCCCCCCCGCCCCTCCCCACTCTCGCCCTTCCCAACAACCCTAACCAGAACCAACCCCAGCCCAAAACGATCACAGAGGTGCTTATCTAATCTACGATTGAAAGCGCATTTTGTTTAAATGAGCCAATATTTAATATTGTTTAGTTTTTTTTTTTCGTGGATGTATCCCGTACGATTTTTACGCGCCTGCACAGAATTTCTGACGAGCCATAGGCAATCTGGCTGACCGATTGTACGATAATAACAATGCATACTCACTAATATAAACAGCTGAACTTGACTCGTCAGGGCTGTAGGGGCACTTGGCCCGCCCACCCGCCCTCTCACTCCTCTCCAAACGGTTCAGGTTCAACTGAAAATAAAACCAAATCAAAAACAAAGTGCTACACTTTCGGATTTTGGAGAAACAAAAAAAAAACATGGCAAACTAAATGCCCAGGCATCATTTTAGGTTTATTCATAACAAGGTTTTAGAGCGCGAATGGTGTTCTTTATAGGGAAGTTATCCTCTCAAATTCTCTCCTAGCCTTTTTTTTTGGGGGGGGGGGGCGGGGAGGGGTGGGGAATAAGTTACTGGTAATGGTGTCTTTCTTTTCTTCGGGAGTTTTTCTTATTGCTTTCTGTTATGTCTAATATTTCTGTTATGTGCAAAATGTGAGTTTGTTCATTTTTTTCTTCTCTCATTTCTGTCACGATCGGATCATAAAGAACAAATCCAATGCCATTATTTATAATTTAATATCGCTGCAACCCCTACAAAAAACTAGGTCCCCTGGTGACCTGAAATGACGCCTACAAGAAAAAGTAGTTCTCGGTTCGGCCACTAGCACTTTGGGCGAATAACTCACGTCTAGATAGTACTCCGCAGGGTTGTAAGCACCGGTGCCGCAAGCATAAATCTGATTCTCCACAAAGGCTATAGTTCTTATGTGGTTGCGGCAGTGATATGCGCTCTGTAAACCAACGAATATTATAAATACATACAGATTAAATCCATTAATCTTCTAGCGGTTAATCTCATAAACTGCAATATGGTTGGAAAATGCAATACAGTTCTTTTGCATCAAAGATATACGAGATAACCGCAACTGCATATATAGTTTAAACGTTTTCTTTAAAAATCGGCAAAGCAATTAAGCAGTTTCTACTGTATATGTAAACTTTGATTTTGAAATGTAACTATACATAATTTATACCCTTGCCTGGTTATTTCGGAGCCATAACGGTGATCGTTCTAAGATTTTCCACATGCAACCACAGGTATATATCCCTGGGTGGGATATTATTTGGTATCATAATTACAAACAACCCCAAAACATGCTTGACATCTTCGCCAGGCATGACAAATTAACAGTGCAGTAATGACCACACCGTAGAAAGGTTCGGGGAAAAATATGTTTTGAGAGGGAATAGGGTGGTAGGCTGTGGTAAAAATACCATTCCCCTGACCTCCTACGTAAGCTGAGTCGTTAACAAAAACGCCAGAATGTAGAACGGGTTGAAGTTTTCCTCCACCGCCCTCACCCCCCCCCCCCCCCACCTATCCTCTTTTGCCAGAAAACTTCTACGCGGCAGGTAACACAATACTTAATTAAACTGCTGGTCATAAAATGTGAGTTTCTTTCTTCGTTTTTTTTTTTTCTCTTTTGTTAGCGTATCCGAATTTCACAGTAATGCAGAAGAGAAGAAAATAAATGCCAATACTAATTCTTTTGTAGGAGATTTTTGTTATATTTATCTACTTTACTTATTATTTGTTTTTTTTTTTCTTTTTTTGCTTGTTTGTTTTTGTTGTTGTTGTTTTTTTTTTTCTTTTTCTTTTTCTGTTTTGGCCGACTTTGCGACAAAAATCTTCAATTGTTGCAGCAAGAAATTAAAGCACCGCTCCAGTGAAAGACATCGATGGAATTACCGGAGCCCAGGAAACCCTTCGCTACAAAAGGCAGGGAAAACAAACTGATTAATCATATCCATTGTTAAAATATACACAGAGACTGAAACACGTTCTTGGATTTGACACTGTTGGTGTCTTAAAACGAAACATTAAAAATGTGTAATTTTTTTAAATTATTTACTCAATAATATTTTTAAATCTCCGTTACTTTGTGACAAACCATCATAACCTACCGTATTTCTGCCCTGTTGATCACACGCATTTTTGTCGTCGATAAATGGTGACAACAATGGAGAACGGCGGAATATCTGCATGCAAAATGGAAAAACGTTAGTCACTAATCTGCGCGCGGTGAGCAATAAAATTATCCCCACTGTCCAAACTAAATGTGCCAACGAATAATTAGTAATTTACAACCAAAAAGTAACCGCACAGTGTGGCTCGAAGGGATCTTTTCCTCTCATTATTACAAGGATTAAATTCTATCTGCCTCTGTGGGTAGTAACTATGCCAGTAAACACAAAACTGTTGGTCCCAAAATACAGGATTAAAATTGAGATTTGAAATGGAAATGAAACGGGCGCAAAGTTGTTTTAGGCATCCGCCAGGCAAACATTCGTACGTTTTGGATACAATGAAAATTTATAATTACCACTGAAAATGTAGCGCTTAAGTTTTACGGCCACAAACCAGCTTAAACCCTTACGTTAGCATTTGCTGGTGACCTTTTCCTTTCTGAACAAGAAACAGCTCAGCAACAAATAGCATGAAGTTCTTGTGTGTGTATGTTTTTATGCAACACAAAAGCCACATTTTAAAAGTTCATTAGTAAGCCAAAAACCTATGGACACCAGCAAACGGTAACCTGCCCTCCCCCTTTATATTTTTATCATTGGTAGTGATTAAATTTGCCCCCCCCCCCCCCCCCATCACTCCAATATCAGTTTGTGCTTCGGTGTAATGTAGATAAGAAGGGGGACAATGTGAACGGAGCCTTTTCGTATTACTTGGTTGTGGCTATGCACCCATGAAGCACATATGAATGCAGCATCGATATCTTACACTGAGTGACAAAAACATCGACGGGTGAACTTTGTAGACTCACAACACCACTAATTCGTTGATAAAATATGCATGAATTTCGGACGCAAATCGCCTTTTTTTTTGCCTTCGATATGAAAGGATTCTTTACCGTCTGACGTTCGTGATTGCTAAGGCAATTGGACTCAGCGTATAAGCCGAAGATCAACATACCGAGCCAGGACACCAGAGAATTGTAATTAATTAACGAAAGGAGTGTCCGCCTTTCACTTGCAATTGATAAAAACATCCGTTGAAAAGGTGCTTAATCAGGGGCTGCAATGGGAGAAGACCGAATTAATTTGCTTCCAGTTTCAAGTAGGTTTCGATCGCATGTCTTAGCAACTACGAATAAAACGTCGTTCTATTGGATTTATTCAGACAAATTTTCTGCGAGATAGAACTAATGGCCCTTTTCTCTCGAACTAAAAAGCAACCTGTGCGCTAAAAAATATACCAACAAAAAAAACAGTGTTTACGGTATTCGCGAAGACAATAGCGGCGCCAATAAATCCTAAGGGCATTCAACAATGATTGAAAAAAACGCCACCATATTGATACCGGCAGTTGAATAATTGTGTTCAGAGAATGTTTTATTCTAGAACCCCTGGGAAACATAACGTGTGGGGAATGATGATGGAAATAAGAGGGGTGGTTTCTATCATTCCGCTCTGGCAACTACCTAATTGTCGGTGAGCATTTGTTTCGATGATCTAATAAATTTCTTTTTTTCAATTGGATGGAAGTGTACTGAATAAACATGTAGAAATTGGATTGATATCCAATAAATTGATTGGCAGTTGTCTGGCAAGGTTTCTTCGTAAGTGGAAGATGGTGACGTTAAAATCCACACCGAATTAATCACAATCACCATTGGGAGTCCATAAAATAACAGCATGCGCATTACGTGATCTGGGTAGGGCCACGCAGGGCAGCACCAGCGTGCCTTAACGTCATAATTGAAAATGGCACCAGCAATAATTTTCTACAATAGCACCCAATGATCTCTGCTATCACAGATGTTTCATTCCAGCAAGTTTGGTTGATCAGAAAAAGGGCAACAGGTGAAGACTACTTACATGCGAAAAAAAGAAACATCTCTGTTTTTAGGACTAGAAAGAAATTTTGGAGAATTTAAGAAATCCAGTTGTATTTTAATTTATGTTATCAACTACCGGCATGTACATTCTGGTGAAATCTGTTCAAAAAAGCTAAGCTCCTAATAACACGGAGTCATTTCAACTCCTTCCAATCCTGTGTAATTTTTAAGAAAAAATGTTTGTGGGCCGTTTTAAAACTTTACTACTTGTATTCGCGACATTTCGATAAAATACAGTTATCGGGCACCCGCGAAAGATGGTGTGAGCTCGTGCTGGCAGCTCTCAATCATGGCCGCTTGGGTCGTGCAAGCGTGTAATTAGGACACTCACAGACGTGAGACGAGGCCGTCACTTGGGGAGCCGCGATCAGCTGGAGTGCGCGGTCCCACCGAGATTCCAACACATAATCACCGCTATTCTTTATCACGAAGTGCAGCAGTCAGGCATGTGACAATTTTCCTTCACATTTACCAATCTGTCCCTGGTGGGCCTTTTAAAACGGGAGGGTAGGCAGAACGAGGGGGTAGACGGGGACTTTCTGGCTAAACAGTCGTCAATAGCAATAAAGCAAAGAACAACGACACAAGTAGAGGATTTTATGATGCCATGTGCCCCCCAGCAAAGATTTATCCAAACATAACCAGTTGCGTCTTTATTGAATCAAATCCGCGTTTCCTTGATGAAACAGTGGCTAAAAACGTCAAATGACATTTGAGACTTAGGTTGCAGCAGCCACAAAAATGTAACATCGATTAAGTACTGTTACATCCCTTGTGTTTCATGTAAAGCCTTGTAGTCAACGAGATTACTGCAATATTGTTCCTTGTTCCATAAAGTTCACTTCACAACCGTTCCAGCGCCGAAATAAAAAAGGACGCACATCTACTTTAATCCCCACAAAAGAACTTCACGATGAAGTAAAGTATTTGCATTGCCATCCGAATTCACGTCCGCCCTTTTCACAGAAGCCAAGTCGATTGTTTAAATGGCGCAAATAAATTCGTGTTGAACTGTTCCATTACCGCCTGGTGATTATGGTCTTTTTTTCGACAACACATCGAAAAACATTTGTTGCACCCAGATCTGTTGCCTTTAAACAATCACTGCAGTAAATTGATTTATTTTTTTCCTCTCTCCATATACTGCGGTATCAATGAGATCCTAATCTGCGCGCAGAAAGTCATATGCCTTTCAAAAGGGGCACATTACACAAAAACAAGACGATGTCTAAGGGGATGACATTTAACCATTTCTAATGAAGGGCACACATTCCTTTTGGCAAAGCGGATGAGTCAGGACTGCTATTTAATACACCTTTATCCATCAAACTTGGATTTTATCTAATATGTCTATTGTTCTGAAACCTTGAAAGCTGCGCCGCGTATTTCGGGTTGCGGGTGATTTTGCATAAGACAGAATTGCATTAGGGGAAAAAGCTTTGCATTTCTAAAAAAAACCAAACGTTTGATTTTAAAACTGGGATGGAAAATTCACCTTTCAGCTGTGGAAAAATGTGTAAAGGTTGTAGGCAAAGCTCTTTGGTTGTAGGTTTCTTTGTATGTAACTCGCAGCGCAAGTTCAAGCATACAACAAGTTTACGTCTCGTAAATTGCGAGATAAAGGCCATAAGGTTTGAAGAAGAAGGATATGTCTTGCCAAAGAAGCTGTTAAGCCAAGCTTTTATTCTTCGGGAAACTGGACTGCGCCCTGGCAACTCTTCCACCGACTGCTGTTACATACAAAGAAAAATCTTTGGGAGAGACTCTGATCGATAAGCAAAACAAGTTTTAAGAATTTCGGAGATCTGATGATGGCTGAAGATGAGCCGCACGCATGACAAAGACAAACTGTACCCTGAAGATAGCATTGATCATTCGAGGTACCCAGTCAAGTCACCGCAGTGTTGGCAACTGTGCGTCACTTTTGCGTCCATAAAACTTATATAACTGCGGCAACAAAAACATCCACGGGAGAATGCCAGTCATACTAACTGGCCAACAAAAAGTGAAAAGAACATACTACCCAGACAATAACGTAGCGATTTATCAGGAGAAACATAAGTAAATTGACACAGGAATTACCGCAATTTCTCCAATTGCAGGGACTGCATAATAAAAAGGGAAGTGCATCGGCCTGGAACCGCTGAGATAATGAAGTAGAAAGGCGCAATGTTTTATGATGAAACGTATCCTCAGAAAAAAAACAGCAAGCCGCCAATTGTACAACCTTGCTACAAAGAGAGATATTTAATCGCCATCAATAAATCGTGAGCGAAAATTTGCAATTTCTGTCCAGTCCCAACAGCAACCACTCAATCAAGCACTCTGGTCCATCTCTCAGGGAACACTTTAAAAAGAGGTTCGTCTAAATTACAACAATTCAACAACAAAACCTAAACAACGGGTCTTAATCGCAATCAATTCTCAGATCTTAAGAATGTAAACAAAAGGAGTGATGTCAACACATCTGGCAGCGTGCCAGAAAGAGCTCTTCTTATTGGTGTAGTAACGTAAAAATTTGCCCTCACGTCTTTTTTTTTTTTTTTTTTTGCGACTCCCGATACTCCCTGCTGGAGATAACCAGAGCGGCAAGACGCATCATGTGAAACCGTGGAGGTATGCCTTTTATGAATCCTAATCAAGGAGCCGCCAAGCCATTAGGCATTCCGCGCGCTGCAGTCACAGCGCTAATACCTCAGCGAAAATGACAAATATGCCAGCCACTTTGACAAGCTTATTTGAGCGTAGCCCCCTTACGTAGGCTCAAATACCTTACCCAGGGGCAATGTCTGTGCTGTAAAATCTATTCGACTAATATAATCAGTCCTAGGGAGGTTAATTAATCAACTTACGACTTACAACAGCACGTCAATGGTCTATTTCTGCAATATCCTTGCCAGAAGTCGCAGGGAGATTTCTTTCAGGAGCAGAAGGTTGTCTTACGAAAAGGACCGCGATTACATCTCGTCAGCGAAAAGAACATCTGCGTGGTACCATTTTTTTTTGGTTTACTCTCAAGGTGAAATACACCGTTGAAAATAAAAGTTCTTTACCTTGGCGCGTGAATGGAGGAACTAATCATGCCACAGAAAACTACGGACCATTGAATACCACTTCTTTTTACACTTACATCCTGAACCCGAAGCCAGTCATCAATATTTGAATAGGTAACCCTTCAAAAACCACAGTGGGAGGGTCGTGGGGGGGAGCTTTATTCAGGCAATACCGCGCTTGGAAAATGAACTGCTTAACAGCCAGGCATGGACCACTGTCTTGTGCTTCTGAGTGTCACTTGGATATTTTATCTTTTTGGAAAGGAATTGAACTGGCACTGTGTAGGCAGTTGAGGATACATATTTTGTGTAAAAAAATCTTACCTGAATATTACTTAGACTCAGTCTGTAAATGTACTCCCTGAAAAGATACCAACAGAACAAATTATGTTTTGAATAAATTTCCCCAATGGCACTATGGCCTCTTTGCAACTGTCCGTTTATCGGTAACATGAACCTACATAATTTGGTTATATGCTATATTGTATTTCAAATATGAATCATTGTTGAAAAATCCACAAAAAACTTGTACTATAAACCCATGGTAACATATTAACGGTACATTGTAAGCTATTATGTGTACAAAAATGTAGAGATGTGAAATTGGTAAGATGTCAATTTCGAAATCGAAAGTATTTCGGGTGCATTCTTCTGATATATTTCAGCCTAAAAAATGGTCGAATAATCAAAACTATACTGCACAAAGCCATCACAAAAACTAGCTGCAGGCTTGACCATACATTAAATGGTCTCAAAACAACTTAATGAATGATCCAACTACTCCACTTACCCCATAAAGCAGGCTATTAAGTGAAGGAAGCTGAACTTACATTGCACCCACGTAGACATGGGAGTCAGTGAAGTACATGTATCTGTAGTAAGGCGTGTCGGCCCTGTTCGTATCTACGAATTTTCTCACTGTAACATACAGAGAATAAACATGTGTTAGAATACAATCATCTGTTTATAAACGTTTATATTCATGGGGAAAAAAATCTAAAAAAAAAAAACGACACACATGAAAACGGCTAAAAACAGCTCACGAAAAACACGGGATATTCTGATGCTTTGGTGTGAAGATTTTCGCAAACGATTCTTGCGATTTATTCAAATACCTCCCTGCTTTTTAAAATCACAAGAGGTCCACATTGGTCTTTGAATGACAATTAACCTATAACCTTTATCTAATTATTAAACACCCCTTTTACGGTTAAAGGTAGCGGTGACAGCTTGCTAACTTTTTTAAGAGACATGTACAATTTGCAATCTGTCCGTCAAGCTGGTGAATAAGTGATGAGGGAACTTTGAAAGGATCAGCGCTTCTCTGTCAAAGAGTAATTCGAGTTGTAGAAAATCTGCCCTCACTCAGCCCAAACGAGTTACTTTTAGCTCAAATAAATACGCATCCATCAATTACTGGTGAAAAGCAAAATTTTCAAATTGCTTCCAAATTAAAGAGCTCAAGCGTATTATCATAAAAATTGTGCAATTATTCTTCTAAACACTGACGGGCGTGCCATAAATGGGCTCTTTCACGAACACTGGGTTCGATAGTGGTCTGCCAAGGCCTGTTGCTTAGTTGCATTCACAATGGACATCTAAAGCAACTGGTTAAGTGGAACTTTGCGTGCCCAAGTGCTGTTTGTTTGATGGGCCATAGAACTTTGGGAAATGGTAGAACAATGTTGTCGCTAACTTCTTCCCGTGAATATCTTTACTGAGGGTTCTAGCATCTGGCATCTAAGATGAGTGTGCCACTTCCGCGGGCATCACGCGAGGCTAATTCACAACATCTTTTCATGCTTCAAAACAAAAAAATTCCCCGCGAATATACACCCATTTCTCTAAGATAATTTTGTCTAATAACTGAACTTAAAATAACGCAACTCTCAACCAATCTAACCTTTTCGGATATGTCAAAATCAAAAGTAATCATTATCGTTTTCTCTTGTATGCCAACTGACAACAGATGCGGTTCAACTACACAAATCATGCCGCGCACGAACGCAGGAGCGGTGACTATTTTCTTACGATGAAAAGTTTCCAAGCTACACCAACAGATCATTTTCTAAGCATATAACGAATGAGTACGCAACGACGCAGAACAGCCAGTGATATGGCGCGCACCTGATGTCATGTGATGCTTCAGTGATGACGCAGTATCCCAATCTAGCACCAATCCCATAGATTAAAAGAACCATTCTTTGTTGCTGTCTGGCAGTCATTTACGAAGTTCAGTTCCACACACCTTTAAGCATTTGGTTTGCATTTTCACCACACAACTTCACCATTTTTATCTGCACACCATGGGCAGG
Organism: Protula sp. h YS-2021; assembly: GCA_949752745.1. NCBI lineage: Eukaryota > Metazoa > Annelida > Polychaeta > Sabellida > Serpulidae > Protula > Protula sp. h YS-2021. The sequence continues at coordinate 83,026,728 of OX457024.1, read as the reverse complement.
GTAGCGGGAGTAAGCCTGGGCAAAACTTGCACCACACAACACAAAAACAACCCTAGAATACTCTTTTGGCCAAATAAAATTTCGGCTCAGTTTCCCTAGGATTTTCGAGATAAATTCGCTGTAAATGTCACTGTATGTTATACAATTCCGCAGGTGTCGTTGCATGGCTATTTGCATTAAAGCAAATCGCTACTCTGCGTCTCTCTCCGAGTGAAGAAATCTGGATTTTTTATACGCTGTTGGTTATTTTTTTCTTATAAGGATCAGACAGACCTCGGCAACTTCGTGTTAGCTCACATTTCAACTGTTAATGTTTTTCCTACGGTTTGTCAGCTGCCTTAAATTATAGCTTTGATATTCAAGAAATTGTTGGAATCCCTCACCAACATCTCAAGATGGAGAGACAAACGTGAAGAAGAAAAAAAAAAACAAGTAAAAAACAACAAGCGTATATAAAGCCTTTTATTGATTCTCAAAGCTGAGAAAACGTGTGCTATGTCAAAAGAAAGGAACATATCCATCAAAATAATAGACAGAACAGAGACAGCTCTGTATGCGATATCCCTTTTTTTTCCAGAGGAAATAATTTACTCGATTTCTTCAGCTGATGCATCAAACCCCGGTCATGTTACAAAATTTCAAACCCAATTTAATGCATTGTAGAAGATTTCTATTTCACGCTACGAAGTGCAAAAAATGTCATGTTGTTTAAAATTTCTAATAATGTGACCGTCGATATGACGTCATGAGTCGTCGGCGATCTGCATAATTGGTCCCTGAGGTAATGTCTCTTTAGTCCCGCATCAGACACTGAAAGTGAAATGGGCTTGTCATTCTTCTCCGAGTGGCACGGTCTCTGGCCTGTAAACATTCTTAAGATTGGGCTATTTGTGTCGGACCAGCGTTTAACATTTTGTTCGTTATGAATTTGGTTCTCTCGTAGTTTCTTCGCCAGCTTCTTGGAGTGTTTTACAAACGAGGTCGGTTAATCGGATAATTTCATCGGATAATTTCATCGCTTTTCAAAATGTAAAGTCGACCTCAGTCATCTGAATCTTAGCGTGATCTTTTATTCGACCTCAGAGACCTCAGTTAATTTCCATTTAATATAAATTTGATTTCGACTAATCGCATACTAGTTAATCGCATAAGCCAAATCATCGCATATGGTTTTTAAAATACCCTGCTGTTCTTTAACGTTAAAAAAAATATACTCGACACACGCACAAACCAGATGTCTTTACAGAATGAGCTGAGCGATTCGTCGAACCGAATGGGAGCGTGTTTGCAGTTTTTGTGCGAACTATAAAACGGGATTATTAGCTCGGTTTTCAGCACGAATTGTAGCACCCCTAGTTATGCCTCTCCCCACTCTAACGGAAACTTGGTTATGCTACTTCTGCTGAACATAGGCATTGAGCAGATTACTCCCACTTAGAAGTTAAAATCAGGACTTACAACATAAACATGGGTGTTTTATTCCGGCCTCAACAGACAATTTCCCTGACAGTAAGCACTACTTGAATAAAAGAAACCTGACGTTGCTTGGCGTCTGTACGACTTAGAACGGTGACATAATCACATGAGCATTGAGACACCACCTATAGTGATTGTCCAGCATCCCGCCACGACACGTCACCGATGTGTCATGTTTGCGTACCCTGGTGACTACCAGGTGCTGGCTTGGCTGGCTGAGCCGTCTTGGTCGGGAATTGAAACAGGCCGTAGCGCTCAGGAACGGTGAACACTGCCGCTCGACCAAGCCATGCACAGATTCCAGTCTCTTTTAAACAACACTGACATGTCAATCAAGCCTACTGTAAGCAATATTGACATGTCAATTGAGACACAGGTGTATTTCGCAATTCAAATTTCATGTTACCTCCGGATGTGAAATTACTCTCATGCCAATCTAACATACAAGCTTTGAAGATACTTGCTGAAAACTTTTAATACTAAATTTATCAACCATTGCAGTTCCGGACCTGTCAATGGAATTGTTGGAACAGGGGACAAAATCCTGGCGAGATGTCTTAAATGGCACCGGCGCAAGCATCACACGAGATAATTTCACATAGAAGGAAAACCAGCGAAAGCTTTGTCACCAGCCTTTTCATGCTGATGAGATTATTATATCCCATAAGGTACATTCACACGACCCTCTTGCCGTGATGACATTCATAGAGGCGTAGTTTTGCCGGCGGCGCATAGTAAGATGTAATTACAGTATCGCTTATGTTGCGCCTATATCCTTTTTTGAGACAGTCCCTTGTCTTCCATGGTGTTTAGAAAACCCGGGGTCTTTAAAAGAGATATATCGCTTCATACCTCATTTGGTCTCTACAGACCAGCTTGCTCAAGCATTTACTGTCTACGCCTTCCCTTCCCACAATTCCATGCGCGGAAGAGTAATGGGCAAAACAGTAAACACAGTGACAAGGAAATGGGACCTGGCAAATTGGGTTTCAAATATCTCGTTTTCAACTCAGATCTTCTCCGATATACCGTGATGCAACGGGCGGAATCTATTAGGAAGACTTCCTAATTTCTATAAGGCTTCTGTGTCTGGGCAGGCTTAAGCTACTGTTTCATGGGGTTTCTTGCAGCTCTATGTACACTTGAATTAACCGAGCGATTTAAAGAGTTCCGGGATCTTCCTTTTGTGTATTTGACAACCAGATTCCGCTGCTAAAACTAGAAAGCACTGTTTGCAAATACATGTAAATGTTACTGTATTTCAGTAGTACTGTGTTTTACTCCCCAAGGCAACTGTTTTAATTCACCTGATTTTGCTTTGCCGAAGCCCCCTCTGGTAAACAGCACAGTCAAAGAAAAAAAAAAAAAGACAGAAAAAGAAAAAAATTGCCATTATTTTAGCTCAAAATGCATGTAAGTCTTGATTACTGAGCTGCAAAAAACGATGTGAATTTTTAAAGGCCCGTCAACACGCTTTTAACACCAGTCCTGCTCAGTTCTCAATTACCAATATCAGAAATTGGAGATTTAACAACAGCCATAGCAACGGCATTTTTTTCGCCAAGACAGCACTATGCATTATACAGCCACGTTAGTGGAGGTCCATACCGTAATACGTACGAAATACATCATCTCCACGCAATCAGATTCCCCCCCCCCCCCCTCTCCAACCCCTACCCAGCCGGTATTTACCTTATATTTCCTGTATGACCCACTTCTCTAAATATTAATGACATGAATTCTTATTGCTGTGACAAAAGGCGGCCTATTCTTAATAAGTTTTAAGTAGACGGGGTGTGTCGACCTCCATGCCCTTCAGGGGATGGAGATGGGTTACTACACCGGTCTAAGGTTATGTCAGTCTACAGGGACTTGAAGAAACCCCAACGGCGGCGTAATAATGGCCACCTGAACGAAAAATCAGTTGTCTTACTTCAAAACGAATAGAACTATTATTTTTCAGTCGCGATTCGTAGACACAACCCTGGATAGCAGCTGAAACAGGACTGGTCAGTTCGGCTGTTCGCATGAGTGAAGGTTTTAAAAGCCTTTTCTTTAATGGAAAACAGTTCAAGCTAGCTCAGTCACGGAGACTCAACTGATCATGCAAAACAATTGAAGGGGTCCATGCATAAACTTGATAACTCTACTTATCAGGAAAATGCACTATTACCACCACGGTATTTCTTGGCCTCTGTTGTATCACATATGTAAGTCTTACACCTCAAAACCGATTAGAAGTGGGCATTTTTGAGAAAAATGCGATGGGAAAAACCTATGTTTGTTACTAAAATTTCAAACTTTAAAGGCGTTTTTCTCCACTGCTGATAACTGCAGTTATCAAGTTTATGCATGGACCCCTTCAATTGGTATCTTAACAAATAAATTACTTCTAAGAACGAAGACGCCAGGTTAGAAAAGTCTGCCTAGTTCCAACGCTTACGTAGTTACGACTTTTTTTCTGTTGGCTTGTCTCTATTTCAGTGCAATCTTACCGCTCTTCAAATCATGCTTATGGTATTACGAGCTAAAATAGCCATGCTGAAATTGAGAATGGTCGGGGCGCGAAAAACACGAAAATTGCCAAGGTTTTAGAATTCGAGAAAGACTCCAGTTTTTTTGCTTTTTTTTCGTGCCGTTGAAACTGGAAAATAACGTCCTGAAATCTAACAAAACTAACAGCCTCTCGGTGAAGGACACTGGACAGCAGCTGAAACTTTTGCCGATTTTTTCAGTTGCTTGTATGATCGCGGGAAGTCTTTTAGGTTTTAACGCTTTAAGTCCCAGGGTCAATTTTCAAACTACTACTAAAGTGTAGCGTGCCACCTGTTAAGAAAAAAAAAGCACTGGCCACTACTCACCAGTTGGCGTTCTGGTGGGAGTCGGCACGTGTGTCGGGATCACTGCTTGCACAAGGAGCAAGACGAGCAAGAAGTGCGGCGTGTGTGCGCTTATCCCTCTACTGATGTACGAGCGCAACTGGCTGCAACTGCTACACCTCCCTGGCATGTCCATATTCCTGAGTGACAAACAATGCACACCACAATGCTGGTAATATCCTAAATCAACCCGGAATGGAAGTTTAGCGTATTATTTCGCAATGTGTTGATAATTTTTTTGTATTTGATCGATGATGGATGGCAGTAATTCTTAGCCAGTTTTATGAATCGTTTTCCACGTTCACAGCAATATTTCAAAACAACCAACTGCTCTTAAAATTTAAAACGTACTGTAGTTGACAGGCGTTGTTCCAACTTTGCACTTTCCCAAGCTGAACAAATGATGTACTGTTTCTGTTCGCTTAAACTCCAAGGCCAAAAAATCCCCTCCAAAAAAGCGTTTATAATTCCCGATATAATGAGGGAAACAAATTGTTGGTTCTCATTTTACAGGACACCATAATCAACCTATTCAGTTTCATATCTATTTAAATCTAAACTTTCAACATCCTCCATGGTGTAGCATTGCGGGACTCGGTAATGTTGTTAAATGTGATTCGAAATCAGTGTTCTATTTGCCGTCCGACGGTACAACAGAAAACGCCTTCTACTGACCTGATCTCATACAGATTACGCATTAAGTGGCCTCTTCAAAGTCAGTTTTGAAGAAGTATCCTTTAAGCGCATCCCCTATACAATCTCGGTCCATGGGTGGATTGGGCCGGGGTTTTTATGGATAAGACTCCCCCCCCCCCTCCCCCTCCCACCTCCTCCTTACAAAATGCAAATTTTGCTATTCTAGAACTTAGTACTCTCAAAATATCCATTTACTATTACGCTATCAATATCCAAAGTGTAAATGATTTAACATTTCAGCATTTCCAACTTATTCATTCCAAACTCTGAAATTCCTTGCGTTTAGCGTTAAATTAACGCCTGGAAAAGTTATTTTAATACTCGGAAAAAAATTTACAGGCGCAATAATTTAACCCCTGTTACTTTTCAGATTGGTTCTTTGAGAAGGCCACGTATGCTATAGCTACACTCCAAAATGCATTCATATTCTGATTTTAACCTAACAAAGTTTCGTTGCCTAATCTTGCTTAACGTTTTTAAAATCACCAGGATTTTTAACGCCCACATTACGGTTTTAACGCCTGGAAAAATGGCAAGCATTAAAACTTTAATGAGGATTTCGACGGCTGTCACCCGCACATTCATTTTTTTAACTCGTAAATATGTTATATCCGAAAAGAAACCCAGATTTATGGCGGCCTACATAACAAAATCTTCATTACATTCCAGTGGTGTAGAACAACTGACCAGAGTCAGCTAAATTTGTTTACAGTAGATATACTGAATGCATTTGTTCTTGGCAAGGCCTTCTCAGTACAAAATTATCGAGCCGACGTTCTGAATAAGTTATACCTATTGATATAAGAAACGGTGAGAGTTATTTATTACACAGCATTGCATATTTCATGCGGATCTTCTTTCGTGTTCAGGGATAATGAGCCATTACCGAATATTTAAAAATTCCGAAGGAAAAATATTCTTAAAAACAACCTCGTCAGTCAGCAATCCTGGCGCGACTGCATGCAATCTCGCCTAGGTTTAGGATTTCAGTACTTCATTTTTTCTCATTTTTTGTGTTCTCGTTAAGAAAGTAGCAACTTGGCAAACATGTCTGGATTAACTGGCTCGTTGACTCCACAGTCTCTAATAGATAAGACTAATCAACGGATTCAAAAGTTTTTAAATTTAAAGTATTTTATGTTTTATTAGTAGATATAAACAGAAACGTGGCAACGTAAACATTTCTACGGCAAAAATAATAGCAACCGCTAACCAGTTAGAGACAATGAAAGATATAACGGTAATTATTTTCCGCATCGGCGGGTACTTTGAATACTCCAATAAATATCCTGCACAAAAAAAAACAAAAAAACAAAACAAAATATTCCAATTTGGAAACAAAGTTTCCGTGTGAAAAAAAATGTGACTTAGAATACAGCTGCGGTTTTTAGTACGCGGTGGTAGTTTGTACCTTAGAAAGTGACCTAAATCGATCTTTACAACCGTTAGTTACGATTCACAAGCAACACAAATAGTCTAACATATATTGTGAATTATCCGCGAATAAACAGTCTTATTTAATCGTGTTTATATTTTGATTTGATATATCAGATGCTATGTCAATCTGCGCTGAAATCGAACAGACATTTCTGGCACATGCCTGTAAAAGAAGAAGTAAGCTGCCTTGAGCTCTGAAAGGTTGCTGAGAAATAGTATGAGAAAAACTATATTTTTTAATAAATAGATCCGTGTTTTAAATCTTTCACAATCCATCACGCCATTTCATATACACAAGTTGATTTCTCAACTGTATGCAAAACGATTAAGGGGAGGGGATTAACTTGTGAACGTTTTGAGTAGCTTCGAGTTCAGTGATTAACGAACAAAGATCCCCCCACCCCCCCACCCCTCCTCCTGTTCTCAAAATGAAACAGGATCCCTAACAAGCTCCATTCTTCACTCCGCTTGATTACTGAGTGTTCGATCGAACTGCAGATATCCACACCCGACAGAGAGAGAGAAAAGAACTCACAAACCAACTGCGTCAAAATTATTTACAAAGGTAAAAACAAGAGCAAAGAATAACCAAAGTGACTGATTAAAACTAGTACCCGTGAGTCTCGCTGTTAATAGCTTCTATCCACTTTCTCTGCCAGATCCTGCAATGAAACAAAATCAAAGCTGTAAGACAATACACGGTATCAAGAACATTATGATAATATTTAAAAGCGAAACACATCTAAAGTGCATTGTATATTTTTTTCGAGAAAAACAAACATCAAATCTTATTTGATGTTTTTTTTTCTTTCAGAGCTTTTACTCAAAGGATGTCTTGCACTGATATATTTTCCTGGACCAAACTGATAACATAAATCGGATGTCTAGGAATACGCCCGCCCAAGGAAACGAAGCCATTTTTCTTCAAGGGGAACTGCAAGTAAAGCCAAAGCAATTTTTTTAAAATCATGCACCCACCCCCCTCCCCCCCCCCCCCCCAATTTTAACATTTATCATTTTTCCACTACACTTTGCATCACTTCTCACTACACGGTATTTCGATTTGCAAACCATACAGGTTTCAACTTTGTTTGTCGCACACGAAATAACGAACAACGGAAGCCGTACAATACTGCTGAAGAACATAAGACTTAAGATTAAGATTTTGGTTTCCCCAAACTTTGTTTTTCGGTCTTTTTCAACTAATCGGAGACACAGTGCAAGATTTAGATAAGATCCATTTAATCTTGTATGGAACAGGTCTAGATATCAGAACAATGTCACTTTTTTCTTTCTCTTTTTTTTTCTTTCTTTTTTTTTTTTTTTTTTTTTGCCGTTTTATCGTTTTCTACTAAAGGATGAGGGAGGTGGCGGTGGCAGCTTGGACTAGAAAGTGCTGCGGACTTTTAAGTCTTTCCTCTGGCTTGAACAGCGTACACACAAAAGAAAGCTGAGAAGTCACACTCAAAAAGCCTTTCCCATTGTTCATTTCTTTGATAACGTCCAGTGCCTCACCAATCTGATGGCATAAACCTCCACATAAGTGACGCCTTTGGGAGTAGAAATTTGTTTTACATACAGAGATGTCCCGTGGCTAGAGATGAATTATAGAACGAATAATAAGAAATGTGACCCAAAATCATGTTCTGCTATTATAGGTTGTTCTTTGACGAGAAGTTCTTTCCCAACGGAGGTTTTACTGTACTTTTCAAAGCGCCGTATCATTCGATTATCGCAATTCTGGGATCAAGCTTTTATCACATTGTTCCACACGATTGAACATTTTTAAAACAACTCCAGGACAAGAAAGTGAAAGAGGATATTTGATCCCTTACTTAATCGAAAGAATATTAGTGTTACCACTCCGGGTATCTGCACTGTATTTTTTTTTTCAACCAAAGACGCCCGCGGAATCCATATTCACATCAATTAAATCCTGTGTGGCTTATTTAACTAAATTGTAGTTAAACATTAGCGTGTAATATTTATTTGAATGTAATGTGTTAAAATAGCAAAGCTTTACAAATATACCATAAATTTAAAAAAATGCCACTGTCTGTGCTTTATAAATCTATACTTAGAAAAAAAAATAAAGTAGCTTTCCACAGAAGAACATCAATATCTACACCAGTTGATATGTCAAACAAACCGCATTAAAAGCGCGTAACCAGCGGAATTTGCAAATATGTAGCTAGCTCACGTCTATTTTAGCGTCATTGTAAAGGCTACTTTTACAGTTTAACAGTAAGACACAACAGCCATAGTGTGAAAATATCCCACAAAAGTACATTAGTTTCTTATTTTCTTTACAAGACGTAATTTCATTTGAATATGCCACTCTCTCTTAAATCTTGAGCCGCGAGCAATCCCCAGAACATCTCTTGGAGGGGGAAATGTATTAAAAAATCCCAACTTCTTACTCACGTTTCTCGTAAAGTGTTCTTGCAAGTAGATAATACGCGGACACAGTAATAAACACAGACATTCTATATCCTCAATGTATCGACTGTAATGTTTCTTTTACTACAGCTGAGTAGACATGTGAAGATTTGATATACAAAGGCAATCTTTGCATCCTTTTATAGTGAGGATTTTACATACAGGAACAGTCTTTACATCCTTTTATATTGGAATACCATGTTTGCTAAGTGGGTGGCATGTCTAGGGAGAAAAAAGCAAGTCCGCCACTCACATAATTACATGATTTGTTACCGTGAGCTGTCGATATGAATTTATCGTCGCTGCAGATCAATAAGTAACTTGAATGGCAAGTAAAATAATACTTGAGTAAATGTGTTTATGATCAGTCGTTTTGAGCAAACTGATTGATATGTGAAGAATTTGTTCACTTCAACAACGAGTTGAACGGTAGTTAGGTTTTGCGATTGGAATGCCATTCTGAGCCCAGTTCTCACCCAAGACTGGTCATTCAGTGTAAAAAATAATTAATCAAGTAAAATGATCAAATATACCAAAATGTACTCTTTAATAACAGCCAACTGTTTAACCCTGCCCGGCCCCCTTTCCTGACAATAATCGTAAACAATACGTCGGTATAAATGAAATGACAAATACATATAGCCCGTCATAAATATCAGATTTCAGCACGTGTGTTGAGATTATCACGAACCTACTGGTTGTCCACATACCTGATGACACCCGTACGATGAAATAACCGATATTCCACCCATAAATTACCCATATTATGGCCGTAAAATGAAGTTTATGGCTAATTTAGACCCAGACACGTAAATTAGACCAATAATCCGGGTCAAAATTTCAAAGTTTTGGGTCAAAATTATCACCCATAATTTTAAACCCATAATCCGGGTCATACTTCCATTTTTTTACCTATAATATTGAACTTAACGTTTTTTTTTCTGAATTAAAGTAACTTGAGAAAAAAAAATAAATAGAATCATGAGTATAGTTATATATGGTCGTGAATAATGAATATCCCCAGATAACATTTTTCAGCATAATTGAAGTTAAAGGCCGAACTCATTCATTTTGTTATTATTATGTATTGCTTCCAATCGTCGGACTGTTGATCGAAATGGAAATTTTAAGAATTCTTGCAATCCCCCCCCCCCCCACCCCTCCCCACCTCTTTTTCTTTTCTTTATTACTACCATTTACAACCACAGCAAGTAAGAAGTCGTCGTGGCCGAGTGGTTAACGCGGTTGACTGGAAATCAGAAGATTTACGGTTCGAATCCTAACAACACCCGTATTTTTTTCTAAAGGACAGCTGAAATATGGGTCATAATATCACCTTCATCTGAAATTCTGGTGTTAGATTTTTGGTTATTTTTATGGCCATAACGGGAACATTATGGGTCTTAACTAATTTCACTCATATTTTGGGTCTTGACTTGAAATTCTGGTGTTAAATTCGGGTCATTATTATGGCCATAACGGGACATTATGGGCCATAATAGTGGGAGAAAATACAGTCATAGTTTGGGTCACAATATGGGTCTGTTTTTTCGTACGGGCATGTCTTGTTGACATTTAAATTGGTGCAACTGTTAAGCAGGTTTTTTTGCCAATGCATTCTGGCCATCAACAGTACCTGAGTCAGTACTTTCGTGTAGTCACTCCAGCTTATTTTTTACGTTACTCCTAAAAATTTTTGTTCATTTTTTTCTCTTTTTATATATAGATTTATCTCTTTAATTAAAATAAAAAGAAACATATTATTGGCTGAAAGATAGTAAAAAAGTTGAAACATAAACGAACGGTAAAAAAATGTCGAATCCTGGGTAAAAGTTTTATCTCTAAGGCAACAAATCTACATCTCACTGAGTGACGTATGTTTTAAAATTACCATCATTAGCGAAGCTCAGAACCTTAAATAAAATTCAGGAGCAATAACTGTCATTTTGTGATGTAATATTCATACCGCTTCGGTAACTGTTGCACGAAAATACAATTTTTACGAGGTCATTAAAGCCATAAACGCATATTAACGTGTTCTCTTACCAGTTCATCAAAAAACGAAATCTGATAGAACAGAGTTATACACGACAGGCCGGTGTACCGAGGTAATGTATTATTATTATCTCTGCACCTGGCTCCTGCCCTATGGTCATCGCACTGCAATTACACATCAAACGTAGAAAAGGATTTTTATACAAACCTTAATGTTAAATGAGTGATTAAAAAACACACACACACACAATGCAAAGCTTATAAAAAACGCAATTTCCGTTCTAAATTATGCAGAAGTATCCTTTTGTGGTGAAGAACCGTTAATCTTCATCAGCTGTCGTTACGCTAACGAGATACTCCTCGTGTCTTTTGAGTTAAAAAAATAATGCAGAATCGGACAACAAACACCAACGTGAAATTCGTGTCTCTGATACTTCAAGCGCTGTAAATCTTTTCCTCCCACAATGCATCTCACTCTTGACGTGCAGAACGTCTTAATTAAGGCTTCGAGATGGACACCGATAATTAAGATGTATCACCAGCCATAATCATATTTTGGAATGTCCAGCACCAAATAGCAAAAGCCGAATGACAGATGCTCGCAGATTACAAGATGACCTTTTGCGGTTCCAGTAAGCAAATTCGCAACAACTAGACCAAAGGCTGTGTCACATCTCAAATAACCACCCTAAAATCTACTCTTCTCTGGCGTTTTAAACACCTCATACTCTCATGATTGCTCTTTAACCACTGCGGACTTGATTGTAAAACACATGTATTATGCATCGTTATATTTGCGTAACATTTTTGGTGGCGTTGTACTATCCGAAAAAATTTGTTTTGTCTATAGTTCAAGCCCAGGAGTGTATGTCAGTCTCTACAGACCATGCAGGCTTGACATGATGAATTGCAAGTACTTTATCTTCATCCTTCACGCTTTTTTCTCTTGATCAGCATCACTGCTGTAGTTTCAACGCTGCCCTTTCTAACAGTAAAACTAGCTCAGCTGTAAATGCGGACTTCGGAAAAATACCATCAATGCAGCACAACGGTGGTGCCACTGAAAAAAAAACCAATAAACGGTATAAATCAATCAGGGGGGAGGGAGGGGGGAAGAGGAGGGAGCTGTCGAACACCAATTTGGCATGAAAAGCCGCAGTGCCGTGTTATATATAACGGATAACACATGTAACGCTTGTCAAGGAGGTATGCGGAGGCTCACCTAGACATGATTCATTCAGCTCAACAGACTGTTTCTACAAGACACTCATCTTTGTCTTTCCCTGAGTAATTGGCCACAGAACACAAATGGTCTCTTTTTTTTTTTTTTTTTTTTTTTTTTTGCTAACATACACCGCTTTTATTGCTCTGGATGAAGCTGCGCCCACATAACAAAGATCACTCTTTCGGGACTAAGCAACAGAGGCTTAAATCCGATGTTGTCTTATTCCCGAGTTCTTTTTTCCTAATGGAAACTAAGGCCGAATGAAATTGGTCATAACTCAAAAGTCACTTTGTTTGCAAGTTGGTCTTGCTCTAAGTGCCGTTAGAACCACTTTCAAAGAAATGTGTGTGTCGAACTAATTTACGTAATTATCCGACAAAGACAAAGCGGGTAGTGAGGGATTTTCAACAACATGCAATTCACCGGTTCATCCGAGTAATCGTTACGCAATACACTGATATCATCCGTATTTACCAGATATCAACGATATGGAAATGTTGTGTATTCTTTCATACCTCCCGGGTCTAAATATTGATTGCCTTTGCTTCATGCAAGCGATACAGATTCATGCTCAATCAAGAATATATTATACGCCAGCCTGACAGTGAGCAGATCGTCTAAATGTTCAGCAATTTATGTCGCCACCGAATGGTTCGATTATTCACCAAAAACTCCGCTCCAACCATTAAGCGTAGAGTATTTCAATTAATTTGTTCAGACTTAATTGAGTCAATTATGTTGTCATGAAATTTTCCTATCGTAAGGGCACAATAATTGGATTATTCTATGACGCCTGATTCAAAATATGAATACCTATAGATACGTCTAGGTTTGTTAGCTGAATCAATAAAAAATAGAATAAATATTCTTGAATGGTGCCACCGTAGAAAACTACCGACCGCGCAGATAATTTATTATCAGCGAGGGTCCGCCCGATTAAATTTTGTATCCACCTGCTTCATTATTTTTGCAGTGATTCGTACACTAAAACGAGGATGGTGATCGAATACCGCCCACCAATAACTTCTTCTTCTTTAATTCTTCTTCTTCTTCTTCTTCTTCTTCTTCTTATTATTATTATTATTATTATTATTATTATTATTATTATTATTACTTGTTGGTGTTATGACACAAAATGTCACGGTTACCACGTGAAAACACATTACACCACTCTCCTAACACATACATACAACAGTTACATTTTGTATATAGGTTTATAAATATTCATACGTGCTACCATTACCACGGAGCTTCAAGCAGGTAATATACTGATGAAAACAAAGCACTTTACCCTCACCATTTAAAATATTTTTGTACTATATACAGCTGTTTCCATCACGAAATATTAACTAATATAGGCATATCTATATATAAATGTATACCATACCTTTATATATCAAATATATCCAATATATTTTATATCCTTAAGTGTAAAATATTCCATAAATATTGTCCGATACTTGGCTCTGCTTAACATACAACAAGTCGTGACAAAACAATGCGCATGTATAACACACATACACTATTCCGCTTGAATCATGAAAATGTATCATCGCCAATTCACGACCCACATTAAGTACACCGTAGTTCCTTTAACAATGAAGTACGATTCCGTAAATAACAATTATTATTTCAGCATTGGTGGCATACCACGGTTCTATATGCACTCGTGTCCGTCATATTCCTCTGCCCTGCATAATTCGCCTTCCAAATAAAGTATGTGACAAAATATTCGCAGGAAGTCCTTTGCATTTCATGCTTGGCTGCGGGAGAGGATCAAATAGCGTTTCATTCAAAGGACTAATCTGCCAGCAAGTTTATACATACTATACTTTCTGCCTCCAAAATATGCCACCCCATTACGGCAGAGTGAACCAGAATGACATTCATTCTCCACTACACATTCATAATAGCTGTAGGCATGAAGAGAAAACTGTGACGTTTTCAATTTTAAGACACAACAATCACTTTGTAATTTAAAGGGCTAACACTTAGCAGATACCTATAAAAATATTGTTGAAAAAAAAAGTGCAGTGACTTTAGGAATTTTCTTTTTACTTATGTCTCCAAGATTTCTGGGTTCTATTATTCCATTTAAAGATCAATTACAATCGTTTGAAATGGAAAAAATAAAGATTACGTGTTATTTTTTAAATATGTTTCACTTAAGCAAAACAATCCACAAAGAAAGGATTTTTTATCTGGTTTTCATCACTTTCCACCACGTTAAGTGGAACCCTTTTTGATCTTAAAAATATTCTAAAAAGCGACCAGCAATTTCACAGGCCATTTGGCGAATAAACTGGGGTAATAAGACACGAAGCTGGCAGAACTTCCGTCAAGCACCCCGATTTGCAGGATATATTTTCCATTATAGTGAACCACTGACTTTTAAGCTGTAATAAACTATTCCCCAGCCATGTTGACTTGAATAACCTAGAAATCTCCACCCCCTCCCTCCCCCACCTCCACATAAAGCATAGAGACAAACAAATGAAAAACTGCTCAAAGCCGTCAAGAGAAGGTTGAAGCTTATTTTCTATTGTATCACATTAATCAAACAAACAAATCATGTAATTCGCCCATGTGCCAATCAGTCATATGTCAATTGTCGATGGCAAAATAAACAAATAAAAGAAGATCGCTGCCAAAAATTGCTAAAACTTCACCTATTGGACTGTATCCCGGGGAGGAGACCGCGCCTCCACACCTCTATGGAACGAGCGAAGCATCTAACAGAACAGATAAAAAAATAAAATTGATTGGGAAATTTTAATTCGTCTCCCATCTGTATAATATGATCCTGCCATCAGAAGACTAAAAAAATTCAAAAAAGAAGATAGAATACCCTTTTTAACCAAAGCGTGTGTTCTTGAGCGCCGGCGCATCTACGACGCTTACGTAAATGGTTACTAGCATTTGAGAAGTATGCGGACGAATTTTGATGTTTGCTTTTTGTTGGACGCGTAGTGCAGTTCCGAAACTATCTGTTTTTGCGTGAAATGCGGAAAAATGTATTACAAGAATGTCCACGGACATTGTGACCAACCGAGATCTAGTGAATCAAGTATAAATAGGCTTGTACGGTCGCCAAAAACTGGTAGTCACATTTTAAAAACCGATTATTGAAAAGTGAAAATTCGTACAAAATTTTATAGGAATTCGTCAAAATTGTGGAGAAGCATTTTGAAAATTGGCTACAAAAAATTAAAAATACCCCCTACCTGGCCAGTTTCTGGTGGACCGCCGAAACAATTTCAGACAGCCCTATCCAGTACACATTCGTGCAAAACTTAAAAGGAATGCGATCCAAAAACCCCCCAAAAAAGAGAACAGTTTAGGAAACAATCGTACAAAATTGTGGGAGAAGAAGCATTTTGATAACTGGCTACCAATAAATTAAACAAGCATGTCCAAGTACAAGAGCCAGCCGATTTACGAAACAAGGAAACAGAAAAAAACTCTGAAACGAATACTTACCGACATTTACAAAATTTTACAAAAAAAATTAAAATTCCACCATTTCGGCATTTTTTTTTTCATTTGCAAAAAAAAAGCGAAGCCCAGGTGGAGAAGCACCTAAGAAACTTTCGATTAACATTTTATAACTATTTGAAAAAGAAAGAAAAATGAATGGTTTGATAATTCAGTTATTTACAAGCATTTCTTCCAGTTTTTAGCGAGTTCCGCCATTTCGGCAAACCGCGAAAAAAAATAATAATAGCCTGGTAGGTGAACCCCTTGGTAACATCCCTGAGTAACATGTAAACGATTGGTGTAAAACTGTAGGAGTAGCATTTTAAAAATGTGTCAAAACGGGCACAAAAAGTGCCGCCATTTTTTCAGTTTTTCGTCAATCGTCAAAAAAAGTAATAGCCAGGTGGGAGACCACCCAGGGAACATTCCTGCTTAATATCAAAACAATTGGAGCAAAACTGTAGGAGGAGTAGCATTTTAAAGAAAAAGTTAACATACGCGCATACATTCAAGCCCCCTATAGTGATACGACTAACCCAGTCCGACAAAGTCGGCTGGGTTAAAAAGGCCTCCTATCTGGCCAATTTTGGATCACCAAAAATAGTAATCTCTCAAGAGAGGCCTTCTCAGTAAAAGGTTAGGCAAAATTTGAAGACAGTCCGATCAAAATCCTGGGAGAAGAAATAATTTGAAAACTGGCAACTAAAAATTTTAAGTGAGCCCCATTTCGCCAATTTTTCGCAAATTGCCGACAAAAATTGAAGAGAGGCCTGCCTAGAGAACATTCGTAAAAAATTTGAAAGGAATCCGATCAAAAGTGAGGCAGAAAAGCATTTTAAGTAAAAATTTACACACACACATACGTACATAGTACACACTTACATATAGTCAACGGACACCCGCTCCACTGATGTGATAAGACAACCCGACGAAGTTCTAAAAGCTAGAATATCAGTGCACACCTACATCAGTGTAGCTATAGCATATGGAACACTTTTAAATTTGACACAGTGCATTATTTGTTTTTGTAAACTAAAACAAATGACTCCCCTCTGCAGGTACTCCGAAAAACATTGTGTCGTCTATGCAACGCCTATTTGAGGCCGCGAGATGTATAGACCAGTTTCTAACTTTTCTCCAAAATTGGGCTTTGATTGTCCTTGAGATCAAATCAACGTCCATCCAACATCTCTGTTGCAACATGGGATGGGCGTTAAAATACGATTGTAAATGACGAAACAACGTCTTTTCTCCGATGTGGCATAGCCGTCAGCACACAGCTAAAAAACCTTACCATACAATCGATCACAAAAAAACTTCAGCCATTCTTTTAATAGAAAATGTCAAAACTACTATTTAAACATAAGAATCTGAGAGGAGCGTAATTATTATACCCTTCTTTCAGAAAAAAGACATGAAAAGTAACTTCTTGCTTTTTCTAACACAGTGAATGACCCAAGCGAGGCCATTGTATCTCAGGAACGTCGTTTTTTAACGCCTATCCCGCATACGCGTTTAAGATTTTGACCATGTGCCTAAGAAAAAAAGGTTACGCGCTCCATCAAAGAATGTTCTGGTGACATTCAGGAACTGCGAAACAGTGATAGGTTACTCTACATTTTACGCATCACTAAGACCACGTACGCCTCAGTGATACTACATAATGCAACCGATGGTTTTTCTCTTTATCACAGGAATGGCGTGAGTCTTGTTAGGGAAACTTCAAGGAGACTATTTTAGTAAACTGTACATACACTTAGCCATGGCTTCTCAGTCAAATATTATGCATTATTTTGGAAAGAAAACTGAAAAGAATAGCAATGGCAAAAGGCTCATTTGAAAAACAGGAGACATATATTAAGACTGAAAAGGATAGTAATAGCAAGGATTTATCCGGAAAAAAAGTGCCAGATATTACAGATTCCATAAGACGAAAGGAAAGTCCCTTGAACCTGAAGGATCTGCGCCAGAGAAATCGGTGTAGACTGAACCATCCATTGGAATCAGCAACAAGCACACCGCAGTGCGATGAAAAATGGAAGAAGCAGCACAATTGGCTTATTTGTGAGTACGATTCGAACGGAAGGAAAGTGCTTTGTGCGATTTGTGCCGAGACAGCGCATATCAGACAGTATTGGCACAAACAATTTATTTGTCTCGGGAAACTGTGGTAAAAAACACGAGTCAATCACAAAGCACGCGCACAGCAGATCACATCATAATGCCTTGAAAATTATATATGCTAAAAAAGCCCCACGACAGACAACGGCCGGAAAGAAAGTTGCGGATTTTATCAAGAAAGTTTCCAACAAGCTTTGTATTTTATT
Organism: Protula sp. h YS-2021; assembly: GCA_949752745.1. NCBI lineage: Eukaryota > Metazoa > Annelida > Polychaeta > Sabellida > Serpulidae > Protula > Protula sp. h YS-2021. Next base: position 83,008,777 of record OX457024.1, on the reverse strand, counting down.
TCGAAACACCCACGCAATAGAAAAGCAAAATCGACCGCTGTCAGATTATGTATAGACTTACCAATCTTGACAGAAAAAAGGACTTTTAGTCGGAGAAACACGTATGAATCGCAAGTCAGCAAAAATATTTCAGTCTGCTGTCACATCGGTTGAAAGAAATAACGTTAGTGATATGGTTCAAAGAGCAAAGTTTGCATTACCCTTGATTGATCGTTCCGCGAATTCGAGCATTGTTGAACGGGAACTCATTTAGATTGGCGATTGCGGGAGGATTACATGCAAATTTTATCGGTACTATGTCACTGGACTGCGGTGCTGCTGCTAATGTATATGCAGCTTTCCGAGACTGTTGTTCGCTACCTTGGTATGCCGTGGCAGGATTTTGTTGCCAAAATTGTTGCTTTTGGATCAGATGGGGCAACCAGATGAAAAGAGAATCCCTGGTTGCCATCAGTGTCCACTGTACGGCGCATCGCCTAGAACTGAGCTTTAAACACTGCACCAAAACAGGAATAAATAACAAAATCATATCGGGCATGTTTTTGTCACTTTACCATTTCTACAAAAAAAACAAGCACTCTCAACAGAAGCCTGCTTAAAATGAACTTTGAAGCCTTAGGCAAAAAACGCCGAGTGCACCTATCCGAACTGGTGGTACCAAGAAAAGAAAAGAAGCAAACCTGGCAGTCGTACAATAATACAACAACTCATCGCCGGAAATACAAAGGGTGGAACATATGCAGCAAAGGCAAAACCTCTGTTAAAGAGTATGGCGGATAAGTCAGTAGCAGAACAGTGTCACTTTTTGTTAGATATAACATTTCATCTTTTACTACACTCATTAACGTGTCAGCGAACCACTTCTACTGTATCTGAGGTTAAGGGACTTTTGGCATGCACAATCAACACTTTCAAATCTTTAAACAAACGTAAGCTCTCCTAATAATTAACAGCAGTGTTTTTAAAAGTAGAACATTACGTTTTGTTTTCGATTTCCGTATTAATTTGTGAGTTATTCTTTGTTGAGGGTTCAAAGTAATGAAAGCTGTAATCAGGATAACTGACGACAGTAAGACGATAATGAAAAGTGAACACACTTTAGAAATGCAGAATTTTATTAATAAGTGTCCCTCTACATAATGTTTGATTCATACAAAAAGTATATACGAGATTTTATTGTATAGCTTTCATTGTCTATATAGCCTCACCCCCGGCCCATCTCCCCCTTCCTCTTTGTTCCCTATCTGCTTTCTCAATCACCGCCACTTACCGTCTCTTCTTTCCATCAGTATATCTATTTTTTCTGTTCTAAAATTCAGAAATAGCCCGAGCCTTGACGAAATCGTAGACAGAGACGAACTCCATGGAATTAAACTGAAAGGTCGTTCGTCGTCAAAAAATTAACCAGACAAGTTTATTGATTCTAACAGCATCCTTGGACTGGCGCTTTTCCGATGATTCAGTCATGTCAAGTTCCAGAGCATCTTGTCCTGATGCGAAAAGCGAAAGGTTTAGATATATAGTTAAGGCTATAGATATGATTCTCTAGTGTAGGTGTTATTTATGTATATTTTTCCTTACAATTTAATAACTTATAGATGATGGAATCGCCGAGGTCAGACACCTTCTGTAGCATTTCTCAGAAACACTGGTAGGGGACAGGTGCTGATATCGATAAATGTGTGCTCGAGTTCATCTCGTTACGGACAAAGCTGTTTGAAGAATATCCGTGAGTTACTGGCCAGCAAAATTGTCTGAATAAAATATGGTTAAGATAGTGAAACATTGTGGAAACTATTAAATTCTTGGAATTTCACTCCATAAGCGTCGTTGCATGACATTTCCTGTATTGGAACTAGTGATCGAAGTAGTTTTCAATACCTTACACCACAGATGTCTTGTGCTAACGTTATTTTATATAATTAATTCGATAGATCTTGTGCGACATTCAGCAAGCTAAGCCTGAAGGAGATCAATGTCCAATTCGGCGAAGACCACCCGAACATACTTGTACTGATGGACTTCATTCTTGCGATTCCAGCATCGAACTCCGAAGTTGAGAGAGGTTTACCAGCTCAAACTCATCAAATAAACCTTGCGATCATCAAAGACTCAGGAAACACTAAACAACACAATGGCGATCAAAATTTTAAGCGATGATATCGATCATTTTGACTCCGCCTCAGTCATAAACTTGTGGTTATCAGGTACTTTACCCTCTAGACGCCCTCTAGCGAGGGATGCTGGAATAGGTCGTTCTACAGGGAAAGCGACTTCACATGAAAATAATGCAGACGATGAATAGATACAGATTCCGAAACTTCTATCACAGAGATAGCCCCTCACGATATGTTAGACTAAGTCTAAGTCGTCGATGGAATTTACTTTAAGGACAATCTGTGGTACATGTGTCAAAATATGTATTTTTGAAGACTGTTTTGTTGGTTAGTATGACAGCACAGTAGAACGGTGTCTCAGAACTTCATAAAACTTTTTTTATCGCATCAGTAGAGAGGATATGGGTCGTCCGTATTATGTGTGTACGAAGGTAAACTTTTAATTAACATGCTTCTTCTTCTTCTTCAGTTTTCATCGGATTCCTTTCAAATTTTGTACCAATATTCTCCAGGTAGACCTTTCTTGAAAATTTACTCTTTTGGCAATAAACCAAAAATTGGCCAAATAGGGGCCATTTAAAAATTTTTTGGTTGCCAGCTTTTAAAACGATTCTTCTCCCACCATTTTTATCGGCCTGTCTTCAAATTTTGCATAAATGCTTACTAAGAAGACCTCTCGTGATCTTTTTTTTTTTTTTTTTGGTAAACCAACAAAATATGACCAAATGGGCAGGGAGAGCATTTCTTAATTTTTTCGGTAGTCACTTTTCAAAATACTTCTTTTCCACAATTTTGGCCGGACCTTCGTGAAAGATTATTTTTTGTGGTGAACCACCAAAATATGACCAAATGGGCAGGGGGGAGCATTTCTTAATTTTGTTGGTAGTCACTTTTCAAAACACTTCTTTTCCACAATTTTGACCGGATTCCTTTAAAATTTTGTAGTAATTTTCAACAACCGGGTTTTATGATATGACTACCACTTTTTGGCGACCAAACATGCCTACTGACTGGATTCACTAGATCTCGGCCGATCACACTGTCTCTGTACATTCTTGTTCTGAACATCAGAAAACTATCCGATCATTTTAAATGGTGCGAACTTTGGAAATATGGAAAAATGAGTTTTTGTTGTTTTCAAACTTTCCTATTTATTTTCAGTAGTGTGTATTACAACATCGGAAAATCGATATGTCTGAAATAAACAAGACACTTATTTTTCCTTACAACTAAGTGATTATGCACACAGAACAGCTGTCATGCAATATATTGTATATATAGAAAACTAAAAAAAATCTTTTAAAAAGTGCCAGGATCCAAGATTTCTCGTCGGGCTCCCAACTTTTTGAGCTTCGGAGCCCGGCGGGCCAACACTTTTTTGCTAGACTTTTCTATCGCTGCTCCGGGGGAGGAGCACCTATCCACAAGTGAATTCCTACTATCGGATCTTTCGGATTGAGGTGTCAGAAAAAAGACCACAAGAGTCACCTGGGACTAACAATCTTTTAAAAACTACTTAACATAGTGTTCAGCCCTTTTAATAAGCCGAACAACACTGTGCGTTCCGAATAAAATGTGCAAAAATTCAATTCCAAACTAACCGGGTAAAAATTGAAACAAATGATTGAGAGATTTCGCCTTAAATTCAAATTTCTCTCGCACCGAAGAGCAATCGTGTTTTTAACCCATAAAAATTATAATAAAAAACTTAAACAAGTAGTTTTATATGTTCTGAGTATCAGTTGGTTTTGCTATATTTCTTCTATATTTTTCCATCATTTCTTTCATTTTTATCCAGTTCCCTCCAAGTAAAAATTCAAAATTCTTACGCATTGTATTCGAAACACTGAAAGTGTGATATTTGGCCTATACTCGAGCTCGTAACCAATTTCTGAATGTTTCTGGCAAAACGATTTTTTTTCATTTTTGCCATTTTATCCCAAGTGAATTCGATCGAAACGCAAATCTTTTCCAACTATACTCGTAAGTCGAAGAATGAAATCCGCGAGCAGAAGGCGGTATGGGCGATAAAAGAAGTTGCAGCATTAAAATGGTTTTAGTTTGTTCTGTACCAAGTATAAATCTGTTCTCCGTATAACGAGAATCTGACATCCACTATATTAACAGTTGACACCCACTGTATTAAATAGATTTTTCGAAAAAATAAACACAACATACCATCTCGTAAAAACGTTTTTCTCGAACCTTTTGAAGTTGCAATAAACGTTTTCTAAAGGTTGTATATGAAATGTTGAAAAACGTTTTTTTTTTCGCAACGTTCTAAAAACGTTTTATAAAAAAACGTTTTAGAACGTTTCATACACAACCATAAGAATACCTTTCTTCGTGAAACGTTCGTAAAACAAATTATCTAAAAATATCCTTCAACATTCTTCTTTTGCAATTAACATTTCATGAAACATTCATACCTGGCTGGGTTTCAACCGGGAACCTCTGGCATCCAAAGCGACGAACTTACCTCTACGCCACGGCGCATCCATTGAAATGTGTGTCTAAGAAAATCCCCCTGAACCAACTCCCACCACCCCTACTATTCCTACTTCAAATCCCCCTCCCCCGAATAATTCCCCCGAGGTCTACCCCCTCCCTTTTTATGGACTTTTTTTATCTGCACACTTATAATGCTTGGTTATAGCTTACAGTAATTAGTTAAATATATGTGAACTGAATTTGATGTTTCGCATCTAAAATATAATTCTTGTTATTGTGAATATATTATTCGTATCTAAAATTACTTTACAAGGTATTAAAATGCCCATAACATTTCCTTGACGCTGCCATATATGACATTCTTAAAAATTGATATAATAACGTTCTTATACAAAACGTTTGTTTTTGGTTTGTTTTTGGTTCTTTAAAAACCAATTTCAATAATGTTCTAATACTATACGTTTGTTTTTGGTTTGTTTTTGGTTCTTTAAAAATCAATTTCAATAATGTTCTAATACCATACGTTTGTTTTTGGTTTGGAAAAAACGTTTTTATTTGGTTGGTAAATGTAACGTTTTTACAACCAAATTAGGTTTGATTTTGGTTTGTAAAATAACGTTTTCATTTGGTTGCTGAATATAACGTTTTTACAACCAAAAAGGATTTGTTTTTGGTGAGAAAAACGTTAAACGTTTTGACAACCAAACAAAAACGTTCTTATGTTTAGCGGGATTTTAAAAAAAAGTGCAAAGTCTAAACATGCAGGGATTGTGCGCATAAAAATAAATCTTAAGGAAAATAACTGTAACCTGGGTATTCTGCTCTGTCCTTATTTTTAAAAGTAAGGATAAAAAAGCTATTCTGCTGTATCCTCAAACTTAACAAAGTCTTTTAAAAATAAGGATAAAAATTAAGGATGGACTATCTAATCTCAAGAATAAGGACGTCCTTAAAAATAAGGACAGAGCAGAATACCAAACCTGTCATTTCATATACTTATTTAAGGTCTATATGACTGGCGGAGGGGTAATAATCGTTCGATGATCGCTGGTAACTTCCTACACCGTTGAATGCAAAGCCCATCGAACGATCATCGCCGCTCCTAAGCGCTATAAGCCGAGTTCGACATTTTTTAAGTACAGTGACACCTTTCAGCTCACACAGTCGAGAAAGCAGTGGGCGAATCGGTGGCATATTGTGGAATGGTGACGAACAAACACAATAAGTGCGGTCTGAATTACGGCATTCTGTTCCATTTTCATGCAAAATTATAAAAATTATTTAAATGAAGAGGTGAGCATGTATAATTCGAGTGATGGCTTCAACGTCTACAATATATTTTACTCATAAAAATATGTATTAAGAAATTAGATACTTCAGTTTCGGGGGATGCACTAATAAGCTATCACGGTGGGAGACAAAAAAACCGGTGGTGGGAATTGAACACCCTATGCATATAAATGGCTGACACGCTGTCTGCAAGGCATGCCAGAAAGGCAGAAATAAAAGAAATAAATTCAATGAAATCTTTTAATATATTGGCGTCTTACCGTGAACTGCTCATTAATTAACGGCAAGGCAGTTAAATGGGGTCACACCACGAAGGCTCACTAATAACAACCAAGTCTGAATGT